>JAHZTW010000003.1:35653184-36244186 GCA_020283515.1 Alliaria petiolata
GAGAGAGAGAGAGAGAAAGGAACTGAGTTTACGAAGAAATCAATCGACGGAACGCATCTGATTCTTGAGTGAGACAATCTTAGGCTTCTTCTCCACGCGTAACCCTTTCGACCTCCGACTGCTGCTGTTGCTTCCCGCCGTATGCTTCGGTTCCGAGACCCTTCTCTTGGCATAACCTCCGTGCGCCATGGTCGAAGGATTTACGGAAGCTTTTTGTTTCTTCTTTGTTCGGCGTTGGCTTCTCTTTAGCCTTCTTGAAGCGGAGGCCTTAAAAAACGCAGCGTTTTGAGATGAACATGGTTGACCCGGGTAATAATTCGGGTCAGCGGGTGATCGTACCATAAGTGGTCACTAAATTGATTCCACTTTTCACATTTTGTTTTTTGTTTTCATCTAGATTATTATTACTTTTACTACTTATCAAAATAATTATAAAGATAATTATATAACGAATATTTTTTTCCCATTTTACGAGAATCCACAATGTACGATGGTTCTGTTTGCATCATACCAAATTGAGAATTTTCTATAAATTGGTTTCTTTTTAATCTGTAAAATTCATATTTTTTATAATCTAATTCCAAAACTTTCTAATATATAAATATTATTAGTTAATTATTTTGTAACCATTGTACTAATAAAACTTTATGTAATGTTCCGACCGCCCTTTACCAACGACCCCATGTCTTCTCTTGGGCCTATGGGTTCGCTTATGTCCGATGGTCGATGCGTTAACTAGGATGCTCGCAAGTCATGATATACTGTACAAACCCTGTAATTACCACGTGATCTTTTTCCGTGTCCTCACTCACATGATACCGGAAAGGAATTTTTAATAGGTCACACATCTTAGTGCTACTCCAACTCAAACACGCTTAACTTTTGAGTTCTCTTAAGATTAGTAACCAAAAAGATAAGTGCACTTTGGTGACATAGTTAATCAAATCAATTATTTTAAATCTTTCCACATATCCCCTATATATTATTTGAGAAACATTTTTAGAGAGTAAGCTTAGTTTTTGAAGTATTTACAGTGATACCATTTTGCTGATGTGTCACCACTATACTTATTCTCTCATTATTTTAATACAAATTTCCTTTTTGATTAAACTAATTACATTATTACTTTTAGTTAATATAACAAAAAAATTATGTTTTAAGTTTTGGATTATTTAAAATCGGAATACATTTCTTTTAGGCTTAATATTGAAACTAAAATACATTTTTAATATTGAAACCATGTAATTATAAAATATGCTATATTTTCTCTTAGGCTTATTAATCACAATTTATGATATACACAACAATTTTTAAATTTATGATATACTAAACAATTTTTAAATTAATATATAGTAATGTTTTAATTTTTGGATTATTTAAATTTAAAATTTAGGTTATGTGATGATTAAAACCACAATAAATTTCTTAAAATGATTAAAACATGGGTTTTTAATCATAATTTATGATATACACAACCATTTTTAAATTTATGAGAAAATAAACAATTTTAAAATTAAGCGGTTAATTTTTTGTCCAAGTAAAAATCACACGGGATTGACCTAAGTCCGTGAAATCATCAATATTAAAGTTACTTTAACCAACACATAAATCCTCCTTCCTATTAATTGAGAATCCATTTTAATGAAAAAAGCTTACTTGTCATCACTAGAATCAAAGTTAGTGTATTTTTTTGATGACATGTAAATGTGACATGTCAAATTTCCTAAGATAAACGAAATGTTTTGATTGGTTGAGTTTAAATTAAATAAATTATACAATTAAAACATGAATAAATTAGATTATAACACTAAAATTAATAAATTTAAATTAACAGAAAATAATAGTTACTATGATTCAATTTGTTTTTACATATATTCATAATAAATTGCATTAAATATGATTAAAATTTTTTTACAACCAATATATATGATATTTTTATATAAAAAATAATAATATATTATCCAATAGGATAGTAAATACGCTATACCATTTTTTCTCTTATTCTTTTTTAAATAAATAAAAAGTTTATAACATACTCATATACAGTCTCATTTTTGATCGAAAATTTGAGATCATAAATAAAATGAAATATAACTGGATGAAAAAAATAAATTATAATAAGATAAAACAAAGTTGAATAAGAAGTAGAAGTAAAAATAAAAATAAATTTCTACAGTTTTGTTTTTCCGTAACATTCTTGTGCTTTGTTTTACGGAGTCATTTAAAAATATTAAGAAATAAATTTTATTATAAACGCATGTGCGGCTCAAATTTTATAATGAACACATGCGTGCATGCCAACCATAATAAATTTATTTTCTTCATCAAACTAATTCCTCAATATTGTTCAAAGAGATGAGCGGAGAGCTACCGGATAATTTTATAAAATATGGTTTCACAAATTGTATAACAATTTTTTATTATAATTTTTATTGAAAAGGAAAATTACTAATAGATTATCCAATGTATTATATTTATTTCCATGATAAAGTCAAATATTATAAAATGCTGAAACCATATATCATAAAATGATGAAAAATATGAAATTTGATTAAATAAAAAACAATAGAAACGATTATCGTGATTGTTCTTAAATGCCAAAAACTGCATCATGTAAAAACATAAGGTTTGCGGAAAATATCAGAAAAACTAACCAACACCTAAATATTACAATTCACTTATTTTTATTTCATATTTACATACATAAATATACGTATTTTTTTTTAAAATTCAACCATACATTATAAAAATATATATTACAAAATATATACTTTGTTATTTTTTTAACTCATAAAAGCTATACTTCGATTTTTCCACAAATATGCGTGTGGATATAAATATTAATTTTGCAAAAGTTAAAGTCGCATGCGAACTTGTCGTGCGTGCATTTTGTTAACCTCGATTATGGTCCAATTTTAATTTTAGTTATTATGAAATTCATATATATATATATATATATATATATATATATTAATCTCTATATGTCCTAAGAGCGATGAGGTGGTTGGTATGCATAAACGTGCGGGCCAACAATCCATCCGCTCTTATGATAAGCAAAAATTATAAAACCCATTTTGGTTTATTTTTATAAATAAGAAGTAGAAGTAAAAATAAAAATAAAAATATATAGTGGCAATATTATATTGTGTAAAGAGAAAAGAAAGCATAGTATAGATAATATTGAAAACATATTATAAGAACTTAATTATTATTTAATATAATTTTTACATTTGAAATTATATGTTTCTGTAAACGGTAGAAAAAATAAAAAGTTATAAAATAAATCAGTTTAAAAAATACATAAAACGATATGAAACGTTTGTGTGATTGTTGTTAAATATTAAAAATGTGTATGTATAAAAATATAACGTTTACATAATATATAATAAAATTTATCAATACTATAATATTACAACTATTTATGTCTATAAAAAAATTATATGTGCACATGTCTGCAAGCGAACTATAAAAATTAAATAAATTATTATATGGTTGAATATTTTTCAGTTTATTTAGTTATCATATTTACACTTTTTATCTAAGGAAGTATTTTAAAATCCTGGTTAATGGCTTTTTATCTTCAATTTCTATTGAAATTTATAACATTTTTCATTTGATTTATCATTACTTTTTTATTATTAAATATTTATTTAATGTTATTATTAATACATAATTAATCATATACAAATAAATAAACTTCAATATACAATATAATTATATATTAAACATATAAAATATTTATTTGCTCGCACACGGTGCGGACCGATCACATAGTTTCTTAATTAAATTGTAATTTTTGAATTAATGGCAAAAAATAGAGGGGATATATGAAAGAATAACAAAAAAGGAAAATTGATATATGGTACACCAAGAATTTTATGCAATTAATCCAAAAATTCTTAAAGAAGCACCGGAATTTATTACTGTCATTAATAAGAACTATCCTACTAAAGATTATCGCATATTAAATTCGATTTTGTTTACCAAATTCAAAGATATACCGTGAAATCACCATGGTTAATTTAACATAATAATTTCTTTCTTAATATATAATTTTTGAATTAAGAGCAAAAACTTATGGGAATATATGAGAGAATAAGGAAAGAAAGGAAATGTAATATATATGGTACACAAGAATCTATTGCAATTAATCCGAAAATTCTTAAAGAAGCACCATAATTTATGACTTTCATTAATAAGAACTATCCTACTAAGGATTATCGAAAATTAAATTTGATTTTGCTTACCAAATTTGATATTGATTCGATTTTGGTTTTGCAATATTTTATTTAACAATTAATGCCTAGACATGTGTTTGTGTTTTTATTTTACAAATCATATTATTATTTATTTCAGATTTTATTTTCATAATTTATTTGTGATATATCTTTATTTATCTTTCTAATTATATATTATTTTATATATCACATATATTAATAAGAATATAATAAAAAATATTTATTAAAATAATTTGAAATTACTATATTTTAAACTCAAATTTACATTCCAAGAAAAATATAAAGTTTTCACCCCGCACAGGGCGCTGATATCATCCAGTACTTTAATATTTCTCAAACCGGAATGTTACACTTTCACTATTTAGAATATTAACATTAGGCATGTCAAAAACATAATTACAAAAACTGAAAAATCATTAATTTCCTAAAGTAATATTTTCTAAATCATTTAGTTAAAATGTTTTTTTATGTTCGATCATTTGGTTATTCTGGTTTTCATTATTCATATGATATATTAGTCAAATCATGGGTAAGATACTAACATCATGACTTGATATGATCATGGACAAGCAACACATTATTTAATCAATTTCAACTTCATGGGCTGAATTTAAAGAAAAAGATGATATTATTTGAAGCCCAAAAGCTACCAAGAGAAAATCAATTTTCTGACAAAGGCATTTATTTAGGGTTGTTTCTCTCTCGTACATGCAGATTAAAGTTTGAATTTTGTTTCCCTAGATGCTGTGCATGTTGAGTAGATTTTATGAATATTTGTGATGTATTTTCTCTATAAATAGAGGCTCATTTTCATGAATAAAACAAGCAACTTCTTTTTATTTTTGGAAACCTTTTGAGAGTCTCATTTTCGATCATGGTGTGTAATATCCATTGATCAAAACTTCGCTTGTCTTGGTGTGTCATATCCAAGGAGTCATGAATCCGTCTTGGTGCGTCATATCCAAGGGATCAACCGGTAAATCAGAAGCCTTCCACAACTTATGTGCGATCATTCGCTCCACATCCTTTGATCTTTGAGACTTCACGGTTTCTTTGATGCAAAACTTATCTCTTACCAACTCTAGAGTGCCGATTCTTAGGAGAATCTTATCAAGTGATATCAGAGAACACTCTTAAGTTTGGTATTCTATCATTCTACCATCTTCTTATCTTTTCATTTTCTTTCTTTCATTTTCTACCTTTTCATCTCATTTTCTTCTATATTTTGTTTTTATTTATTTATTTTTATAAAAAAAGAAAAAAAAAAGAAGAATGCAAAAATCAGAAAATCTGCTTGTGTTCCATTTATAATTCCATCTTGATATTTTTTATCGTAAAGTTTGTGTTCAAGTACACTACAGATAAATGCCGTAAAGATAGCATATTAAGATAGCGTTGTGTACATTAATGCTATAGTTAACGTAACCTCTAGTTTAAAATAGCGTTTTAAAAGTCCATACGCTATGTTTTGTTTTCCTAATTCTAATTGTAAGTAACGCTTTTTAAAAACATATCTTAGATAGCTTTCGTAATGTCTTAAACGCTGTGTTTAGTTTAGGCGGAAAACTATATGGTTTTACCCGGCTAAGTACTTAGCCAAAAATACAAGAAGCGCCTAACTTTTTGTGTTCTCCCTCCCAATCCCGAGTTTCCCTCTCACAAACCGAGTCTCAACTCTCACTTCTCACTTTGTCTCTGCAAAATTCTCTCTCTCTCTCTTTCTCAGAAATTCTCTCTTCCTCTCAAAAATTATATCTCTATCTCTCAATATCAAGGCTACTGAGTTGATTTCGATTGCAGGTTTAAAATTCTCTCTCTCTCAAATCGATTGCATGTTAGATTTAGGATTTCTTTCGGAAAATTTGGACATCTCGTAACTGTTCGTCATTGGTTTTTTACAGGGAATTGTTTGTCAGCTATTTCGTTACCTAAGGTATGTGAAATTTAGGGTTTTTGTTTCAATTAGGGGTTTCAATATTTATGTCGACTAATTAGGGTTTTTTATATGGAACGTTCTGATTTTCGATTACGCTAACAAAAACTAGTTAATTTGTTCAATTGGTTTCGGAAAATTTGGACATCTCGTAATTGTTCGTCATGGTTTTTTTTTACAGGGAATTGTTCGTCAGCTGTTTTGTTACCTAAGGTATGTGAAATTTGGGGATTTTGTTTCAATTAGGGGTTTCAATATTTATGTCGACTAATTAGGGTTTTTTTATAGGGAACGTTCTGATTTTCGATTACGCTAACAAAAACTAGTTAATTTGTTCCATTGGTTTTGTATTTGTCCACGGTATGAGCTTGTTCTGTTGCGTTGCTGTCAAAATTGGTTTTGGTTGTTTCGTGATTTTGGTATGTAGTATGATGGAGCTGGAAACTTTGATTGTGTTCTGATTTTGTTTTGGACCATAAGCTTGTTCTTTTTGTTTCTTAGTACTCGTTTGGTAATGAAGTTATCTCTGTGTTTGTTGATATGGATTTATGTATTGTATTTGTGTTTGTTTGAAACGCTTAGGATTTTTCGTTTCAATTTGGGGTTTTGATTTATTTTGGGTTTCGATTTGTTTCGAAGTTGTTATATACATGTACTTTAGTCTCTCGATTTAGGTACTTTATTTATACATTTCAATCGTGTGAAACTGTCTGATGTAAGAAATACTTTCAACAACTGTTGATATTACTGTGACCGTGGAGCTGTGGTGGTGGTGTAAAATGGACAAGTCGTGGGTTTGGTTTCCAAGGTATGATATTACTGTTAATTTCTTCAATTACAACGACTGCATTTCTTATGACTATTGATTGAACTTTCTAATGTTTTATAACTTACAGGAATAGCCTTGAGTATGAGCAAGGAGCAACAGATTTTGTGTATGGGTCCGCTTAGAGGTTGGGTGATCCTCCAAACATGTTTTGTCCATGTATCGATTGCAGAAATCTGTGCAATCAACAAATAGCCACAGTACTGGATCATATGGTGATTAAGGGTATGGATGAAAAGTACAAGAGGAATAGATGTTGGAGTATTCATGGGGAGATAAAGGATTTGAAGACAAGTGATGATCCAAGTTCTGAATTTGAAGCTTATGACTTGTTTAGAGCTGCTTTCTGTTAGAGATGGGTTTAGCACCCCTCTAAAAAGTCCTTCCTGAATCCAGCTCGGCCCATTAACATACGACGATGGGCCCATTTAGCCCGGTTGACAGTTTAGGTCGGCGCCGCCTTTAGAAGAGATCCGATGATAGGGTTAAGTTCCCCGAAGAAAAAGAGAACTTTCCCTTAAGGATGAGGAGGTCGGTCCGAAGAAAAAGGAAGATTTCCTGTTTCTCGAAAAGGAAGGAGCTCGCTTTTAGCCGACTTACCTTCGGTATAAATAGGGGCGAACCTTCACCATTGAGCCGGATCCGCAATTTCTCTCGAGACCTAGCAAACTCTGCTACGGCATAAGCTTTAGATCTCGATTAACCATTAAAAAGGGTTTAGGTCGGCGTTCTTATTCCGATGACCTAATCACTGTTATATCACTTTCGAGCTCCGACCAAATGAATAAAGACTTACTCTTTTCCCCTACAAACTTCTATTCTTTCTTCAGATCAGATATTAGTTCTTACAATTGGCGCCGACTGTGGGAAAAAGAGAGAACAAGTTCTTTTAAAGCTAAGAGCTCGAAGATGGTCGGAACACCACCACCGGAAGACCAGAACACCACGGGAGCACGTAACACGCCGCCACCACCTCCCGACGTCACGACCTTCATGCAGACCATCATGGAGCGACTTAACGAGATGCAGGCTCAGCAAATCGCTTACCGAGACGAGCTGGACAGCCTCCGAGAACAAAGGGTACGCAACAACGCCAACACTCCGGAGCAACAATAGCCCGCCTTTTAAACAAGGTCGGGAATTAACAGAGCACTGTTCGGCGATACTCCAACCGATCAACTCCCTGGTCAACAGAGAGACGTGGCGGCATCGAACGCAAAAACAGCACATGTTCTCCCACCGGTTCAAACAACCCCCATATCTACGCCGGATGTCCTGATCCCCAGCACATAAGCAACTACGATGGAACTCATGCAGAAGCAGATCCGTGATATCGGTTCACAGGTCCATCGAGCTATATCATCCGCCCCCGAACTGACGAAGATGCTGCAACTCACGCAACAAACTCCCTTCGCTCCCAACATCACAAGCATCCCGCTCAGAGATCACGGTAAGCTTACAAATCTGACCTCCTACACTGGGAACTCAGATCCTCACAAGCATCTTACGGAATTTAACATAGCGATGGCAAGAGCGCGTTTTTCCGAGGAGGAGCGTGATGCGAGCTGCTGTCAATACTTCGTCGAAAGCCTGAGCGGCAGCGCTCTCACATGGTTTTTGCGACTCGCGCCGCACTCCATCAAGACTTACGGGCAGCTACAAGAAACCTTCCTCAAACATTATTCGATCTATATCGAACAGGCGGCCTCCACGCTCGACCTTTGGGCCTGCACTCAAGGTAAATACGAATCCCTCCGAGATTTCATCACCCGCTTTCGAGCCATTGTGTCCCGAACTAATGCGCCCGATGACACTGCCGTCGCCGCACTGCTCAAGAACCTGCGAAAAAATCAGCTATTTCGCGAGAGATTGAAAACGGGGCGACCACGAATGTTAGAAGATGCGTTACATAAGGCCGCAGGGTTCATGAGCCTGGAAGATGAAACCCTCGCCGAACAGCGCGAAGAATCCTATAAAGATAAAAAGAAGGCAGCTCGGGAGAAAACCGACGACTACCAAGAACCGAGACAACACTACGACCGAGACGACAAGTCTCGGAAATCTAACGTATCCGCGGTAACCCGGTTGTCCCGCTTGAATACGTGGGATCGACGAACTCATCGACCCGACGAGACGTCCTCTAATTCAGACGCTTTCGGTAGATGGCATGGCAGATCGGGCCATACCGAAGAAGAGTGCAGACCCTAACATGGAGGCTAATACGAAAATGGAAGAAGGGCGAAATTAACCTTGATAATCGCACACAAAATTCAGCGAGGGATCAACGCCGACCTGAGAACGGTGGCAAACAAAAACCAATGAAAGAGAAACCCGACCTGATACGCGTCCCGACAGTGACGATAAACCGAAGGAAGATATCCCCAAGCAAACACGTGATGATCATGTACCAACCCCCCCTGGATCACCCCGGCGAATAATTAATATGATCATGGGCAGACTCCTCACCTGCACCGAGTCGATAAATTCGATAAAGAGACATGAGCGCCGAGCTGTCAACGTTAACAACGAGACACCGCTCTATGATGACGATGTGCTCATTACGTTCAGTGAGGATGACGCCAACAACATAGACCGACCTCACAACGACCCTCTCGTCGTCTCGCTGCGAATGGACACGACGAGGTTTCAAAAATTTTCATCGATACGGGCAGCTCAGTGGACGTAATTTTTAAGACGACGCTCCAAAAGATGGGCATAAAAGATGACGAAATCAAGATCGCACCTAGACCACTGACCGAGTTCACGGGAGATTCGGTTTCTACGATCGGGACCATCCAACTCCCTACCCTAGTTGGAGGTATCATGAAAATCGTTGATTTCGACGTCATCGATAGACTGGACATTTACAATGCCATACTCGGCACCCCGTGGATAAATTCGATGCGAGCCATCCCGTCGTCGCATCATCAGTGCCTCAAATTCCCAGCCAAGAGTACACACTCCGAGGTGACCAGGGTGAGTCCCGCCATTGTTACATCGACAAAGAGCGTGTCCGCAACGCCTTCGCTATCGATACTCAGAACGATTTCGACCCCCGAGTCGTTCACCACGAGAAACCTAAGAGCAAGCTGGTAATCCAGATCAGTATAGATGAGGGAAATCCAGACCGTTGTGTTGGAATCGGCACCGAACTACTTCCGAGCATGAAGGACGAGCTCGTCGCTTTCCTACGCCAAAACGTGGCAACCTTCGCCTGGTCCATGGAAGATATGAAGGGGATAAGCTCGAGTATAACTAGCCACGAACTTAATATCGATGTCACCTTCAAACCAATCAAGCAAAAGAGATGGAAGCTCGGACCCGAGCGAGCCCAAGCAGTTCACGATGAAGTTGATAAATTACTAAAGGCCGGATCTATCGTCGAGGTGAAATATCCAGACTGGTTAGCCAACCCCGTGGTAGTAAAAAAGAAGAACGGAAAGTGGAGAGTGTGCGGAGATTTCACCGATCTCAACAAGGCTTACCCGAAAGATAGCTTTCCTCTTCCTCGGATCGACCTGCTCGTCGAAGCCACCGCATGACACCAGCTACTTTCCTTCATGGACGCATTTTCGGAATACAACAAGATCGTTATGCACCTCGATGATCGTGAGAAAACGGCCTTTATTACCGATCGCGGGACTTATTGCTATAGGGTAATGTCATTCGGTCTAAAGAACGCAGGCGCGACATACCAACGCCTTGTCAACAAAATGTTCCCAACCAGCTCGGAAATACTATGGAAGTATACATCGACGACATGCTGATCAAATCTGCTAAGGCCAAAGATCATATCCGACATTTGGAAGAGTGTTTCCTTATTCTCAACGAATATGGTATGAAACTCAACCCGACCAAGTGCACATTCGTGGTCACGTTGGGAGAATTCTTCGGTTACCTTATCACGCAGCGCGGTATTGAAGCAAACCCGAAACAGATTTCCGTGATCCTCGACCTGCCCTCCCCAACGAATACAAGGGAGGTCCAAAGGCTTACCGGGCGAATCGCCGCCCTCAATCGCTTCATTTCGCGGTCAACGGATAAATGCCTCCCGTTCTACCAACTACTTCGGGGAAACAAGAGATTCGAGTAGGATGAAAACTGCGAGAAGACGGCAAAACTCTATACCTATACATCACACTTTCCAGCTTGGCAATCAGTGGAGTCCTCGTTCGCGAGGACCGGGGCGAGCAGAAACCGATTTTCTACATCAGCAAATCCTTGGATGGAGCCGAGACAAGATACCCGACCTTAGAAAAATTGGCTCTGGCCTTGGTCATCGCCTCCCGGAGGCTCCGACCATACTTCTAGTCACACACGATAGCAGTTCTTACGAGCCAGCCGCTTCACACCATACTTCATAGTCCTACCCAATCCGGCAGAATGGCTAAATGGGCAATCGAGCTATCTGAGTATGACATCGAATACCGCACCCGCATGTGCGCAAAGGCACAAGTCCTCGCTGATTTCCTTATCGAATTACCCCCCGAGCTGCTGAGCGAGGAAACACCTATATAACGCTGGACCTTGCATGTCGACGGTGCCTCATCCCGTCTTGGATAAGGCATCGGCATACAACTCGAATCCCCCAGTGAAGAAATCCTGGAGCAGTCCTTTCGCCATGAGTTTCCAGCCTCAAACAACGAAACCGAGTACGAAGCACTTCTCGCCGGTCTTCGACTTGCTCGAGGAATGAATATCGAACACATTCACGCCTTTTGCGATTCTCAGCTCGTCGCGAACAAATTCAACGGCGAATACGACGCCAAGGAAGACCGAATGGACACCTACCTTAAGCTCGTGCAACTTTTAGCAAAAGTGTTCAAGACTTTCGAGCTTACCAAAATACCTCGGAAGGAGAACACAGCGGCCGATGCCTTAGCCGCCCTTGCCACCAGCATCGACCCCGACCTTCGCCGGACCATTCCAGTCGCGGCAATACCTCATTCCATCATCATGCAGCCCAAGGAGGTCTGCACTATGACCTACCAAGAATCCGAGTTCGACGACCCGATGAAATTACTTAACGAACCAAGAACCGAAGACTGGCGTGCCGAACTCATGATGTACTTAGCAGACGGGGAAGAACCAAAAGACAGGTGGGCAGCACGGCGTCTCCGAACTCGTGGCGCAAAATACTCGATGGTACGCGACCAACTCTGCCGTTGGACTTCAACGGGTATCCTGCTCAAATGCATCAACGGCGACGAAATCTCCCGCGTTATCAACGAAACACATGACGGAGCCGGAGGCAATCATTCTGGCGGCTGAGCTTTAGCTTTGAAGGTGAAAAAGGCCGGGTTTTATTGGCCATCCATGATGACGGACTGCGAAAAATACGCCAAGAAATGTGAATTCTGTCAAAGGCACGCCCCAATGATCAATCAACCCAACCGAGCTGCTTACCTCGGCAGTCCCGCCCTATCCCTTTATGCGCTGGGCAATGGATATAGTCGGAACTTTTTCGTCCTCAAGATAACGCAAATACTTGCTCGTGATGACTGACTATTTCACTAAATGGGTGGAAGCCAAGGCATACGTTCGGATTCAGGACAAGGAAGTACAAAACTTCATATGGAAATACATCATCTGCCGACACGGGCTTCCATACGAGATCGCTACTGATAACAGATCCCAATTTATATCCAAGCTTTTCGAAGGGTTTTGCGAACGTTGGAACATCCGACTAAGTAAATCCACCCCGCTCTATCCTCAAGGCAACGGTCAAGCCGAAGCCACAAACAAAACCATCATCGACGGCCTCAAGAAACGCCTCGAAAAGAAGAAGGGTTTTTGGGCCGACGAGCTGGACGGCGTCCTCTGGTCCCATCGCACAACACCTCGCACTGCAACCGGTCAAACACCATTCTCCTTATCTCACGCCTGCGAAGCAATGGTTCCTGCCGAAGTCAACATTTCCAGCATTCGCCGGACTCTAATGCCCGAGAATCCCGAGGGGAACGATACCGCGCTCATAGAGAACTTGGACACTGTCGAAGAAAGCGACATAGCCCTCCTTCGGATGCAGAACTATCAAAACCAGGCCTCGCAATACTACAACAAGAAGGTTCGCCATCGACATTTCAACCAAGGCGATCTCGTCCTCAGAAAAGTGTACGAAAACACAAAGGAGTGGGGCACAGGCAAGCTCGGAGCCAATTGGGAAGGTCCTTACATCATCACCAAGATCGTGAAGCCCGGCGTCTACCGTTTAGAAACAACCACGGGCGAAGAAGTCCCACGGGCATGGAATTCGATGAGCCTCAAACGCTTCTACTCTTAAGCCCGACCTATCAGCTCGGCACTCTTACGATCGGCAACTGCGCCAAAAAAAAAACAAAAAAAAGCCAAGACCCGTCTTGCATGCGTTCCTCACGGATGTCGTGGTTAAATAATCCACACCATAAGCCGAGCCTGTTCTCGCACTCTTCTAAGTCGTGCAAAGCATATAAACCGGGCTTTGCTCGTACATTTGCATTCGAACTTAGAATTTTCCCAAGTCGTATCGATAAATAAACGCCGACCTATTCGCAATCGGTATTCGTACTTGGGAATAAGTTGTACGATCCATATAAGCCGAGCTGGATGAATCTCTCGCACGATCGTATTAGCACTTACCTTTAAAGCCGAAATCCGTTTCGCACATTCCTAAGTCATGTGAACATTAAGTAAGCCGAGCTGCCCAGTCTCTCGCACTTTTACATTCGCACTTAGGAAAATCAGAGGCGTACAAACAACTTAAAGCCGATATCGCATCACACGTTTGTATTCGAACTCCAATTACTCATGTATCTACCAACAGTTTCAGATCGGAAACGCAATTCAGAATAAAAATAAAAAAATAAATAATATTCCACAAGAGCCGAAACCAGCGAATTTGTTCAAAATCCCCACAGGCAAACACAAGGAAACATATTTGTTCGCACCCTGCTCGGGTTATCAAAGTTTACAAAAGAAAAACAAATAATTTAACAAGGGGTGATCAATCCCCGAGGACATCGATCGGTTGGTCGTCACCTCCCAGCTCGGTCTCCTTCTTGCCTTGCTCAACTAGCACAAGCTCCTGACCAGAACCCTTAGGAAGCTCTCCCTCCGTTTGATTCCCTAGCTGCGCATCGCTCTTCCCTGCGACTATACCCTCGACTTGGTCGGTCGGTTAAAGCGCATCCGAAGCATCACCTTGAACGACGGCTTTTGCAATAGCCGCGCTCTTGACTTGAGGCTCGGGAGATTTAAGTCTCAAGGCCGTCTCAGGGGTTACCACAGGGGCGTTCGACCCGAACTCGTTGATTCCTACGGGACGAGCATTCGGATCATCGTGCGGATAACGCAACGCCAGCAGAGGAGCGTCGAACTCGCCCTCTGTGAAGAAGATTTGCCTTAACTTCCCACTTGGCGACGTCATCTTCGATCTTGTAAACGGCCGCCTTAGGGAGATCCAACCCCAGCTTCTTGGCGAACTCCGCAGTAGAGCGGGCTCCACGAGATTGAGCCAAGGATGAAATAATCTTTTCAACCTCCTTTCGATGCTCGAGGCTTTTCTTCATTTTTTCTGTCAAGCGGTGTAGAAGCCAACAACTTGACTCTAGGCGAAAACGGCTATCTCATCACGAGATTTCTCAATCGGGCGGCCTCCGATCTGAAGTGCTCGACCTGCTTCGTCGACCTAATTAGAGCCGAGGAGACCTCGGAGTTGTTGGATTCAAGCTCCCCAACTTGCGACTGAAGCTCGACGATCCTCTCCTCGAGCTGGGCAGACCTCGATCTTTCCACCACGAGATTTAGAGAAATCTCGTGGAACTTCTTCTCCGCTTCAGCCTGCCCTTTCTCAGCGTCCTTGGTTTTCTTGGCGGCGCGGTTAAGGCGATCAATCAGGTGAGTCGCGCTGCTTTTCGCCTATACGCAGACAAACGTCATGATCCACTCAGAATACATTAAAATCCGATCTAAAGAAGAAACCTTACCCGGACTTCATCCGCTGCCCATTGCTGAAACTCTTCTTGAAAGAGAAGCTCCTCAACAGGAGGACTAGCCGTAGGCCTAGCCCTGAGCTTCCATACTAGCTGTGAGCAAGCAGGACGGTCGGTCGAAAGTGGCACCTCCCCACGATATTCAAAATGGAATGACGGATTCGAAGTAGAATCCGTCCTAGCCCTTTTTGAGGACCGATCTGGCGCTCCGGCCGACACCTCGGGTTCGAAAGATCTCCGCTTGCCCGCTGACTTGGCCTTCTTCTTCCCGCCAGTCTTCTGCTCTGCAGAAGCAACTTCCTTCGCCTTCATGGCGGCTCCACGCGCAACTAGCGTGGTGTGGTCCAAGCTCGAGTCTCCATCCCCGATAGTCTGAACAGAGGCCTCTGCGCCATCCTCGGAGACCTTTTTAGCCTTTCGCGATGCCTTCTCGGTATCTCCCGTTCTCTTCGGCTCGGACTCCTTGGCGGCAGAGACTGATGCCGTCGTCGGTGTTTTCGCACCGGAAGCCTCCAAAACCTTCTCTAAACCTGTAGAGTAATGTTCTATCTCTCGAGGAGCTAGCGGTATTTTCTTTTTAGATGATCTGACAGAATACTTGGCGGCTCGGTTTATCCTACTAATGGTGAGAACGGCCCAATACAAGCAACTGAGTTTTAGAAACGCGTCTCTGCTTTCTTCGAAGTCGTCGGGAAGTGGACCGATTGGGGCAAATTGACCTGCATAGCAAAGATAAACTCGATCATTAACTATGACGAACAAGGAAAAATAACACAAGCAAACTAAAGTTCTACCGAACTCTATTTTCCAACGAGTCTCGACGGGGATGTTCACGCCGGCCATCGAAAATTCATCGACGGGGACGAAGAAGTAGTAATCCCTCCAATCGTCGATTTTACTGATAAAACCCCAGATAAGATGTTGTATAACAGGCGCATACTGGCGTAGAACGATCCGTACGACCTGATTCCAGGCATCCGCTTGAGGATCGTCAATTCCTCGAATATATGACAGTTAAGGGGGATCCCGTGCTCATACGCTATGACCCAAAGCGCCACCAGATTCTTGATTCCTCCGTGACCCATCTGCGAAACCGACATCCCCCTTGCGTTGCAGAACTCGAACAAGAGACGAGGAAGGGGAAACCAAAGATGGCAATGCGTGAAAAAGCACTCATACACGCAAATCCATCTCGAGGGAGCAGACCAGGGACGCTCGAAAGGAGATGGAACTATGAATTTGACCTCGGGACCGATCACGCGCTTTTTCTTCAGCGCGAGTAAGGATTTGCCAGTCGACTGGGTCGGGATCACACCTTATCGGTTATCTGAAGCCGGTCAAACTTTCTTCGGTGCCGGCTCCCCCCTTCTTCCTCTTTATCGGTGCGGGCTCAGTTTTAGTCCAGAGATCGATGATTCCATATTCACCGAACTCCATCGCAAGACCGGAACCAGCCGCAGCTCGGTTTTCCGTCTCCGAAATAAAAGTCTCGTCTTCTGAGCATAGTTCGTTGCTACTACCAGCCTCGTCGGGTTCGTCTCTTAATTGAGGGATAACAAAGGTTTGCCGAGCTGAGGACGCTCCGGCATCGCCAGACGAATCGTTCCGAGCTGCGCTGCCTGGAACCTCTCGGCGGCAGCCTGCTGATTTAGAAGCTTTAATTCAGCATGGGAATACCCCGTTTCATTTGCGAATTCCTGATCGAATTCTTCCGAGTTATCGGACAAAATCCGATCTAACTGTTCCGGAATCAGATCTTCTCAGCTCGGAGAAGGAATCACTGAAGCTTTCGCTTTGGAGTTTTTGCGGATCAAACCCATTTGATTTTCGATGGAATCGTTTGAAGAACACGAAGAACACGGCCGGCGGATCTAAAGCAGATCGGCAAAATCACGCCGCGGATTCTAAAAACTACAACGTTTTGACTACTAAGCGAAGAAATAAACTAAGAGAGGGAGAGAGAGCAAACCTTTGTTCTTCTTTCGCGAGTTGAAGAAGTAAAGAATTGAGGAGAGCTCTCTCTATTTATAAAGAAATGAGAGCGGGTATCGAGGTCATCATTACTCTGGCGACTGTTCATATTTCTCAAATTAAATATATTCGGAGAATTTCCCACTCATCGCGCAGGAAAACCCTAAGTATCTGTGGGACCTACCTTTTAGGCGGCAAAATGATATCCTTTATCTCGGGTTTTTAGCGACCTTTTCCCGAGTAAAGGTCTCGTCCTGAGGAAGTTGTGGAGTTAAAAATATTCCGACCTGGATTCATGCCGAGCTGCTCTTTTTTCTAAGTTCAGCGAGCTTATCGCCTCGCACTCGCCGAAATGGGGGGGGACTAATTGTTAAAGATGAGTTTAGCACCCCTCTAAAAAGTCCTTCCTGAATCCAGCTCGGCCCATTATCATACGACGATGGGCTCATTTAGCCCGGTTGACAGTTTAGGTCGGCGCCGCCTTTAGAAGATATCCGACGATAGGGTTAAGTTCCCCGAAGAAAAAGGGAACTTTCCCTTAAGGATGAGGAGGTCGGCCCGAAGAAAAAGGAAGATTTCCTTTTTCCCGAAAAGGAAGGAGCTCGCTTTTAGCCGACTTACCTTCGGTATAAATAGGGGCGAACCTTCACAATTGAGCCGGATCCGCAATTTCTCTCGAGACCTAGGGTAAACTCTGCTACGGCATAAGCTTTAGATCTCGATTAACCATTAAAAAGGGTTTAGGTCGGCGTTCTTATTCCGACGACCTAATCACCGTTGTATCACTTTCGAGCTCCGGCCAAATTAGTAAAGACTTACTCTTTTCCCCCACAAACTTCTATTCTTTCTTCATATCGGATATTAGTTCTTACACTTTCTTTGATGGTGATGACAATTCACAGTCCCGGAGTGACAATGCAGATCATCATGAGGATATTGAAAGCGAAGAAGATTCTGAGTTTAGGAAAAAGTTGAAAGATGCTGAAACTCCACTCTATTCCAGCTGTCCAAACTACACTAAAGTGTCTGCTATCATGGGCATGTACCGAATAAAAGTGAAGAGTGACATGTCAGAGAGCAACTTTGATCAGCTTCTAAAGCTAGTTCACGACATGCTACCAGAAGATAATGTGCNTGACAATGCAGATCAGCATGATGATATTGAAAGCGAAGAAGATTCTGAGTTTAGGAAAAAGTTGAAAGATGCTGAAACTCCACTCTATTCCAGCTGTCCAAACTACACTAAAGTGTCTGCTATCATGGGCCTGTACCGAATAAAAGTGAAGAGTGTTATGTCAGAGATCTACTTTGATCAGCTTCTAAAGCTAGTTCACGACATGCTACCAGAAGATAATGTGCTTCCAACATCAACATATGTGATGAAGAAGTTCTTGAAGTTATTTGGTTTTGGCTATGAGAACATTCATGCATGCAAGAATGATTGTATTCTTTACCGGAAGCAGTACAAGGATTTTACAAGCTGCTTTAGATGTAGTGCTTCATGATGGGAGTTAGATAAGCACACAAGTGATGAAAAGAATGGGATCCTAGCTAAGGTTCTTAAATATTTTCTGATATAGGACATATTCATAAGGATGTATAGATCAAGAAGGATGGCTGAGGAGCTACGTTGGCATTTCAGTAATGCTTCTGAAGATGGGATGATGCGGCACCCAGTGGATTCAATAACATGGGCTCATGTTAATGATAAATGGCCACAGTTTGCGTCTGATACGAGAAATCTTAGACTTGGTATGTCTACTGATGGGTTGAACCCTTTTTCGATTCAGAATACCAAGTATAGTACATGGCCAGTGTTTCTAGTGAACTGCAACATGCCACCTACATTGTGTATGAAGGCAGAGAATGTAATGCTCACTATGTTGATACCTGGACCAACTGCACCGAGCAACAACATTGATGTGTATCTTCAACCGTTGATAGAAGATCTACATGATTTGTGGAATGAAGGTGTAGAGGTTTACGACTCATTCTCTAAGGAAACTTTCAATCTTAGAGCTATTTTACTGTGGACTATCAGTGACTATCCTGCTTTAGGGACATTGGCAGGTTGTAAAGTTAAAGGTAAACAAGTGTGTAACGTTTGTGGCAAGGATACACCTTTTAGCTGGCTTAAGTTTAGTAGAAAAAATGTCTACTTGGGTAATAGGAGATGACTCAGACCTGGGCATCCTTATCGACGCAGACGGAGTTGGTTTGACAATAATGTAGAAGAAGGGACTGCACGTAGAATTCAAACAGGGGTTGAGATATTTGAGCAATTGAAAGACTTTAGGAACGATTTTGGTAGACCTTTAGATAAGAAAGGCAAAAGAAAGAGATCTGCTTTGTGTGAAGATAATGAAATGTCTGAAGAGGAATATGATGAATATGGAGATGGAGATGGAAGAAGTGGTCGATGGAGATGGAAGAAGTGGTCGATGGAGATGGAAGAAGTGGTCTATTTTCTTCGATCTACCTTACTGGAGGGTTAGAATATTCTCTAAATTTAAACTTAAACTATAAATGATTTGAATTTTCTTACTCATATCTTTGTGTCTATGTCTTAGGATCTACCTGTAAGTCATAATTAGAGGACCAACTAGGATGAGAAAAGTGGCTAAAAGCCATGAGGACAAGGTCGAAGTTGAATTTAACAGCCTCGGTGAACATGTGGGGAAAGGATCAGTTACACTTTCTTCTTTTCTTGGACTTCTTGTGAGGGAGCATGTACCAATACTTCTAGACGATTGGAGGCGCCTTGATGAAAAGACAAAGGACACACTGTGGGAGGAGATTCAAGTACTAGTTATGTTACGTTGTGTACTTAAGTTTCTGCTTTCTTCGTCTTTTTTACAATAACAGTGGGAAATTAATGTAGGAGAGGTTCAATTTGACGGAAGATTGGCAAAAGAATTGTGTCTTTAGGAAAATTGGGTGCGTATGGAGGGCTTCTAAGTCTAGGCTAGTTACCAAACTGCGTTCTACAAGAAGTAAGGAAAAGCTACGAAACTTAGAACCAATCAACATTCACAATGAGGCAGCTTGGATAAAGTGGGTGAAGAGTAGGACTGCACAATCTTTCAAGGTTGTTTGTGCTTGAATCTTTCCTTCAAAATACAAGTTTTCTTATGGGAATTTTTTATATTAATTACTGGAATGATTTTATAGGAACGAAGTGACCAGTTCAGAGCTTTGAGGAAAAATCAGATTCCACACACCACTAGTCGCAAAGGAATGGTTCGTCTTGCTCATCAAATGGTATGTCTCTGTAGTGTACTGTATTGATGTGTTCTATACTAAAAATAGAGACCGTGATTACTTCTTATATTGATTTGTAGAAGAAAAAGGCATCTGACCCGACTAAGATTACTAGAAGCAAGGTGTGGATAGCTGGACATACCCATGCAGATGGCAGACCTGTTAGACCAGAGTTCGAACAAACAATTGTAAGAAGTTATAAAACTCTTATTTTGGTTATACTTGGCAATCTATATTAATACATTTAAAAAATCTAAAATCAGGAACAAATTAAATCACTTGATAGTGAGATGGGTTCAACCTCCAATGTTAGCGTTAAAGAAGATGTTGTGAGTCAAATTCTAGGTAAAGATAAGAGTGGAAGAGTCAGAGGAATGGGCAGAGAGATTACTGGTAGCAAGCTAGCATTCTTACAGGCTAGAGACGCACATGTACATAAGATTCAAGCTAAACAAGAAGAGTTGGTGAGCGAGATTAAAGATTTGAAAGACTTAGTTCGTGACTTAGCTAAAGGGAAAAGGGTAAGTTAATATTCGAATGTGTGCTTAATTTTCTAGTAATTAACTTGGACTGTTGAAATATTAATTCTTTGCTTTTTGTCAGGTACAACAGGATTATGGTTCGAAATCGGATGCAACTGATACAAGCAGAGGACCTAGGTGTCAGCTACTTGATTGGTTTTCAGAGGAAGAGTTTGTTGTCGGTGAAGGAGAACTATGCTCTTCTGAACCAACTTACAAGATTGGCCGTATTCCACTTGGTCCTAATGCGGCAGCTGTAATTGTGAACTTCGCAACAGATAAAGAAGCCTATGTATGGAGGCCTACAACAAATATCACCTCAATTGGCGAAGCTGTGGGAGCCAAAATTGCATGGCCATTCGATAAGCTCATTCTGGACATTATTGACTCCCCAACTGTAAACAAGACTGCTAGTTCGGTAAAGTTCTTATCCTCTGATTAAATAAATTATATTAATATCAAAGCTTATTGCTCATATTCTATTTTTGCATGACTCCTTAGGCTACAAATGTACTCGATGATAAAATCAATATACTTGCTTGGAATTCGGATGATAAAGTAATTGCTGAGGGACATTTGACTTCAACTGACCCAAAAGAGATGGTCAATAAAATTCCTTTGGGTCCGAATGCTGCAATGGTGAAGATTGATAAAGTGGTTAACAAAGAGGCTTATCTGTGGAGACCAAGTGAAGAAATGTTTGTGATGGGTGATGCATTGTTTGAGAACATAGCTTGGCCAATTTCTAAGGTGCTACTGTGTAATTTACAGCCAATGGAGGAAGCAGTTTATAAAAGAGCATCAGACTCTAAAGAGAGATAACTTTCTAAAGAAAGAGGAGCATCGTTTTCTAAAGAAGTAGAACCATCTAAAGCATCATCTGCTAAGGTAAAACTCTACCCCTTATTTGTATCTTACATGATGTGTGATATAGTTATGTTGCATGATGTGTTGTCTAGTTGTGTAATTGTGATGATCTGTCTGGGTTTTTTGTCTGTAGACTGCAAGTACCAGCTCAAACATTAGCAGCTCTTCTAAGAAGAAATGCTTCCTCTTAGATTGCTTTGGATCGGGAAAGAAGGTTGCAGAAGGCCGAATTTGTTCAACTAATCCAAAAGACACTGTCCACTTCATTCCATTGGGTCCAAATGCCAGTAAGGTATGGGTTGATGTCTGTAAGATTGGGGATGCACGAGTATGGAGACCAACCTCTGAATTCGAGATTATTGCTGATGCATTAAGTACTACAGTCGCGTGGCCTACTGACAAGATTGTTTTTATGTGAACCATATATGAGATTGTGTTAGGTAATAGAACTTGTTTGGCTAGTAGAATCGTTTCAGTTTGTGGTTTGGTTGTGTAAAACTTGATGGTTTGGCTTTGTAAAACTTATGGTTTGACTATTAGCAAATGTGTGTTCGGCTGATGTCATGATGCTTTCCTAATGATCAAAATAGCACAAAGCTAATATGTACAGATAAAGCATCCCAATTAATAAAAACCCGGACGCTCTAAAATTTTACAAACAATTAGAAAAAATCAATTGCTATATATAACTAATGATAACATACAAAAAATGCTGTGAATAATTTAATAATAACAAACATTTAGTGCTATTATAAATTATAGAATTGTAAAACAAATAAACGCCATCGAAAAAATAACTAACGTAGCACAAGCGAAAAACGCTATATAAAGTGTCAGATTTACTATGACGGGAGAAGATAGAGCGTTTACCATAACGCTATGGTATCCACTAATAGCGTTTTACGGACGCTCTATATGTGACATTTTCCTAAAGAGCAAGATTTGAAGACAAATTTTTTTCAAGAGGGGGAGGATGATATGATCACGGACACCAACAACTTATTTAATCAAGGTTTGCAACTTAATGGGCTGGATTTAAAGAAAAATATGATTTTATTTGAAGCCAGAAAGCTACAAAGAGAAAAGCAATTTTTGTCCATATTGAAGAAGAAATTTATTTAGGGTTGTTTCTCTCTCCTACATGCAGATTAAAGTTTAATTTCGTTTCCCTAATCTGGATTTTAATCTGGATTTTTTGTCTGTAGACTGCAAGTACCAGCTCAAACATTAGCAGCTCTTCTAAGAAGAAATGCGTCCTCTTAGATTGCTTTGGATCGGGAAAAAAGGTTGCAGAAGGCCGAGTTTGTTCAACTAATCCAAAAGACACTGTCCACTTCATTCCATTGGGTCCAAATGCCAGTAAGGTATGGGTTGATGTCTGTAAGATTGGGGATGCACGAGTATGGAGACCAACCTCTGAATTCGAGATTATTGCTGATGCATTAAGTACTACAGTCGCGTGGCCTACTGACAAGATTGTTTTTATGTGAACCATATATGAGATTGTGTTAGGTAATAGAACTTGTTTGGCTAGTAGAATCGTTTCAGTTTGTGGTTTGGTTGTGTAAAACTTGATGGTTTGGCTTTGTAAAACTTATGGTTTGACTATTAGCAAATGTGTGTTCGGCTGATGTCATGATGCTTTCCTAATGATCAAAATAGCACAAAGCTAATATGTACAGATAAAGCATCCCAATTAATAAAAACCCGGACGCTCTAAAATTTTACAAACAATTAGAAAAAATCAATTGCTATATATAACTAATGATAACATACAAAAAATGCTGTGAATAATTTAATAATAACAAACATTTAGTGCTATTATAAATTATAGAATTGTAAAACAAATAAACGCCATCGAAAAAATAACTAACGTAGCACAAGCAAAAAACGCTATATAAAGTGTCAGATTTACTATGACGGGAGAAGATAGAGCGTTTACCATAACGCTATGGTATCCACTAATAGCGTTTTACGGACGCTTTATATGTTACATTTTCCTGTAGTGGTAGTTCTTTATTTAAGAGCAAGATTTGAAGACAAATTTTTTTCAAGAGGGGGAGGATGATATGATCACGGACATCAACAACTTATTTAATCAAGGTTTGCAACTTAATGAGCTGGATTTATGGAAAAATATGATTTTATTTGAAGCCTGAAAGCTATAAAGAGAAAAGCAATTTTTGTCCATATTGAAGAAGACATTTATTTAGGGTTGTTTCTCTCTCCTACATGCAGATTAAAGTTTAATTTTGTTTCCCTAGATGCTCTGCATATTAAGTAGCTTTTATGAGTATTTTTCTATAAATAGAGGCTCATTTTCACGAATAAAACAAGCAACTTCTTTTTATTTTTGCAAACCTTTTGAGAGTGATTCTCATTTTTGATCATGGTGTGTAATATACATTGATCAAAACTTGGCTTGTCTTGGTGTGTCATATCCAAGGAATCATGGATCCGTCTTGGTGCGTCATATCCAATGGATCAACCGGTTAATCAGAAGCCTTCCACAACTTCGGTGCGACCATTCGCTCCACATCCTTTGATCTTTGAGACTTCACGGTTTCTTTGATGCAAAGCTTATCCCTTACCAACTCTAGAGTGCCGATTCTTGGAAGAATCTTATCAAGTGGTATCAGAGCACACTCTTAAGTTTGATATTCTATCATTCTACCATCTTCTTATCTTTTCATTTTCTTTCTTTCATCTTCTACCTTTTCATCTCTTTTTCTTCTATTTTTCATTTTTATTTATTTATTTTCATACAAAAGAAAAAAAAAGAAAAATGCAAAAATCAGAAAATGTGTTTGTCTTCCATTTATAAATTCCATCTTGATATTTTTTATTGTAAAGTTTGTGTTCAAGTTGTTCTTTATTTAAGAGCAAGATTTGAAGACAAATCTTTTTCAATAGGAGGAGGATGATATGATCATGGACAACAACAAATTATTTAATCAAGGCTTGCAAATTCATGGGCTGGATTTAAAGAAAAAGATGATTTTATTTGAAGCCCAAAAGCTACCAAGAGAAAAGCAATTTTCGTCCATATTGAAGAACACATTTATTTAAGGTTGTTTCTCTCTCCTACATGCAGATTAAAGTTTGAATTTTGTTTTCCTAGATGCTCTGCATATTAAGTAGCTTTTATGAATATTTGTGATGTATTTCCTCTATAAATAGAGGCTCATTTTCATAAATAAAACAAGCCGCTTCTTTTTATTTTTGGAAACGTTTTAAGAATGATTCTCATTTTCGATCATGGTTTGTAATATCCATTGATCAAAACTTGGCTTATCTTGGTGTGTCATATCCAAGGAGTTATGGATCCGTCTTGGTGCGTCATATCCAAGGGATCAACCGGTAAATCAGAAGCCTTCTGCAACTTATGTGCGACCATTCGCTCCACATCCTTTGATCTTTGAGACTTCACGGTTTCTTTGATGTAAATCTTATCCCTTACCAACTCTAGAGTGCCGATTTTTGGGAGAATCTTATCACGACTTCTATTTCGTTGATATTATTAATTTATGTAAATGATTTTAGAGTTGTTGTCATGGATGTAAAAAAACAAAACTCAATTCATTACAAACATTTTATTTCCTAATCAAAGAAATTGTGATGTCGAACGTTGTTTGGTGGGGGAAGCTAGCATAACTTTGGGTCGCATGGTGTGCAAACTTGTTGAAGAGATGGTCGATGATAATGGTATCACCAAAATGATCAACAAGCATGGGTTCGGTGATGGCTCTTGTGACATTTGCTAAATTTTTCCCAACTTCGATTGCATGTGATTGATCACTATAGCCATAATCATTATCTTGATCTTTATTTTCCTCTCTATCGGTTTTGTAGGAAACAAAAATTAGCTCATGTGTCTCTATTTTGTTAATCTCAAAAGAGCCTTCGTTTCGAACAACCTCCTTAACCTCTCCTTCGTTCGGGTTGTAGAATGGTAAGTTGAATGAGTCCACTTGTGATTCCTTCACAACCCCCTGTCCTCGCAACATGTTTTAAGATTAAAATATAAATGATAAAATCTACATCATTTAATCTATCTATATAACGTTCTAGAATACCAGACTAATATTTTTAACAAAAAACCTGCATTAGGTTTAGTAATCCGCATTTTTAACACCCGATTAATCCCTATATTATGAGTGTAGATGTCGAATAGAGCATTTACCGAATTTTCTAATGGATCTAAAACATGGCATCATTTTGACTAGTCAAATGGGATTTAATTTCACACATTAATTAATTGCATTAAAACAAACCACTAGACTATATTATATAAAGATGGGATCATTACCTCTGAAACTAGGTCGGCGAGTGCATCAGATAGTATGAAAAAAGGTAATTACCGTTGATATGGGTCAAATTTACCCTAGAGCTACTCTCTCAAATTAAGAGATCAGTTGTAGTACTTATGAATCGAATCCATAGGGAAGGGATAGTCACACAGCAGTTTTCTAAATTCGAATTAAGCTAAGTAGAAATAATTAAAAGTAAAGACAGAAAGCAATTAAAAACGATGTAAGTTCAGGAGACGAAACGCTAGGTTCAGGGAAATTCTCAGGTGATCTAAATTGCAGGTCTAGACAGAATGTTAGGATTTATTAAGCACTGTTCTTGAGCTCGAAACACTAATGTAAAATCAACCAACTCTCGCTGCGAAGATTATCTATGCCTAAACCCTAGAATTCCAAATCTCTTTGCAAATTCAAACAATTCAGACAAGCATTAATATCAGGTTCGATTGTTCACAAAATCCTAAACCAAATCTCTTTGCGAATAGGTATTTTGCTCAACTAACATTAATTTTGGCAATCAATAATACTCTCGCATCTATTAATCAACCTAAGATCAGATTCTAGGTCATGAAGCTAGAATAAGCATTAAACACAAATCCAGATGAAGAACTCTAATGATTTTATCCTAACAATTTTAATTCGACCTAACAATTCATTAATCACCTTTGAAAAACCCTAAACCTAACTAGCAAACTACTCAGACATGGTGAATAAAACAAACATCTTGAATAAAGAAAAATGCATAAAAGAAATCAATAGAAATAATGGAGTTCCAAATTTGCTCTAAAGGAGACAAATTCTTCTCTCTAAAAATCTCTAAGACAGAAAATTATGAAAAAGTATTCAAAGGTAAGTTGGCTAAACAATGCCTGAAATCTATTTATAGAAGAGAATTTTCGTCCAGGGGCAATTTTGTAATTCTTCAAAACTTGAGCTCTTTCCTTTTTTCCAATAGAAGTCGGCAAAACATGTCGGTCTCGTCTGGTGTCGATCGACACAGATGGTGTCGATCGACACCCTGTGCGTAATTTCACTCTTCTAACTTCATCACTTCGCAGCTTCTTGCAGAATGCTCCAAAAAGCTTCAGAATCTCCAATTATGCTCCAAACGTAGTCCAACCTATAAAGACTCTAATATGACTCTAAAAATACCAAAAGACTATAAAATGACTTATATCATGGTCAAAAAACGGGTAAAAACCATGATATATCAACCGTCTCTGTATAAATGATCTAAATCTTTTTTGCCTGCTAAGGTGAGAACCATGTGTCCATTAGACAACACCTCTACAGAACGCAATCTTAAGAACAAGTAGAAATCATTTTGGAACTGATTCATATAACTTTTTCACACATTTAGAGGGCATCCACTTCTAATGTAAACGTTCTTTTTGTTATCTGCAAGCCCTTGAGGAACTTTAGAAAGCCAATGAATACTATAAGATGAATGAAGAAAATGAAGAGATTTGTTTGGGAAGAGCCTGAGAAGAAGGAACAAGGGATTCCTGAGATGAAGCAATTTCCTTTAACCTCTTTACTAAAAGAAGAAACCAACTTGAAAGTTGTATTCCATTGTATTGAAATCATTTTCTGGAAGATCGTTTAGGCAATAATCAATCTCTGGTAGGTTTTGATTTTTTTTGGGTATGATCCTATGATTGTGTTGACGATTTCAAACATGACTACAAATGTGTTTTGTCCCGAAGAACATCCTAAATCTGTTACTTTGATGCACTTAGGAAAATTTAACTTAAGTAACATCTCTCTGATGTTCTCTTCCACCATCGGTCGTGTTTTAGCGATAAAATCTCTCTGCCAAGCCAAAGTTATTAATATAAATCAATTACAATACACAAATTAATAACGCTCATTGAATCAAATCTATTATATAAAAGTTGGATTGTGTCTCACAAGGGGATGACACATCAGCACCCACCTATTTAACACATCAGCTTTAAAAAATACCAAAAAAATATATAATAGTTTTATGAGTTTATCAAAATTTCTCTAATTCATCTCTTAGGAAACCTAGCTAATTTTGGGAATCTGTATTTACATTAATATAAGCCAAAGAGTTCTGAACGGTTTTCTACTCCTTTCTCTTCCAAATTAATGCAACGCTTCGTATCTCATCATGCTCTTATTAATTAACCCTTAATTTGCGACTCCCCATATAAAGCTTATAATATAAGGAATATGGAACACTTCTTCCCGGCCCCTACTCGGACTTGCGTGGTCGACTTAAAAGAAGCACATGTCATGTAAACCTTTTCGATGCTAATAATTCAACTCAGCAATTTGGAAGAGAGAGGGTGTTGAATCAAATACCAACATTTGAATGCAAGGTGTAAATCTAAAGTTTTGTTTGATTTAGTTTTCGTTTTGAGGTTTGTTTTCTATGATATGAAATCTAAATTTTTCCTTCTTGACAGATTATAGTTAGCTTAAGGAATTTCCAAAATAGTACTAAAGCTAATGCGTATGCACAAAGACAAGTTTTAAGGAGTCACAATAGCGTATTCACAATATTAGAAATACTCTTTTCGAAGAACGTCAAAACTTTGAGAAAGATTTGTAGAACATTCGTTTCTCCTGCTTTATGAATCAGTTTATGTTATCGGTTTTTAGAGAATTACTTAGTTTCAATAGTATCGTTAAAGGGTACATATATAGTATGTATAGCTACATGGATTTGGTTTGTATAGTACATATAGTATGTATAGCTAGATGAATATTAGTGGAAGAAGCACTAAGATTTAAACTAAAAAGGAAAACTCTATAACCTAGGCATTTCTTTTTTTTTTATTATGTCTTAAATAATATATAAGCATGGACTATTTGTTTAATACATTAACACCGTGAATCGGGCAAGGGGATAAGGAAGAGGAAAGCATAGAGAAGAAGGAGAGGGTTGGTGTGAAGAGGAAAGCTTGGGAAGTGGAAGCTATGATTGCTTCGAAGGAAAGATTTGATGACGAGTGATGGCTTCTTAATCATTAATTATAACTATTTGTGTTGGGAATTTGCCATTTAAGATTAAGAAAGAAACTGATCTTGAAAGAAATTAGTAATTGGTGGCGTTTAATCCATGAGAAATTAGTAATTAAGAAAGAAGCTGGTTTATTTATTTTTTAGATAAAGACTAGCAATCATGTTGGTTTTTTTTTTTAGGTGCAAGCAATTAGGTTGGATTCATGTTCATCAATGGTTTCTGATTTTGTTTGATTTTGATTGATGAATTAAAGAAGACGAGAAGGGGGCTATAATGCTGAAGCAAGTTAATGAGAAGGCTTCAAAGTTTGTCCTTGAAAAATCCTAAATTTCTAATTATGTTGTAATTGTTGGTTTAAAGTTGAGAAACTAACTTTGAAGTATACGTGAACAAATGTCTGATGCCAATTTTGTTTCCAAGTGTAGTGTTCATTCCAGTGTTGTGCTTCAAACAAAGCATGCTGATGAAGCTTCTTTAACACCTAACATGTATATGATTGATTCAAAGAGTGTTAAAAACAAAAAAAAACCTTTTTTCTATTTTATAAGTTCAAGACAAAGAAATTCAAAAAAAAACTTTAGTATGAAAAATTATTAAAAATAAATAAATAACATGTAACACTATAAGCGAATGAGTGTACAGATTAATCTTTATATATTTATATGATTAACAATCTCAAATTATATCACCACTGTATTTAAAATAAAAAACTATATTAATCACAAGTTCAAAATTATATAATAAAATACAAACCCGCGTATAGATCATCACCTAGTTCATCATAAATAATTGCTCTATATGTACACTACCTGGTGACCAGAATTAAATTGCTCTATATGTACAATACCTTGTGACCAGAATTACTAGAGTAACTGTTGTTCTCCATCTCCTCCATTCATACTATGAGCATTTACGAAAGAGTCCCTAAAATATGTGTTTAAGTGTGTTTAATTAGTAAGAGTATACTCTTTAGACAATATGCATAATATTGATACACACAAGTGTGAAGACAGAAGACAGAAGAAAAGAATCTTTGATGATATGTGTATGGTGGAGTAGATCTGGCTTTAGTATTTTATTGTTGCAATTTTGAATAGAAAAATACAAATCACAACGTCATTTCGATCAAGTGATAAGGAAAAGAAAAGTGAACCTACTGCGATTTTTTTAATTTAAATCCAGATCTAAATTACAGTCTAACCTTTACAAATTAATATTTGAGATATTTTAAAAAAAAATTAAATATATATTTATGTAAAAAAAATTTAAACTTGCTTCAACTTCTTAAAAGTTTTCGCACTGGAAGGATCAAAAGATGTGTTTCATGAAGCACTTCTGTTTCGTGACACTCCCAAAAAACTTTAATAAAGTTTGTTTTCTAAACTTTTGTTGCATTTGTTTAATTCATTTTAATTTAACATTTAGACCAAATTATTTATTTATTTGTTGCTCTTTTATGTTCGTTTCACGTAGCTAAAAGTAATTTATGTTTAGAACTTCTCTTTGTTTCCTTTTTAGCCTACACTAGGGATATACCTGCGCTACGCTGCATGAATGTTTTTGTTTCTATTAATATTGTTTACAATTTTCACAAGTGATTTAATATTAAACAATTTTGACCACCAAATTCTAAAAATTATAAATTAATAGCACTAAAATTATAAAAATAAAGAGTTTTCACATATAAATTTTAGATTTTTCAAAAGTTTCTATTTTTTTTTTTAAATGCTAGAATTGCATGATTAGCAAAATATAAAAATATATCAATTTTAGAACGCTTCGAAGGTATATGATTGATTGTCTGCACCATTAGTATACGTGCCCAATCCATCATCTTCCATCAATCATTATCTAATTCACCAATACAGTGCAAGAGAAAATTAAAAACCTTTTTCCACCTGTGGCTTTAAGTCGCTTGGACTCTTGTCTCCAAAATACGCCGCATCCAAACATAAGATCCAAGTCCTTTGATCATCAATCACCTTGACACAACACAATATCCAAGTCCTTTCCCTTTTTATATGTTTTTAAACTCACGTTAACAAATAAAAAATAAAAACACATAAATCTACCATTATGTCATAAACATTCTTGCTAGCTTCTCTTTCTGCATTTTTCCATCTTCTTCGAGATCTTCTACTCTTTTTCTTTAAGTGGAGTCATTACAGAGATAACCTATAAAGAACAAAAGACCAAGCCGTTATCACTACAAATGTTGGTTTTTATAGGTAACAGCCCTCGTACTAAGGGAACTTGAATGACTCCACTTAACCGAGGATTCGGGTGAGGAAAATTGTGTAGTTGTACCGACCAAACATCGGTCCCGGAGAACCACGTTGACGAGCAGCAATGCGAATGGTACGTCGTCACAAACTCTACCTTCTAATCGACTTGAGACGGGTAAGGGAAAACCAGAGGCCTAATGGTTAATGAGTAAATCACTAAACCGGTTTGATGAGTATTCGATATAGAAGAAACGGAACTATTGCATATAAATCTCTTCAATTACTAAGACAACACTACTTGTTAATGAATGTAAAAGTGAAAACCTTTACCAAAAAGCCTAATTTAGCCTAACACAGTCTAATCCTCTATTCCCGGTCAAGTAGAGATACCAAATGGAGTTTCTAAATTGAGACAGAGAAGCAAATGGATCACGAAAGATGAAACTTTTGACATACTCGATGTCAAACCAGAGGTAATAGCACCACCTACATATTGTCTTTCTTTGAGCCTGAAAAACATTGAAAAACGTTTCACATGAGATATCAATATATCATGGAAGAAACTGAGTAATGATTTATGAAAGCTTTACCCCCAAATTTATTCGTGAATCCATTGTATATCCTTAAAGGAAATTTAAAATCATTGTCAAATAATCAATCATAAACACAGCAAAATCGCAGTTTTCTTGTATTTGTTTTACAACATATACAGAAAGAGAAGGTGCCTTATTCAAGTGTTGTTGGAAGTGTTATGTACACTATGGTTGGTACTCGCCCAGATGTGGCGTATGCTATAGAACTTGTGAGCATGTTTATGAGTAAACCAAGAGCTGTGCATTGGAAAGCTGTGAAGTGGAGGTATCTCATTGAGCCGCTCTTGTTTAGAGTCTTTTAGCTAGACTTTGGTAGTTTGGGAGCTCAGTTGGAGGGTGAGCTCGACCTTAAGCAAGGTCTCTTCGCCTTCTGTGCAGCGTCTTCTGCTGAAGACTCCTCAAATCTCTCCATGGTTGCATCGTTATCCCTTTCAAAAAGATATTTCTCCATGGTGTATGGTATCGCGGGATATAACTTTTTCTCATCGATATTGGCGAATGAGACTCGCCTATTGGGCCAATCCATGATGGCTCCTGCAGTGGCTAAGAATGACCATCCCAAGATGAGAGATGCAGCTTCTTCTTGGCGAGTTTTGACTATGTAGAAGTCTACAGGGATTCTGCAATCGCCAATGATGACCGGGAGATCGTAAATGACTCCCTTTGCGGCTGCGAAAGATTGATCCGCCAAACCAATCTTGACATTCGTTGGCTTCCCTCGTTTGATACTGAGCCTCCATGCTCCCCACTCGGTTATTACGCTGATGCAAGAACCAGAGTCACACAGTGATTTACTAAAATCAACTCCTCTGTGCAAGATATCATGAAATGGTCGTGGTTCTGAATTTTGTGGAGGTCCCGGATTTCTCGATCCCTTCTCGCTTTGTTAAAGTGGTGTTTGATCCATCCCAAAGATTCTCTACTTTCTGGAAAGTAGTACCCGATCTGATGCTCAGTGTAGGCTTGCTCGAACGTCATCTCTTGCGAAAGGGTTCGAACTAGAGCGTTGAATTGCTTTAAACCCTGGGGATCAATGTGGGCAGGGTAGCACTCATATACTCTCGCTCGCGGCATCATCATCACCTCCTCGATGTTAGTGCAGCGGACTTTATCAAAGTGAATGTGAGCTCTTTCTTTTCCTTCAAGACTGTCCCCGAAGAATTTGGCTAAGTTGTAGGTCTCCCACGCCTCTTCAAAAGATATATCACTCGTGATAGTCTTAACTTCGTCGATGAATTCTATCAGCCTCTCCCTCAATATATGTGTGGTGAGAGGTCTCACTAGCTTTGATGGATTGCCTTTCATGGTAAAAGGCATTCCTAGGGACTCCTGCATCGATTCTCGAGATGTCATGGGCGAGGGGGTAGTTTCGCGTGCAAAGTGCGGTTCGATGAAATGGCAGGTGGTGTGTCCTTCGTTGGGTCGAGTTTTCTTCTTCTCTTTGTTTTCGATGAGATCACAGACCAGCTCATCCAATCTTTTATGCTCCTTGAACAACCTTGTCAGCGAGGTTTCGTTCCTCTTCTGAGCTTTTGCCATGTTATGAATCTCGTCTCTCAAGTCCTCCACTTGTGATTCAACCTTATGTTGGGTGTCTTCCATATCCTGGATGTTCTTCTCTATTCGGCCCATGATGTTGTATGTGTCTCTGCGAGTTTCGTCAAACTCGTACTTCAGGACGCAAATGTCTCCTAGTCCGCGGTTCGGAGCACCTTTGTGGTTCGCCAAGTCCTCGGAAGTTCTGGAAAGCTTGTTGACGTTACCAAAAGTACGGTTCTCTAACATCTTCACATTGTTGGCGACTTCCTGGAGTTTATGGAAGATTTCGGCCTGGATAGAGTCCATCCGGACGTGTAAAGATCTCTCAGACTTTGCTTGATAATCAGTTATCATTGTTATTGCGTTAATAAAGTTCTCCACTTGCTGATATAAGGGAGCAGGTGCGATCCTATGATTATTTTGGGCATGAGGTTGGCGTCTAGAGGTGAAGACCTTCGTTTCCGTGGATAATGGGGGGTGGAAATCCTCCTTGAGGCCGAGGCATGAAGTGCTCGTGTGGCAGCAGCATCGGAGGTGGTCTCCGAGAAGTGTGCAGAGATTCTGTAAGTGGGCGTGTATTCGGAGGAATACAAGGGTCGATCCTTGCGTTCTCCATAGTGTGGTAGTTCCTGAAACTCATAGAAAAAGATCTAGAAGTTAGAGAAAAAGAATGTCTTTGAGTTGTGATCCTGACCTTTGCTTTAGACAGCAGAACGCAACCTCCCCGGCAATGGCGCCAAAAGCTTGATGGGGTCTAAATTGTCTTCCAAAATAGGATGACTTCTTGGGAACTCGTCGAGCTTTAAATTTATAAGACCCTAAGCTGCAAGTGCACATCGGGCGTTGTAGTACTTAGGGTATCGATCCACAGGGAGGAGGTCAACTGCAAAACATGAAAATCAGGACAACCAAAGACGTGGAGATTGGGGGTTTGGGGTAAGTGTCACGGTTTCAGAAGAAAAGAAAAGAAAGGCAGCCATGTCTTATATAGAGGAGGATGTCGACCAACTCTATAACAAACGTGAAAATGAAAATCAACTTAAGGGCTTGTAAAAAGGAAATCAGCTGAGCAGTGCAGAAAAAGTAAATATTAAAGTGCGTAAATCTCGATTAAAAAGCAGATGGGGAAACAAACGTTGGGGATCTCTTCGGAAAATCTATGGGGTTCTAACTAGAAATCAAACTCACAACAGTTCAGACAAACGAGGCTAGACGATTTTCCCTAAACTGGAATCACTTGGTTTAACGACCTTGACTCTCTCAAGCTAGATCGATCTATGTTATGCAAAGTGCGCATGTATACTCTCGTACCCCACGGCCTAAGCAAACACACAGTATAGATCAGGATCATAAACGTTCACATCTTCTTCATAGGTATGTGCGAGCATCCCAGAAGCGTTTGCTACATCAAACTAGGTTCAGATATGAAATTCAGCACGTTAGTGGTTTTCAAAGATCCTAAAATCAGACTCTAGTTCATGACGCTAGAATCATGCAATAAGAACAAGTTTAATAAGAAAGAAAACCCTAATCTACGGTCTACACTGCCGGTTCAAGAACAGTTAATAAAATTCCCCATAGATCCTCTTAAAGAACACACAATGAAAATAAACTACTCAGACATGAAAGAAGGAGCAAAAAACGAGAATGATGAATGCATACTTGTATAAATCAATAAGATGTAAGAAAGGTTCCAACAGAAATTGATCTCCCTAAAAGAACAAGGCTAGGGATCGAGAGAGAACGAGAACTGCGGCCGTCGGAACAAAAAACAAAGGAACCATAAAAGAACTTGTAAAACTTTCGAACCCTAAAACGTTTTTTCGAACTCCCTAAAAAAAACCATAAACATCGAGTATATATAGGTCTTCAAGTCCCCTTAGGCGTCATTTAGGTCTTGGCTTGCATAAGACGGTTGCACGTTTAAGTTAGGCTTCAAATGGGCTCGGGAATTGTCAGGTGCCTGGCTGCATGAGCAAGGGCTCGTGGCGCGGCCACTGGTCGTCTAGTCGGGTCGTGGTGCTGCAAGCTTGCTCTTCCGGATGCTTGACGGGCCTTCTTGATTGCTTCATAACTTGAGATACAACCGTGGAATTGGGTTCAAACCACTTCGAGGTGAAAGACTGCTGATAAGCTACCTTTCTACAAATATAAGCTTGATCTTGTGGTGGGAAGGTCTTCATCTGATGTTGAACTTATGTCATCGAGCACTTATTCCGGGAATGTCCATTTTTCTCCAAAATATGCGTCTATTGCTAAGATTACCTGAAAAGAGTCGTGAACAACTAAATACTCTAAATCTAGTGTTTATGCATTAAAAAATTAGTGAAATTCTTATTAAAGCACTCATTTATGATATTAAAAATGGGTAAAATATGCATGTTATCACCTTACCCATAACCAAGTGAGCTGACTGATGAGCATGAGCATAATGCACGTTTTTCACTGTAAATTACACCTTTTTCACTTGCATTTCATACTAGTTAGGATCTCATTCATGCAATTATGTCTTAGTTTTTGTTTCATTTCCATTCATGTTAGGTCTAGGTGCATTAGGTTAGGTCTTTGCATATTCTTGCATGTTTTGGAGTGTCTTCTCACGTACCAAAGAGTATGGAGGATGGTCCGAGGAAGAAGGTACAAGGAGAGATCAAGAAGGAGGAAACATATGATATCGAACATGGATCACAGCTCTTTAGCTGATAAAGGCAAGCGCATGGGCGAACCTCGACAAGTAGCAGAGATTTGATCCCGAAGAAGACATCCCAGAATGAAGATCCCACAAGGTGTTCCTCGAAGACGGATATCAGAGCAAGGCCTCAACATTTGCCCGATATTGGCAGCAGGCAATGGACTTCACAACGGCAAGGTCCCGAAATCGATCCCCGATATGGAGGTTACCCGAAGAACACGAGGACTTAGCATATTGGCTTGCTTCCACGACATGAAGCCGATATGCTATAGTCCAAAATAGTACCCATTTCGGGCAAGTGGTCCCAACACTTAGGGTTTTTCCTCTTTGGTGTATAAATACACATTGTCCCCCACGCTTACTTTTATTTTTCTGTCTTTTGTAACCGAAACTCTAGTTTTCTTTCACCATTAAAGCTTTGTTTTAAAGCTTGAATCTTTTATGTTATTTTGAAGTTATCAAGTCTTGTTTCATAGCATTTCTTGTTAAAGCTTCTTTCTTTTCTTGTTTTTTACTATCTTGTAAGCTATGAGTAACCTTCTTATCCTTATGGATCTTGAGGTTTCTCTAATGGCGAGTGAGTAGCCTCTTTAAGGATTTTAATGGGTTAAAAGAGCCAATGAACTCTCGGATTTACATTTCTTGCTTAGCTAAAACATAAAGTTTTGATTCTTTCTTGCTTATTGTTCTCAATGCTTAGTCTAGTCTGATCATCTAGTCTAAAGATTATAGGCGGCTTGACATGAACACCACATGCTTGCTTAGCCAAACCCATAAACAAGAGTTTGATCTTTCCTACGCTAAGACGAACCATCTGTCTAGGAGATCTTACGGTTCAATAGGGACGATTTAGCATGCTTGTTTCTTCTATTGTACCATTTTGCGAGAGCTAGTCTATGGTGATAGAGATTCAAAGAGGTTAGAACCAAACACCATGGGCTAAACGTCTTGTGGATCCCTTCATCTAATAAGCACCATCTTAAGACCAAGTTTTGATGTGATCCAAAAGCTTTAGCTTGATAAACAATTCGAGAGTCACGTAGTTCATAAAACCCATCTTGATCCTTCTTTTATTTATAAAGCTTATCTCTTTTACCATTTAAACCATTACTTCTTGCTCAAGTAGTTTAAAGTTCTTATTTTTATGGTCTTGAGTGACACAAGGTCTAGTCTTTAGTCATTTTCAGTAGTAAAGTCCCAACCTTTTATCATTTCAAACTTGACTTGTGACACCGATTTAACTGAACTGTTAACAAAACAGCCTCAAATGGATTGATACCCCATACACTGTACTGCAACGGTTAGTGGTGGGTCATTGAACTCCCTAACAGCCCTAAAAAGCTGTTATTAATTGGCGTTGTTGCTATTTAGGGTTAAGTTTAGCCATTTCGATTATTGGTCGTTACAAGGACAAGTTTTTATTTTCTTGTTATTTAACAATTTTACCGTGATCTCTTTCTTTTGACAGGTCCATGAACCTGCGGTCAGACGGTACAACAAATCTTGTTCCCCCCCCAATCGAAGATATACATCTGCTCGAAAGATCAGCCAGACGTAATCGGGAACAAGCCGATATAGCAGACCGTGTGACGATGGAGAATCAACAAGGTGCTTAAGGAGCTGCAGGCCCAGCTGTTGCAAAAGGCCAACAAGGCCAGCAAGGACCTCAAGGTCCACAAGGACTTCAAGGTGTACAAGGACAGCCTGGTGTTGCAGCTCCACAGTGAGCTGTTCGGCAAATCGGTGCGGGAGATACACCGATATCGACTGCAAGCCAACATGGCATCCAGCCGCCACCAAACCAGAACATCAACTTCGAGATCAAGAATGGTCTCATCTCCATGGTGCAGAACAACCATTTATTTGGTCTGCCCTTGAAGGATTCACTCGACCATCACGACCAGTTTGACCGTGTGTGCGCCATGACGAAAATCAACGGTGTAAGCGAAGATGGCTTCAAGTTGCGTTTGTTTCTTTTCTCATTGGGAGACAAAGCACACGCTTGGGAGAATACTCTGCCACATGGATCCATTACCTCGTGGGCAGAATGCAAGAAGGCTTTCTTGACCAAGTTCTTCTCCACATTGAGGACAGCCCGGTTGTGGAACGAGATAAGCGGTTTCACCAAAAAAGCCAATAAAACCTTCGGAGAAGCTTGGGAACGATTCAAAGGATACACACCCACATTCATATGGATATGCACAAACGTTTTGCCGAGGTGCATAACAAGATAGACGGTTTAAACACCGAGCTATCCGAGAAGATCTAGGCATTGATCGTACGAGTCAAGACACATGAAAAAAACAAAGGCATTGCATCTGCAAGCCAGCCAAGCAACCTTCCTGGCAAATCCGTCATAAATACAAAGGAGTATCGCCAAATGATCACCACTCTCGACGAGGAAAAACGGGATCAAGTCGAAACTGCTTCTCCAAAATGGGCTGAAGTCGATGACGACATCGCTATCCTAAGAGAGGGAGGGAGTTTTCAAAATTTGGCGGTCCATGAAGAGCAAAAGGTGACGAATCCACCAAAATCACCATTCCTGCGAGTCTACAAACGACCAATGCCATACCCTCAGAAGCATAAGAAGCGTCTCATAGAAGAAAAGGAAGCCGAGTTGGTTGAAACCTTGAGAAAGGTTGAAGACCTATTCAGCAACATCGACGAGACCAAGCGTGTTCCAACCTTTCTCTTGACTCTGAAGGACAAGCTCTATGCTGAAGCAATGGCAACTATAGGGAGGAACGCCGCAGCTCGTGAGGAGAAACCTAAGGAAGAAACCTTGGTAGTCCATAAGCTAGAAGATCCATTATCATTCACTCTCCCATGCACGCTTGGTGGGATCACATTTGACAACTACTTATGTGATCTCGGTCATCAATGTGATATAGCCACGGCACAACGTCTCGGGTATAACGACTATATCGACTGCAAGAAGCCGTTATCCCTAGCCGATGAAAGTGAAAGGAAGACTGTTGGGAAGCTGATAGACTTGCCTCTCATTATTGGCAATGTGATACTCCCAAATGACTTCCTAGTGATAGAAATGGACCAAGATGTCAAGGAGACACTTCTATTGGGGAAACCTTTTCTAGCTTCAGCCGGAAATCCTAGTCAAACCCCTACAACCCTTGTCTTCTCTATAAAAGTGCAATCGTTGTCGCTTCTTTCTTTTTTCACTTCCCCATCACTCTCAAACCCAGCAAAAAACTTTGTTTTTAACTTTTCATTCGAGATTTCTGCATCTTGTTTCAACCGTTTTACAACAAATCGAGCTAGGTAATCTTTCATTCCTTGGCCGAAATCTATCATTTTTAACAATAGATATTGATATTTGTAAGGTTATTGCTTGATCAATTCACTTAGATGCATTATCTCGGGTTTGAGAGTAGATCGAGTTGTTTTGGTAAACAAAAATTTACATAGGCATATAGGATTTTTTGTGGGATTTTTCTAGGGTTTTGGCAACCTAACTTGCGAGATAGCTTCACGGCTAGGCTCTTTTAGATAGTCAAAATTCTGGGAATTTTCCTTGTTCATCCTTGATCGCATATGAATTTATGTTGAAATCCTTGAATTAATGGAATATGTGTTTGTGGAAAAATGCTTGTTTTTCATGGTTCAAGTTTATATTGGCCTAGTGAAAAATCCGATTGTGCTTGCTTGAGTCTCTCTCTAGTCATGAATAGAGATGCTTAGATTTAATCACGCATGCAAGAGATATACTGTCTTTGTTACTTTCCCTTTGTACTTACACACCTTTGAGTGTTTTTGTTGATAGGTATAATGGTAGGAACAACAAGAAGTGGTGTTGTCCTTGGGAGATCGAGAGACTACCAAAGTGAGAAGAGAGATGGAAAGAGGCCAGTGGGAAGTTCCAGCCGAGCCGTCACGGTTCGCTCACCCACGAACAAATCGGGAAGAAGAAGTACAAGCTCCCGACCCACACTGGCCGAAATGCGTGCAACATTCAGAAGGATGGAGTTCAAGGCTACTCGCTACCCCCACAAGGAGACAATGGTCGAGCTTGGCATCTATGAAGATTGCTAAATCCTCTTCAACGCCATGGGTCTAAGGCGTTTCATAGAGAATGCCTATGCCTCACACGACGAGGCTACCTTCTAGTTTCTAGCATCACTGGAGGTGACATTTTATGCCTTTGTAGAGGAGACTCCATAGGAAGATGGAGACGGCTACATCCACTTTAAATATGGAAGCGAGACACACCGAATGTTATTTCGGGATCTCGAGTGGATATTCGGATTCAGCCAGGACAATATGCGCGAGATGTCACTCAACATCGAAAGGGAGGAGCTAGAAGCACTGTGGGGTCACATTGGAGTAGGCACGTACAAGGCAGGAGTGAACCAGAGCACCAGGATTAGGCACCCAGTCTTAAGGTATGTGCAAAGAGCTATTGCACATACATTCTTCACTAGAAAATAGTGTGGAGCTGTCTTGACTAAGGAGCTGGAAATCATGGATGACGGTTTGGTGGAGATCATCCAAGAGACCCGGAATGGGACTCAGCTGAGGGGAAGCAGGAGGAGCACTGGTTTGATCATAATACTACTCAAGGAACTCATCCACTACAAATCATGGATGATTTCCACACCAAGCGACAGGCCTCAAGTAGGTTGTACGGGTTTGGCAGGAATAGCACGGCGGCTCTGTTTGACGGGAGGGTGAACTGATATTGGTGGCCATGCCGATATGGCTTCTCGAGGAACTGTCACTTTTTCAAGTACGCAATGTCTATCCAACGAATCCCATGCATTGGCTCTTCTAGATCGACACCAGCTCCCTTCGCATAGGCCACACCACTGCGATCATGAAGGGAGATGGTGTCGATCTAGAAGAGCCAATGCATGGGATTTGTTGGATAGACATCGCGTACTTGAGAAAGTGACAGTTCCTCGGGAAGGCATATCGGCATGACCACCAATATCATTTCACCCTCCTGTCAAACATAGCCGCCGTGCTATTCCTGCCAAACCCGTACCTGACTACGATCAGAGGACCTCAACATTTGGACTTCGAGCCACAAGATGAGCACCTTTTCCCATGTGGAGCTGACGTCCAAGGTGATTACGAGGAAGAATATCGGGAGGAAGCCGATATAGTGCTGAGGAAGAAGAAGCAGACGAAGAAGGCTATGAGGAGCCTACGGATGAGTATGGTTTCCCTCTCTATGGAGCAGAGCGTTACCATTTCGAGCATATCACGAGTGCAACGCACCGAAACCTCAAGTCAGCACATGATCGGATCAACGTGCTTCAGCGGTACTGCAAATGGCAAGACCGGTCAATTCGGAAGCTGGTCTCCACGATGAAGGGAATTAAGGGGCACGTGAAAGTTTGAAAGGCCAAATCAAGTCACTCACGTCCAAACTGAAGGGATCGACGTCTTCACCTCGGCTTGAAGCCGATATGCACTCGGAGGAGCTAGAACACGAAGAAGAAGAAGAAGAAGGGTCAGATGAAGCAGACATCCAAACGCTTCAAGAGAGGCATTCTTTCTCATTCATGCCAAGGGAGCATGAGCCGAGTGAACCAGGGAGATCCTCCTGCCATGAGGGGAGCATATCGAGGAAGAGACGTGCAAGCCAGTCCCTGATACCAGAATCCGTCAACTCATCGCTCTCGACCAGTGAGGACACCACGTCCTCACATCACACCAATACCTGAGGTACCACTCCAACTTTTTGTATATAAGCAGTTTTCTTTTTACTTCTTTTGCTTTTTTTTTTAAATCTTTACATTTTTAGGAATGTATTCTTCCTCTCTTCTATCACACAAGGACTGTGTGATTTAAGTTTGGGGGAGTACATAATACATGCATTCACTTAGAATAGGATATCATGCATTCATCTATCGGCATGGAAAAACCCAAAACAAAGAAATTTTTTGAAAATTATCCCACAACAAGAAAACCATTTAGTTGCATTTCCATTTTAGGATTGAGTCTAGATGCATTCATTTAGGATTCATAGCATTCGCATAGGGTGTAAAATGTAGTGAATCCTTGTAAATAGCCATTTTTAAGTCATGAAGTCAATGCCTTAGTTCTTGTTTGTTTGATGCATTCTAAATTAGACCGAACTTAAGGCAGCACCACATTTGGAATTTGTCTTGTAAAATTCGGTCTTGGCTAATGCATTGTGATTTGAACCATTTCCCTATTGAACTTAAACCGTTAATACTGAAAATTTAATTATCTTATTTATGCTTGTTATCAACTCATAGATTTCACTTGGACTTTCTTTTTCCGTTTCACCACCTTTTTGCTAGTCCAAGTACCAGATCACACCCAAAACCTTAACCTTTGTTTGAAACCATAAACACTTTTGTGAGCGTATGTGAGGCCTTTGCATAAATTTTCGAATCTTCTTAGAAAAAAAGTGTTGGGTTTATGCTGAAAAAGTTGGATTATCATGTAGATGTTGGCTCACAACTCGAGTCAACAATAGGTTAGGTGGTTTATAACTGGAAACGGCTTGATACCGATGTGCTAGGCCGATATCTCTGGGTAGACTAGGAAGGGTGGGTTCTGAATATTTACCTAAGAAAGGAGAAGGAAGAAAGGGGAGTTCACTGAGTCAGACGGGGACACATATCAGGAGATGGCAGCTACAAAGGAGGCTCGAAACAAAAAGAAGAAAAGGCAATTCCAAAAGAAGTAAAAGGCCAAAACATCAAAGTCAAAATCGGTCAACAACACCAAAGGTGAAACACAAGGAACGCAACAAATGAGCCAAAAAACCGAAACCGGTCTCCAACAAGAAAGAAGTCCCCCAAAGATGACTAGAAAAGGTAAATCGAGGAGCAAAATTGGGTATAAGTCGAAATGAATAGAAAAGGGTAGCCTAGGAAGGGACAAATTAGACTAAGGTAGAAAACGAATAGGTGCTTGGGTAGATGAGAATTTATCTATGTATTGATCCATTAGTTTTTACCCTTAGCATTTTGCATTAAGAAGATTATTTCCATGAGTGATCCCATTTAAACACTTAACCCGTTCGCACTACGAGTTCATCGTTAGCTCGTGACATGACCCTGAACCAAGTGAGTTGACTGATAAGCATGAATAGGATCCACGCTTTAAATTTTCGAATGAATGTTAAAGGAAATTGGGAATTTGAATGTGCATCTAAGTCGAGATTGATTTTGCTTGATGATGTGATGAATGTGGTTAAGGCTTTTTGAGTAAGTAGAATTCAGTCAGCATCCTAGAAACCTGAACTTAGACATTGACTTTATTTATTTTCAATGACATTTTAGATTCGAATTTACACTCTCTTTTCAAACCTCACCCCTCCGGTTGGCTTTTGCTTGAGGACAAACAAAAAGGCAAGTTTGGGGATGTTGATATCTCTGTAAATTACATCTTTTTCACTTGCATTTCATACTAGCTAGGATCTCATCCAAGCATTTTTGTCTTAGTTTTTGTTTCATTTCCATTCATGTTAGGTCTAGGTGCATTAGGTTAGGTCTTTGCATATTCTTGCATGTTTTGGAGTGTCTTCTCAGGTAATAAGGAGTATGGAGGATGGTCCGAGGAAGAAAGTATAAGGAGAGATCAAGAAGGAGGAAACAGACGATATCGTACACGGATCACAGCTCTTTAGCTGATACGGGCAAGGACATGGGCGAACCTCGACGAGTAGCAGCAACTTGATCCCGAAGAAGGCATCCCAGAATGAAAATCTCACAAGGTGTTTCTCGAAGATGGATATCAGAACAAGGCCTCAACATTGGCCAGATATTGGCAGCAGGCAATGTACTTCACAACGGCAAGGTCCCGAAATCGATTCCCGATATGGAGGTTACCCGAAGAACACGAGGACTTAGCATTTCGCCTTGCTTCCACGACATGAAGCCGATACGCTACAGTCCAAAATAGTACCCACACTACAAGAAAAAGGGTACATTGCATCACTATAAAGTATCATTAAAATAATTGATGTTATTTAGAACCACTTATTAAAAATTGACAATAAATATATAATTTTGCAACAATTTTTTTAATTGATATTAATACTAACTTGATTAGCATCAGTTAAAACTTTTGTTCAAAAACTCGGACGCATAGTTGATTCCACGGCCGAGTAAGCGTTCCACGGTAAGGGTCCGTGGCGAAAAAGGGTATTCGGATACATTATGCAGTGGTCCGATTTGTTTTCGAGTTAACTGTAGAATAACAAAAATCGCTTTGATTTAAAGCTATTCGGCAAACAAATCGGTCATCTAAAACATAGGTTTTAAATTTAAAATTAGATGTTGTATCGATAGATCTATTATAGTTAATCCAAAACCACAAAATTAACAAGAGAAACCAATAAAATCGTGGAAAAAAACCATGGTTGGCGGAAATTAGGTCATAAAAGTTGCAGATCTAATGTTGAAGACGAGGGTACATTCGTCATTTTGTATTTCATTAAACAAAACAAAAAAAATCGTCAAAACATGGAATTACAGTCTCGAACCCATGACTTGATGGCAAATGAAGATAACACAGATCACTAGAACAAACCATATCAATTGTTTATTCACCCACGTTTAAATATATAAGAGTGTACAAGAACAAATAATTAAAAAATTCACCAAATTCAATAATTTTAATATTAAATAAATATAATATCTAAAAATCATAAAAAAACTTAATCCCGATTATTCTCCGATTTCTTTCCGATTTTTGAAAAAATCGCTATGCCCGGACTGAGCGCCCGAACAACGCATAGCGCGTTCCCGAACAGGAGTTAAAACAAGTGATACTAATACTAACTTGATTAACATCAATTAAATAAAATTGATACTTATACTAACTTGATTAGCATCAATTAAAAAGATTGATACTAATAGTAACCTGATTAGCATCAATTAAAAATGATTGATATTAATACTAACTTGATTAGCATCAAAGAAAAACAATTGATACTATTACTAACCTGATTAGCATCAATTAAAATAATTGATACTAATACTAACTTAATTAGCATCAATTAAAATAATTGATACTAATACTAACTTAATTAGCATCATTAATAAAAATAAAGTAGATAACATCACTTATAAAGTGTCAAAAAAATAATTGACTCTATTTTGAATCACTTATTAAAAATTGACACTAAAAAGTGATTCAAACAAAATTTTAACTAAACAACTGTTTGTCCCACATTGCTAAAGAATGATGAAGAGTACTAGTTTTCTGCTCTATAAAAGATCAACATCATATATTTTTGTATGTTAAATCATACATATGTATATATTCCTTAAAATACTAAATACAAAATGATTAGTTATCTCCAATTGATAATATTATAAAAATTAACACAAAATTTAAAATTTACATGAATTTTAATATTATTTATTTATAATTTATATAGTATCAACTAAAATATATGATATAAATATATCACATCAATTGTTATAACTGAGACATATATTAACATCATTTATATTAATTGATGCAAATGTTTACCTCAATTATATTAACTGATGTAAATTTTAATATCATTTATTCTAACTGATGCAAAATTTAATATCATTTATTCTAATTGATGCAAAATACTAATATCATTTATTTTAAATGATTCAAATATTAATATCATTTATTACAAATGATACATATTAACATAAATTAAATAATATTGATGTAAATGATTAGAGTCACCACTTTCAATTTCATTTAATTAAATAATGAAACTGAATTTGCATCAATCAATAAATGATATTAACAAATAAAATAAATGATACACAACACACATGATTTTTTGTAGTGCCATTTCGGGCAAGTGGTCCCAACGCTTAGGGTTTTTCTTCTTTGGTGTATAAATACACATTGTCCCCCACGCTTATCCCTCTCTCTCGTTCCACTTTTATTTTTCTGTTTTTTTGTAACCGAAACTCTAGTTTTCTTTCACCATTAAAGCTTTGTTTTAAAGATTGAATCTTTTATGTTATTTTGAAGTTATCAAGTCTTGTTTCATAGCATTTCTTGTTAAAACTTCTTTCTTTTCTTGTTTTTGACTATCTTGTAAGTTGTGAGTAACCTTTTTATCCTTATTTATCTTGAGGTTTCTCTAATGGTGAGTGAGTAGTCTCTTTAAGGATTTTGATGGGTTAAAAGAGACAAGGAACTATCGGATTTACATTTCTTGCTTAGCTAGAACATAAAGTTTGATTCTTTCTTGCTTATTGTTCTCAATGCTTAGTCTAGTCTGATCATCTAGTCTAAAGATTATAGGCGGCTTGACATGAACACCACATGCTTGCTTAGCCAAACCCATAAACAAGAGTTTGATCTTTCCTACGCTAAGACGAACCATCTGTCTAGGAGATCTTACGGTTCAATAGGGACGATTTAGCATGCTTGTTTCTTCTATTGTACCATTTTGCGAGAGCTAGTCTATGGTGATAGAGATTCAAAGAGGTTAGACCCAAACACCATGGGCTAAACGTCTTGTGGATCCCTTCATCTAATAAGCACCATCTTAAGACCAAGTTTTGATGTGATCCAAAAGCTTTAGCTTGATAAACAATTCGAGAGTCATGTAGTTCATAAAACCCATCTTGATCCTTCTTTTATTTATAAAGCTTATCTCTTTTACCATTTAAACCATTACTTCTTGCTCAAGTAGTTCAAAGTTCTTATTTTTTCTTGAGTGACACAAGATCTAGTCTTTAGTCATTTTTAGTAGTAAAGTCCCAACCATTTATCATTTCAAACTTGACTTGTGACACTGATATAACCGATCTGTTAACTAAACAGCTTCAAATGGATTGATACCCCATACACTATACTACAACGGTTAGTGGTGGGTCATTGAACTCCCCAACAGCCCTAAAAAGTTATTATCAATGAGCCCGATACAAGCAGAAAGCAATGAACTTCACAACGGCAAGATCCCGAAACGAGTCCCCGATATGGAAGCCTCCCGAAGAACAAGAAGACTTGACATATCGGCTTTTCAAAACGGCTTGATGTCGTGACACGCTAGATGACAACAGACTTTGTTTTTCACCTTGGATCCATGCCATCTAGTTTTCTGGGACCACCTATAAAAACTCCCTTTGCATGCTTTTGGCAAAGGATCGACATTTTTCCATCTTTTAGTTCTTTTCTGTTTCTCCTCTTTGGTCATCTTCTCCAAGAGAGAAAGAGACCATTGTAGATCTTTTAAAAAGCTTGTATTTTTGCTAAGAGCCTTGATTCCTCCCCAGTTGGTCCTATACATATGACCCGCTATTAGGAAAAGAATTGCGAGATTTAATTGATAGAGGAAGCACCGTAAAGATCCATTGGAAAGGTTTTGGACTGATACAATAAGAGCTGTTTATTTATATCGTTTTAATCATGTTAATCGTTCCTTCCTTCATGGGATTAGCGATTTGAAATATGATTAGCGAGTAGTATCATTTCGGTTTTAGGGATGTGGTTAGGATAAAAGTGTTAAAGGTTCGATCTTTGATGCTTATTTATGCTTAAAACATCTTAATCCTTTCTTATTAGATGCTCTTATTGCTTAACCATCTTCGCCATTTGGTTTATGCCTTCAAGTTTTCCCAAACAATTACCATGTTTGAAGAAATGCAAGAATTAATCTCATAAGAGATTCGCTCTTCCTAGCCTTAGACATTAGTTGTCTAGGGAGCGTTTTGGCATTAATAGAGTTGTTTATTCATCCTTGCTATCCTCATGAATCACTATGCGAGATCTAGGTTAGGTTGTGTGTTAGCAAAGTGATCTATACCACGAAAGAGGATTTTATCTTGTTTTGAACTCTATGCTGAAGGATTAGCCTTAAAGGTAGTTAATTTATGCATCAAGATTAACCTTTATCATCTTTGTCTCTATATACCTTATCCCTCAGACAGATCTTAGTATTTATTGCAAAAGTTATTGGCTTATATTCTTGTTTACCATCTCAGCGCTATAGATTTCGTTCATGCTCTTAGTTATTTACTTTTGTGACACTTAAGTTGATAGATTCTCCCATTTAAATCCCTAGATCTCTTAGCTTGTCCGAAAATCTAATGAACACATTATCTTGAATCTTGACCCATCGGATTGATAAGACTCATAACATATACTATATTCGGTTATAAGTAGTGGGTCATTGATCAAGTAGAGTAAAAAAAACTACTTATCAGGTTTTAGCAAGTTTCCAATGTGGGATCTATGTTACTCCCACAAAGAGTTATAGCCAATGAAAACATTTCATTTGTTTGGGGTTCAACTCATCTCTTATTCACACAAACACAAAATTAAAAAGTCCAATGTCTTTATTAAATTTGTTTGTTCCACCAATCCTCCACATGAATAGAATGACATCTAAACATATGAAGACTTTACAGACTAGATAAGACTTGATTTAGACTAGATGCTGACTTGACTTAGACTAGTCATACAGACTTTTCGAGAGTAGTGAATACTAACTGTATTTGAGGTAGTAGTTTCTCAGCCTTGAAGTACTCATTGTTGATATCTGGCAGAATTACTTAGTCAGGAGGTGAATTTGATGTCTTGAACTGCCCGGTTTTTTTATGTAAAACTAGACAACAGATATAACTCAGCTTCGTCTTCTTGTTGAGATAAGTTCTCTATTGTGTTTATTGTGGCCTTGAACTATGTAAGGTTTATTGTGAGTGAACTTAGAGAATATAGCCTGAACTCCATCCTCCTAGAAACGGTCCCATTTCATATTAACTAGCTAATTGTCATGTACCTATCACAAATACATAGTAGACTATGGTTTCATATCATTAAAAACTTTGATACTTAATCTTTAATTACATACAAAAAACATTATTATCATCTTTAGAACTGAGTAACTTGGTGTGGCTGCTGGGATAATATTATAATAGAAAAATCTCAAGTAAAATCATAATTGATTTGGGATTACAGTTTTGATTTCAGTTTAACCTTTTCTTTTTTTTTAAATGAAATATAGTTGCTTTTTCTTTTCCTATCTAAAAGCCTATACAAAAAGAAAAAGACTACATAATATCGTTGTGACTTGTGAGTAATGGATGCAAACGGTTCTTTAATTGTCGTAAGAGATTTTAAACTACGTAGCTCACGTAAAGTATTTAATGTAATTATATATATTATTTCGTTTGTGTCACTCTAACATCATCTCCCCAAAGTAAAAAAAGGTTAGAAAAATATATATCGTTTATTCTTTTCTTGTAGTAAAATCATATAGATTTTTATTTTTTAACGGACCCGTAAAGCAACCAAGTTATTATTTCCAACAAAAAATACTATTTATATAAAAGAGAAAATTCAAATGCTAGTCTGTTTGTAGATGATAGTCTATTTTTATGTAAAACAAATAAGGAGGAAGCTCAGATGTTGATTAATATCCTGAAAATATATGAATCTGTTTAAGGACAACATATAAATTTCACGAAATCATCAGTACAATTTAGGCATACGGTGGACCGACATCCAAATTAGAAGTGCATGACACTTTGGGGATAACGAATGTAGGTGGAATGAGAATATATTTGGGAATCCCAGAAAGTAAGGGGGTAAAAACAAAGATTTTTAACTTTCTAATAGAGCGACAACAAAAACGGATAAATGAATGGACATCAAGACTATTATCCATAAGCGGTAAATAAAATCGGTTTCAACTACAATGTCGACATATGCAATGTCGTGTTTCCGGTTGCAAAAAACAATTACAGCAAAACTGACTAGTACGGTTGCACATTTCTGGTGGAGTACTGACAAACGAGGTATGCACTAGATGGCGTGGAGGAACCTGTGTAAACACAAATCAGAAAGGGGACTTGGTTTTCGAGCTATAGAAGATTTTAATACGGCTTTACTAGCAAAACAGCTATGGCGACTAATAGATTACCCGGAATTGCTATTTACAAAGGTTTTCAAAGGACAATATTTTCCTAATGGAGGGCCTTTAGACCCCATCTGTTCGTACATGGATATCATGGTACATCTAAAAAGCACGAAATGATAAATTATTCTCCAATATAGATCGGGATCCCCGGGATGTACTTAAAAATGCGCAGGCAGAGTCAATTTCATAGGATTTGGCACAACCAGAAGACATTCAAACAGGCACTCAACACGGGGAGAATTTTGTGGGACCACAAAATCGTACGAGAATGATATGTCAAACATATGGTTCTTGGAAGGTAACGACAGCGAATGCTGGGTTGGGATGGTTCTGTCAAGGGAGTGGCCATGACGCAACACTAATGGGGGCAAGAAATGTAAGACGAAGCATTTCTCCATTACATGCAGAATTAGAAGCATTGATATGGGTTATGCATTGTATGCTCGATGCAAGAAGATTTGCGGTGGCTTTCGTCACGGAATGCTCTGAGCTGGTGAAGATGGTGTCTAAACCAGAGGAATGGTCGGCTTTCGCACTAGACATGGAGGAATACGAGAGAAGCAGATGAGATTTTAGTTTTTTCTCTATCTCGCATATTCCACGAGCTCAAAATACAAAGGCAGACACACTGGCACGGAGTGCTCGAGACAGCCTCTATCATTTGGATTATGTAAACTCAGCTCCACTGGTTTGGATTCCTGAACCGTTCTAAGAGTTTGAGGCTGTAGACAAAAAAAATGCTAATTGCAGCATGACAAATAAAACTCTTGGTCATTTTACATTTGATATTTAAGCATCAACGTTCTCAAAAATTAGCAATTTAGATAAGATAACTCTCATTGTTTGACCTCAATACAAAACTTTTGTGTGTTTTACTGCTATATCCTTTTGTGTGTTAGTCTGATACACTTCCAGTTAATACGAAACAAACTTATTTGCGTTATAAACATAAATAGTTAAATGTTAAAAAAGTTTATTAAATAGAAATGTATAAAATTATACTTTTAAGGTCACTTTGTTAATAATAACCAACTTATAATGACAAAGTTATAGAAATCGAGTTTCACAATATATTAATACATAAAACCATTAGAATCATATTTTAATCGACTAAAATCAACTTTTAAACTACGAATACAAATTTTAAAGCTAGGTAGTATTAATTAAAATGGAAAACACCCCAATTTATAACTATGTGCAAATCGGTACAACTAGAATCTTGTGGATAACTATGTGAAAATTTGGGCGCACATGTGAACAAAAGACGGCGCACGTGTGACCAAAAGATGACGCACGTGTGAGCAAAAGACAGCGCATATATTTTTGTGTGTTTTCCATTTATTTTATTCGAAATTATTGGGTTTTTTATGGGTGCACATAACTAACATAGTTTTACCTAACAATACTAGTACTACGAATTCAAATACAAATAAACACAACACAGTTTTTCCTAATAATACCATTAGTACAAAACCAAAAACCACCATAAGACAAATATATATTGTTCACTCGACATCTTTTTCGGTTTCTTTTATTGAACTTGTGATTGGCTTTTGCCTCTTTGCCCCCACTTAATTGTAAATAGTTGAGTGGATAGATGTGGCAGTCTAATCTCAATATCAAGGCGTGTTTACTTAGACAATAGTGGATGGGAACACTATTTTACGACGAACCAAGCTTCCTTTTTCTATTCAATACACACCATTTGAAGAAGGAGCATCCACATGCCCATAAGTTTGTGATTTTTGTTCATTTGCATGTGGAAAAAGTGTTTGAGGTGTGGGTGATTCTCAAACCAACTCTTATCTTCCCTAGTAAGCGGATGCTTTAACTTTTCTAGCTTCATGAATAAAACACCTCGTCGAGATATTGATTTTTTTCTTATACTCTGTCGGCGGAAAGTACATCTGCAAAGGTTGCAGTGGTGTCATTTGCTTCTCAGAATCATGCTACACATATTGAATTGTACCAATTGTTACCAAATGTTACCTTTTCGGAAATTTTTAACACACAAAATCAGACTAGTTGTACCGAGTTGTACTAGTATTACTAAAAACATTTAATAGTTTTTCCCTATATATAAATAATTTCTAGATTTGCCACTGGATGAAGTTGGGTTTGGTGGATATAATCTAGTTGGATCTGTAATCTATATCTATTTTTGCGAAGTGATTTTGGCGAATGGAGCTCTCTTATTCAATCTCACTAAATCTTAACTAATAAAAAGAGTTGTTTGGGGCTCCTGAGGGATGACACATCAGCAAAAAATGGAGCCCCAAAATCGTGCCACGTCAGCACAAATAAAATAAACCAAACCGTCTATATATTCTAATTATCCGATTCTGCTTTTAAAAACCCTCTTACGGCCAGCCCACTAAGATTATTCCCTTATTGGGCTAAACCCATTTGCCAATCCATAATAATCAAACCCACCCATCAAAACCAAAAAACAATTAAAAAACCTTTTGTCACCTTCATCTCTTAGATACAAAGAAGATAAGAGCAAGAACAATGGTAGATCTTATCTAGGTTCTTAATATATATTAAACAAACAAAAATTATTATAATAATAAATGGGTTTTTAAAAACTTAAGAAAGTTTCTTATATAAGAATTTTTGAGTGGATTTATGAAGTTTTTAAGAACCCATTTATTATTATAATAATTTTTATTTGTTTAATATATACTAAGAATTTAGTTAATCTAAGAGATGATAAGAGTGGTGGCCTTTGTAATGTCTCTCCCCTTTTGATTCTCAGATTGGCTCATATCATCCAATCAAGAGCCGCCATCTAAGCATTTTTTTTCTATGGATGTGTTTGGCTTTGTATCGTTGTGTTCGAGTCAAAAAAAACTTACATGTTCATAAAATTGTAGATTTAATTATTATTTTTTGCTAAAATGTAATTATTCATTTTAAAAATGAAAAGTTTAGGTGTTACAAAATGTGTTAGACCATCTCTCTTAAAGGTTTCTTAACAATTTTTTACTATTAAATTTAGGGTCAATTTGTCTAATAGCCATATTGGACTTATAAATTAAGCTTATAGTCATCCAAAATTGATAATAAAGCAAGTAACCAAGTGCACGTAGAGGTGGACGAAAATGGCCCTAAAAAAGTCAATACGAAAGAGAGTAAAATTCAGCTTGTAAAATTAATACAAGTTTCTTATATACACCTAATTTCAAAGCTTCTTCAACCTTCGTTACTGGAATTCGTATCTCATCTCTCACTTCTTCTTTACCTTCACAGCATTCTCATATCGCATCTGTTTGTAAAATAGTATAGACTTGATCAATGGAATAGTTTACGAGAGGAAAATAGTACAATTCGTGAGGATGAAGCTCACGAGATCTATCCTCTCTACTCTAAGAGTTACAAAACTATTCTATAGGCGGTGACTAGCTTTTGGAAATTTCATCGAAGACTAGGCTTACGATATCGTAAAATACTAAAATAGTATAAACTTGATAATTTAGAATTAGGATCCACAACAACCCCAAACTTCGCGTGAGATGAAACATAATTGATTTTGATGAAACGATTGGATAGAACAAAGTAACCCATAAATCACAAAAACAAATTCACCTAATCGAAGCAGAAGAAATCAATTAAGAATGGACCAATTGAAGATCGATTTCATTAAAATATATGGAGAAAACAAGTTGATTCGACGAAGGCTCGTCTTGCGGCTTCGCCAACCCCAATCGCCTCCGATTCATATTCTGATTCAACGGAGGATGTTCAAATTAAAACTAAAATTGCTCTCAAAATTCCAGATCAGAGAAATATGAGTTGCATATATAATTGAATGAATCTGATCTTTTCTTCGCTATTCTTCTTCTACCTTCTGTTCGCTTCACCACTGTATAATCCCAACTTCGCGTGCATATATAATTGAATGAATCTGATCTTTTCCATCTTCGATAATTGGAGTAAGAAAAAGAAGGACAATAGACGCTTTGCATCGGCAACCCGAATAGAGAGAGAGAGTTTCAGAGAAGAAATTTCAATTTCAATGACAAAAATTGGATTTGTCTGGGTTTCTATCTGAAGAGAGAGAGAGAGTAAGAGAAGATGAGAGAAACAATACGGGTTTGTGGTCTATATGAAAAAGGGTATTTTGGTCTATATCATATATTATACAGAGAATATCATAACCATCAAAAGCATATAGTTACTTGTTTAATTATAAAAATTTTGATGGTTATTGCTGCCAATTTCTCTTAAATTTAGGTGATGAATGTTTGTAGTTTTTGAAAGAGTTTTTGGCTTTTGTTTTTCAAAAACTATTTTATTTGCCAATCAAGTTTTTTGATAAATAGATTCCCTAAAATTTAGGGAAACTAGTTTTTAAAAATAACTTCCAATTTTTAAGCAAAAACCAAAATCTATATTTTTGGAGTTTTTCTCCCAAGTATTATCAAAAAACCAAAATCTAAAAACTAAAATCTAAAAACAAAAACCAAAATCCAAAAACCAAAAACCAAAATCTAAAAACAACACAAACATTCATCACCTAAGGTGGACTTTTAAATTAAATTAAATTAAATTAAGACCTTATTTTAGTTTTGCAAATATTTTCCTCTCCAATGGTGGACTTTTGAGGGGTTCTTGTTTTTGAATTTGTGTATACACCAAGAAACTAAAACCTTGAGATGCCACCTGATTTCTCCAAGTCACACAACTCACAAGCTTAAGATATAGAGAGAATCATATACAAAATTTTATAATTTCAAAGAGTTTTGCAAGTGTAGTTAACAAATGGGAACATGGTTTTATCTCAAACACTGGTTTGGAAGGATGTGCCTACTAAGTCGCTGCAAGAATTCTCATGGATAAAAAAAAAGGATGCAATGCAAGAATATCCAATACGTGGAAGGAGCTAATCTGTTTCATTTTTAAAACCTATCAAAGACCATTAAGGTTTAATCTACAAAGATCAAAAGAATACTTAGCCACATTTCAGTCAAAACATGGACGCTAAACACAGCAAAGCAATGCTTACCATGTCTTTCGGTTTTATGGCACGTGACTGAGTTCACAATGGTCGCAAATCCATCAATGTCTTTTTCTTTGGCAAGCTATGCGCAGTTACCTCCATTGACAGAACCTGGCAATATAGTGGGAAACAATCAACATAAAGTCTGATTAAGCAGGGGGATGCATAACGGAAACAAACGTACGCACCTCCGTATATGATCCAAAAGAACGAACAGTGTATCTAGCTGCACAAACAACAAATGCCTTTGAGTTCTCTCTATTTCAGGAGGAAATGAACAGCATGCCAAATTACAGATTCAATTGTCTTCCACATCCCAAATTAATCATAATTCATAAAACATGAAACCATTCAGTGTGTAAACATCAGAGACTAAGAATTCAGCAAGGAGAAAATCTAACCTTTGGAGAAAACAGGAGTATGGCCACTCAATTGTTCCAAAACCTGTAAATTTAAGACGATTCAATCAATCGATTACAAGTTAGAACAAAAAGCGACACGCAGAGAATCGGTAACGAAAGACACGCAGCAACAAGAACCTTGGAAGCTCTGGTGAGTCGATCTCCACTCTCACCAACGGAGATGTGATTCCATACTTTCTTGAACTTAAATGAACCACAAAACTCAATAGAAAATTCATTTCGATACAAACAGAGAAAGAAAAAAAAAAGGATTTTTAGAGAACCATAGATTGCCAAACCAACCAAGAACAGTCATGCATTGAATCATCTTTACCAATAATGAGAAACACCAGGTCCTTGGCTACCAATCGGAGATCCAAAGTAGTATCCATGAGATCAAAATCAAAACCCACAAAGAGTATGCCAAATCTGAAATCCGAAATCCCGTGGCTTTGAATCAAAAATCTAAGAAAGTTAACACACACACACACGCACCGGAGTGATTTGATCAAGGAGCCGCCAGAGACAACGACGTTGAAAGGGCCTCTCTCCTTGCAAAACTTGTCGGACAGATCGGCTGTGAATTTGGCCAAATCAATCGCCAAATTCTCCTCGAGGTCGAAAATCTCCACTCTCTTCTTCTCATCCTTCTCTATTTCCGACGCCGTCGTAGCCATGCGCCGACACCTTTCTCCCACTATCACTAATCTCCTGAAAGATCCACTTCCGATCGACGAAACCGAGAACGATTCGAAACGAGACGCAGTGGAAGGAGAAAAACAAGTGAGATTCTTCGGGAACAAAGCGGATAGAGAGTGTGATCGAGTTAGTGGGAAGCGAAGAGAAGAGAATTGAGCCAAGGAAACAAGAAGAAGTCATGAAATAACCCGACCAATTTCCATTTGACACGTATGGGTTTCTTACAAATTCTAAAACCTCTCTGTTCAGAATCGATTCTTAAGATTTATTTTAGTTTTGAATCTTTTTTTTACTTTTTTTTAATTTATTGGAGGTGCTCTTAACAAAAATATATTTGCGAGCTTTCTTTTTTTATCGAAGAACGACGTAGTTAAATATTGTTTGCGAGTGCTACATCTCTTCTCTTTGCTGGAAATCAAATTTGAGATTTTGTACCATTTTTTGTTAATATGATGAGAGTTTAGGAGTTGGAAGAGGTATTATTTACTCTCATGAATATAAGCTTTAGGTTACATTGATTTATATAGCAAAAGGATTTCCTAAAGTAGGATAGATACAAATCTCTAAATATCTAAATAATAAATACAATATATTTACTAATAATATTTTGATAGATCTTTCTATATGCCCTCTCAAACTTAAGCCGGTAATGAAAACATGGTGCAATGAACGGTTTGAGATTGATAATAGAATTGTAAAGTTGAAGTTGGAGATGCAGTGATGAACATGAGACAGAAGTGGGGAAGTGCGGCAAAGCATGAAGATTGGTGATACTGAAAATATATCCCACATCGGAAGTTGGAAAGGATCTTAATTAATATATAAGGTACATAGGTCAATCTACTCATGGCCAATTGGTTTTGAGTTGAAAGTTCATGTAACTTAATATGGTATCAAAGCCCGATCCACGCAATCCAATCAGATCCATCATCGATATGTGACCCAAAAATGGTCCGTCCGTCGATTCATGCCTAAACATAGCGAGATCAATGGCCAAGAGCTATCATCTCGAGGGGACGTATTAAGGAATATATCTCACATCGGAAGTTGGAAGGGATCTTAATTAATATATAAGGTACATGGGACAATCCACTCAAAGAATTGATTTTGAGTTGGAAGCCTATGTAACTTAATATTTTTAAAAGAAAATCTCGACACTTCACTGTGTATAGTTGCAAAGTTATCATCCTATGTACCCCAAATGATTGTTTTGATCGGCAATAAGATCACGACACGTGGATAATAACCAAGCAGGATCATCTCTACGAAGAAGCTGACAGAAAACGAAACCTAAACCTTCCAGACGAGACTATACACGCATTCCCATTTCCCACCGCCCAACACATTGATCTTCATAAACCAAACCCCTTGATATATTATCACATGGTGTATTCTATCATTTTCTATTTGTTTTTATTTACCCTCCATACATTTTCGGACGTTTAGTGTTTTTATTTAGCGATTTGTCTTCTTAGTACACTGGTCTTTCTTGTCGCTGCCCATTAGCAATTACTTCCATCGCTTACATAATTCATAACCAACTTATTTTCACCTTTTTTAGAATTGTATATATATCCCAAAAGACAAAACAAATAACGTCATACGATCTCTCTCAGTCTCTCACTAGCTAGCTCGATAAAAATAACATATATCGCCTATTACTTAAATCATTGAGCCATGCTGAAAATACGATAATATTTTAATAGAACTAAGTGGATCCCGCATATTTAGCCTACCGTCCGACGATGGTTCACACTTGTTATTGTCATGAAAATGCCTTTGTTATTTATAAAATGGTATAGAAAAATATTTGATCATCATCCCAACAGGGATTTGTAAAAAATCTAAACATGTTAATAGTTGATCACGTCCATTATATATATGTTCTTGTTTTACATCTACCATTCTTCTTCCGACGATTCCAATCATACATTAAGTGAAGTTGATCAAACATATATATATATTTATTTATTTATTTATAAGCAACAAAAACAAATTAAATCCAGTTTGTCTAAATCGTCTATGCTTAATAAATAACTACTCTGAGTGGATGTATAATTTCATCCGAACTTCGTGTTTCAACAACACATTTCACCTCCCACATTCCTAAAATCAGTCACGAGACGAGCAAACTATCTATCATACATAATTACATATGATACAATCCATGTGTCCCCAATTTTAAGAATTTTTCTCGATGGTCCAAATATAGACCCTAATAAATAAAGAAAAGTATAAAACCAGGACGGGGCTATATTCCACCGTACGTGTTTTAAATGAAATTGAATAAACTTATTATGAAATGAGAGAATGATGTGAATTAGGTGTGAGAAGAGGCCAATGAAAGAACAATACATATCAACCGTTAAGCAGATATATGAGCAAGCCAAATACCAAACGAGAGCCGTCAATTCTTCATCTTCTTCTAAAGTCGCTGTCGCATCGACGTTAAATTATACGGCAAGTTGGTGAATATCTTTCTCTCGTTCTCCACCGTCGATTTTTCACCCCTCCCAATTTTGGCACGTTCTTGACATTCGTTTTTTGGTTAGGTTTAGTTCAATTTTTTTGTTTTTTTTGGGTTTTGTAAATGATTTTTGATTAGTTTCAATTTATTTCGCTTCTAGTGTTAGAAGTTATGTTTCATAAGTTGTATTATGTTTAATCGAACATATTAATAATAATAAAATTATTTGGTTCGATTCGGTTCGATCTTAATTCGTTCTTTTTTCTTCAATCGGTCATGAATCCAACACGAGCAATAAATTTCAGCCATCATTTAATTAGTCATTAGGTGATAACCCACGCCGCCTGCGTGAGGTGAGAAATTTATAATTTATCTTGTAAGTGAATTCAAATTTAAAATTATGTATTACTAATGGGTTCATAAACATAGGACACAAATTAGGAGATATTCATACTTACATCAATTTAAATGATTGTATTTTATGAATTTTAGGATTAAAATTTTTTTGAGAACATCTAACTAAATTACAGATATGTCATATGTGTAAAGCCACCTATATGATAAAAAACATGTATTATGTAATAATCCTACAAAAATATTGGACAATATTAAATAAATAATTTGTTAAGAGAAACTCAGAAACCACCTAATTCCCATTTAATTTTTCAGAGGTTCAAGACACACATTACTGTCGGTTGCCCACATAAGATTGGAGAAATATACGATTTTTGAAATGATGAGTCTAAGTGGTAATAAAAGAAAGTCTTATATAGTAGAGAAAGAATATGAGTTTCAATTAATTAAATTTTTAAATATTTACTTTGATTACTTTTTCGGAATTATGGTAAGTAAAATCGGATTTATTGATTTTAGGACTCAAAGAAAGACATACAAAATTGAATTCGGTAAGTGTAATTGGAGTTATTTTCAAATTTACAAAGTATGGTAGGTCAATTTAATGAAAAATTGATTTGTACAACCATATATTCAGTTACGGTTTTAAAATTTTCGGATTATACTAAAATGATTAATTATGTACCATATATCCTATATATTTTTTGCAATTAATTCAAACCTTATAAAAAAGAAAGAAATTAATTGATTGGGCACAATTAAACTAACCATATTGATTTGATCATATTTTATGTTTTATTTTTAGACTAATCAATTTCCTTTTTAAAACGCCTTATATCTCATATATTATTTGCAATTAATTCAAACACAACCATAATAAATAAAAAATTAGTTGGTTGCAATTAATTAAAGAAAAAATTTGCTTAATAACCATTAAAAAACTGAAATATACAAACTAACTAAAATCCTTCCTTTTCTCTCTCTATCTCTTCCTATCTCTCTCTAACCCTTTGGTTACTTTGTTAATTTTTGTTTTTGTTTTTGTTATTAACCAAATTGACCATTAATTAAATCATATTGATTTGATCGGATTTTATGTTTTATTTTTAGACTAATCACTTTCCTTTTTCTTGTTTAAACACATTTAATTAAATATAAATGGTTTGAAATACATAATAAAAATTGAAGGAAAAACATATGAAATTCTTTTGTGAAATTGGTTGTATGTGATTATGTTGTCTTTGATGTCTTCAGTTTGATCTTCCAAACCAAAACAATAATTTTAATTTGTACATTTTTTTAAAAATCGCACATAGAATTTTTTCTTATGGAACTTAACTAATAGTTTAACTTGTACATTTTTCGATTTTTTTATTAAAACCTTATATTTAAAAGTTTTTTTTTTTTGTAAACATATTTTTGCCTAATAAAAAAATTATTCTTTATATCGTAAATTGTGTATAAATTATATTTCACTAAATAATATTGTTTAAAATTATTGTTTTATTCATTTTTAAGAAATGTATTTTTTATAACCTAAAATTTGATTTTTAATAATTTTAAAAATAAAACATAATTTTCTTGTTTATATTAAATTATATTAAATGTAATTAATGGATATGACATATAATATAATTAGTCTAATGAGAAAAGGAAATTTTTATTAAAATAATAGAAGAATAATTGTGGTGGTGACACATCAACAAAATGGCACCACTGTAAATATTTCAAAAACTAAACCTACTCTCTAAAAATGTTTCTCAATTAATATATACGGGATTTGTTACAATCGTTAATGCATATGCACGTTAATAGTAGCTCCTAAAGTTAAAAATAGCATATAGTACTGTATAATCATCCAATGTTTTTAGTTCTACAAATGTATTAGGATACTTCTTAAGAATGTGCATTTCAAGATTATACGATGATTAAGTTTATATGCAGCAGTTTTTCGAGCCAAAAAAATTATAGATAGGAGGTCAGAAACTTATTGATAAGAAAAAATAAGTTGAACTTGTAACGATCCGGTCCCGACCCATTTGAATACGTTTAAATGGATTGATTTGCCTACCTATGTTATCAAAGTTCACTTACCTTTTCCGGTCACTTACCCTAAGAGAACTCCAGAGTTAAGTGTGCTTATGCTAGAGAAGGATTAAGATGGGTGGCTTTCCAGGAAGTTCTATGCGGAACCGTGTGAGTGAGGGCAAAACACGAGAAAAGGTCACGTGGTGATTGCAGGGACAAGTAAATCAGTCGTCGGGCCACTGAAAAAAATAACGCATCGGCCGTCGGATAGGGGCGGGGGTCCACAGCCTGTGAGAGGTGTGGGGCCTCGCTGGTAGGGGCGGTCGAGGTGTTACAAGTTGTATCCGAGCCAAGGGAAGTTAAACTGGTTCTGTCCCATAAGACTGTCTTGAGATTTGGGGGTTAAAGTTCACACTGACGGGATGATAATTCGGGACGAATTCCAGTTAAGTGAAGGAGAATTGTAACGATCCGGGTCCGGCCCATTTGAATAAGTTTAAATGGATTGATTTACCTACCTATGTTATCAAAGTGCACTTATCTTTTCCGGTCACTTACCCTAAGAGAACTCCAGAGTTAAGCGTGCTTATACTGGAGTAGGATTAGGATGAGTGACTTTCCGGGAAGTCATATGCGGAATCATGTGAGTGAGGACAAAACACGGAAAAATGTCACGTGGTGATTGCAAAGGTAAGTAAATCAGTCGGTCGGATCACCGAGAAAAATAACACATCGGCCGTCGGAAAGAGGCGGAAACCCACAACCCATAAGAGATATGCGACTTCGCTGGTAAAGACGGTCGGGGTGTTACAGAACTGCATATATTAGTCATATCGAGTAATGGTGTAATAGTAATCTCTCCTATAATTGTGTGGGTAAATTATTTTGTCGCTACTTTAGTAACATAATTTTCTACAAGTGGTGGTGATTAGAGAGTTACAGCAATAGTATCATTGGTAAAATGATTACACATATTATATGTTGTTGTAAAAAGTCATCAAATGAAGGAGGCGTGCAAAACATTTATCAAAATATGCGGCGTCAAATATAAATGAAAGTGGAGCCCACCATCACTATGCGCGCACAGTAAATTTCTCTTTTTCTCTTCTATATAAACGAACGATTTCGTTCATTTGTAAATACACCAAAAAAACATTCAAATATAATACAAACATCTCTCTTATCTATCTTACCAGTACTTTCTTCTTTTACGGGTAATAAATTTTTGTCTTTATTAATATTTATCTATACGATAAATCATATAGTTATTATTATAACACGTTATCAGCACGATCACTCTACGATTCACCTAAATATATATTTATAATATAGCAGGCGATATATCGCATATTTAATTATTTATTATATTTAAAGTGGTTGTTTAACGCACCACTATTTTCTTAATATTACTGTGGGCGGTTTGTCGCCTCGTTAATATTATTATCTTTATATCATGGATGCTAAAAGCACCATAATTATTTATACTGTTAATATTTGACTGGACGGCTGAGCCGCCTTATTCTGGATGGCTGAGCCACCGTATAATTTATTTACTAATTCATGTGGATGATTCTGTCACCATAATTTATTATTCGCATTATTCTGGACGGCTGAGCCACCGTATAATTTATTATTTTCTGTTTAAATGTGGATGATTCCGTCACCACAATATTACCGTTAAATATATGTTTAATTATGTCTATTATTTAAAAAATTCGGATTGATTTTTATTTTTATCATCCAACGGTAACAAAGAAAAATTTCATAAATTTTACCTTTTCAAACGGCTACTCAACGGCTAGTTAATAGTATTTTTCATCTATAAATACTCATATATTTCATTCATTCATCTCATCTTTCCGCAAAATCTTCTACAAACAAAATCTTTCGTTTTCAAAAAAAAAAAAAAATGTTTCTTCTATTTTTAATTTTTGTATTCGGTTATATCTGCGCTACCTTTTATAATTTACTCTTTGGAGAATTTTCTCCAGAAGAATCTGTAATGATTTTTATTTTAATGTTTTATACATCGGTATTTCTTGTAATCTCGTTATTCATCCATGTAGCCCGCATGTTCTAAATTCAATAATATCATCATTCTAATTATATTATTTATTTTATTTTAGAAAATCAAATGGCAAACATTGAGAAGCTTAAGTTCCCAGCTCTCATGATAACTGGAGCAAACTACATAGCATGGGTTACAAATGTGGAGCTTTATCTAGAAATGAAAAAATTATCCGACACGATAAAAGAAGGAAACAAATCGCCTGCCCCAGACAAGGCAGAAGCAATAATCTTCCTGAGGAAGCATTTAGATGAAAATGTGACGCATGACTATGCACACATAAAAAACCCAGCAGAATTGTGGCGAGCTCTGAAAGAAAGGTTTGACAACCAGAAGGATGTCAACCTCCCTCACGCTCTAGAAGAGTGGAAAAATTTGAGGTTTCAAGATTTCGAGAAAGTGGAGGAATACAATTCCGCTATCCTGAGGATAGTCTCACAATTAAAATATTGTGGTAAACCAGTCACTGAAGCAGAAATGCTTGAGAAGACTTACCTCACTTTCCACAAAGAGCACCTTGTCCTACAACAGATATACAGGAAATGCGGATACACAAGGTTTTCTGAGTTAATTGTGACACTCATGCTCGCTGAGAAAAATAATCAGCTTCTCATAAGAAACCACAACTCACGACCCACAGGAGCCAAAGCATTCCCAGAAGTGAATGCAATGGATGTGGAAAATCCACGAAAGAGTCAATTCTATCGAGGTCGTGGTCGTCGATTTAATCGCGGACGAGGGAGAAGTTACAACTCAAGAGGGAGGGGATCAAACAAATGGGTTAGATCTGAGCAGAATTCCAAAGGAAAGGAAACCCAAGTAACTACCACCCAGAAGCGTGAGGAAGTATGTTACAGATGTGGATGTAAAGGACATTGGTCCCGAACATGCCGAACCCCTCCACATCTTTGTAAGTTGTACCAAGAGGCCACAAAGGGCAAAGGAAAAGAAGTGAACCTCACGGAACATCTCGAGGGTACATCGTACCTCGAGTCTCCCGACTTTGCGAATGATTTCGACAATGTCGACTGAAATGCTTGTAGTGAGACTACTGAATAGTCTCCAGTAATGCCATGTATAATTATTACATTTTCAGTTTTAAAATGAATAATGTTGCTTTTAAACAATATAATGTATAATTATTGTGTGTTTCTTTCATATGAATAAAACTTGTTTTGGATTTATTAATGTTTATGTTAATTACAGAGATGGATAACAACACGAATGGAACAATTTCCAAGAAAAGGATTCGAGAAACTTGTATACCAGATAGTGGAACGACGCACACTATTCTGAGACAAAAGAGATTTTTCTCTAGTTTGAAACCGGCAAATATAATTGTCAATACAATCTCGGGTCCTGCAGACTTGATTGAAGGAACTGGTAAAGCAAACTTTACGTTGCCTAATGGGACAAAATTTTCCATAAATAACGCTTTGTATTCTCCAAGTTCTAAAAGGAATTTGTTGAGTTTCAAAGACATATATCTTCAAGGATATGATACTCAGTCTGAAACTGAGGATGGAAAGAAGTACTTGTACGTAACTTCTAATACTTCAGGCAAAAAGATTATTTTGGAAAAATTCCCAGAACTCCCTTCGGGTTTGCATCATACGTATATAGATGCAATAGAATCACATCTCGTAGTCAAAAGAAATCTAGATGATTTCATACTATGGCATGATCGCCTCGGTCACCCAGGCACTTCGATGATGCGAAAAATCATAGAGAGCTCACATGGTCATTCACTGAAAATCCAGGAGATTTATCAGGGGAATAAAAAGACATGTGCTGCATGTTCTCTCGGAAAATTGATCATCAGGCCATCGCCAACCAAAATTGATAAAGAATCACCAAAGTTCCTTGAACGAATTCAAGGAGATATTTGTGGACCAATACATCCACCATGTGGACCATTCCATTATTTTATGGTATTAATTGACGCATCCAGTAGATGGTCACATGTTTGTCTATTGTCATCTCGAAATGTAGCATTTGCGAGATTTCTAACTCAGATAATCAAACTGCGAGCTCAGTTTTCTGATTATCCCATTAAGAAAGTTAGATTGGACAACGCTGGTGAATTCACATCCCAAGCATTCAATGATTATTGTATGGTAACGGGAATTGAAGTTGAACATTCTGTAGCTCATGTTCATACGCAAAATGGTTTGGCTGAATCATTAATTAAGCGTTTGCAATTGATTGCAAGACCATTGATCATGAGATCAAAACTTCCAACCTCTGTATGGGGACATGCCATTTTGCATGCAGAAGCACTTATTCGGATAAGGCCAAGTGCATATCATAAGTATTCCCCACTACAGTTAGCATTTGGCCGGGAGCCCAATATATCTCATCTAAGAATTTTTGGTTGTGCGGTATATGTGCCCGTAGCACCACCACAACGCACAAAGATGGGACCACAAAGAAGGTTAGGAATATATATTGGTTGTGATTCTCCTTCAATTATACGATATCTAGAACCACAGACTGGTGACGTCTTTACGGCACGATTTGCCGATTGCCATTTTGATGAAAATATATTCCCGGTTCTAGGGGGAGAAAATAAAGAAATGGGAAAGGATATAAAATGGAGTGTACCAACATTATTACACCTTGATCCTCCCACTAAACAGTCTGAACTAGAAGTTCGACGAATTATGCATTTGCAGAGTATAGCAAATCAACTACCAGATGCATTTGCAGATACGAAAACGGTAACTAAATCTCATATACCGGCTGTAAATGCTCCTGCTCGAATTGAAATACCACAAGAACGTGGAGAAGCAGATGATACACGCGAGTCTAGAACACGTCTGAAGCGTGGTAGACCAATCGGTTCTAAGAATAAAAATTCTAGAAAGCAAGAGCAAACTAAAATGCAAAGCATACCCAAAATAACCGAAAATATTTTGGAGGAAACAAGTCATGAAAATAATGACAATATAGAGCATCATGATCCTGAAGTAAATCATGAGATCTCTATCAATTACATCCATAATGGAAAGATATGGAATCGAATTGAAATGGATGATGTTGATGACGTTTTCTCATACCTTGTTTCTAAAGAAATAAATGAGGAAAACGAAGATCCAGAACCTAAGTCCATGTATGAATGCCAAAAGAGGCATGATTGGTTAAAGTGGAAGGATGCTATACAAGTCGAGCTTGACTCGCTTAATAAACGAGATGTATTCGGACCTATTGTGCTCACACCTGTAGATGTGAGACCGGTTGGATACAAATGGGTTTTCGTTCGTAAACGAAATGAGAAAAATGAGATTATGAGATACAAAGCTCGCCTTGTTGCCCAAGGTTTTTCTCAGAGACCTGGAATAGATTATGAGGAAACATATTCTCCTGTTATGGATGCAATCACGTTTAGATTCCTGATGAGTCTAACAGCTATTGAAAATCTAGAAATGCGTCTTATGGATGTTGTTACGGCATATTTATATGGATCATTAGATAGTGATATCTATATGAGAATCCCTGATGGATTCACATTGCCAGCAGCATTGAGTTCCAAACCCAAAGAGTTATGTGCAATAAAATTGCAAAGATCATTATATGGGCTAAAGCAATCTGGACGTATGTGGTACAATCGTCTCAGTGAGCATTTAACAAAAGAAGGATATGTGAACAATCCTATATGCCCATGTGTTTTCATCAAGAAAACAATATCCGGATTTGTAATAATCGCGGTATATGTTGATGATCTAAATATTATCGGAACTCACGAGGAAATACAAAAGGCATCAAATTATCTAAAAGGAGAATTTGAGATGAAAGATCTCGGACAGACAAAGTATTGTCTTGGCCTACAAATTGAACATTCTCAAAATGGTATATTTGTGCACCAATCCACGTATACCAAAAGAGTGTTAAAACGCTTTAATATGGATAAAGCAACTCCTCTAAGTACTCCTATGGTCGTTAGATCACTTCAGGTTGAAAATGATCCATTCCGACCACATGAAAAAAATGAAGAGATACTTGGTCCTGAAGTACCGTATCTAAGTGCAATTGGAGCCCTTATGTACCTTTCAAATTGTACGCGACCTGATATATCATTTGCCGTTAATCTTCTGGCAAGATTCAGTTCGTCCCCTACACGAAGACATTGGAATGGGATTAAACATGTCTTTCGTTACCTTCAAGGGACCACTGATTTAGGTTTGTTTTATCCTAAAAACTCAAACGGTCAAATGATTGGTTTTGCAGATGCAGGATATTTATCAGACCCACATAAAGCCCGATCTCAAACAGGATACGTTTTCACGATCGGAGGCACTGCTATATCTTGGCGTTCTCAAAAACAGACGCTTGTGGCCACCTCTTCAAATCATGCTGAGATTATTGCACTGCATGAAGCAAGTAGAGAATGTGTATGGCTAAGATCAATAAGCCAACACATCCGATCAAGCAGCGGGATTCACATAAATACGGAGCCAACTATCTTATATGAAGACAACGCTGCATGTGTTGCCCAAACGAAGGAAGGTTATATCAAAAGCGATAGGACCAAACATATCCCTCCGAAGTTCTTTTCATACACTCAAGAACTCGAGAAGAATAAGGAAATTGAAGTAAGATATGTTCGATCATGTGACAATGCAGCCGACCTCTTCACAAAATCATTACCCACCACTATGTTCAGGAAACATGTCCATAACATTGGAATGCGTCGTCAACAAGAGCCATGAAATGACTCCTTGCACAATCGAGGGGGAGCTTGCGTGGTTGTACTCTTTTTACCTGTCTATGGTTTTTCCCACTGGGTTTTCCTAGAAAGGTTTTTAACGAGGCAACAAAGACGTTAAGCTAAAGGCGATAGTGACGCTGGTCTCCAAGGGGTAGTGTTGTAAAAAGTCATCAAATGAAGGAGGCGTGCAAAACATTTATCAAAATATGCGGCGTCAAATATAAACGAAAGTGGAGCCCACCATCACTATGCGCGCACAGTAAATTTCTCTTTTTCTCTTCTATATAAACGAACGATTTCGTTCATTTGTAAATACACCAAAAAAACATTCAAATATAATACAAACATCTCTCTTATCTATCTTACCAGTACTTTCTTCTTTTACGGGTAATAAATTTTTGTCTTTATTAATATTTATCTATACGATAAATCATATAGTTATTATTATAACATATGTGACATATATATACGAGAAAAATGTATCGTCTGTCCTAAATGTTAATAATGGGTAGAAATATATATGACACATTTACGGAAAGCGAATCAATCTAATCCATAAAAAGTAAATAAATCATTTGAGAGATTTGTACATGATTTGAGAAATATGTTTGAGACAAAAAAGACGGAAAAAAGAAAAAAGAGAGAAAAATTCAAAATACCAAAACATAAGATGAACATAGACGTAAATCGAAATATTTACCAGATTACATGGACACGATGGACCCCACTCATTTCGCAGGGCTGATATTTTCACGCTCCTGATTGATATTTTTTTTAACATATAAATACGTACGTGGCATTTTCAAGACCGTTGATCAGTTTTATTTACGTAATGCAAATTGGCAATACCACTAGTGTCAGAGAAAATGACTAAAAACAAAAACCCAATAGGCTAGGAGGAAAAAAATTCATTTTCGACACGTGGCTTACCTTAAACCGTCTGATGAAAAAAAAATCCTTATGACTCCCGGTTTATCATGTGAGTCGGTTCTTGGGACCGAGCTCTACACTTGTTTTGTCATGTCCTGAGAGTCGCTGTTTAACCGGCTTAAACCCGGTGAGGTTTTTGTTATTTTTCAATTAATTTAATTTTTTCGATATTTCTGATAAACTCGTGCACAAAAAACCCTTTCCTCGCGTCTGTATATAAAGGAGATCGTCTCACTTTCTCTCTCTCCGCGTTCCATTAATAAAGTAAATCGTCTTGTGTGTTCAAAAAAAAAAAAAAAAAAGGTGAATCGTCTGCCTCGTGCTACTCCTCCGCTTCGAAATTTTCCCGAGAAAGTTTCGGCTAGAAACTTCGGGAAAATTTCGGACGTAGCCTGTGCGCTCTTTGAGGGTGGGTTTTTTTTTTCTTTCTCTCGCTCGGCTCTCTATTTCGTTGAATCGAAGATCTCTCGCGACTCTCTAATAATCCATCTCGACATTTTCATCGATTCTCGTGACTTTAGCTTTCTGAGATCCGATTTCCATCTGTAACCATTTTCTTTTCTGCATTTCCGAGAAAACAAAAACTCTTAAACTTAAATTCGTCTGTGGTATCTGATTCTTTGTTGACTTATTCCATTTCTCTTTTGATTTACAGGAAGGCGTGAATCTACGAGGAAAAGCCATTGTTACAGAAAGTAGCCTTGACTTTTAAACATCAAATCCAGAATCTATCTTCCAATGGGGGTAAAAGTAGCTTCCACTTCTCCTTTCCTTCAATGGGCGGCTCATCCTTCTTCTTCCCCTTCTCAAACCCTAGCTTCCGGGACCATATCGTCTCCTTCGAAACGACGGAGACACGACGGACGGTTTCTATCCTGTCGTTTCGGGCCGCAGAGGCTGAACCGTTCGTCTCTCTTCGGAACACCGTCGACGAAGCTCCATCGCTCCAAGTCCTGCGAGCTATGGGAATCATCTAGACCGATCAAAACTCAGTCTATTCGAAGAGTCTGTAGCGCGAGCTCTGATCCGTTCTCCGACGAGGAGTTCTCGAAAAAGATCCAGGAGCTAACTCTCAGATTCAATGTCTCTAGCCAAGAGGACGACGGCGAGAGAGAGACGAGAAGCGATTCAGAGCAGATGATGATGGGTCACGATCGTAGTTACATCGCAATGGAGAAACCTAATTTACTGCGAGATTCAATCGAGCCGCCATGGAACATCGAGATGAAAGCAAACAGCGTCGACCTCCCTCTCTCGCTCCGTATCATCAAGAAGAAGCGACAGTGGGGGGAAGGAATCAAACAGTCCGGCGAATCCGCTTGTTGCTCGATGAACAAAGCCTTCTCGTCGATGGTGTTCATGATCCGGGAACTTCAGAGCTTCACTCTTCATATGAGAGAGGTTCTGTTCTTCGAAGACTTGCAAGAGATCTTGCAACGAGTGAGAGAAGAGATGCACGCATCGTTCGTCTGGTTGTTCCAGCAAGTTTTCTCAGCGACGCCTACGTTGATGGTCTACGTCATGATCCTCCTCGCCAATTTCACGGTTTATTCGATCGGCAGCAACCCCGCTTTAGCTCATCCTCCGACGACCACCGCAACAGAGCTAACAACCGCCGCTGAAACAGACGAAACAGACGAGAAGTTCGATTCCTCGACGGTGAAAACGTTCTTTGTGTCGTCTCCCAACGGGAACACAACTTCCGTCGGCGGTAACAACAATGGCGGCGGAGGAAATATCCGGCCGGTGTTAAGCGGAACAGATGGTGGTGATGGATTCGATGGATCGGAGCAATTCAGAACAATCATACCCGAAGGAGTTTCGCAACTGTCGTCGTCATCGTCGACGTTCGGGTCAACGACTACAGAGTCGGAGACATCAGTATCGGGACAAGACGAGCTCAGGCTGTGGAATTCGATTGTGGACGAAGCAGAGCAAATGCAGTATTCAAAGATAGACAATGGTTTGGATCAAGAGACGAGGAAGCGGTTCGTGTCTCCTTTGGATGCTCGAGTAGAAGCAGAGGATCACGTTGATTACTTCAAAACAGAGCTTTTGTACCAAACAGGACTGTCTCAAGAGCCTAATAATCCTCTGCTTCTCGCTAACTATGCTCAGTTCCTCTACATCGTCTCTAATGACTATGACAGGTAACTAAAACATTTTTTACTCACGCCTTAATCATGTTTTTCGGTTTAATTACTTGGTTTAAGTATATTTTAATCTTAGCTTAAGTAACCTTAGGGTCGATCGAATCTTCCATTTAGATTCTTTTGGGGTTTGTGTGGCTGCACTGCAAGTTGAAGCTAGCAGTCAAAAAATTAGGCGCAGTCCTCGATGATTTTTATATTCACTAGTGGGGCATATTGGTGAAATTTTATAATTATTTTTTAGGCTTAAAATCGTCATAATAATTTCATCAGCAGAATATAACCGACCAATAGAGTTGAACCTCTGCGAGCAAAGAAGACCGTACACAAAATATCTAACAGGGGAATAAATAAAGAAATATGATTTAGCTCTAACCAATGAGCTTTGAGTCTTTGTGGTTTCGATGATAGTGGAGTTTACGGTGGAGTTTTGAAGACTCCCCACCAAAATCCAAACAAGTAAAAAAGAAGCTTTGTCAAAAGTCACTGCCTCACAATTTTGTCTTCTAGATTTTATTCCCATCCAATCGAATTAACCCATGTTTTTGTCATTGGCTCTAATTTATAACTAAAATAGTTTTGTAATTTTTATATATGGTAGTAGTAGTATTGGATTAAACACTCTTTTAAGCATTATACTAGCTTTTAATCATTTTAGTGGATAGGGTCTCCAAGCCACCACATTACTTATGATTCGTTTGATTTTTCTAACCAATTTTTGTTTTTTGTTGATATGACTAATATTACGCAATTCACATCATCACATGCATCTTTTGACTTTTATTTTATTCATCTCATCTTTTAATACGTTCCGTATGTCTTACGTGATTTACTGATTTCATATGACATTTTGTGTAACAGAGCGGAAGAGTACTTCAAGAAAGCGGTAGGAGTGGAGCCGAAAGACGCGGAGGCGCTGAGCAAGTACGCGATGTTCTTATGGAGAGCACGGGACGATCTATGGGCGGCTGAGGAGACTTTCTTGGAAGCAATCGATGCCGATCCGACCAATTCTTACTACGCCGCTAATTACGCTAATTTCTTGTGGAACACCGGCGGTGATGAGACGTGTTTCCCTCTCGACGAGTCTCAGGAAGACACCACCATCTAGATTAAGACTGTCCAACATCAAGTGTCGTCTCTGAATAAACATTTTATACAACTAATGAATATATAACATATATCGTTTCCCAAAAAAAAATATATATACATATAAATATGTGCATACCTTTTTATATGTATTAACGTGTATGCGTATTTATCTGAGAAATTTGGTTCAATAATGCAAAAAAAAATTATAATCTAAAAACTAACCGATTTTCCCCTTTTTCTTTCTCTATCTCTTTCTATCTCTGTCTAGGCATTTTTGTTAGTTTATAAATTTTAGTTTTTTAATGGTTATACAACAAATTCACCCCTCTTTATCATGGGCTATGTCACAAAAGAACAGTGGTAGCTAAAAACACATCCAATGAAAGATTTTTAACATAGTATCTTAACATTAAAAGGTAATAAATTAATAAAAAGAAAGAGAGAATCAGAAAAAAATAAGAAACTGTTTTTATTTTATTTTTTTTTATCGTCTGAATTATTACGAGACAATTACAAGGATAATTTTTAATGGACAATTTATCTATTTCACAAAGATCCACAATACATATGCAGACCCACCACGAATAGCTCTTCTTGCACCGTTCTGGAAATTTTCCTTATCTAATTGGCCTGCTCTAATAACCTGTATAAATCGCATCTTCTGTGAATCGAAATCCAGACCTTGAATGAACCGTTTAGTCAACCACTGCATTAAGGAGGCTTCAACAAACATCTCTTATTTAAGAGTTTTTTCCGGCAATTTCTTCATTTTATTAGAAGCCCAATTACAAAGAACATATGTACAGAAGATACAGAGCAACAGTAGCCCAACTTGTAAAGAAAATAGAGATAATTGAAAATGCAGTTCATCAATTACACGTGTAAGCTAATGAAGTCATCAGCTGCTACGTGGCTTTATGTAGAACTCTTGCAAAACATCATCGCTCGAACCAGCACCGACAATGGCCAGTCTCTCGGCTACGATCGTCGGCGATCAAGTCGTATAGACTTTGGAAACAAGAAAGTATAAAGAACAACTCTTCTTTATTGATTTAGAAACTCTCTCAAAACTAAATCTCTCTCTTGAGTCTTATGGAACATCTCTCCATAGGCTCTATATTTATAGAACTAAGCTACTTCTTATTCCTTTTAGAAATAGGAAACTACTCTTTCCTTTTTCTAATGACAATAGAAAATTTCCTTTTTCTATTGAATCCTTATCTTTATCTCTTTAAGCTTCTGCTTAAGAGATTTCATTTTCTTCAAGTTCCGGAATTATCCAACATTTTTCCCCTTAATTCCAACTTGAACTCCGGAAAACTCAATCGCTTGAACTCCGATGAGGTTTCTCATTTCCTTGAACTTGATCCTTGCTAATGACTTAGTGAGGATGTCCGCCTTCTGTTCCGTGCCTACATGCTCTCAAGTCTTGTTTCTTATGATAGGGTCTAGCTCACTTTCCATCACGTCAATCCATTCTTTTGAGCTTGCAGCTTCATAGTAACTCTCTGGTTCTCCGTCAGCTTCTCTCGTTGTAGACGTCCAGTCCCATGCGTTTTTCTCATCAAAGACTACGGCTCTACTAACGATTAACCTTCTTGTAACCTCCATCAAGGTTCTGTTTCTTCTTTCTACCATGTTATTCATCACACCGAAGCTTACATGTCCTAGCCGAGCGTGCCAAGTCCATGTAGGATCTTCACGTTGTATCTGAAAACACTTAGGAAAGTTGATTTCCATCGGTGTCTTGTAGAGTCGGTTCGATGATCTTATGACTTGTACAAGTAGCCTTCCGCGAGGATCTCTTTGTGTTAAAGTATCTCCCTTCATGTGTACTTCACACCCACTCTCGGTTGCTTGTCCAAGACTTATTATGTTGTGTTTTAGGTCTGGTATGTAGTAGATGTCTTTGAGTGCTCTTCTTTCTCCAGTCTTGCCTACAAAAACAATCATACCCTTCCCAACAATATCAACATACGATCCATTGTCTAGATACCAACACTTGTATCGTCGTTGTTGATGTCATAATTTCTTGGAAACACTTTATCTTCATTCAAGAACACAAACTCATGGACATAAAGAGCGTCTTCTTCTTCAGCATCGTTTAGGTTCGCCTCTTGGTGCTCTTTTGGTCTTTCGGGACATGATGATACATAGTGACCCGGCTTGTCACATCTCCAACATACTATATTGGACCGATCTTTGTCTTTCTTCTGCCTTTGATCACGTCCTCCTGCTTCTCCTCCTGTGGTTTGACTAGTGGATCCTCCTCGACCCCTGCCTCTACCACCGCGGCCTCTTCCTCTTTCTCTTCCTCGAGAATCTCCATAGTTCCCATGACCACTCAGCTCATTGTTTGCCCACATGAGTTTGCTTTGCTCATCTCCTAGTGTTTCTTCAATCACACGCTCCTCATATGCCTTTATCCTCCCAACTATGTCTGCAAATCCTGTTGTGTTTAGGTCTAGGACTTGCTCAAGGGATGCTACGATGTGAATGAAGTTTTTTCTAGGAAAACCTTTAAGAAACTTCTTCACCATCTTTGATTCTTCTATGATCTCTCCGAGGGATGCTGCTTTTGATGCAATTTCTGATATATTTCCCACAAAGTTATCAACCGGATCCGTTTCGTTCATCTTTAGTCGATCGAATTCCGACATCAAGGTTTGTAGTCTTGCCTCTCTTACACGATCCGCTCCAAGGTGTCGTGACTTAATGGCCTCCCAAATCACCTTTGATGTATTCAGATCTCCTACTTGCAGAATCAACGTCTCGGGTATTGCTTGAAACAAGATCGCGATCGCCGAGTAGTTCTTCTTTGGATCGGCTAATCCCGGATCGATTGTCTCCCATGCTTCATGAACTCGAAGTATGATCTTCATCCTCATCGACCAAACTGTGTAGTTCGTCGATGATAGCATAGGACATTGGATTGATGATGTTCCAACGTCCTTAGCTCGTGGCTGTGGTATGATCACGTCCCCCATCCTTGGTTACGTGAACTTCGCAGCCTACGTCTTGGTCGAGACTTCCTCATGAAGCTCTGATACCAATTCAAGTCATATAGATTTTAGAAACAAGAAAGTATAAAGAACAACTCTTCTTTATTGATTTAGAAACTCTCTCAAAACTAAATCTCTCTCTTGAGTCTTATGGAACATATCTCCATAGGCTCTATATTTATAGAACTAAGTTACTCCTTATTCATTTTAGAAATATGAAACTACTTTTTCATTTTTCTAATGACAATAGAAAATTTCCTTTTTCTATTGAATTCTTATATTTATCTTTTTAAGTTTCTGCTTAAGAAATTTCCTTTTTTTCAAGTTCCGGAATTATCCAACAGGCGAAGGTTGGAACCGGTTCTTACTCATATAAAACAGCTGTCATTTGGTTATTGAGTCAAATTAATATTTTAAATAAATAAAATCATAGAAACTCGATATAGAGGTGGTCTAACAGTTAATCCTTGTGGTAACGATCAGTCTAGTGAAAAAGAAGAGAGTATCTTCGCCTTCGAGGTCTGGATTGGTATGGTAGTAGTTGAGCACGTGACTGAGTTAGATAGAGCACGTGACTGAGTTAGATAGAGCACGTGAGTTTGGAGCAGATCCCACCACCTTGGGTTATGGGTCTTCAGTTGGGTCTTTGTGGTGGAACCAAGTGTCTTCTATTATTTATTTTTGTGTGTGTGTACGTGAGATTCAATACATTTGTTTTTTTGGTTCAGCGCACATAGAGTAGTACTACCAAAAAATATACAATAGTAACGCAGTTTCCGCATGTTTCGGTTCTACATTTATTTGCCATTTAGCTATTTAAGTCATATGGCGATATTTTGTAACCAACTGTACGTTTCTATGTTCTAGTGTTGGCGTTTTCTAATGTTATAAGCGGATACTAATCTAATAGAAATATGATTAGTTAATAAGCGGAATTCCAGCTTTAGAAGATGCCAAATCGCCAGTATTCTCATCGATTGATCAAGACTATCGATGAGAATGATATATCCTACATCTCTATCAAGACTATCGCCTAACAAACTTACCTCACAATTTGAGAGCTGAGCTTCAAGAAGACTACAACGACAGAGAAGAAGTTGTTACAAAGTTAAAAAGAAATCAGAACCAGCCTTTTTTGTTACAAAGCTCCAAGAAGCTGCTTATAACGACTAACCCTCTAACTCGCAACAACTTTCTTGCACATGGCATTCGCAAACCGATAGTGTTGTTAATTTAGGCTCAAATTAAACATGCCTTTTATTTATTTTGAGTCATTTTTAAAGTCCTCCGAAATCAAGCGTGTCCACATCAGCCATTTTGTTGTTATTTTATCCATTTTTGTGTTGCCACATGGAATCTAATTGGAAAACCTAAACAAGATATCATTTACGCTCCTACGATTATTTATGGGCTTAATTTAAAAGGCCCAATGTTTTTTGAGATTCTCATGCCTTTGCCACACCTATCTTTATTTATGGGCTTTAATTGGGTTCCTTGAAAAAACTTATAAACACCAAGCGAACAGAAACTTCCATAGAATAGAAGTTCCCGGGTTTTGTGACCATGTCTTTTTGATAGAAAACGGGTTTTGACTTGTGACCATGTTTTTTGATGTCTATTATACAAAGTATTCTCTAAAGTTGCATGGAATCGTGTACGCCTAAGCGGAATCGTATGGAAACGCGGAATCGGTTTTTAAAATAAAAAAAGAAGCGGGTACGTGTTGGAATCGTATATATATGTATATATATTAAGCTAAACATTATATTATATTAATAAATGATTATAAATAATTCAAATTTAATAAGTATATTTTACATAATTCAACTTAAGCAAAATAAAAAATCAAAACACCTTTTTTATTCTTTTTTTTTTTTAATTTCATCAAATAAAATTATTTAAAATTCTTTTCATTGAAAGAAAGATTATACAACTCAACTTTTTTGAAATAATATCATTAATTTTATCAATTTATTCACTTCTGATATCTCATCTTGATTAAAATAATAATTCTAAACTATATATTTTATAGATAAAATATGAAATATATTGTATACATATGCTTTTAATATGGAAGCGTAAGCTTCCAAAACGGAAACGTAAACTTCCAATACGTTTCAAAAATATTCAAAAAGATATTTTTGAAATCGTTATGTAAACGAGATTCTGAAAGCTTCCGATTCCGATTCCGCTTCCAAAGCGGGAAGCAGATCTCGAAAAAAGCTTATGTGCTACATAGAGTAAAACGTATAGGATGCCTTATTAAAAAAATTACCAAGAAAATCCAGTGAAAAAAAATCTTACCAAGAGATGTTAACATTTTAACTATTTTTGTTGTCATACGAAATCATATCTTTCAATCATAATCTAAAACATAAATCTTTCAATAATAAAAAAGCATAAAATGGATCTATTTTTTGGATGAATCATCTTCAATGCCTTTCTTTCTGTCTCTCTCTCCAAGAGAGTGTTTTTCCGGCCAAATTCCACCATCTGTCCAGAAACAATTGTGTCGGCCTCCTTCCGTTGAAGTTTTCTTCGTTCGGTTTTTGTCGATTCATGTTTGAATCATTTTCTTCAATCCATAGCCAAATCCAGATTGTGTTTGAATCAGAGCTTTCTCAATTCAGAAAGATTCTTCACAGTTGGATCTGGGATTGGAGAAGAATTTATCATCGTATATTGGATGGAGCGATAGATCTCAATGTCAATTTGCAGAATTACCAAAGGGTGGTGCAATGTAAGATTTTCTTACGACATCAATGGGATTTATTTCTCTCACTCAACAATTGGATGATGGATCTTCAAGATGGACGGACTGAGCCTTTGCGAGATATTCTACAACATTCAATACGGAGGAGAAGGTACATTACAGTTTTTTGGACAAGTTTTCTCATAATTAACGGGAAGAAAGTGAATATTATAACTACAAATGCTATAATAATTGATGGTTTGATAAAAGAGGAAGTCGAAGTCATTTTCTTTTACAATGACTCAGATTCATAGTCACAATTTTTTAGATGGATCTTGGTACACAATGTTTGGTGTCACTGTATCTACCGTTTAGAATTATATTTTGCACACATCAGGTTTCGAGATGCGTTTTGCAAAAAAGTTCAGGCGAGAGATGATGCATACAAATCACATCAGAGAAATATCAAATATAGAGTTAGATAATAACCGATTTAATAATCGGTTAGCGAGTAAAACTACTTTTCGAAAAACATCGTTAAATTCCCTTTTACTGTATTTTTTTCAGTGTATGACACATACATTTACGTATGTAATAATTTGTATTTCTGTAATTTTGTATAATGTCTCTATAACCACTCTTTCAAGTTAATGAAAATTATTATTAGCCGGAAAAAATAAATAAAAAATGCATAAAATGAAATCGTATGGTTTCTGTGGCGACCCAACCCGATAATCCTAACCAGGCCGGCCGACCCGAGTCTAACTCTAACCAGATTCCAGACTTAGCATATTTTTCAGATTTTTCTTAAACTTAAACAACGCATTCGATTCATAAAAAGCCCATTCTTATTGCATAATAATTCCAATCCAGATATAACAAAGGTTCTTAAAACAGAAAACTAACTTAGCCAAATTCGTTCTAAGTCATAAAACAGTAAATCCAAAGCCAGATAATCCGAACAAGTCTTAAAGAAATAAAACCCCCAAACCCAGTCCTAATCCACTTCTTTCTTCACTGCCTTCAAGTCCGCCTTCAAGACTAAACGTCCCGGATAACATCTTTACCTGCACACTCCACACATAAGAGAGGCATAAGCATTATCACAAATGCTTAGTGAGTACGGTCATCCCGTACCACCAGCCAATACCAGAAAATGCAATCAAGCAACAGTTATATAATTCGCATTAACACTTAGCAAGCAGCACAGAAAACAGAATCACGGTTCTATGATCATCTCAACTACTTGTGAATTTTCTCACGGCCTCGGTTCTACTCAAGCGAGAATCACACATCCCCTTGAGCTAGCAACTCGATCCGAACATTCACGCAGCTAGTTAGACACAACGTATAAACCACGGTATCCAATACCAATCACAGAAACACATTGACCTTGCTAAGCATACACTAACTTACACAAGTAATCAATGAAAACCAGATAACCTAGCAATCCTACGGTTCCAGATCAGCTACAGTCACGCACTCACCTTAGACACAAAGGCAAACGTTTCAGTCGGACGAAACTCGGTGATTTCTCGGTCAGAAACAGAGATAGTCGGACGCACTTGCGTTCTCTCGGCTATCGCTACGGCTAAACCCGCGAGATCCAATCTCCTCTCGGCTATCTTTCAAACCGCTCACTTTTCCTCGAACAATCTTCTGTATTCCCTCGGAAACAGGCCAAAATAATCAGATTAGTCGAAGGTTACTCGACAGAAACTCAACCAGAAAAGAATTAGCCGAACACTCACCGAATTCTCTCGGACGGTTCTAAGTGTTCCCGGCTATCTCTCGGCTACGCAGAAAATCCTCGGATAACTTCGGCCAAACTTGCCTACAAACAGATAACTCGATTATCTCTCGGTGAAAACAACCCAGAACAGAAAACTCACGGTGAAATCGCACCAGAACAGAATTCTCTCGGAGAAAACGGATTACCTTGATTATCTCTCGGATGCTTCGCGATCCGATCGAGAAATCCCTCGGTCGAATGCACTTCCCTCGGCAAATCGACCCTTCCCGTTCGTTTCTCTCAGACAGAAATCCCAAAAACTCGACGGCTCTCGAAATCTCTCGACGGCTACACTTTTCTCTCGGGAACAAAATCGCCTCTAGGTTTTCTCTCGAGAAAAGTCACGCGGCCACGAGAGATAACTCTTAAATAGGCCGAGAAACCCTAGCTCGACCGCCCTTCCTCGGTTTAACTCACGCGGTTTCACTTTCTCTCGGTTCAATTTAAGTTTCTCTCGGCCAAACCAACAAATTTTTCTTTTTCTCTCGGCCAGACTTAAACCGCTCGACAAAGCACGGGAGAAAACCTTTTTCTCTCGAGAAACACCACATTCTCTCGAGAAAACTCACGGCCCACGGCCCATCTCGACACTTAGTCAAATTTCCACAAAAATATATTCGGTCCAGCCTCAGTACGGTACTTACCACAGACGTACCACAGACGTACCACAGACGTACCACAGACGTACCACTGTACAACACACATATTTACAGAAACGGATGAACCTCCATTATACCAGGACATACATACAACGGTCATCCCATGATCCGCACGACCATACTTAGAATTTCTGGTCGCGGATGCTACAATTTCACTCTTTCATTTCTTTAAATAAGATATATTTCTTTCAACATTAACTTTATAATTAAACCACTAAAAATCGTCTTAAAGTGTTTTACTTTATCAAACTTTTTCACATTCATAGTTGACTAGTTGTCTACCATTTTCTTCCTTTAAACACAGAAAGAAAAAAAAAACAAAAAGAGCAACGAGGGGTTAGGCCATCCGTAAGATTTGGTCTCGTGCTAATGTTTTTCAATCAACATGTATTGACTCGAATTATGACGGAGATACAATCTACTATACCAGAAAACTACTAGACTTAAATGTTTCTGTACGACCAAAATTTTAATATCTTTGAATCTTTTTGGTCACATAACCTCTCAAAATATATGCTTGGATCATATTGAAAGCCACCACAAAGATTTTTATCATCTAAAAGCGTTTCACACTTCACAATTACTTCTAAACCACGGATTTGAAAAAACCCAAAAAAACCCTCGCGAGTTGTAACAAATATAAACACACACATACACGACGATCACAAGACAACAATCGAATCTCGCTTACACAGTATACACTATCACAAAACAAGGAAGCACAGCCCTTGGATTAAACACAAGAAGCTCCTCATCGTCGATCCTCAAAAGGGCCCCACTCTTGTTCCCATTCCCTTGCCCAACCAGAGAATCATACCCTCCCCCTCCATCGTTCTTGTCCACGTCGTCATCATCCGCAATCAAATCACACCCGACCCGACCCGCTACGACCCGACAAACCAGCATCGCCCGTTTCACGTTCATAAACCCAAACTCTTCCTCCACCTCCTCAGGAACCGCCACGTGTCCTCTCCATCCCGTCGCGAGCGTCGCGATCCCGTCGAGCTTCGGCGAGAACCCGGATCCGATGATCCCGCAGATGCTGCAGTACTGATGGCCGCAGAGATTGGAGTTACCGTTTCGCCCTAGGTTACACATGAACGTCGAGCAATAGAACCTCAGGAGCTCGTTCCCGTCGGCGACGCAACGTTCGTCGTCCCACCGTCTTCCTCCTCCTCCGCCGTTGCTGCTGCTGCTACGAGCGGCTTTCGCCTTGACGAACTCTCGGTACTCCTCGAATCTCGCGAGAATCTTCGGGCTGTTGTGGATTTTCAGGATCCGGTGGATCTCCGGGATTTTGTTACCCTGTTCGGGCCAACCCGATTTGAATATGATCTTCACGATGTTCGTGCTCGATTCGCCGTCGATTAGCTCCGACACGGCGTGTTTAACCGCGATGTGCTGCTCGAGGAGGTTAGTTCTGTGGAAAACCTCTCCGCGCGCGTTGCAGGAGAAAATCTCGTCACGCAGAGGGAGAAACAGAGAATCCGAAGAAGATATCTCCGAGAACCCGTTTTCGATACGGGTTTCCGGGTCGGGTTGATTTATCGTCTCCGGCTGCACGAGAGTGACGAGAGAGTTCTGAGACGATCTGGCGGAAGTCAGAGTCGTCGTTAACGGGCCGTTAGGGTGTGTTTGGCTACGGGATTTGGATATCCTCGTCGTGGATAAAAAAACCCGTTTTAGATACGTCCAAGAAGATGACAAACCGGAACCGGAAGAAACTGTTCTTAGCTTCTTCTTCCTCCTCTTCTGTCTACAGTCACCTCCTTTGGGGAAGAAGAAGCAGCCGATGAAGAGAAAGAAGAGTGAGAGAAAATGCTGACGCAGCAACGTCCCGAGCTTTCGCGCCGCCATTTACGAGAGAGAGAGAGATAAAGAGAGAGAGAGAGAGAGAGAGAGAGAGAGAGAGATGAAGTTAGTAATTTGCAGTTTCCACCATTGGAGAGGTGTAAAGAAGAAGAAATGATGAGGAGAAGAGGAGAAAGAGTGTAAAGGTGTATGAAGACAGGAGAAGATATACTAAAGGTAGAAGAAGAGTAGGTGCGACGCTATTTCATGTCTTTTTTTTATTTTTTCTAATTCTAATTTTTGCCAGAATATTTGTCTCCTCTTTATTCTAATTTCATAAGAAAAATTTTATTGTATCTTTTATGCGAATCTTACGATGCATTGGTTAGTGTGTGCATATGAGTGAGTGTACATTGTTTTTTTCCTTCACTGAATTTACAGAATATGCCATGTTTTACCATGATGATCTTAGTTTTGCAGTAACGTGGCTGTGTCCATCGATTTCTCTCGCATTTTGAATGAAATTTTTATTTGTAATCTCGAAATGTTTAACGAATTTTAAATTTTGAATTGTGTTACGTTAAACAACAACAATTAAAAAAAAACGAATCCGACTGTTGTTTATTACTTCTTCCGTTTAATAAAATATGTCATTTTAAAATTTTGTTTTTATTATATTCGTTTTACATTTTCAAATGTAAAATTTGAAATAAAAATTTAGTTTTAAGTTTTAACCCTACTAATATGAGAGATGTTTATTTAGTGTATTAAGAAAGGGTAAAACAAAAAATTTAATAACTTTTTCGATCGACATAATGATGATAAATGGAATTTATCATTATGCATTTCCCTTACTATTTTATTGCACATAAAATATATATATTTTGGTATCACTCTCTGATATCTTAATTTTTTAAGTATGTACCTTATAATTCTTCCTATTTAATTAGGATCTATTGTAAATATTTGTATACGTACAGTTAATGTATTCACAGAAGCCAAACTCGATTATTATTTTTTTTTTTTGCTAAAGAAAACTCGAAATTTTTGCTGAGGAATCCAAGGCTACCCGAATTATTTTATTTTATGAATATAAATATCTGGTTTCACAAATTTGGTTGCTTAGGATATGGACGTAGACAGAAGAACACGTGCACATGTCTCATTTCTAATATAATCTAAGCTCATCAATGCATATGTTTTACTTAGATCCATGCACATATCCATGCACATATATGATCATAACTACTTAGTAAAGAAAAGAAATACAGTTTCTTATTTCTTTTATAAATGTATATTCAGGTTAATTAGCCTTTTGTGATTATACAGAAGAGGACAAGAATACAGGTTAAGGTTTCGCTTTCGTCAGAACAAAAAAAACGAAATATCAAGTGGCAGTGAAGGGTGCTAAGTTATGTCGATTAGTTTGATTCTTTTAGCTTAGCAAATGTAGTATATAATTAGCCGAAAATGTAGTGTATATAATTTCCCATCACCTTCTTGTTTTTATCTCAATCAATCGTGGTTTTTTCCCACCATATTTTTCGTTTCATGTAAATTTTGGATTAATAAAAAAAAGACGCGTCGAGCTGAAATTCATTTATTTTGACTTATTAGATGATGGTCAATATATATATACTATCAATTGGTTGGATCAATTTAATTAGAATTTGATCATTTGTTTTCATTATATTGTTGGTACCGGATATATACCACATTTGTACAAACGAATAACATATCTTTTTTCTTCTATACAACCAAATTACATGAAAGTGTGATTTGGTTATATATACAGTATGTCGTTTAGCTGATAATTATAGAAATTAAAAAATAGGGAAAGGAGAGAGTTAGTGATGAATGATTGAAATGGTGAATGATAATTGAAGGAGTGGGCCACGTTGGGAAGTATGTACTTTCGGAAATGGGCCCATTGCGAAGCTCTTCCTGTCTCCATCCACATGGAGGCTTTTGTTTCTTACGGCCTAAGTACGCGTTTCTTCTATTTATATCTTCAATCTTGCCTTCTTGTTTAGTCGATACGTACGGCCCTGATCATAAGTAACATGCGACTGTAATTATTATATTTTACTAGAGGGTGTGACGTGTGTGATTGTTAAACTCTTTATCGTTATGCCGCTGCGGTTAGAAATGTTTATTTTTACTGTGACCAACAATCCATAAAGCGGTAGTGTTTTTTATTTTATTTTTTGAATTAATTGTAAAAGTTCTAGATCTTATGTCCGTGATCTTCTCCACTATTCGGAGTTAGTTTTTTTATATTTTGATTTAAAAAATATATCTTCGTCTCAAAAAAAGTTTGAACTGAAGGTACAACAAAACCAATTCTCTTAGACCATCTCCATCAAGGATCTCTATGAGGATCTTTCAAAAAATAATATAATACAAAAAATAATATAATACTAATGGATCTCTTAAAAGTTGAGAAACTCTCTTATAAAATAAGAGATTTAAGAGATTTTGCAAGAGAGTCTTAAGAGACCCATCTATATTATATTATTAAAAATTACATCTCTTTAATATAATAATACTATTTATTATTTTATATTTGTTAAAAAATCCATTTAGAGAATATTGATGGAGATGCTCTTATATTATCACTAGAACACCACCACTTTGGTAAAGCGGTAGGTTAAAACGGACAAAAACAAAGTGGTACAAAATCTTTATTGTGTTTTGATTGAATACCAAAAATTAGGTTTTTTTAGTTCCCACCTAGAATATTACGTTTGTCCGTTTCAAAAAAAAATATTACGTTTGTATCGCCGAAATTAGATCTATATGATCCGCATAATAATAGATTGTATAAGTTTTTATATTTCTGAAGACCGTACCAGAAAAAGTTAGATGATGTTGGTTTATAGAATTTGTATCAAAGGCAGTCGGTATTATTAGCTCCGATTAATTGGATAACGCATGCAAGAAAATGAATTATTTGTTCGATACACAATAATAATCAATAATGACGATATAAAGATAAAAAAATAAAATAAGTAAAAGTGGTAGTCAAAAAGCACTTGTGGTAGACAACAAGGGACACCTTCCATGAGTAAATCTGCCGCACCACACAATCTTGCATCATTCTCATCCCTTATTCTTGGACCGCCATCAATAAAAATAACAAAAAACAAAAAATAGTTTTATTGTAATTGTGATTTTGTAACAAGTTTAGATTCTTTTATTTTTAAAAATCTACATATGATTCAATTATTCATACATTAGTTAAAATAATAGATTTGATTGATAACCTAAAACGATACATGATTTTTAGCGGCAAGCTGAATTTTTTACCGGTAAATTGGAGTGATAAGTGTTTATTAAATAGTTGAAAACTGTAAACAAAAACGGTAAAAAAAATTGAGTGTAATACTGTTGATAACGTTTTTCGTACTGCTTTTATGATTGGTAACTATTAAAACGGTATAAGTGGTATCACAACTTTTTGATAACGTTTTCAAACCCAATTACGGCTTTAAATGGTAACCAAAAACTTAATCATAAAGCTGCGATACAAGTTATACCGTTTTAATAGTTACCAATCACAAAAGCAGTACACAAAACGTTACTAACAGTAATACACTCAGCTTTTTTGTACCGCTTTTGTTTACAGTTTTCAATTATTTTATAACCACTTATCACCGTTAAAATTTTTATACCGTTTTAGGTTATTAATCGGACCCTACACCACTTTATGTAAGAGGGTGGAGATGTTGAGACGGTAGTATATATGATTTGGGTTGCTGAGAATGTAGTTTATTATCTAACAATTACTTTGTATGTGATGAGATGGACTAAACACAATATTTAGTCCATCTTAAGATGTGTGACAGTAGAATATGGATATTATTTTTTCGTAAAGTAGTACAATTTGTTTTCGTGAAGTTTTATATTTACTACTGTGTGGTTTCATCACACTAAAAAGGATCCCCACACCAGATTTCTAATTAATTAATTCTCGGGTTACATATTATTTCGCATCTTTACTAACGCATTTAGTGGGGGGTTGGTTCCACATTTGCCTTTATTCCACGTAAAGTCAAATCACTATTCATATCCATAAATATTTTATCACCCATAATAAGTTTACCGTATTTGTTGCATTTCTTTTAGACTTGAAAATTTATAAACTTTTTCATTTTTGGAAACAAGTGAACAACGCAGTTTTTGGTTTGCAAGCTTAACAATTTGGGCTTCATATGGGCTTTATGTTAAGCTCAGATTCTTAGATTAGTTGAAAGTTAGTAGTAATGGACCTCCAGTAATTCTGTTTACCGTTACTTCCCGTTAGATTATGACATCCTTACTCAGCCAATATCGGATCTCCACGTGTTGTCATGTCAGCCACGAACTTAGGAAAAAGAATCAGTTCAACTCTCTAAAAGAAAAAAAAAATAATAGAGAAGATGAAGAGTGAGAAGAAGAAGAAGAAGAAGAAGTGGAGAAACAAAAAATCTGTCTCGCCATGAACGCGAGAGCTCTTCTTTACTCTCCGAATCTCCACTCTCTCTACACTTCAACTCGTCCTCCTGAAACCTCTTCTCGCAACCGCCGGACTCTAAAATCTGATCCGAAGCCGTTACGGGTATGGATTTACCCGCGGAACAGGTCCGGCGTCTTCCGGGTGCTGGTTCGGAGCTCCGACAAGAGAGAGAGCGGTAATCCGTACGCGGAGTCTATCGACGAAGGTCGAGAGAGAGCGAGTCGAAACGGAGTCGTCTCTGATTCGCTTAGCTCGGTTCCGTGGTGGGAAGAGTTCCCGAAGCGGTGGGTGATAGTGCTTCTCTGTTTCTCAGCTTTTCTTCTCTGCAATATGGATAGAGTAAGTTTAATCGTAGAAATTGAGTTTTTTTGCTGTGGAATTGAATGATTATGGAATCGGGATTTGCTCAATCAGGAATCGGAGTTACCAATTTTGGACAGATGATGTTGTTTTACAGGTGAACATGAGCATTGCAATACTTCCGATGTCGGCTGAGTATGGTTGGAATCCGGCAACAGTTGGTCTGATTCAGTCTTCCTTCTTCTGGGGTTACCTTCTCACTCAGGTAAGCTTTGCAATGGTTCCTTAATTAGGGGTTCTTCGTCTTCATCTCAGAGTTTAATAAGTAAAAACGAATTAGATTCTTTACGGTGTTTGTATAAATTTTGATCAATTTTGAGGCAATTCTTGATATAGAATCCATTTGCCCTTTCCCAGTTTTTTAGATGATTGATGTCTCAAATGATTACATTTGAATCTATAAGTATGTATTTGAATCAGTGGCTTGTTGATATGATAGATAGCTGGTGGGATATGGGCAGACACGGTAGGTGGCAAAATGGTTCTTGGATTCGGCGTAGTCTGGTGGTCTATCGCCACGATTCTCACTCCCATCGCAGCTAAACTCGGTCTCCCGTTCTTGCTCGTTGTTCGTGCTTTCATGGGAGTTGGCGAGGTTTGTGATTGCGTTTTAAGAGTGCTGTAGTCATCAATCTCGGATTGTGTTATGTTATGCCGATAAGGAAGGAGAAGTAATATCTGTCTCCTTGGTATTATCTCCAGGGTGTTGCAATGCCTGCTATGAACAATATACTGTCGAAGTGGGTGCCTGTGCAAGAGAGAAGCAGATCACTCGCGCTTGTGTACAGCGGAATGTACCTCGGATCAGTCACCGGTCTAGCCTTTTCGCCTTTCTTGATTCATCAGTTTGGATGGCCCTCTGTGTTCTACTCTTTTGGGTCTCTTGGAACTGTATGGTTGACTCTTTGGCTAACTAAGGTCAGAGTTAGACTTCTCTACTGCTTTTTAAGAATCTGATGCCATTAGTGGACAGTAATTTCAAGAGGTTTGTGTTGTTACTATAGGCAGAGAGTTCACCGGTTGAAGATCTGACGTTGCTCCCTGAAGAAAGAAAGCTAATTGCAGACAACTGCGCCAGCAAAGAGCCTGTGAAGTCGATCCCGTGGAGGCTGATATTGTCGAAACCTCCGGTTTGGGCTCTCATCGGTTGCCACTTCTGTCACAACTGGGGAACGTTCATTCTCTTAACCTGGATGCCAACCTATTACCATCAAGTCAGTTCTATTACTGTCTTTTTATGGATCTTGATGTTTTTTTTTTGTTCTTCTGATTATTAGTTGATCTCACAGACATTGTGATGCAGGTGTTGAAGTTCAACCTGATGGAATCAGGGCTTCTCTCAGTGTTTCCATGGATGACAATGGCGATAGCTGCAAACGCTGGAGGATGGATCGCCGATACACTCGTCAACCGCGGTTTCTCCGTTACGAATGTCCGCAAGGTACCTGCACATCACTTCTTTAATCCATTTCAATGTTCTAGTTAAAACTAATTCATTCGATAATCCTTTTGTTCTTTCTTTTCTAATGATGAAATTCAGATAATGCAAACAATTGGGTTTCTTGGACCAGCGTTCTTCCTAACACAGTTGAAACACATAGATTCTCCTGCAATGGCCGTTTTGTGCATGGCTTGTAGCCAAGGGACTGATGCGTTCTCGCAGTCTGGTCTATATTCTAACCATCAAGACATTGCTCCAAGATACTCTGTAAGTGTAATCAAGCACTCTCAAGTCTTTTACCAATCATGATGCTACTCAAAAGCAAATGGATTAGCACGTTGATGTTGTTGTTCTTGGTGTGGTCAGGGAGTGTTACTTGGTTTGTCTAATACTGCTGGAGTACTTGCCGGAGTTCTTGGCACAGCCGCGACTGGTCACATCCTACAACACGGTCAGGACTCTCAACACTAAGCTTTTTAAAAAAAAAAAAATTTCTCTGTGTTTCCAATGATATTAACATTGACAAGATATGCCTCAGGTTCATGGGATGACGTTTTCACGATTTCGGTCGGTCTTTATCTTGTCGGGACCGTCGTTTGGAACTTATTTTCAACAGGAGAGAAGATTATCGATTGATCCATTCCCGAGAATAGTGATTTATCAGTGAATAGTTCAGCTCCAAGACCTCATTAGTCATCAGATGCAAGCGACTGAGATTATACATATCATTGCAGAGGTTGAGAGCTTGTCGGAATATTCCTTTTTTGCTGGAAAATTCTTCAGGAAATTTTAGGGAAAATGCATATGATCGATTCTATGTAGATGAAAACAACACAGATAAAATTTTGTACATACACGAAGCAAGATTCTCAAGGTCACACTTTTACATATATCTTTTCTGCTCTATTAATTTTATTTTTATCTAAGATATTACATGCAATTCTCTAATACGTTATTGCATAACCAACGAGTGACCAAGAAAGAGAATCTTCGAAATTTATGGGCATGACTAAAAAAACTTAAGATGTACGGCCACTCGCAGAGCTTGATCTTGTGAACGAGGTCGATGAGTTTATGAACTCTATGCAGTCATCTATAGCCTCTGATCTAATGGTATCACTAGGGACAGAGATGACCGAAGGCTGAGATGATCTAACGGTGGAAGAAGCCTTCGATGGTGGAGATCTCTTCTTCTTCTTCCTCATCACCACCAGACGCAACCCCTTGACGAATTTACAGCTGAGATGCTTGATCAGTCTCGCTGCTGTGACTTCTGTTTTCCTCGGTAGCCTCAAGCCACAGCTCGTTGTGCATCCCGGATTCTTACCGTATGGTCCCTTGACTGAGGATTGCTTACCAGGAGTAACCGGTCTAGTGCTTGCATTGAACCGTTTTGTTCCTGTAGCCGACATACCAAAAGAGAGTGAGAGCAGTTTATGAGAACAAGGTTGAGGAGAGTGAGGGATTATATATAAGGGATTGATACTGAAACAGTTGGCTAATAGAGTTCAAGTAGAGACCAGAGAAGCCATGATTATTAATAATGTATCAATAATGACATGATAACACTTGAGTCATGATTACTGTAGACATTAAATAAATAAAAGTAGGTAGGTTCAGTTTCAAACTTATTTTTTAGATACTTTATGCCAAAAGAATTGTATAAATAACTAACAGATATAAAGATATCAAAAACTCTAGCGCCGAAATTTGGAAAACAAAGCAAAAGAAAAAGACTTTGTTTAGTTTTTCTACATTTACATTATAAGATGGTCCACATAAGGAATAAAACCATTGTTTAAGTGAATAAAAAGGTCCTTTCTATGAAGCAGCCTTTCGGTATTGTTCCTATTTGATGATCACTCAGGTATGTGCACAAAATAAATTTGAACAAATTCTTTTGACTCCTGAAGAGACCAATATAAAACTTACCTTTATAGATCGCAGATACCTTCCTTGAGTCTGAGGCTAACCCACAAAAAGAAGAGAAAAGTTAAACGCGGTGAATGGTGGGCACGCGAATCTCAGAAAGCAAATAGTAACCAAAGCAGTGTTATGAGTAGTGTTGTGACTTACACTAAACATCATACTCTGGAATGTAAATTTTTACATGTGAGAGCAGAACAACAATATATGCATATGATTGATTAGTAGCTAGATGCTAATGGCAGATGATTGATATATATGGCATGATTCAAAATACAAACAGGGAGAGAAGGATCAAAGAAATTACTCCATTGAGTTGTAGAGCAAAATGTTTTAGCAAAGATCTAGCTTTATAGACATGACAAGTTCCATGAAAAGAGTAAAGACATTCTTTTGAAATATAATGAGCATTGTGATGTCACCAGACGCAACAATGAAGATATCTTACTTTGAAACATGAAGATCATTAGTTCCAATAACACACGAGCGAAGCAAATTCACTGAACTTTCAAGAACTAAAACTACAAGACAGGAACCGGATACATTTCTACACTTGATGGGTGTTCGATAGCATACAGAGAGAAGTACGAAAACGAAACTCACTTTGTTGATCTTTAAGCATTGTTCACTAGCAAAACCTCTGCACCTGAACTCAGATTCTGATCCAAGAACCCCTTAACTCCATCTTCGTCTTTAAACGGCTGTGGCACAACGAGATCACTATCCAAGTTATACCAGACTCCACTGATTTTTCTCATCACGACCCAATGCCTGCTTCTCCAGAGTCCACTATATCGCTTCACCGGAACATTCAACACAATACCCATTAGAGTATCTGCATCGAGGTCAATCGAAGAAGCTCCAGTACGCTTATCATGCCAATCAACACTCTTGCCTCTCCCTTCAAGAGCTGCGATCATCACGTTTACGTCGTAGTTCCCAGTGAGCGTATTGTGGTGAGGCTTGAGGAGCAGAGAGAGAGGCGTCCACGCTTGTTTGTTCGGATCATCGGCAACGAGCTTCTCCGCGATCGAGTTCAAGCTTTCCCGCGTGAATGCGTCCTTGTCCTGAGCAATAGCCGAAACTCTCAATCGCTTACTTTTAGCTAATTTCACACCATCGGTGATTCTCTGGGTATCGAGAAAGTAGTTCGCAGGATGAGATTTGAAAATTGAGAAAAAGGAAAATGGATCACCTGAAATAGATTGTTAAGGGCGTGCAAGAGGCAAAATTGCAATCGTTGTCGCTCGTGATAGATCTGCGATTCGCATGCCGTCATCTTCGGGCGAGTTTTCGGTGTGAAGAGATTAGGGTTTATCTTGAGAAACCAAGCAAAGGATTTGAATCTTTGATTTTTGATTTTTTGGTCAGAAGCAAAGGGTTTTTTTATTATTCGAGCAATTTGATTCTTGATTCTTGATTCTCCCGTCCCATTCATAAGTAATTTTTAATTTTTAATTTTTCTTACAAAGTCCCACATCGGAAGTAGTAGTGAAGCGGATACGAATCGTTTAGATATAAAAGAAAGAGGACTTCGTTGGCTAAAACTCATCTTTGATCTTGGGGCAATGACGCAGCTAATGAGGTACTAACCGAGGCGCGTCTATTGCTGGTTGAAAACTATTTCCAAACCCCCTCCTGGGCCTAAGCTTGTCTTGGGCCTTCGAGAATTTCTGGAAGGGCTCCCTTCGGGGTAAAGCCCTACAATATCTAGTTCAATATTAAACCCTATGGGAGGGTTCATATAGTCCTGCCACTAAAAACCGAACAGTACCGAACTTTTTGATTCTGGTTCGGTTCCATGTTTAGATAAAACCGGCCAAATGTGAAAATTGATTCTACCCGAATTTTAAACAAAAATCTAAAAAATAAGGAAAAATAAATATCCGAACTACCCGACTCATACCATTCAAACATAAATATCCGGTTTTAGGGTTATATATTCTGCTTCTCGCCCCATTTTTATGGCCTTTTGGTTTATCTCTCTGCTTTTCCAGTCACGTGTGCAACAAGAAGAGGCTTACATTCTATGAACCGATCAGTAACAAATTGAGCTATAACAATCTTCGATCTTGTCCTATGTTGCGGACACAGAATATAGAAAAAGTTCACATCACATCTCTCATGGTTCAATTACTTTTAATTTTAGCAGAAACATTAGCCATAAGAAACCTTCAAATTAACCGTCAAATACACATACATATGTAACTTTTTTCTCCTTCTGCCCCCCAAAAGCTTCATTTCGTATTTGGTATATGTTCGTTGTTATGTGCTTATGTTCAACTGCAACATAACATAATCTTTTTACGTATTAAATGGAAGGAAACGTTTTCACATTTGTGCTTATAAAGGAGCAGAGAAAGTTGAACAATGAGAGCCGAGTGTTGCTGATTCCTCTTCTCTGCGTTATGTAATATAATTATTAACTGAGCAGATTGACATTGGCTTATTCCCCAAAGGTGCAGAAGCTTTTATCAATCTGAATGAATTTTTGATTGGTTTCTTATTTTTACTGTTAGTGGCTTAGTGCATCAGTTAAAGACTTTCTTATGGCTGTAAAATCAGTGAAGCTCTTATCTCATGTGAATCAAACTGTGGAACCGAGACTCGGGAGAGCAGCAACAGTTGAAGCTTCTTCTCCTAAAGAAAAGCTACAGAAAGAAAAACAAACCGCACACTCCCTGCGCAGGCATTACCCTGTTCAGGTTCAAAGGGACTTTCTCAGCCTGGTCCTGGATAACCCGCTCTTTTTTCGCGGGCTATCCTGGTTCAAGCACCCCTGGTGCTTTTGCATGTCAATTCACCAGCCAAATCACAAATTATTGAAAACATCAACTTAGCTTGTCTTTATTACTGACTCCGACTCGAAGGAACATAGTGAAACAGAGACGAAAGATAGTTCTAAAGTTAACAAGACATAGAGACTACTAAAAGCTTACCAACATTTTGTGCCTTATTTCAGGTATAGCCCAACAGGCACCGGGACTAGGTAAGCGAGGTCTAGCTTCAACCCTTGAAGCTGATAAAGCAGAAGAAAAAGAAAGACAACAAAAAACAAATATCACAGTAAGGACACATTTGTTGACCATATGTGAATTTGAGAAAATATTATACACCTGAATTAGCATTAACTAGCAATGTTGTTATGTTAAGCGATTAACACTAACCATACTAACCTTTTACTTCTGAGCAGCCTTGACATAGCTTTCTGGCAAGTAGATTTCTCCGCCTATTTCACCGTGCTGCTCTCCGCTAATGGTTTTCTTTGCGACTTTGAACTCTTCGCTCATAGCCTCCATTCCTCGTCTGACGGCTTCTTCAGCAGTGCCATAACCATTCTCCTCTGCATACTTACGGATGTCTTCTGTTATCTTCATGGAGCAGAATTTTGGTCCACACATGGAGCAAAAGTGTGCAACCTTGGCTCCATCGGCTGGAAGAGTTTCATCGTGGAATGACATAGCGGTCATGGGGTCCAAGGACAGAGCAAACTGGTCCATCCATCTGAACTCAAACCGCGCCTTGCTCAGCGCATCATCCCATGCCTGGGCATACGGATGCTGTTTGGCTAGATCTGCGGCATGAGCGGCGATCTTGTATGCTATAACCCCGGCCTTCACATCGTCCCTGTTTGGTAACCCGAGGTGCTCTTTCGGTGTTACGTAGCAAAGAAGAGCTGTGCCCAAGGCTCCGATATTAGCAGCTCCAATGGCAGAAGTAATGTGATCATATCCAGGGGCGATATCGGTAGTCAAAGGACCAAGAGTGTAGAACGGTGCCTCGTTACACCATTCCAGCTGCTTCTGCATATTCTCTGGAATCTTGTGCATTGGGACATGCCCTGGCCCTTCATTCATCACCTGAGAAAACAAATCAAACAGTATTGAGAATATGTATGGAAATACAAAACTGGATGAAGACACTGTGAATAAGATAAGTAGTACCTGCACATCTTTTTCCCATGCTCGGCGAGTTAGTTCACCTTGAGTAAGGAGCTCTGCAAACTGAGCAGTGTCGTTAGCATCATAGATCGAGCCAGGTCTGAGACCATCCCCAATTGAAAGAGCCACATCATACTGGTTACATATGTCTAGAATATCATCCCAGTGCTCGTAAGCAAAGTTCTCCTTGTGGTAAGCTAGGCACCATTTAGCATGGATGGATCCTCCACGCGAAACGATCCCGGTCATTCGCTTGGCTGTTAAAGGAATGTAACGCAGCAAAACTCCAGCATGGATTGTGAAATAGTCCACGCCTTGCTCAGCTTGCTCAATGAGAGTCTCTCTGAACACTTCCCAGCTAAGATTCTCAGCGATCCCATCCACTTTCTCGAGGGCTTGATAAATGGGCACGGTACCAACGGGAACAGCCGAGTTCCTCAGGATCCACTCGCGTGTCTCGTGGATGTGACGGCCGGTCGAGAGATCCATGATTGTATCAGCTCCCCACATTGTTGCCCACTGAACCTTGTAGACCTCTTCTTCAATGGAGCTTGCAACAGCGGAGTTTCCGATATTCGCATTGACCTTGACCAAGAACTTCCTACCGACGATCATCGGCTCCAGCTCCAAATGCTTCTTGTTGGAAGGGATAATCGCTCTCCCACGCGCGACCTCTGATCTTACAAACTCAGGGTCTAGTTTCTCCCTCGTGGCACAGTAGAGCATCTCCTCGGTTATGATTCCTTGCTTAGCGTAGTACATTTGGGTGTATCTTGGTGTTCCAAGCTTCTCTCGGCGATCAATCCACTCCTTCCTTAGCTTAGCAAGCCCTGTTTTGGTAAGTTTCATTTGTTATTGATAGTCGCATAGAAAGTGAAAGTAAATGGTAAACACAAGCTCAATATCACATACCAGTGTGTGGGTTAACATTTTGAGGGCCACTAGTGTCATAATTGTCAAAAGCTGGCTCACCACCAGACAAATGCACACGTCTGAAAGGAACCTTAAGGACATGGCCAGTTTCTTCATGAACAACCTCACTGAAACAATAAAAAAAACAAAAACCAGTGACTTCAACTCTTGCAAACGAAAAATTTAAAAAGTGAAAATGTGAAATGAGTGAAGCAAGTACCTGTGTTCTTTAGTGCTCTTAGGAAAGCATTCCTCAAAAGATGGGATCGGCTGAAAATCAGGAGAAGAAGGATCGATGGTGTGTTTCCTCTGCTTGGCTCTCTCTGAGTTGGTCGTCGGGGGATCAAAGGTCAACGTGGCTCGTGTGCTTGTTGTGTCCTTCTTGAATCGAACTGCAGCGGCTTGAACAGAAACCGGATCGAATCCAGGTAATAACGAGGAGTTGGGAAGCTTGGGCCAGGAGGAGTGGGTCTTGTTGTTGTTGCATACGACCGACATCAAGGTGCTGTGTACAGAAGCCATAGCTGCAAGATATACGACGAGATTACTGAACAGAAACACAAGTAAATGGCTGAGAATATATACATCACAATATACTTGGAGAAGGAGAAGAAGAAGAAGAAGAAGAAGAAGACAATCTAAACTTTCCTATTTACATGAGATATGAAATACGAATCAATCACCGTTCAATGGAATTCACAATCATAGCATATAATTTGAAGAATCAAATTGGTAAAGGTCCGATTTCTCAGGAGAAGAATCAACAAAACTCGATCAAACGAATCAACAGATTGTTCGAATTCCATGTCACATTCATGAAATCAACAGTGGATCAAAGAAGTAAAGCAGAGGATTCGAACCTGGATCTGACGATTGGAGAAGATGACTCGTTACAACTCAATCGGCGGCACACTGAGTCACTCACTACACTCTGATGAACCTCTCCTTTAAAAAAAGAACCGAACGTCTCCTGAAATCTTACTGATAAATGATAATTGTCGAGTGATTTGCGTACGTGTCCCTTCCTCCCAGATATTTTTAGTCAGCGTCCTTTGATAAGATACGTGAGGAGGAGAGTATAGTACAACCCTTGGTTTTATTTTTTTCTTCGTTAAATAACATCCGTTGGTTTTCTAGCAATTTTCGCTTTTTGTTTTGTTAAAGGACTAATAAATAAAATAATTACTGCAATATGACACATTATCTATAATTTTTTACTAGATCTATTATGTTTTATATTATTCTACTTTTTAATACTTAAAATAACTAACATTCATTAAAATAATAGCTTAAAATTCTAATTTAATAATTTTAGTTTAAATAGATTATCAAAATATTTACTTAAAAATTAATACATCAAAATATTAATAATAGGGTCACCAATTTGTAATTTTCTCTTTATATTATTATTAAAAATAGTATACTTTTATTTAAATTATTGGGTAAATAAGAATAAAAAATAAGAAAATTTAAGAATACTCAGATTTATATCCAATTTTGCCAAATCCTAAAAATAATTTTTGAGATCTAAAACCACTTAAAATGCTCAAATATTACAAAATTATTTAAACATTAAAATATAATGACAATATTAATTTATTACTAAACTTTCTAATCTATATATATATAATAGAGCCTCGAAGTCTTTGTGAGTCTCGAAGTCTTTGTCTCTGCATTGGAGAAAATTGGAGATTTTTCTCCAATATTTCTTAGAGCTTTAGACATCTACAGAATCAGCTGCTCTTATGCAAAATGGCGTAATTCTGTAAAGATGATAGTAAGAGAAAAGATTAGTGAGAATCAGTGGGAAAAATTGCATGTAATGTGTATAAAACTTTAGATCACCATGATTAACGAGAAGAAAGAATATTTTGTGAGAATAACTTGAAAAAAGGAAAAAACAGTAAAAAAAACATTATTTAGTAAAAAAAGCATTCAATTGATGATTTCACGATTCATCTGCTTATAAGTGCTACAGTTTTACACTCTAGTGGGAGTAGTTACTCTTGAGATATTTGAGGTAGTTTAGATTCAAGTCATCAACTTCTTGATTAACATGTGCAATTTGGGAGCATTAGATTCAATTCATACTCTCAAACTCCATCATGCAACATCACAATTATCAAATTTTCTTACCGAATTGTGTAACCAATCATCAACTTACGAAGACTTCATAAAAAAATTCATGCCATTTCATTAAGAAAAAACATTATTTCCAATATTTTTAAGAAAATTTGTCACTATTATTTATAAACAATTAGCTTAAAATAAAAGGACGAGCTCAAATTTTTCTCTCCCGGGCACTCTTCCCTAGACAGACTTTAACCACTTGAAATTGACTCTTTTCGAAATAGCTACCCGGTTTTTGCCGAAAATAGAAAGTTTTTTGAATCTGAAACCGTCTTGGGACGTGCGCTACCGCGGTTCAGCCCCCACCTATGGGTTGGGAGGTCAGCTCCGGCCACCAGCATGTCTACTCCTCCGGCAGAAAGGATTTCTCATACAAATGAGGCACTACTACCCAATTTATCGAGGTACAAAAACTTGAGTCTTTAGCGGTTTTCTCTTGGTGTGAATAAGACCACCATAGAAACTCGGTAAGCTCCTAGAAATATCGATTCTGCTTCTGGGCATAGGTTAATACTACGGTATTCAAAGGTACACAAGGTGTGAATAAGACCACCTAGGAAGTTTTCATGGCCTCTCCAAACGCCACGAGCAAGATGCAGCGCCGTTTCTCCTACATTGAAAAAGGGAAAACTTTAGCCGTGAATACAAACACACCCCCAAGAATCAGAGTGAAAATCCCGGAACGCGACAACTCAGATCTGATAAGAGAAAACAACCTAACGATGATTGGGAGGCTCACCAACCCTCGGGAACAACGGGTCTGGTCCATGTTAACCTACTTCTCAAGGAAATGGAAAGTGAGAGGAAACGTTGAGGGGTCCGACCTGGGTAACGGCTGTTTCCAGTTCCGCTTTGAGGAAGAAGCTGATCTCTTACATGTACTGGAAAACAGACTTTATCATTTCGCTTATTGGATGGTTATTATCCAGAAATGGGAGCCCACTGTCTCTGAATCCTTCCCCTGTGAGATCCCTTTCTGGATTAGAGTGAGAGGGATCCCCCTCCACTATTGGAAAGCTGAAACACTACAGTATCTGGGGGAGGAGTTAGGTACCTACCTAGGCCAAGACCTTACAAAACTCACCGCAAGAGCTAGGATCTCCTTCAATGGTCTAGAGCCCCTGCCACAGGAATCTATACTGGAATTCTCTAACGGAGACGAGGCAAAGATAACTCTGGAGTACGAAAGATTGGGAAGTCATTGTACCAGATGCTTCAGACTAACTCACCTGCTAAAAGATTGCCCTATGGGAAAGGCACAAGAGGGTGCACTTTCGGACCAAGCAATGAGGAAGACTCCTGCTCCTAGCTTTGACAGGAAAGACTATACTAAAGAGTATTCTACTAAGTCCTCGGAAACTTTCTCTCTACCTCTTGGACACGATCCTGGGAACAGAGGCACCCACCTACCTCCCCAACACCACCGGGATCCCGCGTCGTACCAACGTTCCTATCAGCAACGGCAGGACAGACACAGGAGATCGTACGGTGAACGAGTTTCGTCAAGAACTCAGGCTGAAAGAGTACAATATGAAATAAGTTACAGAGAGCAAAGGAGAGCTGAAGAGGAAAATACGCAGCTACCAAAACGTCAAAGAAATGAAGCACATGCTAACCAGTCAAACAAAGAGATTCCAGCATCAAAATCTATGACCATGACTCCTAGGTTCAATCCCAACAATCTACGCAGCCACCTGACGGCCAGAGAAAGAGTCAGTGAAAGCTTCCACTCTCCTGTACAACGCTGGAGAGAGAAAGCAAAAAGTCAACAGACCTTGGTAGTTGATAACTCGAAATCTTCAAAAAAACGATGGACCTTCAATTCAAGTTAACCTGGACAAAGAGGCTTTCTCCCCCACAGGCATTACTACAGAGAAAGCAATGGGGGTCCTACGAGATGTAACCATACAATATACCTCATGCGCAGACCCGGGAGAAAGTGCGGCTCGGAGAATGAGAGTACTCCAGGGAGAAGAAAGAGGGATGATGGCGGAAACTGCCGCTTACATGGTTGCAGCCTCGTCAGTACTATCCAACAGACCAGCTATCACCTTTGACACAGGCCTCCAACTCCAAGATGAAACCCTGAACAGCCCGCATCCCCAATTACAACCCAGGTAGCGCCTACAAAGAAACGCAGGGGGAGACCACCACTGAATAGACAACTATCAAACAGTCCCCAAGTCAGGGCAGGAACAGGTTCACAGACTAGAAAGTTTAATAATGCAGTAAGAGCATCACCAAAGGGGAATGCAAATCTACAAGTACAAACTACGAGCAGAGGAATACCTAAGCCAGGGCCTCGAAAACCCCGGAAGAACATTGATGTAGGACCAAGCAACACTGCACTGGAAGATATTAACGGGAACATCAACGCAGACTCGACAGCTGCAAGGACGTCAGGGGGTTTTCACGAACCTCCAAATCCCCTTCCTTAGCAATAGCGAGCTGGAACTGCTGCGGGTTGGGGAATCCTGCAATAGTTCAACGAATAAAAGAGATACCCAAAAAAGTATCTCCTGATCTGTTATTCCTCATGGAGACGAAGAACCAAGATGCCTTCGTTCTCAAAGAGTTGTATTCACTACACTATGAATCTTACAGACTAGTTACACCGCATGGTAGAGGGGGGGGGGTCTGGCACTATTCTGGAATCAAGACCTAGATGTGAAAATCTTATCAGCAAATCATAACTTCATAGATACAGAAATCGTATTCAAAGGATTATGTTCAACGCTACTTTCATCTATGGAGAGCCAAACACCTCGAAAAGAAAAGAGATATGGGATCAACTTACCACTTTAGCCATCTCCCGAGATACACCATGGTTCCTCATGGGTAATTTCAATGAAATTATCAATACTGAGGAGAAGAAGGGTGGGACCATACGAACAGAAGGATCTTTTGTGGATTTTCGGTCTTTCATGTCCCAATGTGATCTATTTGATATACGACATTCATGCAACTTTCTCTCCTGGAGAGGAAATCGACAATCACACCGAGTTTACTGCCGCTTGGACCGTGTCATGTCAAATAGCACCTGGGCAGAGCTCTTCCCTTATAGCAGAAGTGAGTACTTGCGGTTTGGAGGATCGGACCACCGGCCAGTTGTAGCCTTTTTTGAGCCTGGTGAGAGAAAAAAAGGAGGCCTCTTCAGATATGATAGGCGTATGCGTAATAATGAAGAAATTAAAAAGCTTATCGACGAAACATGGAATTCAAAGCGAAACCAGAGTGTGGAACAGATAATCTCTATGTGTCGCACAGCTATATCAAAATGGAACAGAGAAAAATACCAAAATAGCCAGAAGAGGATAGAAGAACTCAAGATCAACCTGGATGAGGCAATGAAAAACCCGCTCACGAGTGAAATAATAATCCAGAGCTTGAACTCAGAACTCAATGGAGTGTACAAGGCTGAGGAGGAATACTGGAAACAACGGAGCCGACAACTTTGGCTAACACTAAGAGATAAAAATACGGGTTATTTTCATGCTACAACGAGGACAAGAAGAGCCCTAAACAAGTTTTCAGTTATTCAAGATTCAATTGGAAATGTGTTTTATGAGGAAGGCGAAATCACGAATACCATCACCTCGTATTTCCAAGATCTCTTCTCCTCTCGCCCTTTTTATAGTACAGCCACGGTTAATAAGGCCATCAGCAGGAAAGTGTCAGAGGAAACAAATGCAAATCTCACAAGGGATCCGTCCACTGATGAGATTAAATTGGCTCTCTTCTCCATTCATCCGGACAAAGCACCAGGTCCATATGGATTCTCTGCAAGCTTTTTACAATCCAACTGGAACTCGGTGGGACCTGAAATTGTGAAGGAAATCCAAAAATTCATCAGCAACAGTATCTTGCTAAGAACAATTAATAATACACACGTCAGGCTAATCCCAAAGATCAAAGCGCCAAAAACAACAGCTGACTACAGGCCAATAGCCTTGTGCAATGTGTATTTACAAAATCATATCAATTTTTTTTACCAGACGTCTCCAACCAATCCTTGACTCACTGATCTCCGAGAACCAATCAGCATTTGTCCCTGGTCGGGCTATTGCAGATAATGTATTGATCACACATGAAGTCCTGCATTTTTTAAAAGCGTCAAAGGTGGAAGTACACTGCTCAATGGCCGTTAAATCTGACATGAGTAAAGCCTATGACAGGCTCGAGTGGGAGTTCATAAAAAAGGTTATGGAAAGATTTGGTTTTGATTAGAAATGGATAGGATGAGTTATGCAATGTATATCTACGGTCAACTACTCCTTCCTAATAAACGGATCAGCACAAGGAGCAGTGACACCTACCAGAGGGATCCGCCAGGGAGATCCTCTCTCACCGTTTATATTCATTCTCTGTAGCGAGGTCTTAACGGGCTTATGCAAAAATGCTCAGAAGATGGGAACATTACCTGGTATCCGAGTTGGTACGAGATGCCCAATGATAAACCATTTGCTGTTTGCAGATGATACGATGTTTTTCTGCAAAACCAATAGCAGAAACTGTGAAGCCCTCAAGTTCATCCTGCACCAATATGAGAAAGCATCAGGACAACTAATTAACGGCTCAAAGTCTACAATCACCTTTGCTTCCAAAACGCCTAATGAGGTTAGGAACAAAGTAAAGGATTACCTCGGTATATCCAAGGAGGGAGGAACATGGAAGTATTTGGGTCTCCCAGAACACTTTGGAAGATGCAAGAAAGATTTATTCTCCTCCATAGTAGACAGAATCCGGCAAAGAGCTCTCAGCTGGTCAGCAAAATTACTCTCAGGGTCTGGTAAGCTAACCCTATTGAAATCAGTATTGTCCTCCATGCCCACCTGCTCAATGTCATGCTTCAAATTAACTGTGAATCTGTGTAAATGAATACAATCAACACTAACCAGATTCTGGTGGAACACAAATGAAGGAAAAAGGAAAATATGTTGGGTTTCTTGGAAAACTCTTACTAAACCAATGAAGAATGGAGGTCTGGGAATCAGAGAGATCCAAAGCTTCAATGATGCGCTGCTAGCTAAGTTAAGCTGGCGAATACTTATAAACCCTTCATGCCTACTCGCTAAAATACTCAAAGGTAAGTACTGCACTGGGAACTCCTTCCTGGAAGCAAGGGCCACTGACTCCTCCTCACATGGCTGGAAAGGAATTGTTATCGGCTGCAAGGTACTGATCAACAATCTCGGGCGAACAATTGGTAATGGTAAGGAAACAAAGGTCTGGTCTGACCCGTGGACATCCTTATCACATCCACAATGCTCTACAAGACCAGTGACCGAAATGACAAAAGATTGGTCAGTCGCCGAGCTCCTTAAGGAAGACACAAAAGAATGGGACAAAGAAAAGATCGAGAATCTATTACCTGATTTAGTAGAAGTAATTCTTTGCCTACGACCAAGCACCAGGGGAACAGTGGATAAGTATGCCTGGCTCCTACACAACAAAGTCGGGATATCATTATGTGCAACCAAAAGTGAATTCTCCTACAGCAATTCACAATCTACCGCCACAGTTCCCTTGGGTCCCTGAGATTTGGAAAGGAAAGTTTTCCCCAAAAACCAAACTATTTATATGGAAAGTGTTGCAGAACGCACTGCCTCTCGGAGAAAATCTAGTTAACCGGGGAATGACCAATGCAGCAACTTGCGCCAGATGTGGGGAATTGGAGACCACTAGTCACATCTTCTTCCATTGCTCATATGCGCGAGAAGTGTGGAAAGACTTTCCGTTTGTGAGGGAAGTCGACTCAGCTCTAATACGGGACTTCGCGCCAGGTATAATCTCCTCTAAAGCTTGGATCTGTTTACCACCATCAGGAATAGAACCAGGCTCAGTTTTTCCATGGATCGCTTGGGCTATTTGCCTGGCACGAAATCATCTGATCTTTGAATCAAGAACTATATCGAAGAAGGAAACAATCACTAAAGCGATTAGGGATACTCGTGAATCGCAGATGGCGCAAAGGCTACTTGAGATCCCCCACGCGATGAAAACCTCCCGAATTTCAGGCAAAATCCATCCAGATGAGATCTCCGGTTACACGGATGCGGCTTGGCGAAGCGAGTCCAATGTAGCGGGGCTAGGATGGGTCTTCAAAGATAGATCGGGCTTTATCACAAACCAAGGCGCTCGGGTGGAGCTGTCGGTCGCAACTCCACTGCTAGCAGAGGCTCTAGCGATTTACCGGGCTCTGCAGGTCGCTCAATCTGTAGGGTGGAAGCAAATCAGAATTAATTCTGACTCACAGGTTCTAATCGGAACGATCAACTCCGGGAACCAACTGAAGGAAATCTATGGCGTGCTGTTTGACATCCAACAACTCTCCAAATCCTTCAACTCTATCTTTTTTCATTTTGTTCCGAGAAGTGAAAACTCGTTTGCAGATGAACTTGCAAAATCAGCACTTATTCGAATTGTAACTTGTTAAACCCAAGCCCATTGGACTCTTTATAATTTAAGATGTTCAAAAAAATTTGTCACTATTAACAGGTATGATGAGCCTATTCAAAAATTTAATTTTTTTTATGCAATTGGTAATATTAATCAAGAAAACTGATTACGCAAGGCACAAACAATATTCTTGCATAAGCATAAAAAATTGAGCATGAATCACGAAAAATTTAGGAATTTCAAGAAATTTGTATTTGAGCAAATATTTGAGAAAAATGATAGAGATTGAAGGGTTAAAAGAATTTATCTTTGGTTTCGCTCGAATAATAACTAAGAGAATTGGAGGATTAAGAAAAATTACATCTAGATATATTAGTAACTAAATAAATTAATATTTTATATTGCTAATTTTTTTTCTAATTATATTATATGAATCATGTATTATGCGAGTTACACACACCAACACCATACAATTTGAATCGATTGAACCCGTATCTATCTTCTTACCTCAAACAAAAATAAACCAACAACAATATAATACTTCTATACTTCTTATCCAAGCTTTTAAAACTTAAACCTCCCAAATAAAAATTCATGAAACCGAAAACTCAAAATTGAGAAAATGTACAACAAAGGTATTACAGCAAAAAAATTCAATGTGAGCAATGCATTTTCCCTTTTTATTTATCCGTCTCTAAACCTTAAAAAGCTATACATGAAGCTTCTGATTTATCATCATCTACTTATTAGAACTATATGTTTAAAAAGACTTATTAGAAGAATGTGAGCTATTAGCTTCAATTTTTTCTTTAATACACCTAGTTATAGAAACAGTTCTAGGAGGCCCACTACAAGTCTATAACAAATTCATTATATTAAATTAACAGTTTACAAGTTACGATTACATATTCCAGGATACAAAATGTAGTTTGAAACATTAGAACGAGCATCAAGTCTATAACAAATTCAAGCCGATGATGATTAAAAATAAGTAAATATCTATTGGACTCATACCATGTCCCCCCCCCCCCCCCAAGTCTCTTACTATTACAATTGATAAACCATACAAATTTTTTTTTTTGAACATTTACTAATTTTCCCTTAAACCATACAAAATTACAAAGTGATTTCTCAAAATATATTATTCACTCTTTCTGAAAGTGACATTGATATTTTGTTTTGTCCATATGTTGATGATATATACATAATTATGTAAGTCTATATATATTGAGATTTGATATTTCAAATATCTTTTGGACGTACATGATTTAATTATTTACTGAAATCAAATAATACAGGCGATATTCTTTAGAAGAACCACAAATCGATTGTTCAATCATGTTCATATCTAGAAAAATCGGAAAAATGATTAAAAAAAATCATCTACGAAATAGAAGAATTCTTCTTGATTTAAAAAGATAATCTTACAAGTAACAACCATTGACGCATTTATATTTGTATATTTTAGATAAATTAATATATCTTTATCTATATCAATCCAACTGTATTCACAAAGAAATTGTCATGGGTATTCTTCTCTGGGCTTACATGTCTAAAAGCCCAAAATTAAGAAAACTGTGCAATAAATGCAAAACCTGAGAAACAACGGGGCTAACCTGCAAATTAAATGATAAATTAATATACAGTATAGTGAACAAAATTCAAAAGTTGTAAGAAGATAGAAGAATCTTTTCAAAACATGTATGCAACTAACTCCCTCGTTTTTCTATTTTGTCTTCCCCGCACGATCCGATCCGTACATAAACATCCCCTCCCTCCCATACCGAAGTTACTAAAAAAGAAAACCCCCAAAACAAAAAAAAGAGAGGAAATTTCTAAATCTGCAAAAAAACCCCTAGTTTTTTTATTGACTGGTTATCGTTTCAAAGGTAAGCTTGACCTCTCTTATTTGGCTTTTTCTTACTTTCTCTTCATCAAAGTTTGATTTTTTCAATTTCCTTCAATAGTTAGGATCATTTGTGGTTACATGATTCCGAGTTTTACAGGGTTTTTTGAGCAGTAGAAGAAAAAGAAGAAGAAGAAGAAACAATGGGGATTGATGCTAAAGATGTATGTGTGATCGTCTGGAAAATTATCAGATTTTCGACGAATACAACTTTCAGATACGTGAAGAGATATCCAGTTGCTTCTGGTGTTTCGGCGTTTATGATCCTCTTGTACACTTTTCTTCCTTGGGTTTTCTATCTCTTGCTCTGTTCTTCTCCGTTGATAGCTTGTGCTTCGTTTTATCTCCGAAATCATCTGAGTTCGATTATCAGCGATGAGGAGGAAAAGAGAACGGATCGTGGGTTATCCTCGGATTCGCGAGAGGGCTCTGTTTCCGGTGAGGGAAGAACAGAGAAGGCTGAGTTAAAGCACCAACGAAGTGTTCGACGAAATGCCAAAAGGAAAGTTGAAGAGGTCGGGAAAGATTGGGACTCGTCTCAGGCCAGCGAGGACGAGAGAGGAAAAGTTATCCTGACAACTCTCTACGGGGAATTACCGGAGACGATCACTCAAGATCTGGAGACGTTCAAGAGAGAGAGGACTTTGCTTGTTGGAGAAGAAAGCTTCGTTGAGTCTAACCTTGACAACGAAGGATATGTTGTTGTCGTAGATCCATTGCAGAGGCTAACAAGTGTTGGTGGTGATGGTGAAACTGAAGTAGAATGTTCATCATCATCATCGTCATCAGAAGAGGAAGAGGAAGTAGAAAAGGAAGCAAACACGGTCATAGTGGCGTGGACAGAGGATGACCAGAAGAATCTGATGGATCTTGGGACATCTGAGATCGAAAGAAACAAGAGGCTAGAGAATTTGATATCTAGGAGAAGATCGAGGAGATTGTTCTTACTAGCAGCGGAGAGAACCCTGATGGATATGGCGGTTCCTAGGATCTGTGTTGGTCGGAACTATTACGGTTTGGATAGAGGAAGCTACGAAATCGATGGACTTCTCATGCCAGGCTCTGCACCTTCCGTTCTATTACCGAGAAGAAACCCGTTTGATCTTCCTTATGATAAACATGAAGAGAAGCCGAACCTGACAGGAGATAGTTTCCAGCAAGAGTTTGCAGAGGCCAACCCTAAAGATATCTTCTTCTGCCGCCATGAGAGCTTCCATCACAGAATCTTTCCATCAGAATCTCAAAAGGATTCCAATTTTTCGTCTTTGTGGAGAAAGACTGTTGATGGTAGGCCTAAGCCACTTATAGGTATATATATATGCTCTTTCTTTCTTTCACTAAGCTGTTGTAACAGTAAGGATATTCATCATTAATCTTCTTCCATCGATGGTTCTTGCATATACAGATCAAGATTATGATTTTCTTGGCTGGTGCAGATAGCGACGATCAAGCGCCTGTAATGAAAGAAAGAGATCTTACAAGAGGAAAAGGGAATGAAATGGAGGCAGGGGAGGTACGGATAGAGACTGATTCCATCAGAGACGACGATAGCGAGTCGAACACGACGCTCTCTCCACGAGAAAGAGAGAAGGATTTCAACGTCTCTGACCAGTCAGATGCTTCTGAAACTTTCTGCAGACGGAACGATCGCGTTGGGAAATCTCTTGCCGGTTTAGTGCCTAGAAGCAGTGGTTCGAGCTCACTAGCGACCGCGAGGCAAAGATACATGGAGCATTTCGGTTACAGCACAAGAAAATGTCACGTGGTGACGCATTCCGTTGACTCTGATCTTCAAGTTGAGGTTTCTGAGCTCGGATCACCTCCTACTTCAGTTGATGGGAATGACTCCTCTGATGAAGAGAGATCTTTGTTTATCTACGAATCGGAGATCGGAAAGGGAATGGGTTTTAATGGTGGGGAGTCTGAAACGTTACTTGTGGGGAAAGTTGATCAAGATCTAATTGAAACAGAGTCTTTAGGATTTCCAGAAATTGAAGAAGCAAGAAAATTGGATTACATGGTCAGTTTCTGGTTTCATGGAAATGGTTTTAAGTTTTTTTTTCTTTCTCAAAAATGTTAAGACTTTGAACAAAACTTTGCAACTTTTTTGTTCTCAGGAGTTAAAGAAACTTCCTGAAAATTCAGCTGATGAGATAAAGATAAGTTATGACTCTGACGAACCTCAACCATCGGAGAGGACTGATCAAGAATCTGAAGAACCTTGTGGGAGAAATGATGTAGAAGAGATGCAACAACTCGCGGAAACTGAAGCTTCCGATGTAAATCATAATGGAAACTCTGAAGAATCTGGTGGTACTTCTCCAAGATCAGTATTACCAGAAATGTTGCCTGAAAGCCAAACTCATTCTGAGGATCTTGATCATACATCAGATGGTCAGCTTCGGAATGTGGATCCACCTGCAGAATCATCTCATAATCAATTAGATGTAAGTTTCAACTCCGTAAACCAAAAAAGTACACTTTCTGTATAAACATGTACTTAGTTTGACTCGCGGTTTTGTTTTCTTTATCGCAGGAACATTCTGAGCCAACTGAGGAAACTACAGTAGAAACCGTTTGTTCTGAAGAAAGGTTCATCAATGATGAGTCTAAATCTGCAGAAGACCACAGATCACTGTCCATCGATCCATTGTCTGAAGACCTCAAAACCAATCAAACCGATGTTGGAAATTTAACTGATGAAATGGTAAGCTCAGACTAAGCTTCAGATAATGTCCTCAAGATGAAATCAAACTCTTTTGAAACTCAAGAGGGCTCTTATAAGCTTTGGTTCTAACAGCCACAAGGAACACAAAGCATCATCTGAATATTTTTCCTCTGTTCTCCAGATTTGATGCAGAGACTTCATCGCGTTCTTACGGAAAAGTCAAACAAAGAGAACCAATTCATCTTGGTTCATAGGATCAAACACCAATATAGTTGCATAGACCACTTTTACAGGGGTGCTAATATGAGTACAAAACAAATGGGTGAAATATACAATCTTGTGTAGATAGGAACCTTATGTTTGTGTTGTATCATCAAATGTATGTGTTTTATACAAAAGTATAGTGAGACAGTGTATACTGTATAGGTTTCTTGTGTGTGTTTTGCTTCCTTAGAGCGCACGGCAATTGAACATGTTTTGTCTTCTTGGGCTACATATATATATATATATATATATTTTCGCGTGCTTAATTTACAAAGGTGATGATTTTGTCTTTAACTATACGGTAAATAAAGATATAGGTAAGACTTTTTACTCTAAACTCAACTTCACTGTAAGGTATAGAATAAGAAGGGGAATGGTTGTGTTTGAGTGTATTATTGATTTTCATAGTTTTTATCCTAAATAATTTTCATATAGGCCCAAAATAAATAAATCGTTTCTGCTTTCGGCCCAAAAAAAAAATAGCTTTAAAAAAAAAGGATAAACTACTTGTTTATTAAAAAGAAATTAAAAATAAATAATGGTAATAGGCTCGTCGGAGGAAATGGAAAATGCAACGGTGGTGATGGAGAAAATTCGGGAGTATCTGCAACTCAGGGAAGACGATGACGATGCCGAGACACCGCGAGTGGAGGGGTTAGGGAAAGGAAGAAGCTTCTATGAGGATTTCAGCCTCAGAGGAATCCGAGTCAACCGAGTTGACCAGGGTTTCATTTCCTGCACTTTCAAGGTTCCTCTTCGTTTGACGGTTCGTCTTCCTCAGTCTTAATTACTCCTTTATTTGCTATGGATTTAAATTGGGGATTAGTTATGCAAAATAAGATAATTTGAGGTTTAATGGTATGGATCTAGCCATTAATATGGTCTTCAAAGACTTTTAGTATCTTTGTGAGATGTTTGAAGATAAGAATCGGTGATAGTATATGATGATCCAAGTTGGTTTCTCTGTTCCTCACCACTTAGCCATTGGTTTGATTTATGGTTTAAAGTTGGTTCTTGGAAACTTGAGCAGAATCAAGAAGACATGTCTCCTTGAGGGTAGATATTGTTTTCTAGACTTGATCATGTCTTTTTGTTTTTGTTTATGAGATGGTGTTGATCTATTAAGGTCTTGAGTAATGGCAGGACAGAGACGGGAATCTAGCAAATGGTGCGATTGCAAATCTTGTGGATGAGGTTGGTGGAGCTGTTGTACATGTCGAAGGTTTGCCTATGAATGTTTCAGTGGACATGTCTATTGCTTTCCTTTCAAAAGCCAAGCTTGGTGTAAGTTTAGACTTCGAGAACTGTTTGTTGCTTAAACTCAAAATGATTTGCTGAAAACTTATAGAAAAAAAAAGTGAGATGATTCTTTGAAATGGAAATATATTATTTCAGGAGGAGTTGGAGATAACGTCGAGAGTGATGGGAGAGAGAGGGAGTTATAAAGGAACAATCGTTGTAGTGAGAAACAAGATGACCGGAGAGATTATAGCGGAAGGTCGACATTCTTTGTTTGGCAGACAAGCTAGTAAGCTCTGATGAGTCGAATCTTTCTTTTGCTGTTGTAAAAAGATGATCTTAAAGTTGTTTCAGTACTATGTATGTTTTCAATAATATAGTTTATGGTTAGAATTTGGTTTAGGTTTCTCTTTTCTGGTTGTGAGAAACTAAGACCTTTTTGTACGTAGATAGTTTATAAAAGATAAAAGCCTTTGTGGATCAGGTCATCATCTTCAATGTAAATGCTGGGTTATCAAAATTATACAGTCAACAAGACCTATGACAATTTCTCTTCTGTTCCATCATAAAATTTAACACAAACAAGTAGCAGACCAAAAATTGTCGATACATTGGAAACTAATTAAATAGCAGAAGCAAAAACTTCAGAAGGCAATAGTCAGAAATTTGAGAACGGCGGTTTCTACTGAGACGAACCAGTAACAGCGGCACCAGAAGATGGCTGAGAGGATCCTGAAGGTGCTCCAGAAACAGAGTCAGGTGGCGGAGCAGAGACTGAGCTTGGAGGAGGAGGATTAGGCCTTGAACCGGAACCCGGTTGTTGTTGCGGGTAAGGATGAGCAGCTTGTGGTGGGCCATGGTGGTAAGGAGGATACTGCTGGTAAGGTGGTTGCATATATCCTCCGTATGGCTGTGGCGGGTACGGCTGGTGTGGATAGTGGCCGTGTGGTGGCATCGGGTAAGAAGAAGAAGAAGCTCCTCTGTTGTCACTGGTGCCTGAACCGGTGTCTTGGGACGAAATGACTGCACCCATTCTCTGAGGGTCCATTGATGGGTAAAAGGGTCTGTCTTGATGAGGAGGTTGTGGTGGGGGTGGGTGCATATAGTACTGCTGCATCTGTGGAGGTTGGTTATGCTGCTGAGATATCACGGCTCGAGGAAGCAACCCACTGTGAGACACACCACCTTGTTGCTGTGAGCCGCCATCTGGATCGGTTTTGGGAACTTGAGGTCTTCCCCAGGTGAGTTTAAGCCTCTGGCCGTTGACGACTAGCTTGTTGCTGAGCTCTTCCGCAGCTTTCTCTGCTCCTTCACGGGTTGTGTACGTGACAAACGCACACGCTTTCTCAGCCAAGATTCTGATGGATTCGATTTCTCCATAGGCGTAGAATTGGTCTCGTATGTCTTGCTCAAGGACTCTCGAGTTTAGCCCACCAACATAAAGCGTTTTGATGCTTTGATCCTCTGGAGATTCCAGAGTGCCCATCTCACCAGCCTTTCCAAGTAACTTCAACGCTACTGGATCGTTCACACTGCAAAATGTGTTGAAGAAGATGAGAGAACAGTTCCAAAATCACCAACATGAGATGCAATTTAGCAAATTTACGCCCACAAACTGATAAATCTCTTTTGGAGATACCAAAGCAAGAAATTGAGGGGTAACTCAAAGTGATCATACTTAAACATAATAGGAGAAAATGAGAGTAAGAAGCTTACCCATAGTAACGGTCTTTTATGTTCTGCTGGGATAACTCTCCTGTTTCGGGCATCTCATGCCGGTATGGACACTCGGCACCTCTTGTACACTCTCCCCTAATGAAGAAACTACAAATATGCGCTCTGTTCCTTTTGTAGTATGGCGTTGTCCTTTGAAGCATACGGATGGTATCATTAGGCCGAATCTTCCCAAAAGAAGATTCATAGTCTAGTCCAGCTCTCGTCTGCATAAGAAAGCAACATCATTTCAACAAAGCCACAATAACAGAGCCTTTCAACATGATCCCATAACTGTATTGCCAAACCTCCAAAACCAAATCAATACTAAAATAATAACTAGTTAGATTGAAGCTTGGAACATAGAGTCCATACCTTTCGATCATGCTCTTCAGCAAAAAACTCCCTGTTGACATCGCTTTTCGGTATAGAGTCATGAGTACTAATGTTGAGCGCCGTGTCTCTGACCTGAACTGGAAGACCATACTCAAGATCCAAGAGACAGACTTGGCACACATTCTTCAGTTTGCAGCATGTCTGACAAACTTCGGTTTTCTTGTATCTAGCATCCCGGCCCGGTCTCCACCTGAAAACCGTGAATGGTCGGGTACAGATCTTGCACTCCTTATCATAATCTGCCTTTGTCTGCATACCAAAAAACCACAATGCATCAATCAAAACGGGACATAACATGAGACACATAAGTAATCAATCGATCCGTAAGCAATAAATTACATTATCTGCAATCAAACGCAGGATCTTAACATGATTTACAGACGCAAATCGATGAGAACCTACCGCAGATATCAATTCGAACCAATAAGTCCATAAATTCGGAGATAATTATATAAACTAAAGGTTAGGATTCAGGGATTGCTAAACCCTAATCCCAAATCACTAAAATTTTCAATAATCGCCTAAACCCTAATCCCAAATCACTAAATTTTCAGCTCCAAAACTCACGAAAATGGATGAAGAAAGGAGATCCTAACGAAGATCCAGGGGATTGCTAAAAACAAAACAACTTTTAAAAATCGAATTTCTTCGAGGAGATAGGAAGGCGAAGAAAATACCATCCGCACGTAAGGATTGTCACCGAGACAAGACTCGCAGATGATTGGGAAATCAGAGCGTTCCCATCCATCAGCGTCGTGATCTCTCAGTATTCTATGCGCCATTCCTTAATTTTCTCCTCCTCCCTGTTGATTTCTCGATGTCAGTCTCGAACACGAAGGTGACCGGAGGAATATCGTAGGGCAAAGAGCAGATTTGCTTTCGATTTGTTTTCTTTTCGGGAATATTAAATATCGTCAAAAATATCTTTTTTTTTTTGTAATTTTGTAGACCAAAGTAAAACCGTACTAAACCGGTAACAACCGACCCTTACACCAGATTTTTTATTTATTTGGTCGTTCTTTTTTGAAATCTTCGGTCTTGAATTTTTTATTGTAAAAAAAACAATTTACAGGCTGGGTTCGGCCCGAATGCTGGCCTGGCCCATTTTACACCCCATGAAAAGAAAGCTAAAGTGGTGTGTACCTAAATTACTATAAGGGCTCACACAGGTGATTATTGCCTCGCCAGCCCACTAAACCAGAGGCGGGAACCAAATACCCTAAAATTGCCAAAATACCGCCACAAAATCAAGGCGGATAATATCGATTCCCGCGAACAACACATTTGCATTTGCAATCTTCCTTTCGGAAGCTCAAGAACCCTAAAAATCCTAACCGATCGATTTGGACTCTTGAGCTTCGATAATCCACAGAAGAGGAGAAAAAAGATGTTGGAGCTTCGTTTGGTTCAAGGCTCCCTGCTGAAGAAGGTTCTAGAATCGGTCAAGGATCTGGTGAACGATGCGAACTTCGACTGCTCGAGCACAGGGTTCTCGCTCCAGGCCATGGACTCGAGCCACGTGGCGCTGGTGTCTCTCCTGCTGAGATCCGAAGGGTTCGAGCACTACAGGTGCGATAGGAACCTCTCCATGGGGATGAATCTGGGCAACATGTCCAAGATGCTAAAATGCGCCGGAAATGATGACATCATCACCATCAAAGCCGATGATGGAAGCGACACCGTCACTTTCATGTTCGAGAGCCCTAGTAAGTTTCTCCTTTTTTCCCCACAGATCGAGTTAGATTTACGTTATCTTACGGCCCTGTTTTTTGTTGTTGATGCTATTAGCCACTTGGTTCTGTAATTTATAGATTTCATTTGCCAAGAACTAGAAGTAGATTGAGGAAAAATGATACGGTCCACAGAACATGAAGTAAATTGGGTTTCTTGATTTAGAAAAAGGAAGCAAAAGGAGTTTTTATTCGATGTAGACTGTATTTTAAAAATGTGCATAATCTCATGATTCGAGTGTATTGATGTTGCAGCACAAGACAAGATTGCAGATTTTGAGATGAAGCTGATGGATATCGACAGTGAGCATTTAGGAATCCCTGACGCCGAGTACCACTCTATTGTGAGGATGCCGTCTGGTGAATTTTCCAGGATATGCAAAGATCTCAGTAGCATCGGTGACACAGGTAAAATATGTGCTGTTGTTTATAGAGGATTGAGAATTGGTCTTTTGAGTTTTATCCAAACATAATTCTGGTTTTGATATTTATGGTTGCAGTTGTGATCTCTGTGACAAAAGAAGGGGTGAAGTTTTCAACAGCAGGTGATATCGGGACAGCGAACATTGTACTGAGGCAGAATACAACTGTGGACAAAGTATGAACAGTCACAAAGTTATATAGACCTTTTTTTTTGATCTGTTGAATACAAACTTTGAAGTGACATTTTGTCTGTATGTGTTTGTAGCCGGAAGATGCAATTGTGATAGAGATGAACGAGCCTGTGTCGCTTTCATTCGCATTGAGGTACATGAACTCCTTCACAAAGGCGACGCCTTTGTCTGAAACCGTGACAATCAGTTTGTCCTCGGAGTTACCGGTCGTGGTGGAGTACAAAGTGGCTGAGATGGGTTACATCCGTTACTATCTGGCGCCCAAGATTGAAGAAGAAGAAGACACTAATCCATAACACGTTTGTTACTGTTACTGGCTTCAGAAAACCTTAAGAACTCATGATGAATGTTTTTTTTTAAATTTTCTGGAATCCTTCATTAAGATGGCTGTTTATGTAGATTTGCATCTTTGGATTTACCATTGGCAATGCTAAACTTAGCTGTTTTTTTTTGGGATTTGATTATGGGCATTGCTAAATTTAGTTATCGTGTGCTTAAGTTTGGCTCGTTTTGCAATTTGGAAAAACCTGTTTAACACTTGGTTCTTTAGATGGCAAAACCAAAAAAATTGTAACTGTTGAAGACACAGAAATCTATTTGCGTAACCCAAAAAAGTTTCAAGAGCATTGGAGTAAGAGAAGTGTAACATTTAGTATCACACGTGCATTTGATTAGACTTAGAGAGATTGCCTCCAGTCTTCTCCAGCATACACAGCTTGATCTCCGAGCTCTTCCTCGATCCGAAGCAACTGCAGGAAGATTTCAACCATAATTATAAGCTCGATGAAAGCGCCAAACATAAATGACAACTATCTAGCAAACTAAATGTACATGGCTGTTCCATACTGAATCACTCACTACCTACTGAGGGAAATTAGTGTGTCTAGTAGTAATAAGCTAAGGCTGCACTGTCCATAGCTTGAAGAAACCGAAACATGGCCTAGCTTGCTAAAGATTCACATACCATGACCTAACTTAGCTACTGGATGAGAAGTCTATTCCCAAATATTGAATTATTTGAGCTTGGGGTTCCGAGGAAACTAATTTTGTAAAAAAACCCAGACCTGGTTATATTTCATAGTACGTTCTCCTCTGCAAGGAGCACCAGCTTTGATCACACCTGTTGCAAGACCCACGGATAAGTCAGAGATGAAAGAGTCCTCTGTTTCTCCACATCTATGAGATGTCACCACACCCCACTGTGCATCCCTTGCCAGTTTCACTACTTCGATGGCTTCTGTTACTGTACCGATCTGATTCACCTGTATCACCGTATGCACATTATGTCTTTTGTCATTCTTTCGCAGTAGCGTATCTATCATTCCAATATCATACTAGCAGATGCAACATGGTAGTATATACAAAAACACAAACTGGCTCGCACGAAATACCTTGAGAAGAAGGGCATTACAAGAAGATTCCTTTATTGCCCGCTCAACACGTGTTGAATTTGACATCAACAAATCATCACCAACCACCTGCAAAGGTATAATACCGAGGATTTAGACGAGGAAAATGATTGTACAAACGGATTTTAAGTTTTTTTTTTTTTTTTGGCATGGTTAGCCTAGTTTATTTTATGTAAAGATCCAATTCCATGAAAAGATTCAGAAGACAGTTTGATCTGAAACAACACATAATCTAAGTTAAACCATTTCTAACAGGGGAATCCGAGCTGGACCTGACATATTCCAAGACTGGAAAAATACTTGGTGTGTTCCCAATCTTCTTTGTCAAACGGGTCTTCTATAGACACAATTGGATACTCTAATCCCACAAAAAGACCAAACAGAAAATAAGCTCGTCAGAGTTCTTAAATAGACCCAAAAAGAAAATCTTGCATAACAGGCAGAGACATACCAGCACAAAGTTCTTTGTACATGTCTATCATATCGTCCGCTGACTTGAAATTTTGCTCAGATTTATTTGGAGATTTGATATCTAGGTCATACTTGTGACCTGTTAAGGAACTAACCGTTCAGCAAGGTACGCAAAATCCATGGAAAATAAAACATTGTGCAAATTTGCAAAAAGCATGATCTCGATAAGTCACTCTGATGATTTAACACCGTTTCTCTACCAGCCAGTTGTGAATGTTAATGCCTAGAACCAAACCAAGACTATCAATGATTAAAAGTAACAAAAAAAAAAAGTTTGCCAGGAACCAGAATAGTACCTAAACAAAAATTACTGGCGGCAACATCAATTGCTATCTTTATCTTATCATTGTATCCTGTTCGGTTGATAGCTTCTTTTACAAGCTCCAAACCTTCCTTGAGGCTGCATACAGTTGCAATTATGTACATAAGGCACTAATCCAGGAAACTGTATCACATTTTTCTCAATTTTGACTGATGCAGTCGCGATAATCTACAGAATACAGGAAGATTACACACCACAGAGGGAAAATATATGTACCTCGAGATATCTGGAGCAAGGCCGCCATCTTCACCAACATTACACCCCAATTTACCAATCTTTTCTGTAACGACAGCCTGCCATTAACAGCAATAGGATTACATCTCACCTTTATGTCCAAAGTTACAAATGCAACTAAGAAAGTAACTTCCAAAAAGCCATTTATCTTTGAAAACTGACCTTTAAATGATGGTATGTCTCAGATCCCCATTGCAGGGCCTCCTCAAATCTAGCTGCTCCAACTGGGAGAATCATAATTTCCTAACAATATATAGACACAACAATCATAACATGTAAATAAAATTATTTGAAAACCAAAAGTATTCCTGAAGAGTGATATTAAAGTATTCCCGAACTTCCATGAGAAAGAGGTAGAACAAAAACACTAATAACGGACTCAGTTTTGAATATACCTGAATGGCAAAATTATTCGAAGCATGTTTCCCACCACTTAGAACAGTGAACGCAGGTACAGGTAACATCATGTTTGCTCTGCCACTAAGATCAGAAATGTGCTTGCACAGAGGGACCTGATATATAGCTTCTATCAGGATCTCCTAACTAGAGTAAGCACGAAATACATAGGATAAGAGAAAATGTTCTGAAGACTTCATACCTCTTTCTCAGCAGCTCCAGCCTTACATGCAGCAATGGACACAGCTAATATAGCATTTGCCCCAAGTTCACTCTGCAAGATAAGTAAAATCGTGAGGAAAATATACAAAACCATACAAAAATTTATAGATTCCATTAATTTGTTATAATCCTAAACATTTCCAATTACAAGAGGCAACAGAGTTCCCACCTACCTTCTTTTCACTTTTGTCCAAATCTATCATTGCATGGTCGATTTGAGCCTGAAGTTTTGGGTCCATACCGATCAAAGCCTCGGAAATTTTTTCATTGATGTTCTTCACAGCTTTAGCCACACTGTTTCCAAGATACATTCCTTTGTCCCCATCACGTAATTCAACAGCTTCATACCTTCGATCAGTGAAACAATCTCCTCGTGTCAGGCTCAATTATCATATTAGAATTGTATAATCGACCATTCTAAAAGGTGAATGTAAAAAATCAGAATCATGCATAAGAAGATTCAAAATGAACTCAGCCGCAATATATGAAATAAAACAACAGACGAGAGTAAGAATTTAACGAATTCTCACGTTCCAGAAGAATCACCACTGGGAACAGAAGCACGGAAAACGCCTTTGTTAGTGTGCAGATCCACTTCGACTGTTGGAATTCCTCTGCTATCAAGGATCTGTCGTGCTTTGACCTTCGTAATCACAGACGAAACAGCTTTCTTCATATGATTCGCCTGAACATTTTGCCAATGAAATTCGATGAGAACACAGAAAGCTAGCAGGAAAAATTGTTTAGCACATCGTTGTTCAGATTCACAGGTAAGGCAACACAATCGCACTTCGATTTAAGCAAAATCAAAATGGAGAAGGAAACGCACGATGAAGAGAACAGGATCTGAGGTTTTAGCCCTAACGGCTGCATTGACGGCGTCTTCGATTTTCCGAGAGAGCGCGTGCTTGTCTAAGTACTCTTGCACAGACATCTTCTTCTTCAACAACTCACTTCGTCCAATATCTTCTGCTTCTCGTTTCGAACCTTCAAGCAATTTTCCGATGAACAATTTCAGCGTCGAAGCAAGTTTGAATCTGACATTTGCTTTTCCGATTGCCTGTATTTTTGGTTCGGCTCCGGTTCAGGCTCCATCCAATAAGCATATTCAATTAGGAAATAACATCCCTGACGACGACGTTTTGGTTTAGGAAAGCATGCGTGCCGTCTGAGGCTTTTGCTGGAGAACATCAGGACGTTTCAAATTTTGAACGAATGGAGTTTTTTTGGGAAGAGTTAAAGCCCATTCTCAAAAAAGGCCCATTAAAAGCCTCACGTGCGATTGCTAGGTTGGAATGTTGAAACTGTTTTTCTCTCTCTGAAAGCACGTGCGGCGCCGTTTTAGTAACCGCTCCTTGGTAGAATCCAGCTGTCATAGAAAGGAGGCCCACACAACAGTTTTCGAAATTCAAAAAGATTTTAAACCTTTTCACGAGCCATTTATTTTTGAATTTTGCCACCCGTTGCCACCTCGATATACGTGGCCGCATCTTCGCCGTTGATCAGTAATATCCCGATTTTGAATTGCCAAATATCAGCCGTTAAAACCTCCTTTTCTTTATAAATGGACCCCTCTCTCTACCCTTCTCTCCTAAAAAGATCCTCTCTGCTCCTCTTCGCTTTTTCAAATCCCTCTCTCTCTCTCTTCTCTCTCGCTTTGGTTTAGATCCAGTTTTAGGGTTTTCATTTTCCGTGAGCGAAGATGCGTGAGATTCTTCATATCCAGGGAGGACAGTGCGGAAACCAAATCGGTTCCAAGTTCTGGGAGGTGGTTTCCGTCGAGCAAGGCATCGACCAGACGGGACGTTTCGTCGGAGAGTCCGATGTGCAGCTTGAGAGGATAAACGTCTACTACAACGAGGCGAGTTGTGGTAGGTACGTTCCTCGCGCTGTTCTCATGGATTTGGAGCCTGGGACCATGGACAGCGTTAGATCTGGCCCGTACGGTCAGATCTTCCGGCCTGACAACTTCGTTTTCGGCCAGTCCGGCGCCGGAAATAACTGGGCGAAAGGTCACTACACCGAAGGCGCTGAGCTCATTGACTCCGTCCTTGATGTCGTCCGCAAAGAGGCCGAAAACTGCGACTGTCTCCAAGGTATTCTAATCCTTAACCCTTTGTGTTTCGTTGTCTATTTTAGGTTTTTTTGCTGGTGGATCTATAAAACTAGATTAGTGATTGATTGTTACAGATTTGCAGATTTATACCATGGATTTATGATTCTGAACTGTTTTGGTGATTGTGGATTAGGGCTTTGTTTCCTCCGCTCATGGTTGCTTTGTTTGGGATTACAGGGTTTCAGGTGTGCCATTCCTTAGGAGGAGGAACTGGTTCTGGAATGGGAACTTTGTTGATATCGAAGATCAGGGAGGAGTACCCAGACCGCATGATGATGACATTCTCTGTGTTCCCATCCCCCAAGGTCTCTGACACTGTCGTTGAGCCATACAACGCAACACTCTCTGTGCATCAGCTCGTTGAGAACGCTGATGAGTGTATGGTTCTTGACAACGAAGCTTTGTATGACATTTGCTTCCGTACGCTCAAGCTTAGCACTCCAAGCTGTAAGCATTTCGAGTCCTGTCTCTATGGTTCTACTCTCGTCTGTTTGATGCTTTGCTATTCGTTGGAATCATGAAAGCATATATCTATGTCTATGTTGGAAAATGCTATAGTCCTGTCTCATGGGGTTGCTGATGTGATCCTGATGTTATTTTCATCAGCTAAAGTTCCTTCTGAGCTGTATATACATCTACTATAGTTGTTCAATGACATACTTTTTGGTTTGTTTGCTGAATTGTGCAGTTGGTGATCTGAACCATTTGATCTCTGCAACCATGTCTGGTGTAACCTGCTGTCTTAGGTTCCCTGGTCAGCTTAACTCTGATCTCCGAAAGCTTGCTGTGAACCTGATCCCATTCCCTCGCCTTCACTTCTTCATGGTGGGATTTGCTCCTCTCACCTCTCGTGGATCTCAGCAGTACCGTAACCTCACTGTCCCAGAACTGACCCAGCAGATGTGGGACTCCAAGAACATGATGTGTGCTGCTGACCCAAGACACGGCCGTTACCTCACTGCATCGGCTATGTTCCGCGGCAAGATGAGCACCAAAGAAGTGGACGAACAGATGCTGAACGTGCAGAACAAGAACTCCTCCTACTTCGTGGAATGGATCCCGAACAACGTCAAATCAACCGTCTGTGACATTCCCCCAACTGGTCTGAAGATGGCTTCGACTTTCATCGGGAACTCGACATCGATTCAGGAGATGTTCAGGCGTGTCAGCGAGCAGTTCACTGCCATGTTCAGGAGGAAAGCTTTCTTGCATTGGTACACTGGCGAAGGCATGGACGAGATGGAGTTCACCGAAGCAGAGAGCAACATGAACGATCTTGTCTCTGAGTATCAGCAGTATCAAGATGCCACGGCTGATGAAGAAGGAGAATACGAAGAGGAAGAAGCTGAGTACGAGCAGGAAGAAGGTTACTGAAGAAACGGAACAACACAAAAACCTCAACTTCAACTTCCTGTTGCTGTTTTTTACTTATCGGTTTTTTTAATAGTTTCTGTACCTATCGGTTTTATTACTAGCTTATGGGCACTCTGCTTAGACTGGCTAAGGGATTATCAAGATTTATTAAACAACTATTTTGCTAAAACACTTCAAGATTTATTAAACATTTTGCTAAAACACTAGTAGCCTCAAATTAGCCTATTTTGCTAAAACACAAATTAGCCAAAAAATCTATATACTCTTGAATTATGAGATTTTAAACATTTTGCTAAAGCACTATTAGCTTGAAATTAGTCTTACCAAGATTTAAACATCTATTTTGGTAAAACACTATTTGCTTAACCATGTGGTTTATTAGCCTTTTTGCGTTTGTGGATTCGTAGTTTGACAATATATGTCAATTAACGAGGTGTAGACAATTCAAGACAGGATAAAACACCATAGATTTAAGATAAAGACAGGATAAAACACCATAGAGAATACAAATGTTTGTTTCTTAAAAAAAAAAAATCAGTGGGCTTCAATGTCCATGGAGTCGATTTCCCTCTGCTTCTTTAGCTCTTCTTCTTTCTTAGCCTTATGCTCTGCAACAGCCTTATCAAAGACACTCCTCACATGTCTGTTCATGAGCATGAGCTCTTGACACGCATCTTTCAAAACCTCCCTCGCCGGATCGCCTTAAAATCATAGAGCCATCAAGTTTCTCGTTGTCAACTTTGACGAAGATTAGAGCGAAAACAAGAATCTTATGAACAAATGGTCTGAAAACGGGTACCTGTTGTCTGGACTCTAACATTGACACATTCAAGGGAAGGATGTGGGATGCTGTACCCAACCAATGTTACTCTCGGACTGCAGAGTTATAAGCAGTAATGGTTAGTGACAAATAATCATTGACTACACACAAGCATACATGCGCAAGAATCGGGCATTAGCTTCCTGAATCTTTCAAAACGATTTGGCATACAATGAGAATCTCTAACCACATAAATAAGTGTAACCAAATTTCAATCAAATCTACAATGTGCACAACAAAATTTGGAATCTCAAACTATCAAAAACCAAAAAGCAAAATTGAATGGGCACACAAATTCAATTCTTATTGAGACAAGGTTATGAGCTCAATAGGCAATCAAGCATTTGAGAGTCAAGAACTAGTTTTGATGATTATATATAAAGCGAAAACCTTTTCTCTTTGAAAGTATGTATAAAGCATAAAAGATTTGAAAGATGGATTCTAACTCTTGATTTAACACGAATCGAACGGCGTTAGCGAGTGTGTGATCTTCTTCTGCTAGAGTAAATGTGGCATGGCTATCATTCGTGAACGAACCGTGCTCCATCTCAGCTTCTGCTACAGATTTCTCTGAAACTAACAAGAATCAAAGTCCAGCACCACCAACTATAGAACAAACAAAGGAGACAGCAAGATTTCAATTAAGATCTCTGTAGAGTTGATAAATCCACCAGAAACTTTGGTAATTGAAGAAATTTCTACTAAAAAAGGCTACGCGTGAAGAAGATACCTGCAAGAAGTAGCGAAGTTGTGCGAGAATTTTGTTTGCTCTAAAACCCTAAGAGAGAGAGCTCCACGAAGGAAACTCGAAGTCTTTAGAAGTAGAAAAGCTCAATTATTTTAGTGTAATTACATCTCTACCCTTTGTTTGATGACGTGGCGTTTTACGTCTCTTAAACCCTAATTCCGGCTGTCGAGCAGAATAGAGAAGCTTGTGTTGTTTTTGTTTGTTCGTATCATCTCGGAAAATCCCAATTTTGAGAAAGTAGGGATTTTTGTTGTTGTTGTTTTGTTCTTGAAATTCAAGTCATGAATCATAAAGTTTCGATCTTTACTAATCTTAAACTTGTTTTCAGGTATTGCTAAAATGGCTTCTACCAATCCTATTCCCGTCGGCATTGATAAGGAACAGGTTCGGTTTTTTTTTGTCTTTTCCAGAGGTTCTTGTTTCGCTGATTAAGCTCCGATCTTTTAATCTAATTAGTCAATGGATGTTTAAGTTTTAGCTGTCTCTGTGTCGATATATAATTTTCATTTTCAAGATCAGATCTTTGTATGCTGAACATTGAAAATTCATGATGCCATTTGAAGTTTAAACTTTAAATAGATTTGGATTGGTGTTCCTGAGTTCCTCATCTTGCTTTTGGGTTGAATCAGGCATTTAGCATGGCACAAACGGAGATGGAATACAGGGTGGAGCTCTTTAACAAGTACTAAATCATAGACCCTTTCCTTGTATTTTTAATTTTGTTCTGAAATTCACTTGTCTCGTATAAGATTAGAGATTGATGCACCCACTTTTGATTGGTATATGGTATTGGGTTGAGTTTGTTTTACAACACATTGTGTAGTAGTAGCCTATCTAATATTACAACAATAATCTCTCTTTTATGTTCAACTAGTGTTATATCCAGAGATGTATCAGCTGATTAAACCGTTTCACTACCTGAATTGCTTATCCTGATGAAATCTAAAATCGTTCTTAAAGAAATCCTTGATGAATGTAATCTTAGGTCAACATGTATTCCACTGTTATGTAGACGTATAACTTGATTTGTCCTTGTCTTCTTAATTTGTGTCAAAAAAATATTTGTTGACATGCAAAGTTCATGGTGATTCCTCGTGTTACAGATTATGCAGAATATTACATCTTTTGATGTGTTTGTTTCCTTCTTAAATGCAGGCTTGCTCAAACATGCTTTAATAAATGTGTGGATAAAAGGTAAGCTTTCTCTCTTATTTACAACCTCATGGAACTTGTCTGTGTTGTTGAGAGTTTTGTAGATGAGAGATTGATTATTCAGTTGCACCAGTTTTGAGATTGTTTGTCTAAAACCAATCCGATTCACAGGTACAAGGAAGCTGAGTTAAACATGGGTGAAAACAGTTGCATTGACCGTTGTGTTTCCAAGTACTGGCAGGTAAGGCTCTTGGATTAGTTAAGCTAAACAAAGCTAATTACGATTTCATACTTTCAAATCTTGTCATAGTTTTACCATTAACTTATGTGTTCTTTTTGCATGTAATCGTTTTCAGGTAAATGGAATGATTGGACAGCTTCTAAGTGCTGGCAAGCCTCCGATGTAAGCCAGTTTAAAAGGCAATCATAGACCAAAAGCTCATGGAGAGACAAAAACTCTGTTCTTTCTTCTTCTAAAGTTTAAGGCAATCTTGTTTTTTTTTTTTGTTTTGCCAAGAAAGTTGCATCATATTTTTGGCGCTGATTTGGACAAAGTGTGCAATTCTCTGTGAACCCATTATTTCTAGAGGGATGAAATGAAATAACAAAATCAAAAAATCTCGGAACAATTCTATTAATGAGTTCTATAACTTGTATTTTTCTATATTTAAGATATGAATAACAGAGAGTAACGTGTGTATCCTACAAAGACTATAATCAGTTCACGGCTAACATGCGCACAACAAGCACAATTCCTAACTAAGATCAATGCTCATCTGCTACATTGTTCTCGTTTGGAAGTCTCTGATGATCTTCTTTGCTCTTGTTCTTACCATCCTTTGTACTCAGTGGAAGCAAAGGCGTTTGAGAAGGTCCACTAGAACGCTCTGCCATTTCTGCAAGAAGAGACACGTTCACAATTTCTTCAGTTGCAGAAGGTTGACCAAACCTGTGCTAATAGTAAAAGACTAAACTAAGAAATGGTCTAGCAATCTGCGAACATTTTCTACATTGTTTAGCATTGTAATGGTCTGGTGGTCTTTTGGGTAAGTAACAAGACAACCATTTCAGTTAAGGCTGAAACTACGAATTGCAGAGACGCAATCTGGTTTCGTAATCTTTTGGGAAAAAGAAGAGTTCTTGAGTAAACTTACCTGGAAGTTTGCTGTCAACGAAGAACATCAAAAGGTTCACAGTATACCTGCAGAAGAAAATGTTGAAATGTTGAGAGAATTTAAAGGATACAACTTTGCGATAAAGAGATATTTGGTTTCTCATTTCTTACTGACCATGCAACAACAATGTCTACTGTGTAATGTTTCCTTGATGCTATAATCAATAGGCTCTGTATAACTGCCATAAGCCAAGCCAGATGCTTGATCCACCTGTAAATTGTTTACAAACATGAGATGCAAAAAAATTCTTGCGAAAAAGGAATGAGCTTTTGTAGAATGATATAAGGTAACAGTACCTTCGTGTGCCGTATCTTTGATATGTGCGTACGAAGACTAAGGTGAATATCGTATGTGATGAAAATATTAGATCTCCACAACCATATATCACCCCATTAGGAACTGCATGCAATTTGCACAAAAAAACTTAAAAATCAAATGTCGCTTTGGGTTTTCATTCTGTACTGACTAAACCTTTTGCAAAACAGAGGCAATTTAAACTAACAGTTCATCAAGAGTACTTCAAGAACATTCTTTGGTGGCGGAATCTTGGCGAGCTTGGAGCCCTATAAGAAAACATTCGTTTACGGCAGGGAGAAAATTAGCACAAAAAATTACAACTAAGAAACCAAAGGCTAAACGCTCTTGAGAATCTTACCTCTCGACAATGATAATTCGGCCCAGGAAGCTGTGTCGAAAAGAATGTGATGATCCTCAAACTTTGAGAAGCCTGAAACAACATATTAAAGGTAAAATCCCCTCAACAATATTATAAATAGAAGAAACAATACTACTTACTGCTAAATAAACAAAAACTCTGCACCATATCAAAACTGTACAAATCTTCTTACTGTGGGAAACAAAGGGATGAAAGGTCCACTGCGATCAAACGTAAACCGCATGTTAGAAGAGCAATTAAACCGTTACAGCGAGTAAACGGACAAAACAAAAAAACAGATACTTTAGAGTGAAAAATACTTACTAAGACAAATGATCCAAAGATGGTGACAAATACAGTTTCACTAACAAAAGCTTTGTCTTCCCCAAGCGCCTAAGGAACACATATCAATTGCCAAAATAAAGCCAGAACTATGATACAGAACAAAGTTTGGCAAATTCAAAGCAAGATACTGACTGGAAGAATGAAGAAACCGGCATCTTGAAGCGTAGGACCAGGTCGGTGTAAGTAGTGAACTCCATGAGCAGCAAGTCCATGAAGGTACTGATTTGAGAGAGAGAGAGAGAAAGAGACCAGAAAACAATTGGAAATAGGGGAAAAAGGCAATTATATAACTGAACTAGTCTTTAAAATTATCCACATAGAACAAGAATCAGCCCTAACTAGTTGAATCTGTCACAACTCAGCTTTTTGATCATACCACCAACACACAAAGCTTATAATCTAAACACAAGGCATATAAATCATGAAATTTCCGAGCTCGGATACACAGAAGAACACATTAAAACGAGAAAAAAAAAAAAACCTATCTTTAATCCGTAGAAACTCGATAGAACCTGAAATGCAAGACCAGCGAGAACAAGCTTCCATTTTTCGGCAAGGAGAGAAGCTTCTAATGTCGTTTCTGAGCAAATTCTTCTCCATAGCTTCAACATACACACACACACACACAAACCCATAACTAAAAAAATTCAACATAGAGATTGGGATTAACGGAGGAAAAAATCAGAGAAACAAAAAAAACCTTAGGAGCCTCGCGATCAACGTAAACCGGCATGATTAAAATTGAATATGAACATTAATCTCTACAGGACGATCAAAATGCAACAGCTTTTGTAGAGGTAAATCCCGATTCGAACCGACAAGTTTTGATTCACCTGAATCTATATCTCAATCAATGAGAAATGAGATTATAAGAGAGTAATCGATTCAAAATGGGTCTTTTAGTTGTTGTTTTCGGGAAAGGAGTCAGCTTTTTGTGCAATCTAAGCAAAGCCAAAGCAATTTGGTGCGCGAGCCAATTCTGTAAAGTTGTTTTTTTTATAATCTATTATATATACAATTATAGGAAGGAGATGTACATAAGGTGCTGTGGTGTAGTGGTTATCACGTTTGCCTTACACGCAAAAGGTCTCCAGTTCGAACCTGGGTAGCATCAATTTTCCTTTTTTACTCGGATTCTTTTTCCTCTTGTATTTTACTATTTTTTCTTTTGGAGAAAGAATTTTCCCATTCACACACACTTGGGCTTAGGGGTGAGCGTTCAGATTATTCGGATACAATCGGGTCGGGTCTTTCGGGTATAGACGGATAGGATCCATTTGGATATTTATAATTTTTGGGTTGGGTACGGGTCGGTTCTAATCGGGTTCGGGTCGATTCCGGGTATCCGAATCATTCAAAATTTATTTAAATATTTTTTACAAAAATTCAAATATTTTATATATTTCAGTTATTTGGCTGAATTTTGCAAAAAAAAAATTATTTTAACAAATATAACTAAAGATTTTTCAATATTTTAATTATTTTAGTCTAAAATTATCTAATATATTTGATTTATAATATAATTTTAAATATTTTAGTTATTCGAGTTTAACTATAAATAATATTTTTAAGTATATAATTATATTTCAGATATTTCGGATACCCATTCGGTTCTCGGTTCGGTTCAGGTTCGGATCCGGTTCTTCGGATATAGAAGTGTAGGACCCAATCGGATTATTACGTCAGTTCCAGTTCGGTTCGGTACCTTTTAGTTCGGTTCGGTACCTTTTAATTCGATTCAGTTCGGTTCGGTTCTTCCAATCCGGTTAAAATGTCCAGCCTACTTGGGCTTATCCTAGGACTTGGCCATTATCTAGTTTTTTAGAGGATAACTTGTTTTGCTAATTAATGTTTTACATTATAGAGAAATTTAAAGTTTTAGATCAAGATAATTTGTAAAACAACTAACTGATTCAGGCTGAAAGATAAGAGACTTATGCGTACTGAGCAGCTGTTGTTATAGTAGGAAACAAAAATGTGTAGGAAACAAAAAAACACATACATATTTTATTTGCTTAAATATTAATGGATTGATATTCGATTAACACAAGTTTGACAAAATTCTATTTAACGTAATCTACTCCCACACCGGTAATTACAAAGAAAAATACGAACCCATCATCATAACACTAAACAAAAAAAAAAAAGTAAAATATATAGCAGATTATTTGAAGAAGCAACTAAACCCTACCCACAGGAGACACAGGTGGGTGTGAGAGATACTTTGCCGGAGCCTCAGCTTCAATAGGACCTGAAAATGACTTCAGCCTCTCGTTTTGAATCATCGATGATGAAACCTCTCCACCACAAGCTTTGTTGTCTACACATGAAGTGTTTGTTTCCGGTGTCTTTAGCGAGTTCCTTCCCTCGTTAACCGCTATACAAATGGAGAATGCTTGCAAGAGTGAGAGTGATGTATTGTACTCAACCGCGTAAACACCTTCTCTGTATGGAGTGAAACTCAAGAATGGTTGGTTGTTGTTATTATCCTGTGATCCTCCCTGCCAAAAACCAAAATCACACATCAATGAGTTTTCATAATTGGGGCCCAAAAGGAAAAAGATATTCACAGTTTTGTGATGTTATTTATATAAACCTGAAAGAAAAGCTTGAAGGCATCTGAAGTGGAGATAGAGAGGTTTCTGGGTTTATTATGTTGATTTGTGAGGATTCTAAGGTTGCAGCCCATGTCCCAGCCTCCACAGTCGCATGAACCACCTGATTTCCATCGCTGGATCAGCGACGAAGGCCCTCCTTTGTGTGGGAGACTGTGAATTCCACTTGGAAGCACCACCGTTGCGTTCACGTCTGCAAAGTAATCTCCAAGTGTGGTCTCGTTCCGTTTCTGGTCTCGACAAGGGTCTTTGGTTGAGCTCGTGTCATCGATTTCCGGGATCTTGATTACCATGGCAGCTAGCTCGTTAGTCCGCTGCTGCGATTCAGATGCAACGAGTACAAATTCTCTGGTTAAGTGATTATCGACAGAACCGGAGACTCTCATCTGAGCGACAATGTTAGATGTGTACTCTTGGCCTTGCACCTTCCTGCCGTGGTTCATCCATTTTCCATTTTTCTTCTGTACTTCCTGGACAGTGAAAAACGTATACTTGTGTCCATACTCTTCCTTCTCTGGGGCAATCTGTTTCCTTATCGTGGCTGCTGTAATACTCTGTTCCTTGTCAACCGCAAAAGTGAACAGTGGTTGATCATTCTTAGACGTGACGCGAAAAAGAGCCTGAACGGTTGAAGATTTTCCGTTTCTTGACAGAAGGGTTGAAGAAGATGGTTGACCGTCAGAGATAATATGCTTTTGGTGACTTGAAGGTGCACCACCTTTTAGTGATGGCTCAGGAGATCTACATGCATGGCTCGATTTCGGTTTTATCAGCGGCTCGAGAAACCTTCTCAATGGACTAGACCTGCCTCTGTTTACCGCACTGGTATTATCAAAAGAAGAGCTGTCACTCATAGAAGAGGTGGATCGATTGTCTAAAGCAGCTCGTGATGATGGAAGTGTTGCGTTTAAGTGGGGAGGAGTCTGAGCGTCTTCAGAGTTTGAGTTCTTGCTTGACTTTCCCATGCTGAAGCTGAGTCGGCGAAACGGTGAAATGCTTCTTGCTCTTTCTGATACAGGTTTTACTGGTTTCTGATCTGACTGTTTGGGAAGTGTTTCTGTTGACCTTCTGTCTAGAGTCCTGCTCCTGGAGGGACTAGATTCGGCCTTTCTTGATCGTGGAGCTGAACGAGATCTTTCCGATAAAAATTTATTTTTATCTGCACTCAAGAAGTTGAGACGCTTTAAGAACGGTTTACTTCCATCAGCTTCACGTTCACGTTCCACGACTGCACCTTGCCCATACGCTAACCTCTCTGGGAACCCCTTTCTATTAGTTTCTGCCACTCGCTCAGCTAGCAACACTTTCGAATCATAGAACTTGGACAAACCGATGATCTGTTTCTGAGAAACAATTCCTGGTACAAATACAGCAGCAGGCTTTACTTTTCCAAACAGATCATGAACACGAGGATTTCGGATTCTCTCGTCCAGCTTCTCTCCTTTTTTCTTAGATTCATCAGCTAGGTTCCTCGATATTACCCTTGTGCACGAAGGACTATCAGGCTTTGATGCACTCAAGAAAGTTCTGGTTTTTGGAACAATCTTAAGATCAGAATCTTTCTTCTCGTTCTGTAGGAATGCAGTTCCACGAGGGCTTTGATGAATCTGCACATCTCTTCTAGTGGAATCCCTTTGTCCGTCAGTGCTATTTCCTGGCAAAGAGCTATGACTTTGGGAAGTATCACCATCATCTCTAGGTGGAACAAAATCTTTAGGACAATCTCCAGGCTTAGATGACATCAGATAGTACTGAAGTGGAGGGTGATTAATCCTTTTGCGTAAAGGAGAAGCACACAGACCTCTGCTTGAATCAGTCGACGACTCATCAGTCCAGAGTGATGACGATGTGCTTGTGTTGGACAACGAAGACCTCGTATGCTTATCCATCTGTTTATCACCACCCGATTGCCTACTTCTCATCTCCTGCGAACCAATGCCACCGGCTTTAACGTCTTTCACTTCAAGCTTCTCGCATTTCTTTATATAACTCGGCACGTAGGACTTGTATTTCACGAGGTCTCTTTCTCCTGACGCGGTTCTACCTATCCGCGACTTGAGCCGATTCTCCAAGCGTTTGGGACAGACGTCTTCAACTTTTTTGGTGATCTCGCGGTGGAAGTCGGAATAAGATAATCCGCGTTTGTCGTCTCTAAACTTATCCGGCAGATATGACCTTTGGCTTTCCTTAGTCAATACCTTCTTCTCAGCTGCCACAAAAGGCGGTCTATCACTCGAGCCCTTCTTCAGCTCCAAACGGCACTCCATCTCTTTAAGAAATGTCTCACTCAGATCATTCCTTAGCCTCTCATTCTACTGCAAGAAGCTTAAATTGCTCGAAATAATCTTGCAGCGTTTCCTGTAGATTCAAGAAAAACGTTAAGAGACCATAACAACTACCAACAAAAAAAAAAACTCTTATCCACACACAAGATAATAAATTCTCGTAGCCCAAAACTTTCAAATTTTTGAGATGGAATAAACAAGATGCTTAAAGTATCAGACAGAAACAGCTCATGACCTTTGAATCCTTTGAAATCCATGAGATCTGGCAAGAATCTCTACAAGATAAAGCTGAGTAAAAAGGCAGACCTAATCATATACGACCAAAAATTACAACCACATTCTTTCCGATTATTCCTTCTTTCACTTTCCCCACTTTACCAAAAGAGCCACTAAAAGCTGAAAGCGACCACAGAGGCCGCCTAAGTGTAAACACAAGATCGAAGAATTCACAGTGAAACACATAAATTTTCTTCGAAGACGAAACATTTCACTGGCCAAATGAAAACGAATATTTGGCAGTGTTCGGAGAGCGAAAAGCTCCGAAATCGAATCCGTACCTCGTTAGAATCAGCGCTCGTGAAACCCAGAGACTGAAGCAGCCATCGAATTAGTACATCGGAGAGGAATCACGAGGAGAAACAGATCTCTCTAATCCTCCGTGAAATCCGGAAGCGGGAATCGCGCCGACGAAGCTGACCCTATCAGCTACAGAGATAGAGAAGTAGAGTAAGAGAGAGAGAGAGAGGGGATTTTCGAGCTTCTTAATTGTAGATAGAGAGAGAGTTGTTGGAGAGAGTGTGGTTTTGCTCGCCGAGTCTTTCGTGGAAGTAGTTTATTGTTATTTTAATTTCTTTTTTCATTATTATTATTGGAGAAAGAAAAGGAAGAGAGACATCTTTTTTTGGTGGCCGACGGATTTAGTAAAAAGGTGAAAAAGAGTAGAATCGTACGATCGAGATTCCCTTAATGGACGCGGGAATTTCGTCAGCTTTGACCCCACTTAGTGGATCTCTAAGTCTCTCTACACACCGTTTGGATTAGACCGAGATTACTACGATACGAGGATAAATATGGGCCTAGTTTAAATAATAACCGATTGAGCCCATTTTAGTCTTTACTCTTAAAAGCCCATAAAGGCCCATGAACTCAGACCTTCTTCCTAGGATGTTCTAGATTCACCTGATTTTTTCCCCTCAGGTTTCCTCTCGATGCTTCTGGTTTCGCGTAAGAAAGAAGCTCGAGAAATTTCGATTTGGGCCTTTAAATAGCTTTCTTCGATTCTCAGTGTTTCCTCAGAAGTCGAAAATCAAAGTTTCTAAGCAACGAAATCGAATCAATTTCAGAAAGTTTCTTTTTGAGAAAACTCACTCGAGAATGTCGTTGATTCCGAGCTTCTTCGGCAACAACAGGCGTGGCAACACCTTCGATCCTTTCTCGCTAGACGTTTGGGATCCGTTCAAGGAGTTTTCGTCGCCGTCTTCCTTGCTTTCTCGAGAAAACTCTGCGATCGTGAACGCACGTGTGGACTGGAGGGAGACGCCGGAGGCGCACGTGTTCAAGGCGGACTTGCCCGGACTGAAGAAGGAGGAAGTGAAGGTCGAGATCGAGGAAGACAGCGTTCTGAAGATCAGCGGAGAGAGGCACGTGGAGAAGGAGGACAAGAACGACACGTGGCACCGTGTGGAGAGGTCGAGCGGGCAGTTCACGAGGAGGTTTAGGCTGCCGGAGAACGTGAAGATGGATCAGGTGAAAGCTGCGATGGAGAATGGAGTTTTGACTGTGACTGTGCCTAAGGCCGAGACGAAGAAAGCTGATGTGAAGTCTATTCAGATCTCCGGCTGATTCATCGCCTATTCGAGGACCCTGGTTCGAGCTGTGTTTGTATCGGGAGTTGGATGATCTTGTGTGTTTGTTGTGTTCTTGTTGTAGATCTGGTTTGACCAAGAGTCGTCTGTTTCAACTGAGAGATGATGTATCTTACTAAGTTATGGAATGAATAATTTTTGTTAAGCTTCGCATAAAACAATTCAAAACAAACGCACTTAGTACTATTGTCATTAACAATAAATTCAAATCCATAATCCAGTATTTACTTGTATCAAACTTAACAGATGCAGGATTTGAGAGAGAAGCAAACCAGGCTCCAACGAATTCTTATAACTAAGATCAAACTTGAAGTGATTTCAGTTAAGAGTCTAGTTGTAAATTTACAAAAATATAAATAAAAGTATTTTAGGCAAAATCTAGAGATTATTAAATAATGGATTTGATTATCCATTTGAGTTTATCAAATTCTTCACATCCACCCTTCATGTCCACCGCCTTATTAACCGACTCTCTTCTCTATAAATAAGAGAGTTCGACTTGTTGTAAAGATATAAGGAATAAGAAATCCCACCTTTCTAACCTTTAGCTCTTCTCTCTCGTACTCTACCTCCATCTCTCTCTCTTACTTAACATAGCAAACAAACACATATATATATATATTTAACATAAATCTCATCTTATATAGTAATAAATCTATAACAAAAACATATATATTTGGAATATTAAAAGTAAATTTTATTTTTTCCTTATAGATTATCCGATTTGTTTTCAATCTATTTTTACGAATTAAAAATATTTTATTAAAAACCCGCATCTATACGGATCCTATTCTAGTGAATATATACATGAAAACGAGTAAGCAGAAATTGTTTTAATATTCTTATATGATACCAAAGAGGTGGTGGCCTAGTGTTAGTGCAAGGGGGTTGGTTTTCTTGTGCCCCAGGTTCAAATCCTCTTTGGAACGGATGTATATTCTTTAAATCGGAATATAGAAAGGGCTAACTCCGGGTACTGGAGGAGATTACGGGCGTAAGGCCCAGAACTTCCACAGTTAATTAAAAAAAAAAATTAATTCTTATATGAATTAGGTTTAATTCTAACGTTTTATCTATTTATATATATAATATATATATACTCCCTTTGTTTCTTATAGAAATACTTTTTAGAATTTTTTTTTGTTTCAAATAGATAGCAGTTTTAGGTTTTCTATGCACTTTTTATGAGTTAATAATGATAAATTGTAAATTTCAATAAAAGTAATTGAATTTATTGAATTGATGTTGGTTTAAATTTATAGGAAATTGTTAATTACAGAAAATAATACATTTATTATCAAGTTTTAATGTGTTTTTTTAATATGTGTAAAAATTCTAAAAAGATTTTCTTTAAGAAACAGAGGGAGTATAATTTTGATGAATTAATTATCCTACTTTATCATAATTAAAATTTAGATTAGGATCCGCATATACGTAAATATATTATAATAAAATTTAAAAGTCGTTAAAATATTTTTTAAGAAAATAGAAAACAATATATATATATATATATATATATATATATATATATATATATATAAACTTGACGAATTAATTATCCTACTTTTATCATAATTAAAATCTAGATTATGATCAAATATATTATAATAAAATTTAAAAGTCGTTCAAATATTTTTTTAAGAAAATAGAAAACAAAATCTGATCACTACTAAAAAAATATATGAAAAACACAAAATCGAAACTTAAGAGTTATTTATTTATTTTAAATTTCATTTATTTTCAATTAAAATATTCAAAACCCATAATTTGTTGCGAGTCGTAAACAACATTAACCCTACTTCTCATATAGTTCACACACTTTATCAATTATCTTTTTCTGTTCAGCTGCGTTAAAAATTTGGGTATACAATTCGAGTCTTTTGAGTATGTTAACAATTTCCCGATTAACTCTTTTCAAGTAAATAAAGTCTCTCTTTCTCTTCACATTCATCTCTCTTATATGATTTCTCTGCTCTCTAGAGAAGTCGTGTTTCTTAAGACTCGCATCAAAAGCCTCTCTACATGATTCTTGATATCCTCCTTCTCATTGAGCTCATCATCGTTTAATGTCATATCATTAGCATATAGAATTTTCTTTTTTTAATTGAAATATATCCTAGTTAATCAATTTTTTTTTTTAATTTAGTTTTTTGTTTCTTCCTTATATGATATTTTTGTTTTCTAGAAAAATTATGTTTCTCAAGACTCGCATTAAAATCTTCTCTACATGATTCTTACTATCCTCCTCCACATTGAACTCATCATTGTCTAATGTAATATCATTAGCATCTAGAATTTCCTTTTTTTAATTGAAATATATCTTAATTAATCTAATTTATCTTTTGTTTTTATTTTTCTTTTCTTAAAATGAAATAGATCATTTTGTTTTACTTTCTTTTTATTAAATTAAAATATATCCTAGTTAATTTTATTTTACTTTTATAATCTTAATCGATAAATTTGACATTTTTTTTAGAAATTCCTTTTTTCTTTAAAAATAATATTTTACCGAAATACATATCAAAATATACATGACATGTGTCGAAATCTTATTGATTAACTTGGCACATGTCACGATCATATTAATTACTAACTTTGACGTTTATTTTTTCTTTTTAGTAAAATTGAAATATCTTGTTTACTTTTGTTTTGATTTTTCTTTTCTTAATTGATATATGTCTTTTTTATTTTTCCTTTTTATTTTATTTATTTTTCTTTTAAAAATAATAGTATTTTCTTTTTTCTTTTAAGATTAGTATATTTTTTCTTTATAATAAGATTTTAATCAAAACACGTGTTAAAATGTTATCGATTAACTTATCGTGTGTTGCGATCCAACTTTATATAATGAGAAGATTTAGTCTTTTAGTCAACAAGCAGCAGCAATCTTTTTTTTTTTTGAATATAACCTTTTTTTAATAGATTAAAGATTTGAATAAAAATGCTCATACTCATAAACTTAAATATTTATACAAGATTTAAGCCTACCCATCATGATTATCATTCTTTGTCGGATCTTCTATCTCTCACATACAAATCATCTTAAATTTAAACAAGTATATGTATCCAATTTGGATACATAAGCAAACGAATTGCCTTGTGAATATGGTCATACTTAGCCGAGTTATGAATTATGATTGATTTAAAGTCAAAGACATAGTCCTGAACCAAGTGATTGTTTAGAACTGAACCAAGAGATTGTATATTACATGAATGGATTGATGTAATAGACATGAAAATAAAACTACTTAAAGAACTCTTCAAATATTAGTAAAAAACCTCTTATTACACCCTCTTATTTATTGACACATCTTATTACACCATGCAATAGACATGAAAATAAAACTACTTAAAGAACTCTTCAAATATTAGTAAAAAACCTCCGGCCAACAGGTTTTCTAAACATTATGGTTCCTCAAATTCATCTAGGCATTTGGCAAAACAATTTCGAAAAAAACAAAACAGGAAGGACAGTTTTTGCATTAAACCATAACAGCTAAAGTTTTCATCAAGTAAAAATTCCCAGTCAAAACATGATCATACCACTCAAGTTGACCCCAAATCTCTCCTCTTTGACGTCTTTCCAGCAAAATCTCCGCACACCAAATCTCACTTGGTTTTTTTATAGAAAAAAACAAAGCTAGTCTCAAACCATAACTCATAATTTCAATGTCTGGCCACACTTTGATCTTAGCCCACAATTCTTCTAAGCCTTTCACCACTCCCCAATATCTCTGCTTTGGATCATATCTTTTTAAATTGTTGTTAGCCCAATCAAAGTAGTACAATACATCATCAACCACACACGAATGGTTCCACTTCTTTAAATTCAGCTTCTCGTCCGTTTCCCATTTGTTTTCCTTTGGCTCGTAAACAAAGCTGTTATGGGAATCCCTCATGAACAGCTTATCAGCCATCACCACCATCAAACTAGGCCACATGTCACTAAGCTCAATGTCTGGCTTTATCATCACAGGCTCCTCCCACTTTTGTGTTTCTGTATTGAACACCACCATCGTCTTCTTCCAGCCATCATAACAACGGCCATATCCAATTAGGTAGATTCTCCCGTCGATGATGTTAGCCATTGTATAAGCCATTGGCACAGGTATGCTGGGGAGAGATTGCACCGTGTGAGATCTACAGTCAATGTTGAAGGCAACATCATTCCCGTCAAACACATATATCTCAGAACTCACCGGGACATAGTTTCCATCGCGAGGCATAGCTGGCAGCGAAGGGATAAGGACCAAGCGACTATTGCCGTTGGCTTTCCGGCGGAGAATATACCAACGGTCATCATAGGTTTCTCTGTTATGGAGGACAACATAGAGACAGTGTTCGGTGCAACCCAACAAGGATCGCCTCGCGTATATCTCAGGGGACGCAACGAGTGATCGGAAGTGCTTTGAAACGAGGGAGAGAGTTGGAGAGTTGTATCTCGGTACACGCGCTAAGATGTCAAGGATGTGAATAGAAAGAGAAGAAACTGTCTTAGACTGAAATTTTTTACTTTCTTCTTCGACACTTTATCAATTACAAGAGTGCATATTTATACAATCTTTGGATCATTCTAGACCTACGCTTCTTGCCTCAAGATCACGTTACAAGTGTCAAGCATGCTTATGAACTGTCTAGGGAAAGAAGAGAGACATAGCACAAGAGTATGGGTCATAGNCTGAAGGATTTAAAATGCCTGAAGCATTAAGATCAAACTCGAAAGAGATTTGTGCGATCAAATTACAGCGATCACTTTACGGATTAAAGCAATCTGGACGCATGTGGTATAATCTCTTAAGTGAATACTTGTTGAGTAAAGGTTACGTCAACAATGCGATATGCCCTTGTGTTTTTATTAGGAAAGCTTTATTTGGATTTGTGATCATTGCTGTTTATGTTGATGACTTGAACATAATCGGAACTCAAAAAGAGATTGATGAGGCAAGAACTCATATGAAAGAAGAGTTCGAAATGAAAGATCTTGGAAAGACAAAGTTTTGTCTTGGGCTCCAGATAGAGCATTTCCAAGACGGAATATTTGTTCATCAATCAAATTACACGAAAAGGATCTTAAAACGCTTTAATATGGATAAAGCGACTTCTTTGAGTACTCTGATGGTCAATAGATCGCTTGATGTTAATAAATGTCCATTTCGACCTTGTGAGGATAGCGAAGAAATATTAGGTCCTGAAGTACCTTATATGAGCGCTATCGGTGAGCTTATGTATCTTGCAAATTGCACTCGACCAGATATAGCTTTTGCTACAAATTTACTTGCAAGATACAGCTCATCTCCTACTCACCGACATTGGAACGGAATAAAACATATATTTCGTTACCTACAAGGTACGGTTGACTTAGGTTTATTTTATTCTACAAACTCCGAGGTTTGTCTGGTTGGTTTTGCAGATGCAGGTTATTTATCAGACCCGCATAAGGCTCGATCGTAAACCGGATATGTTTTCACAATGGGAGGAACTGCGATCTCTTGGGGTTCCCAAAAGCTGACTTTGGTTGCAACTTCTTCAAATTATGCAGAAACTATTGCATTACATGAAGCTTGTAGAGAATGCGTATGGCTCAGATCTTTGATTCATCACATAAAAGAAACAAGTGGAATAGAGACAAGGAAGGAGCCAACAAAAGTGTTTGAAGACAATGCTGCATGTGTTGCACAATTTAAAGAGGGTTATATCAAGAGTGATCGAACGAAGCATATCCCTCCAAGATTTTTCTCCTACACACGAGAGCTTGAGAAGAATCAAGAAGTGAACATTTAATATGTTCGTTCATGTGACAATGCAGCCGATCTATTTACGAAGGCGCTTCCTACGACAACATTCAGAAAACACGTTCAAAGTATTAGAATGCGTCATCTAAGGGATCTTTGAAGAGAAGGTGATATCCATCATTTCGAAGGAGAGATTATGTCATTGTACTCTTTTTTCCTTGTCATGGTTTTTATCCCATTGGATTTTTACATGATAAGATTTTTAACGAAACAGTACATAACTTCGTATCGATGGATAATCAAAGGGGGAGTATTAAATAATGGATTTGATTATCCATTTGAGTTTATCAAATTCTTCACATCCACCCTTCATGTCCACCGCCTTATTAACCGACTCTCTTCTCTATAAATAAGAGAGTTCGACTTGTTGTAAAGATATAAGGAATAAGAAATCCCACCTTTCTAACCTTTAGCTCTTCTCTCTCGTACTCTACCTCCATCTCTCTCTCTTACTTAACATAGCAAACAAACACATATATATATATATTTAACATAAATCTCATCTTATATAGTAATAAATCTATAACAAAAACATATATATTTGGAATATTAAAAGTAAATTTTATTTTTTCCTTATAGATTATCCGATTTGTTTTCAATCTATTTTTACGAATTAAAAATATTTTATTAAAAACCCGCATCTATACGGATCCTATTCTAGTGAATATATACATGAAAACGAGTAAGCAGAAATTGTTTTAATATTCTTATATGATACCAAAGAGGTGGTGGCCTAGTGTTAGTGCAAGGGGGTTGGTTTTCTTGTGCCCCAGGTTCAAATCCTCTTTGGAACGGATGTATATTCTTTAAATCGGAATATAGAAAGGGCTAACTCCGGGTACTGGAGGAGATTACGGGCGTAAGGCCCAGAACTTCCACAGTTAATTAAAAAAAAAAATTAATTCTTATATGAATTAGGTTTAATTCTAACGTTTTATCTATTTATATATATAATATATATATACTCCCTTTGTTTCTTATAGAAATACTTTTTAGAATTTTTTTTTGTTTCAAATAGATAGCAGTTTTAGGTTTTCTATGCACTTTTTATGAGTTAATAATGATAAATTGTAAATTTCAATAAAAGTAATTGAATTTATTGAATTGATGTTGGTTTAAATTTATAGGAAATTGTTAATTACAGAAAATAATACATTTATTATCAAGTTTTAATGTGTTTTTTTAATATGTGTAAAAATTCTAAAAAGATTTTCTTTAAGAAACAGAGGGAGTATAATTTTGATGAATTAATTATCCTACTTTATCATAATTAAAATTTAGATTAGGATCCGCATATACGTAAATATATTATAATAAAATTTAAAAGTCGTTAAAATATTTTTTAAGAAAATAGAAAACAATATATATATATATATATATATATATATATATATATATATATATAAACTTGACGAATTAATTATCCTACTTTTATCATAATTAAAATCTAGATTATGATCAAATATATTATAATAAAATTTAAAAGTCGTTCAAATATTTTTTTAAGAAAATAGAAAACAAAATCTGATCACTACTAAAAAAATATATGAAAAACACAAAATCGAAACTTAAGAGTTATTTATTTATTTTAAATTTCATTTATTTTCAATTAAAATATTCAAAACCCATAATTTGTTGCGAGTCGTAAACAACATTAACCCTACTTCTCATATAGTTCACACACTTTATCAATTATCTTTTTCTGTTCAGCTGCGTTAAAAATTTGGGTATACAATTCGAGTCTTTTGAGTATGTTAACAATTTCCCGATTAACTCTTTTCAAGTAAATAAAGTCTCTCTTTCTCTTCACATTCATCTCTCTTATATGATTTCTCTGCTCTCTAGAGAAGTCGTGTTTCTTAAGACTCGCATCAAAAGCCTCTCTACATGATTCTTGATATCCTCCTTCTCATTGAGCTCATCATCGTTTAATGTCATATCATTAGCATATAGAATTTTCTTTTTTTAATTGAAATATATCCTAGTTAATCAATTTTTTTTTTTAATTTAGTTTTTTGTTTCTTCCTTATATGATATTTTTGTTTTCTAGAAAAATTATGTTTCTCAAGACTCGCATTAAAATCTTCTCTACATGATTCTTACTATCCTCCTCCACATTGAACTCATCATTGTCTAATGTAATATCATTAGCATCTAGAATTTCCTTTTTTTAATTGAAATATATCTTAATTAATCTAATTTATCTTTTGTTTTTATTTTTCTTTTCTTAAAATGAAATAGATCATTTTGTTTTACTTTCTTTTTATTAAATTAAAATATATCCTAGTTAATTTTATTTTACTTTTATAATCTTAATCGATAAATTTGACATTTTTTTTAGAAATTCCTTTTTTCTTTAAAAATAATATTTTACCGAAATACATATCAAAATATACATGACATGTGTCGAAATCTTATTGATTAACTTGGCACATGTCACGATCATATTAATTACTAACTTTGACGTTTATTTTTTCTTTTTAGTAAAATTGAAATATCTTGTTTACTTTTGTTTTGATTTTTCTTTTCTTAATTGATATATGTCTTTTTTATTTTTCCTTTTTATTTTATTTATTTTTCTTTTAAAAATAATAGTATTTTCTTTTTTCTTTTAAGATTAGTATATTTTTTCTTTATAATAAGATTTTAATCAAAACACGTGTTAAAATGTTATCGATTAACTTATCGTGTGTTGCGATCCAACTTTATATAATGAGAAGATTTAGTCTTTTAGTCAACAAGCAGCAGCAATCTTTTTTTTTTTTGAATATAACCTTTTTTTAATAGATTAAAGATTTGAATAAAAATGCTCATACTCATAAACTTAAATATTTATACAAGATTTAAGCCTACCCATCATGATTATCATTCTTTGTCGGATCTTCTATCTCTCACATACAAATCATCTTAAATTTAAACAAGTATATGTATCCAATTTGGATACATAAGCAAACGAATTGCCTTGTGAATATGGTCATACTTAGCCGAGTTATGAATTATGATTGATTTAAAGTCAAAGACATAGTCCTGAACCAAGTGATTGTTTAGAACTGAACCAAGAGATTGTATATTACATGAATGGATTGATGTAATAGACATGAAAATAAAACTACTTAAAGAACTCTTCAAATATTAGTAAAAAACCTCTTATTACACCCTCTTATTTATTGACACATCTTATTACACCATGCAATAGACATGAAAATAAAACTACTTAAAGAACTCTTCAAATATTAGTAAAAAACCTCTTATTACACCCTCTTATTTATTGACACATCTTATTACACCATGCAATAGACATGAAAATAAAACTACTTAAAGAACTCTTCAAATATTAGTAAAAAACCTCCGGCCAACAGGTTTTCTAAACATTATGGTTCCTCAAATTCATCTAGGCATTTGGCAAAACAATTTCGAAAAAAACAAAACAGGAAGGACAGTTTTTGCATTAAACCATAACAGCTAAAGTTTTCATCAAGTAAAAATTCCCAGTCAAAACATGATCATACCACTCAAGTTGACCCCAAATCTCTCCTCTTTGACGTCTTTCCAGCAAAATCTCCGCACACCAAATCTCACTTGGTTTTTTTATAGAAAAAAACAAAGCTAGTCTCAAACCATAACTCATAATTTCAATGTCTGGCCACACTTTGATCTTAGCCCACAATTCTTCTAAGCCTTTCACCACTCCCCAATATCTCTGCTTTGGATCATATCTTTTTAAATTGTTGTTAGCCCAATCAAAGTAGTACAATACATCATCAACCACACACGAATGGTTCCACTTCTTTAAATTCAGCTTCTCGTCCGTTTCCCATTTGTTTTCCTTTGGCTCGTAAACAAAGCTGTTATGGGAATCCCTCATGAACAGCTTATCAGCCATCACCACCATCAAACTAGGCCACATGTCACTAAGCTCAATGTCTGGCTTTATCATCACAGGCTCCTCCCACTTTTGTGTTTCTGTATTGAACACCACCATCGTCTTCTTCCAGCCATCATAACAACGGCCATATCCAATTAGGTAGATTCTCCCGTCGATGATGTTAGCCATTGTATAAGCCATTGGCACAGGTATGCTGGGGAGAGATTGCACCGTGTGAGATCTACAGTCAATGTTGAAGGCAACATCATTCCCGTCAAACACATATATCTCAGAACTCACCGGGACATAGTTTCCATCGCGAGGCATAGCTGGCAGCGAAGGGATAAGGACCAAGCGACTATTGCCGTTGGCTTTCCGGCGGAGAATATACCAACGGTCATCATAGGTTTCTCTGTTATGGAGGACAACATAGAGACAGTGTTCGGTGCAACCCAACAAGGATCGCCTCGCGTATATCTCAGGGGACGCAACGAGTGATCGGAAGTGCTTTGAAACGAGGGAGAGAGTTGGAGAGTTGTATCTCGGTACACGCGCTAAGATGTCAAGGATGTGAATAGAAAGAGAAGAAACTGTCTTAGACTGAAATTTTTTACTTTCTTCTTCGACACTTTATCAATTACAAGAGTGCATATTTATACAATCTTTGGATCATTCTAGACCTACGCTTCTTGCCTCAAGATCACGTTACAAGTGTCAAGCATGCCTATGAACTGTCTAGGGAAAGAAGAGAGACATAGCACAAGAGTATGGGTCATAGCATGAGAACCCAATTCCCATTGACTGGTTTTCCACTTGATGCACTCTTCATTTTCTTATTAATTCTTCTTGTCGTTTGTTGTACACGCTCATCCCCCCTCAAACTGATGGTGGGAGACGTCACAACATTCAGTTTGGAACGAAGTTGTTGAAAGGCATGTCGAGGGAGAGGTTTGGTGAAGATATCAGCTAGTTGCGATGTAGCAGGGATGTGTTGTATTTCAAGAACACCGAGAGCTACTCTTTCACGCACATAATGATAATCAACTTCGATATGCTTCGATCGACTGTGGAACACTGGATTGGCCGAGAGATGTACCGCCGAGAGATTCTCACACCTGAGAATAGCTGGGTTTGATTGTGAGATTCCGAGATCACGGAGAACAAAGGATATCCACGTTAGCTTCGAAGCAGCGGTTGCAAGAGCTCTGTATTCAGCCTCAGTTGAAGATCGAGAAACCGTTGGTTGCCGTTTTGCAGACCAAGAGAGGACGTTGGATCCTAACAGAGCACAAAAACCTCCTGTTGACCGGCGTGTGTCATGACATCCAGCCCAGTCACTGTCGCTGTAAGCAATCAAGGACGCATTACTGTTTCGATGGAGTTGTAAACCCATAGTAGAGGTACCACGGAGATACCGGAGAACTCGTTTCAAGAGGTTAAAGTCTGATTCTGTGGGAGAGTGCATCCTTTGGCAAATGAAGTTCACTGCAAATTGTATGTCAGGACGAGTTATGGTAAGGTACTGAAGTTTACCGGCAAGGCTGCGAAAATACCGTGGTTCAGAGAACAAACTTTTGTCCTGAAACACTTGATCGAGACGTAGTGGAAGAGGAGTGTGAACAGGATTGCAATTTGACATGTTGGCATGATGAAGGATTTCTTCAATGTACTTGTTTTGACAGAGAAACAATCCTTGAGAAGATGCATGTGCTTGGATACCCAAGAAGTGTAAATTTCCCAAATCTTTCATCGAGAATCGGGTATTGAGTTCTGCAATAAGTGACTGAAAAAGTGAAGGATTAGAACCAGTGAGCAATATGTCATCCACATATAGCAATAGAACAAGCGTATCCCCATCGTGATGATATATGAAGAGAGAGGGATCTGCCTTGCTGCAAACAAAACCATATTCGAGGAGAAAATTGCTGAATTTATCAAACCATGCCCTTGGAGCTTGTTTTAATCCGTAGAGAGCTTTCTTGAGAGAGCATATATGGTTTGGGAGAGCAGGATTTTCAAAACCTGGTGGTTGAACCATGTAAACTTGCTCTTGGAGATCACCATGCAGAAATGCGTTTTTCACATCCAACTGTGTGATGCTCCAGCTTTTGGAGGTTGCAACCGCCAAAACAATTCTAATTGTCGAAGTTCGAACCACCGGACTGTAGGTTTCAACAAAGTCCACTCCCTCTTCTTGATCAAAACCCTTAGCTACAAGTCTGGCCTTGAGCTTGTTGAGAGTCCCATCAGCATTGAGTTTCACAGTAAAAACCCAACGACAGCCAAGAATATTCATCTCAGCCGTTGCAGGTGTCAAAGTCCAAGTCTGATTTTGATAAATTGAATCAAGCTCATCAATCATTGCTTGTCGCCAACCAGGATGCACCAGAGCTTCTACTATTGTCTTCGGTAGTGAGGGGATAGTCTTGGTAGCAACAAGAGCATACCGAGGATTTGGCTTTCTTATCCCTAATCGAGACCTTGTTGTCATTGGATGAGCAGGTTCTGTTGCTGCTTCTTCTGTCGTTTGAGGAGCAGAGTCGGTTTGTAAGGATGATGAAGCTTCACTTGATGCAGGTAGAGAAGCTTCTTGTGTTGCAGGTGGCTCGATCACCGAAGCTGCAGATGTAGGCTCAAAAACTGCAGGTTCTGGAGAGTTGTTATCTTCTTGTGGATATTTTGCAATATCATGAGGGAGTGATGGGAGATAGTGGGGAGGCGAAGAGGAATTTGTACCATCCTGCCAAGCCTTGAGTAGACCTGCCTTGTGTTGATGGACGTGATGTCTGTATTTGTTGCTGAACGGGAAACACAATTCATCAAATATCACATGGCGACATATATATACTCGACCGGTTGGGGGATAGAGACAACGGTAGCCTTTGTATTGAGCATGGTACCCTAAGAACACGCACTGAAGTGAACGCGGTTCAAATTTATGTTGAGCATAAGGACGCAGACATGGATAGCACGCAGAACCAAAGACTCGAAGGAAAGAGTAGTCCGGCTTCTTTTTGAATAACACTTCATAAGGGTTTTGTTGACTCAGAGCAGTAGATGGGATCATGTTACTTATGAAATTTGCAGAGTAAAAAGCTTCAACCCAATACTTCAGGGGAGTTTGACTCTGAAATAACATGGACAATCCGAGCTCTGTTAAGTGCCGATGCTTTCGCTCAGCAAGACCATTTTGCTGAGGCGTAAACGGACACGAGATCAAATGACCAATACCGTGACTTTGTAGATGATTCCTGAATCTTTTGCTCATAAATTCTCCACCTCCATCACTTTGAAAGATTTTTATCTTTCTACTAAACCGGTTTTCAACATGTTTTTGAAAGGCTATGAAAACATCACAAAAATCAGACTTTGCCTTTAGAGGAATCAACCAAGAATACCGAGAGAAGTTGTCAACAAACACAGCATAGTACTTTAATCCTTGGACTGATACAACCGGAGAAGGACCCCAAAGATCACAATGTATCCGATCTATTGGTTCCTTGACACTAGATTCAGAAATAAAAAAGGGGAGTTGAGAACTCTTTCCCAACTGACACGGTTCACAAATGAGCGATGAATTGCTCTTATTGACTACTATCGCCTTGCGTGACTTGAGAAGTTGAAGAATGTTGAAGTTTGTATGTCCGAGGCGTTGATGCCAGATCATATCACTAGCAGCAGACTGTCGATTTGAAAAGAAAGCCACAAACTCCTTGTTCTCCAACACATAAAGACCTTCACGACGTGGCCCCTTTGTCACCACTTTCTGAGTATTGAGGTCGATCACATAGACAGCATTAGCATCAAAAAATACCCCACAAGGGTAGTCTTCACATAATTTTGATATAGATAGTAGTGATTTCTGCATTGATGGACATACAAGAACGTCATTAAGAGGAAGGCTACCTGTTGACGTGGTGAGAGTGGTGGAACCAACATGAGTGATGGGAAGGAATGTTCCATCTGCAACCATGACATTCTCTGGTCCTGAGTATGGTACTGCTGTAGTCAGTGGAGCGGTTGTGGAAGTAATGTGAGCAGAAGCGCCAGAGTCAGGAAACCACTCTTGTCCAGTCTTCTCGGAGACACGAAAAGCAGAGAGAGCTTGTGGAGCATCGTTACTCTGGTAGTTGACATCAAATCGATTCCAACACTTAAGAGCAGAATGACCTGTTCGACCACATATTTGACAGACAGGACGAGGATTGTTAGAGCCTCCTGGAGCTTGATTCCATCCAGAGGTGTTGACCTGCTGAGAAAAACCTCTACCACGTGTTGAAAAACCACCACGACCCCTGCTACTAAAGCGAGAGTATGAGTAACCACGACCTCGTCGAGCTTCGTTATTGTAGTTGGATCTCTGTGTTTGAAACGCCAGATTGGGAGTAACATCAGACACAATTTCATAGGACTGGAGACGCGCATCAAAACCAGAGACCTCCGAGATGACATCGTTGAGTGTTGGTGTAGGGAGGCGTGACATGGAGCTTTGAACGACTGTGGTTATTGCATCATACTCACGACCCAAACCATTGATGAAGGAGAATATCTTCATGGGCTCATCTATTGGCCTTCCAATGGAGCTGAGCTTGTCACAGACAGCACGAAACTCACGACAGTAAGTGGAGAGATCTTTACCTCGCTTAGACATCAGTTGGAGGGTTCGACGAAGCTCAAACTCTCTAGCAACTTAACTTTTGTTGTAGTTGTCAGTAAGAGAGACCCAAACATCATGAGAGGTAGCCAAGCAATGAACGGTACCGAGAACTTCTTCAGTAAGAGTTCCAAAAATCCATGAGATGACAAGCTGATATGTGCAGATCCATGCTTCAAACTGTGGATTGGGCGTTTGAGTTACGATGTTATCGACGGTGGTGGTCGTGTGTTCCGGCGGTTGAGCGATTTGGCCAGTAACAAAGCCTAGCAGCTTCTGACTACGAAGAAGAGACTCCATTTGAGTCTTCCAAAGAAGATAGTTACTGTCATTCAACTTGATTGTTATAGAACTAGAGACATGAACGTTAGAAGGAAAAGGGTAAGGATCGATTCTCTCAGCCATTACAGCACCTGTGAGGGTTTATGAGAGCTCTTATACCATTTTAATAGAAAGAGAAGAAACTGTTTTAAACTGAAATTTTTTACTTTCTTCTTCGACACTTTATCAATTACAAAAGTGCTTATTTATACAATCTTTGGATCATTCTAGACCTACGTTCCTTGCCTCAAAATCACGTTACAAGTGTCAAGCATGCTTATGAACTGTCTAGGGAAAGAAGAGAGACATAACACAAGAGTATGGGTCATAGCATAAGAGCACAATTCCCATTGACTGGTTTTCCACTTGATGCACTCTTCATTTTCTTATTAATTCTTCTTGTCGTTTGTTGTACACGCTCAAAGGATGACGTCTTCGGAAAGTGACGTTATCAGAGACGGTGGTCCTGAGGATTGCTACTTCTCCATATAAACAATCACCAAATCTCTGAGAGAAATATGTTATAAAAAAAAAAAGTCCCTGAGAAAAAAGCGCGCGCAGAACCCTACTTTTAGGCTCAAATCAACAACAACAATCACCGAGAGAGGAATATCCAAAACCCTATTTTCCTGTACTATAATTCTTACTGGATATCTAAAAATTATATTTTTCATTAATGAGAGTATAGCTAAATTTAATAATTTGATATACTTATGTAATGCAATTATTGCGATAAACATGGCAAAAATTGTATTTCATTAATGAGAGTATAGCTAAATTTAATAATTTGATATAAATATATAATTCTTACTATATATCCTCATAAACCTTCGAATTTTCTCTTTTTCTCAAATATGGATCTATCGATCATGACACATGTAGATTTCTTCTTACGCTCATTTTCTTTTTTTGTTTGACATCAAAATCTCTATTTTATTAAATTTTTGGGTATATATAGATTCTCCTATATAAAGAATCATTCCAACTTACATAGAAAAAAACAGAAACTTCGTGCTCTTGCATTATCAATACGAGGAATGTAAACAATACTAGAATTAAACAAATATTAGTGTTTGGTTCCTACCACCTTCATAGTTGAATCTCGTTTTTTACCACTTTAAATTCAAGTAAAGCTCGTTTGGCCTTTTTTTTTTTTTTTTTTTTGGTCAAATCTTGTTTGGTGTTCAATCCATTAATTTGAATCATACAATTTATGCTTACTCGTTTTCATGTATATATTCATTTAGTCTTCTAATCAACAAACAGCAGAAATCTTCTTTTGTTGAATATAAACTGTTTTTTTTATAGATTAAAGATTTGAATAAAAATGCTCATACTCGTAAATTTAAATATTTAATAAAAAATTTAAGCCTACCCATCATGGTTATCATTCTTTGTCGGATCTTCTATCTCTCACACACAAATCATCTTAAATTTAAACAAGTATATGTATCCAAATTGGATACATAAGCAAACGAATTGCTTTGTGAATATGGTCATACTTGAGCCGAGTTATGAATTATGATTGATGTAAAGTCAAATACATAGTCCTGATCGAACCAAGTGATTGTTTAAAACTGAACCAAGAGATTGTATATTACATGAATGGATTAATGGTTGAGTTATGCATAAAGTGATTGTGTTAGTTTACTGAGAACAAGTAAATGTGAGAGAGTAGAAATATAAAATCGTTTGTAATGTATGCGGGAATTAAGTGTAGCTCAAGTTTGTAATGTACGCGGGAATGAGTTATGCTATATAATTAATGTCTATATATGCATTTAACCTTAATCAATACACAGCGAAAATCTTATTTTAAACATACTGCTTTTTACTAATGTAGATAAAAAAAATTGGATAAAAATGCTCATATCCATAGATATTTCACACAAAAATATAAGTCAATCCATCATGATTCTCATTTCTTATCGGATCTTCTGTCTCGCATACTAACCATCCATTTACGATGCATAAGCAAACTGCTTAGTCATCATCCATCCTCAGTAGGCTAATATAGTGTTATGAATTGGAAAGTGTTGTTTGTATTGATTCACAAAGTAGAGTATTTATACAAATAGGTAGTCCTATTCTAGATAGATATAAGCTAGAATATATAATATTAGATTACAACAAATCATTTATTCATCTTTATCTCAATACCCTCCCTCAAGTTGGAGGTGAAACGTCTTGAATCTCCAACTTGTAAAGAAAGAAGTCGAACTCTCGTTGAAAGTAGTTGTAGAAGTAGAAGTGTAGGACTTTCTGATATGATTTCGAGGCAACGAAATCAGAGTCGACATTGTAGATAGTAAGCAGAAGCTAATATGGTGATGATGGCCACGTAGGTAGGGGTAATCTCCGGCATGATTGTCGAAGAAATAGTAGAAAATATAAGGTTTGTAGAAATAGAAGGAAAAAACCAATAGATTGTGAACAACCTTAAACCCTTAAACCTAATTATCATAAATATCTCCTTCACGGTTTTAAAACCAAAACCAAAATATAATTAAAGAAAAGCAAAAAAAATCAAACTTAAAGAGAAAAACGAGAATAATAAAAAAAACTATGTAATCCAACTACCAATGTCATTTTCATCGTGTGTACCACCGTCTCCCTCTTCTTCTCCACCAATAGTCAATTTCTCCATGATCTGTCACTAAGGTAAGATCGTAAGAGTTTTAGTGCGGAAACGTTAATTCTAATTCACAAGAATCGACTACTCTGATACCATGTTGAGGCAACGAAAAACAGAGTCGAGATCGTAAGTAGTAAGCGGAAGCATATACTTAAATCTTCGATCTTCAAAATAGATCGGTGATTGCTGCGAGAAAATAATCAAAGACTTTGCAATTGCAAAGTCAAACTCTCGGTCTCGTTGAAAATAGTTGTAGAAGTAGAAATCGAGCTTCATGTAGCTTTAATCAATGGCTTGAACAGAAGCAACAACAATAACAAGAGATCATTGAGTTGATCAAAGAGATCAAAAACTTGTAAAGAGGTGGAGTCTTGAGTAGAGAATCTTTGCCAGACATATGTGATTGTCGTGAGACAAATCACAATAAATAGAAGTAGAAATAGTAGTAGAAAAAGAGCAACCATGTGGTTGATCAAAGAAGCCACGGTGACTTGAAAAAAAAAATCAAAATTACCAACGATAAAGATGTAGAAATTTTAGGAGATAAAAATTAGGTCATATTTTGTGCTTCACGTCATCATCAGGATCGTCTCCACCATCTTCTTCGTTCGTCTCTCTTCCAACGATCATCATGATCACAAATACTTTAATGCAAAAGCGTTAACTTTGATCCCGAAAAATCGAAAGCTCTGATACCATGTAATGAATTGGAAAGTGTTGTTTGTATAGATTCACAAAATAGAGTATTTATACAAATATATGTAGTCCTATTCTAGATAAAGATAAGCTAGAATATAGAATATTAGATTACAACAAATCTTTTATTCATCTCTATCTCAATGCGTGTTTATGCATAAATTCAACAATCAATCCACTTATGCAAAATATTAATTACATTGGTTCAATTTCAAACCGTCACTTGGTTACAATATAATCATCTCACATCGATCAATTGTCAACTTGGTTTCAAGTCATGCAATTAATCAATTTCCTCTCAAGTCTCTCTAAACACCGTAATTGATTTACATATCAAGCCCATAAAAACCAATCCAGCCCATTATCGATATACATATCAAGCCCATGAAACTTTGGCATAAACACCACTAGATTTTTCCGGATTCACCTGATATTTTTCTTCAGGTCTTCTAGACGCTTCTTCTGTTTTCGCGTAAGTTAGAGAATCAGTGGAGAAAAATTCGAAAAGCTCAAGAAATTTCGATTCGTTCCTTTAAATAGCTTCTTCGATGCTCTGCGTTTACTCAGAAGTCGAAAATCAAATTCGCAGTAACGAAATCGAATCAATTCGCGAAATCCCTTTTGAAAAAGCTCACTCGAGAATGTCGTTGATTCCGAGCTTCTTCGGCAACAACAGGCGTAGCAGCATCTTCGATCCTTTCTCGCTAGACGTTTGGGATCCGTTCAAGGAATTTTCGTCGCCTTCTTCCTCGCTTTCCCGAGAAAACTCTGCGATCGTGAACGCACGTGTGGACTGGAGGGAGACGCCGGAGGCGCACGTGTTCAAGGCGGATTTTCCTGGACTGAAGAAGGAGGAAGTGAAGGTCGAGATCGAGGAAGACAGCGTGTTGAAGATCAGCGGGGAGAGACACGTGGAGAAGGAGGACAAGAACGACACGTGGCACCGCGTGGAGAGGTCGAGCGGGCAGTTCACGAGGAAGTTTAGGCTGCCGGAGAACGTGAAGATGGATCAGGTGAAAGCTGCGATGGAGAACGGAGTTTTGACTGTGACTGTGCCTAAAGCGGAGACGAAGAAGGCTGGTGATGTTAAGTCTATTCAGATCTCTGGCTGATTTCACGCACCCCAGGTCTCTGGTTCGAAGCTTTTTCGTTTATAAAATATATGATCTTGTGTTGTGTGTCTTGTGTTCTGATTTCACTGAGCGTTGTCGTCGTCTGTCTAAATTTGAAGGTAATCAGTTGAGCGATGAATGCATCTTAATATAAAATATGGAATAAACTAATTTGTGGTGAAGCTTCTTCGCATTAATTAGTGTTTAACTTGAGCTTATAAATTTATGTCTCTGTCTAAATTTATATCTTCATCATTCTCAACATTTCTCATCACTAATTTTTTCTTTTTTGTGCACATAGAATTTTCACTTTGAGAACCAACATCAAGATTAGTAACATTAAGATTGGAACTGAATCGAATCCGTAATCCAAAAATAAGCCAAAATGGGCATCTTGAAAATTAAAATATGTCCAAGTGACGTGAGCCGTGACGTCTTTATAATTTATCCATTTTTCGGGTTATCTTCATAATATCACTAGACAGTGTGGACACCGAAAGAAAGTAAAATGGTCCCTTGTCGTTTTCATATAATATAATAATCAATCACGATAACAAAACCAAAGAAACTAGTCATAGAAGAAGAAGGAAATAGAGAATCCAATGGCGGAGAAAGAAGAGAGTGTAAAGCTTTTAGGGTTTTGGGCAAGCCCTTTCACCCGTCGGGTCGAAATGGCTCTCAAGCTCAAAGGCGTACCTTACGATTACTTGGAGGAAGATTTGGTCGACAAGAGTCCTTTGCTTCTCCAACTAAACCCGGTTCACAAGAAGGTCCCGGTTCTTGTCCACGATGGTAAACCAATCCTCGAGTCAAATCTAATGCTCGAATACATCGACCAAACATGGACAAACAATCCAATTTTTCCTCAAGATCCTTACGACAAAGCCATGGCTAGATTCTTGGCCAAATTCGTCGACGAACAAGTAAATATCTAAAAACCAATTCCTTAATTAACTAATCGCATAGGTGAAATTTTTTTTAATACTATTTGTAATTAGTTTTCTAAAGAAACGGTTTGTTATATATATTGCTCTATATATCTTGTAGCTCGCACCAGTTGGATTCAGGTCTCTGGTGAAAGCAGAGAAGGGAATAGAGGTTGCAATCGAGGAGGCTCGAGGACTAATTATGTTTCTTGAGAAGGAAGTCGCCGGAAAAGATTTCTTCGGTGGAGAGACCATCGGATTCTTGGACTTGGTGGTCGGAACTATGATCCCGTATTGCGGTGTTCGAGCGTGGGAATTTATGGGAATCGATATGATTCCAGAGGAAAAGTTTCCAGAATTAAACAGATGGATCAAGAAGTTGAATGAGGTTGAGATCGTGAGGGAATGTGTACCTCCAAGAGAGGAACATATTGAGCACTTGAAAAGAAACGCAGAGAGAATCATATCGGCCTATAAGAGACAATCATAATACTCTGTGATCCGGATAATGTTTTTACTATATGTTTGCATACCTCTTTATTTTAAAAGTTGTATGAACAGTTTACTAAATACCCTTTAACATGGTTTTCTTGATTAAGTAACCTTAAGTATACTTTCTTTCATTTGTGTAATATTAAGTGTTACAAAGTTCTATTTTTCTAGTTTTCCTCGTTTAATGAATGTTAGAGATTGGTTTAGCACCCTTCTAAAAGGTTCCTATTAAATTCAGTTCGAACCATACTTCACAGTCCCTCCCAATTCGGAAGAATGGTCAAGTGGGCAATCGACCTGTCTGAGTACGACATCGAGTATCACAACCGAATTTGCGCGAAGACACAAGTCCTTGCTGATTTTCTCATTGAGTTACCATCCGAGCTAACTAGTGCGGAAGTACCATTGGAGCGCTGGACCTTTCACGTTGACGGAGCCTCTTCACGACTCGGATCGGGAGCCGGGGTACAACTCGAATCCCCCACTGGAGAGATTCTGGAATAATCATTTTGCCTCGAGTTCCCAGCGTCGAACAACGAAGCTGAGTACGAAGCGTTACTCGACGGTCTGCGTTTAGCCCGGGGAATACAAATCGAACACATTCGCGCCTTCTGCGATTCACAGCTCGTCGCGAATCAATTCAACGGCGAATACGACGCCAAAGATGACCGGATGGACGCCTACCTCAAACTCGTCCAATTATCCGCGGGGAGTTTAAGACCTTCGAGCTCCCCAAAATACCTCGGAAGGAGAATACAGCTGCTGACGCCTTGGCCGCCCTCGCCACCAGCACAGATCCCGATCTTCGACGTACCATCCCTGTCGCAACCATACCCCACTCCAGCGTAATGCAGCCCCGAGAGATCTGTACTCTGACCTATGACGAGTATGACGACCCGATGGAGCTCCTCAACGAACCAAGAACCGACGGCGTAGATTGGCGCGTCGAGCTTATGCTATATTTAGCAGATGGAGAAGTACCAAAGGATAGATGGGCAGCACGTCGCCTTAAAGCCCGCGGTGCAAAGTACTCGATGGTACGCGACCAACTCTGTCGATGGACCTCAACGGGCGTCTTGCTCAAATGCATCAATGGCGATGAAATCTCCCGCGTAATTAAAGAAACACACGACGGAGCCGGAGGCAACCACTCTGGCGGCCGAGCTCTCGCTCTAAAAGTAAAAAAGGCTGGTTTTTATTGGCCTTCTATGATGACGGACTGCGAGACATACGCCAAGAAGTGCGAATTCTGCCAAAGGCATGCTCCAATGATCAATCAACCCACCGAGCTGCTTACCTCGGCAGTCCAGCCCTACCCCTTCATGCGCTGGGCAATGGATATCGTTGGCCCTCTCCCGTCCTCAAGACAACGCAAGTATTTGCTCGTCATGACCGACTATTTCACAAAGTGGGTGGAGGCTAAGGCGTACGTCCGGATCCAGGACAAGGAAGTGCAAAACTTCGTATGGAAGTACATCAATTGCCGACACGGGCTTCCATACGAAATCGTCACCGATAACGGCTCCCAGTTCATCTCCAAACTTTTCGAAGGATTTTGCGAGCGCTGGAACATCCGACTAAGTAAATCAACCCCGCGCTACCCTCAAGGCAACGGTCAAGCCGAAGCAACGAACAAAACCATCATTGACGGCCTGAAGAAACGCCTCGAAAAGAAGAAGGGTCTCTGGGCTGACGAGTTGGACGGCGTCCTCTGGTTCCATCGTACAACACCTCGCACTGCAACTGGTCAGACTCTGTTCTCCTTATCTCACGGCTGCGAAGCAATAGTTCCCGCCGAAGTCAATGTTTCCAGCATTCGCCGAACTCTGATGACCGAGAACCCCGAGGTGAACGACGCCGTACTCACCGAGAACCTCGACATTGCGGAGGAACTGCGCGACTTAGCACTCCTTCGGATGCAGAACTACCAGAACCAAGCTTCGCAGTACTACAATAAGAAGGTCCGCAATAGACATTTCGACAATGGAGACCTCGTCCTTCAAAAAGTGTATGAAAACACGAAAGAATGGGGAGCAGGCAAGCTTGGAGCTAACTGGGAAGGCCCCTATATCATCACCAAGGTCGTGAAACCCGGCGTCTACCGCCTCGAAACAACCACGGGCGAAGAAGTCCCACGGGCATGGAATTCAATGAGCCTTAAACGCTTCTACTCTTAAGCCCGGCTATTCAGCTCGGCATCCTTCAGACCGGCACCTTCGCCAAAAAAAATAAAAATAAAAATAAAAAGAGCTCGTCAACCGAGCAGTTCTCTGTTGTAATATAAACTACGAATGATTTGATCTCGTTTGGGTACGTAGACAGCCCTATTTGGGTCCAACTATAACTTAATAAAAATTTCAAATTTTCCCATTTTATACGCTCCCGAGCTATTTTACACATCAACTTCCTGGCCAGTCGTTAGATATGCCTACAACTAAGTCTGATCAACTTAGTTCGGCACCACCAAAAGCCAAGATCCGTCTTGCATGCGTTCCTCATGGATGCCGTGGTGAAATAATCCACAATATAAGTCGAGCCTGTTCTCGCAAATTTTCTAAGTCATGTAAAGCATATAAGCCGAGCCTTGCTCGCACATTTGCATTCGAACTTAGAAATTTCCTAAGTCATACCAATAACTAAACGCCGACCTGATCGCATATTGGTATTCGTACTTAGGAATAAGTCGTATGATCCATATAAGCCGACCTGTTTCACATGATCGTATTAGTACTTACCTTTTAAAGCCGAGATCCGTCTCGCAAATTCCTAAGTCATGTAAACATTGAATAAGCCGAGCCGAACTAAATCACTTGCACGTTTACATTAGCACTTACGAAAATCTGAGTCGTACAAACAATTTAAAGCCGATATCGCATCGCATGTTTGTATTCGAACTCCAATTACTCACGTATCTAAAATAGACTCAGATCGGAAGTACGATTAAAAAATTCAAAGCATTTAATAGAAGCCAAAACCGACACTCGTTCAAAAGCCCTCTCGGGCAAACATTCGAATCTAAACCCAGCTCGGTTTATCAAGAGTTCAAAAATAAAAATAAAAACAGAAACAAGAAAACCAATTTTAACTAAGGGGTGATCAATCCCCGAAAACATCGATCAACTCCTCGCCGTCTTCCAGCTCGGTCCCCTCCTTGCTTCCCTCAGCTCGAACAGGCTCCTTGCCAAGATCTTCTGCTCGCTCATCTTCTTTTGGAAGCTCTCCCTCCGGCTCAAGTCTCACGGACGAGTCGGTAGGGTTAACCGTAGTGGGATCGACCATAATGGGATCAACCGCTATTTGAATATCGAGCTGCTCGACGCACGTCTCTGCGGGTACGTTCCCTTTTGAAGCATCAGGTTGAACGACCGCTGTCGCAGTGGCCGCGCTCTCGGCCTGCGGCTCGGGCGATTTAAGACGAGAAGCTACCTCCGAAGTCACCAAGGGTGCGTTCGACCCGAACTCATTGATTCCCGTAGGGCGAGCGGACGGGTCATCGCGAGGATAGCGCAGCGCCAGCAGAGGAGCATCGAACTCTCCCTCTTCAAAGAAGATTTCATCGAAGGTGTTCGCCTTGGCTTCCCACTTGGCGATGTCTTCTTCAATCTTATCAGTGGCCGCCTTGGGAAGGTCCAACCCCAACCTCTTCGCGAGCTCCGCAATAGAGCGAGCTCCACGGGCTTGAGCCAAAGACGAAACGATCTTGTCAACCTCCTTTCGTTGCTCAAGGCTTTTCTTCATTTTCTCCGTCAGACCGGAGTAGAAGCTGATGACCTGATTTTGGGAGAAGACGGCTATCTCATCGCGAGATTTCCTCAACCGATTGGCCTCCGCTTTGTAGTGCTCGACCTGCTTCGTCGACCTGATGAGAGCCGAGGAGATCTCGGAATTATTGGCTTCCAACTCCCCAACTTGGGATTGAAGCTCGATAACTTTCTCCTCGAGCTGCGCAGTTTTCAGTTTCTCGACCTCGAAACTAAGACTAGCCTCGTGGAATTTCTTCTCTGCCGTAGCCCTCTCCTTCGCGGCCTATTTGACCTTCCTCGCATCGCGACCAAGACGACCAAGCAAATGGTTCGCGCTGCTTTTCGCCTGTATAGAAACTTATAAGAGCCCGTTCTACAACCATAAAGAAAAATTCGATTGAAGTGAGTCTTACCCGGATCTCGTCCGCGGCCCACTGCTCATACTCGTCCCGGTAAGAAAACTCCTCCACCGGAGGACCAGCCGTCGCTCTGGCTTTAAGACCCCAAACCAACTTCGAACAGGTACGACGGTCAGTTGACAGTGGCTCCTTCCCGTAATACTCGAACTGGAAGGCATGAGGATTTGGAGCAGAATCCGATCTGGCACGCTTGGAAGCCTGGTCGGGAGTACTATTCGACTCAACCTCGGAAGACTTCCGTTTGCCGGTCGCCTTGGCCTTCCTTTTAGCTGCCTCCTCGACGTCTACCTGCGTCTCAACAGCGACCTCCTCGTTACCTCCTGCAGCTCGGCGATCTGCGGGAGTAACGTCATCCGAGCTCAAGCTCGGGACGGACGCTTCAGCGCCGCCTCGTTTAGGATCTTTTTTCTTAGATCCCCGCGAGGCCTTCTTGGCATCACTCGTCCTTTTTGATCCGGGCTCTTTGGGACCCTTCCCTTTGGAAGCATCCAAACCTGACGCAGCTGGCGACTTCGCGCCCGATGTCTTTATGACCTCCTCCAAACCCATGGAGTAATCTTTTATTTCTCGGGGAGCAAGCAGCATTTTCTTCTTGCGAGACGACCTCGTGAGGGAATTAGCAGCTCGGTTTATTCTGCGAACTGTGAGTTCTGGCCAATATAGTTGGCTAAGTATCAGGAACGCGTCTCTGCTCTTTTCGAAATCGTCGGGGAGTGGACCGATTGGAGTGTATCGACCTGAGAAAAGAAAAGAGATCGGTCATCAACAGAAGCACGGAAGCTGGAAAGATAAACAAAGAATCTAAGATTCTACCGAGCTCTGTTTTCCAACGGCTTTCAACAAAGATGTTGGGATCAGCCATTGAATATTCATCGACGTGCACAAAAAAATAGTAATCTCCCCAGTTGCTGATTTTACTAATAAATCCCCCGGACAGGATATTGTATTTCGGCCTCATGCTCGCGTAGAACGATCCACGCGACTTCTGCCCAGGCACGCGCTTGAGGATAGTCAGCTCCTCGAATACGTGGCAGTTGAACGAAATCCAGTTCTCATAAGCCATAACCGCAAGTGCGACCAGATTCTTGATGCCGCCATGGCCCATCTGGGAAATCGACATTCCCCTCGCGTTACAGAACTCGAAAAAGAGTCTTGGAAGCGGGAACCAAAGGTGACAGTGCGTGAAAAAGCACTCGTACAGACAGATCCAGCCCGAAGGTACGTCCCACGGACGCTCAAAGGGGGCCGGAACTAAGAATTTCACTTCAGGACCGATCTCGCGCTGTGTCTTTAGCGCGAGCAAAGACTCTCCCGTCGATTGGGTCGGGATCACACCCCAGCGGTTATCTGTTTCGGGAAGGATTTTCTTCTTTTTCTTCTTGGCCCCACCTCTTTTGGTCCCGGCTTCTGATTTAGTCCAGAGGTCAACAATCTCATACTCGCCAAACTCCATGTTGAGACCGGAACCGACGGTAGCTCGGGCTTCCGTCTCCGCGACGAGGTCTTCGTCCTCCGGGCATAATTCGTTGCCACCATTGTCATCAGACTCATCCCTTAACCGTGGGATGCTAAAAGTTTGCCGAGCTTAGGACGCTCCGACATCACCAGGACGGGTCACACCGAGCTGTGCCGCTTCAAACCGCTCGGCAGCAGCCCGTTGATTTAGAAGCCTTAATTCGTCACGAGAGTATCCCGTTTCATCTGCAAACTCCTGATCAAATTCTTCCGAGCTATCAGGTGAGATCCGACCTGATACCTTTGGAGTCGTGTCTTCTTCTGAGCTCGGCGAAACCAGAAGCGCCATCACTTTAGAATTTTTTTGGATCAAACCCATTATGTTTTGATGGAATCTCTTGAAGAAAATAGAAGAACACGAAGAACACGAAGAACACGAAGAACACGAAGAACGCGAAGAACACGGGCGGCGGATCTAAAGCAGATCAGCAAAATCACGCCGAGAAATCTAAAACTACGGCGTTTTGTTTATCTAGAACGAACCTTTGCTTTCTTTCGCGAGATGAAAAAGTGAAGAAATGAGGAGAGCTCCCTCGATTTATAGAGAAACGAGAACGGTTTTCGAGAGTCATCATTATCTTGGAGACTCTTCGTATTTCCCCGAATTAAATCTATTCGGAACATTCACCACAACCGTACACGTGTCGCCCTAAAAACATGACTGCTTTCGCGGAAAAACAAAATCTTTCGACCTAATCCGCCCGGAAGCGAATCTTGACGATTTTTCCAAGGGTAGAATTTCCCGAGCTGAATTCACATTGAGCCGTGATCTTTTCAAGTTCCCCGAGCTCATTACTCACGCTCGCCGAACTAGGGGGGGGACTAATTGTTAGAGATGGGTTTAGCACCCCTCTAAAAGGCCCCCATTAAACCCAGCTCGGCCCATTCAAATTAGGGCTCCTCGCCCCACTCGACTCGCCATGACGAGGAGGTCGGCGCCGCCTTCTGAAGAAAAAAGAAATCTTTCGAAAAGAGCGGGAGGTCGGCTGAAGATAAAGGAAATCTTCCTTTTCCCCGAAAAGGAAGGAGTTCGAACGACCGACTTAGGTCCACTATAAATAGAGGAAGGATGGTTCATTCGCCAGATCCGCAATTCTTCTCTCGAGACCTAGGGCAAATTTAGCTCCGGCATTTAGTTCTAGATCTCGATTCACCGTTAAAAAGGTTTAGGTCGGCGTTCTTATTCCGACGACCTAACCACCGTTGTACTATCTCCGAGCTCCGGCTTAAATCAATAAAGACTTACTCTTTTNTCCGACGACCTAACCACCGTTGTACTATCTCCGAGCTCCGGCTTAAATCAATAAAGACTTACTCTTTTTCCCCACAAACTCTTATTCTTTCTTTAGATCGGATATCAGTTCTTACAATGAAACTTTTTTTCTTTCTTTTTTCGGAAGAAAGGAAGGATATCGACAAAATAGATAAAACGGAAGAAATCGGAGTGAATGGAAAAGACAAAATTAATAAGGATGATGAATTCCATGTTCGAACATACTATAACTATAAAAATGTTTCTGAAAACCGAGATGAAAATAACGAAAATTCGAATTTAGAATTTTTCAAAATAATAAAAAAAAGCATGCATGAGGTGTTTTGTTATAATTTGTGAGTGTTGATCTGTCTTCTTGCAAAGTTTTTCCATTGTATTTTTTTTTTTCTGTTTAAATTTTAATTCTTACTATTATTACTTTTTTCTTTACTGAGTTGTACAGAAGTTTGTAAACCCTAAAACGTATTATATATTGAAAAACTAAAACGTAATACTTCTTTTTTGGGGTTTGCAGACTAACCACAGACTCAAATTAACTATTTCTCCATAATTACATGAAACAACAAATTAAAGCCGAGAATGGTATTGCATGAAAACAAGTCAAGCTCGTTATTGATCAATACTAATTAAAATATATGATGGTTCTTAATTTGTGATTAGAAACGATAAGTGCCGGTAAAATATTTTGTAAAAAATTAAGACGAGGACGTTAGCAATGACGTCCGCATATATAAAAAATTAACCTTCTCTGGTTCGTTCTTCAAAGGATACCAAGAAAAAGCAAAATAGTCTTTCTATTATTTATTTATTAACCAAATCCTCATTTATATAGAGTAAACTAGTAATCAATCAAGCGAAGGAAACAGAGAGACTATTAAAAGAAAAAAACAGAGGAGTTACAAAACTTTAAGAAACAGAGAAATAAAAGCAAGAGAGAACGAATGTCGGAGAAGGAGGGAGTAGTAAAGCTTCTAGGGTGTTGGGCAAGCCCTTTCAGTCGTCGGGTCGAGATGGCTCTCAAACTCAAAGGCGTACCGTACGAATACTTGGAGGAAGACTTGCCCAACAAGAGCCCTTTGCTTCTTGAGCTAAACCCGGTTCACAAGAAAGTTCCGGTTCTTGTCCACAACGATAAAATATTACCCGAGTCACATCTGATCCTCGAATACATCGATAAGACATGGAGTAACAATCCAATTCTACCTCAAGATCCCTACGAAAAAGCCATGGCTCGATTCTGGGCCAAGTTCGTTGATGAGCAGGTATGTATATCCAACAAATTATGTTAATTCATAATATTGATTTGTAGGTTAAATGATCAAACATTTTAATCAAGATTCTCTACAAGATAAAATATTATTCTTTCTTTTTTTAATATATATTTGTTAAGTTTTATGGGATTTCAATTTAAAACCAATGAATGTGGATTGGTCCATATCACTAATATATTAGTTAGGTCTCTTCTAAACTTCCAATGTAATATCCTAGCGCTATTAATCTAAACTTGCAGATCCTAACACTAGGATTCGGGTCTCTGGTAAAGGCAGAGAAGGGAAGAGAGGTTGCTATTGAAGAGGCTAGAGAAATGATTACGTTTCTTGAGAAGGAAATCACTGGAAAAGATTTCTTCGGTGGCAAGGCAATCGGATTTTTGGACATGGTCGCGGGAAGCATGATCCCGTTTTGTTTGGCTCGGCTTTGGGAAGGTATGGGAATTGATATGGTTCCAGAGGAGATGTTTCCAGAGCTAAACAGATGGATCAAAAATTTGAAAGAAATTGAGATCGTGAAGGAATGTATACCTCATAGAGAGAAACAAATTGTGGGCATGATGAAAGTTGCAGAGAGATACAAATCGGCCTAAAAGACAAAAACATCGTATTTCTTGGTTCAGAAATATTTGCTGTATGCTTGCATCGTTTTGTTATTGAAACTTTTGAAATAAAAAAATGGAGTGTAGCCGTATTGGTAGTACAAACTTTTGTATGATATTATTAATATCGGTTAAAATTTGCTTAAGCACACTATTTAATAACAATAATTCATATTATTGTCAGTTGCTAAATTTCATAGTTTTCTTCACTATTGTTTACTTTCAAAAATAAAAGATATTCTCTATTAAAGTAAGAGTTTTTTTCTTTCTCAGTAGCAATAAAGAGCGTGTTATTTAATAGTCTGACCATAACAAATCAGGTGCAATGATATATGGGAAAAAAGTCATTTAAATCACCAATTTTCAAATTTCGACCATTTAAAGCATAGACTTAGATAGAGACAAATCAAACCACAGATTTTTTGGTTGACTACGTTTTAAATCACAAACTTATGTTGACTGAGTCATTTTAGGCATACCGTTATCTCAACTAACAGATCGATTAGACGGGGTTAAATCCGTCTGTTAGTCGAGATAACGGTATGCCTAAAATGGTCCAGTCAACAGAAGTTTGTGATTTAAAACGTAGTCAACCAAAAAGTCTGTTATTTAATTTGTCTCTATCAAAGTATCTGCTTTAAATGGTCAAAATTTAAAAGTTCGTGATTTAAATGGCCAAAATTTGAAAGTTCATGATTTAAATGGCCGAAATTTGAAAGTTCATGATTAAATGACTTTTTACCAGTTTTTTCTAACTTGTGAAATTTAAGAATTCTTCGAGAAATTGAAGAATCCACTAGAACGAACAAAGCTTAAAATCTCTATTGATAGAAAAGTAGTGATAAAATTGGTAGCAACCATTTAAAAGTGAGATTGATAAACGCAAACATATTAACGAAAACTAAAATAATAGAGGAGATTAAACAATAGAGGAAATTAAACAATAGAACTAAAACAATTTGAAATAGTATTCACAAAAAAAAATCTTGTTTGATTCAATAATTAATAACTAGCCCAAAAAAGACAAATGGAAATAGAATTCACAAAAATAATTTGATTAATGATAAATATGCACTAATTTATTTTACAAAACAAAAAACTACATAGAAAAAAAAATTTACCTTCTCGTGGTTTTACTCATCTTCCTCTTGAAAATCAAGATTGAGATAATATAATATTTTATTAGCGCATCATGAAGGCAATTTGACGCATCTAATTATGTAACAAGTACATGAATAAGTCTATAAAACTCGCACAACGCGTTGCAAATGATGCGACGTCTCCAACTTATATATGTAGAGCTATCCTACAATAATATACTCTATTGTTTTAGTTCTCGTTAATATGTTTAAGTTTATCACTACTTTCCTATTAATAGAAATTTTAAGCTCGGGGGCTACCAATTTTATCACTACTTTCCCATCAATAGAGATTTTAAGCTTTGCTCGTTCTAGCGAGTTCTTCAATTTCTCGAAATTTTGTTAAATTTTACAAGTGGAGAAAACTGCTAAAAAAACCATTTAAATCATGAACTTTCAAATTTTGTCCATTTAAATCACGAACTTTCAAATTTCGGCCATTTAAATCATATACTTTGATAGAGACAAATTAAATAACAAACTTTTTAGTTGACTACGTTTTAAATCACAAACTTCTGTTGACTGAGCCATTTTAGGCATACCGTTATCTCGACTAACAGACGGATTTAACCCGTCTAACGGTCTGTTAGTTGAGATAACGGTACGCCTAAAATGGCTCACTCAACAGAAGTTTGTGATTTAAAACGTAGTCAACCAAAAAGTCTGTGGTTTGATTTGTCTCCGTCAAAGCCTATACTTTAAATGGCCGAAATTTGAAAGTTGGTGATTTAAATGACTTTTTTCCCAATAATATATTATATATTTTATTTATTAATACCGAGACACTCCCTATTGTAACAAAAGGAGACGTGAAAAATCGATTTGATTAGTGATGTGATGCGCACATGGATTGAAAAGTACAATCGACTGTGAAAGTGGAGGGGAAAATATTATTTCAAAAATTAAATCTAATATTGGTTGTTTCTCAAGAAACGAAAAAATGGGAAACGAATTTAGAAATTTAGACTTTTATCCGGAAAGAAATACAAGCATCCAGAAATAAGAATTAAACTTGCGATTTTGGTGTTGGTAGAGGGCATTTTATGCTCAACGAGTCGGTCTAACAATATGGCCAAGTGTTGTAGAAATGTTGGATGATGTAGACGCATTTCTAAAGCATCCTTGTAGCTTGCACCAGTTGGAATGTTGGATTCAGGTCTCTAGTAAAAGCAGAGAAGGGAATAGAGGTTGCAATGAGGAGGCTCGAGGACTAATTATGTTTCTTGAGAAGGAAGTCACCGGAAAAGATTTCTTTGGTAGAGAGACCATCGGATTCTTGGACTTGGTGGTCGGAACTATGATCCCGTATTGTGGTGTTCGAGCGTTGGAATTTATGGGAATTGATATGATTCCAGAGGAAAAGTTTTCAGAGCTAAACAGATGGATCAAGAAGTTGAATGATGTTGAGATCGTGAGGGAATGTGTACCTCCAAGAGAGGAACATGTCGAGCAGAATCAAATCGGCATATAAGAGACAATCATAATACTCTGTGTCCCTAGATGTTTTGCTGTATGTTCTCATCCCTCTCTTTAATTTATAAAAGTTGTATAAACAATTAAAAAGATAGGCGATATAATATTGAGTCTCACTATTTACCCTGTAGCATGTTTTCAATGATCAACTAACCTTAAGCATACTTTCTCTCATTTGTGTAATATGAAATCTTACAAAGTTCTATTTTTCTAGTTTTCCTGGGTTAATGAACCATAAGCATAAGGTGATTTGTTATAATTTGTAAGTGTTGATCTGTCTTCTTGCAAAGTTTTTCCTTTGTTTTGTATATTTTGTTTTGATTTTATTTGTAACTATTTTTCACTTTTTTTTGTTGAGCTATAAATAAGTTTGTAAACACTAACTACACACTCAAATTAACTACTATTTTCCCAAATATACTAGTGTAGTAAACTGACTCATTAAACAACAAATTAAAGCCGAAAATGGTATTGCATGAAAACAATTCAAGTTAGTTATTGATCAATATTAATCAAAATATATAATGGTTCTTAAATTGTGATTACAACCGCTAAGTGCCGGTAAAATATTCTGTAAAAAAATCAAGACGAAGACGTTAGCAATGACGAGAAAAAATAGTCCTTCTCTGGTTAGCAATGACGTGGATACCAAGAGAAAGCAAAATGGTATTTTAGTTATTAACCACAACCTCATTTTCACCAACCAAACCTCATATCTATATAGTAAACTAATCAAGCGAACGAAGCAGAAAAGAGGAGTTAGATAAATTGAGAAACAGAGGAGTTAGATAATAATAAATAAATAAAAAACGAGAAGGATCGAATGGCGGAGAAGGATGAATCAGTGAAGCTGTTAGGGTATTGGGTAAGCCCTTTCAGTCGTCGGGTCGAGATGGCTCTCAAACTCAAAGGCGTACCATACGAATACTTGGAGGAAGACTTGTCCAACAAGAGCCCTTTGCTTCTTGAGCTAAACCCTATTCACAAGAAGATTCCAGTTCTTGTCCACAACGGTAAAGTATTGCTCGAGTCACATCTTATCCTCGAATACATCGACCTAACGTGGAAGAACAATCCAATTTTTCCTCAAGATCCCTACGAGAAAGCCATGGCTCGATTCTGGGCCAAGTTCATTGATGAGCAGGTACATCCAACAAATTATGTTAATTCATTATATTGATTTTGTAGGTTAAACGATAAACATTTTAAATCAAGGTATATATTTGTTATTTGGTAAGTTTTACTGGTTTCTAACTCAAAATCAATTGACGGTAAATAGATTGGTATATGTCACTAATATATTTAGTTAAGTTTTTTCTAAGGTTCTGATGTAAGATTCTAACACTATTGATCTAAATTTGCAGATCCTAACACTAGGATTGATGTCTCTGGTAAAAGCAGAGAAGGGAAGAGAGGTTGCTATTGAAGAGGCTCGAGAAATGATTGCGTTTCTTGACAAGGAAGTCACTGGAAAAGATTTCTTCGGTGGCAAGACAATCGGATTTTTGGACATGGTCGCGGGAAGCATGATTCCGTTTTGTTTGGCTCGGTTTTGGGAAGGTATGGGAATTGATATGATCCCAGAGGAGAAGTTTCCAGAACTAAACAGATGGATCAAGAACTTGAATGAAATTGAGATCGTGAGGGAATGTATTCCTCATAGAGAGAACAAATCGAGCGCATGATGGAAGTTGCAGAGCGATACAAATCGTCCTAAAAGACAAAAAAAAAAACATTTTATTTCTTAGTTCAGAAATATGTTGTTATATGCTTGCATCGTTTTGTTATTAAAACGGAGTGTAGCCGTATTGGTAGTAGAAACTTTTGTTATAAAGAATTACAATAAAATAAGCAGAGTGACCTCAGCAATGACTTGATTACCTTAAAGTGTCCCTTGAAGGTGTGTTTTAAAACAATAATATATATATTACCACGTTCTCGTTTCCAACACCCACAGCTTCATATTTATTAAACTAATTAGTAGTCAATCAAGAAAATCGAACCAGAGAAAAGGTACTAATCACAACTCAGAGGAGTTAGATCTACTAAAAAGTGATGGAGAGAGATCTAATGGCGAAGAAAGAAGAAGGGGTGAAACTTCTAGGGTTTTGGATAAGCCCTTTCAGTCGTAGGGTCGAGATGGCTCTCAAACTCAAAGGTGTTCCTTACCAATACTTGGAGGAAGGTTTGCCCAACAAGTCCTCTTTGCTTCTTGAGCTAAATCCGGTTCACAAGAAAGTTCCGGTTCTTGTCCACAATGATAAAATACATCGACCAAACGTGGAGTAACAATCCAATTCTACCTCAAGATCCTTACGAAAAAGCCATGGCTCGATTTTGGGCCAAGTTCGTCGATGAACAGGTAATCGAAAAGTTTATAATATTAATTGCCGATTAAATGATAAACACTTAAGAATTATTAGAAGTTTCAATACCTTTCAAAATTTGTCACATTGAATGTTCAAATATTTCTTGACAGTAGTGGGCGAATTTAGTATAGAGCAAAATATATTTACTTAATTAAGAACAAATTAGATGTGTTGGCTAGCTGTGTTATTCTGATTGTCTCTAAATGATAAAAAGTTCAATATTTGAAACTATGCAAGTTCTTAGTCGAAAGAATAATTTCTTTTGCCTATCACTTTTAGAAATAAGCCGTTAATAATATACACATTTAATTATCAATACTAGTTTAAACTTTAAACTACACTCTATATGCCAAAAAGCCTACACTGATAATATATTGTTCATATTAGTAATTTTTTTTTTTTAAACTCAAATTGTTTGATATTAAATTTTTGTCAAACTGTTAATTCAGTTTTAAACGCTTATACCATTGTTGTAATAGGTAGATTAAATTGTATTTCCTTTAAAAAGAACAGAAAATTGTATAAAATCGTAACATTCATACCCAAAAAAAAAGACAAGACGAGTGACGTTAGCAATGACGTTCATACGAAAGAAAGCAAAATGGTCTTTTTATATATATTTCACGTCGTCGATTTCAACACCTACAGTCTCACACATTGACACATATAAATGTACATGGGCGGATCTAGAATTTATTTGCACTAGGGGCAAAATTTTTTATTAAAAACAATGTTATATTAAAATAGAAATAACACCAAATATTATATGTTTATTTATTATTTAAAAAATAATTGTTATAATTATTTCATTAGCAAACCATTTAAAAAAAATAAACTACAGTTAAAAAAAAAAATTGTAATTACTTTTTATTACTAAATGTTCAGTTAGCCTTCTTTTATCTATTAATCTATGTAACCTAATTACAAATTCACAAGATAACAAACATCGAATAATTAATATATTTGTATAAATAAATTTTACTCTAAATAAAAAATGTATATGGACATACAAATAAACATTTAGAAAAATGTAAAAAAAACATATACAAAAATTAGAAAAAAGAAATAAGGAAAAGATTCTATATTGATTTTTTTGATCAAATAAGGAAAAAAAATATATAGACTTGTGGGTTATGAGATTTTATTTATTATTTTCATCTTAATTGATTAAATTTAAGTTTTGATGTTTTGGACTTAAGTTTTTTTTTAAAGAGTGTAGTCCACTCACAATGGAGGCATAACTACCATTTTTAGTGGGGGCATAAAAAAAATTAGTTAAAAAATACTTTAAATTTTGAAAAAACACGGGGGGCACCTGCCCCCACCCTATGAACAGTAGATCCGCTCCTGTAAATGTAACACAGTAACACAGTAAAATACTCGAGAACGAACTATAAAAGCTATTGTAACTAGTAGTCAAAAAAGAAGAAGAGAGGAGTTTGATAAAAAAAAACGAGAGAGATCGTATGGCGGAGAAGGAAGTAGTGAAGCTGTTAGGGTTTTGGGCAAGCCCTTTCACCACTCGGGTCGAGATGGCTCTCAAACTCAAAGGCGTACCATACGAATACTTGGAGGAAGACTTGCCCAACAAGAGCCCTTTGCTTCTTGAGCTAAACCCGGTTCACAAGAAAGTTCCGGTTCTAGTCCACAATGATAAAATATTACCCGAGTCACGTGTGATCCTCGAATACATCGACCAAACCTGGAATAGCAATCCAATTCTACCTCAAGATCCCTACGAGAAAGCCATGGCTCGATTCTGGGCCAAGTTCGTGGATGAGCAGGTAGTCTAGAAGTTCAATACGTTTCAAACATTTAAATCAAGATCCTATGCAGGAAAAATATTTTGCCAAGTAACTTTTCTTGTGTTTTGATCTACTTGCAGTTCCTAACAGTAGGGTTCATATCCCTAGTAAAAGCAGAGAAGGGAAGAGAGGTTACTATCGAGGAGACTCAAGAACTGATTATGTTCCTTGAGAAAGAAGTTACCGGGAAAGATTTCTTCGGTGGCAAGATGGTCGGATTCTTGGACATAGTTGCAGGAAGTATGATCCCGTTTTGTCTAGTTCGAGGTTGGGAAGGTATGGGCATTGATATGATTCCAGAGGAGAAGTTTCCAGAGTTAAACAGGTGGATTAAGAAGTTGAAGACAGTTGAGGCCGTGAGGGAATGTATTACTCCAAGAGATAAACAAATTGAGCACATGAACAAGTTTGCAGAGAAAATTAAATCTGCCTAAATTAAAGACAACATCGTACTCTTCTTGGTCCGAAATATATTTACGATATGCTTGTATGGTTTTATTATTGAAAGTTTTGAAATAAAGACGGAATTATATATAGCCGTATTGGGTCGTATAAATTTTTATAGTGAAAAGAAAACTGATGTCTTAAAAGTTATATTGATATGTGAAAAGATATTATAACTTGTCAGCGCACTTTTAGTTTTGACCAATCGATTTGAAGAATGTTTAACATTGAAGCGCCAATGTCCAAGATTATCAATCCTCTTATCACTATGGCCGGCCCTGATCTTAGATTAAGACCACTTTTGATTCCACAAGATTTTATTTTAATAATGATACAAATTTTTTGAAACATATGAAGTGAAAGATGGTGAAGATCGACATATTTGTTGAATTTTGAGGATTTTATAACCTTTTCTTACATTGATGGAGTGTACGAAATTTTCATAATAATTGACTAGATTTTAATGTAATATTTTGCTAGTATTTTTGTGAACAAATTGAACCCTTTCTGTTTTTGTTTTTTTTTTTTTCTGACAAAAACCTGAAATATAGTGATAAACTTATAAAATATATATTCTGAATCTGAAGAAAAGAAAAGTATATCATATTAGACAATTAGTTAAGTATTAATGTAATACAATTTGATATGTAATAAACCTATTATTCCGAACTATATATGAAAGAAATTTGAAAGTGACGTCAGCCATGATGTAGATACCTTCTAGATGTCCTTCGATGATACCTACATACATTGTACTTGTAGGTTCAATGTTCTTCACAGCACCAAGAAAAGTATACTAAACTATTAAAATAAGCCTAGAAGGGTATTTTCTTTTCCTTTTTCATTTTATGAAAAATCAACCATAATTTACAATTACATGAGAGTATAAATAGTTTCAGTGGCGAAGAAAGATGAGGATGTATGTTTTCGGGAGTCGAGGCGTGTTTTACATTTTTCCAGTCTTAAATATGTCATTTGATAGTGAACAGTGAACACCAAGAGAAAGCAAAATGGTCCTTTTTGTCACGACGTCGTTTTCTATATAGCACTCAATCACGAACAAAACCAGTCAAAATCTAGCTAGTCAAAGAAGGAACAAGGAAGCAAATGAGAAGATCCAATGGCAAATACAACAAAAACTTTCTAAACAAAAACTTTAAATAAAAAGAAACTTTGAATGTTCTTGTAAAGCAGGTGGTTCAATAAAAGCCTAAAACTAAAATGAACTTTTCTTTTCCTTTTTCTTTTTATTTAAAATCAAGCATAATTTACATGATAGTGTTTATAAATAGTCAAAAAAAAAGAACAGAGGAGTTAGATACAAAAAAAAAGAAAGCTGAGAGAGATTCAATGGCGGAAAAAGATGAGGGTGTGAAGCTAATAGGGTCTTGGGCAAGCCCTTTCAGTCGCAGGGTCGAGATGGCTCTCAAACTCAAAGGCGTGGCTTATGAGTACTTGGACGAAGATTACTTGGTCGCCAAGAGCCCTTTGCTTCTCCAGCTAAACCCAATTTACAAGAAGGTTCCGGTTTTTGTCCACAATGGTAAAATATTACCCGAGTCACATCTGATCCTCGAATACATCGACCAAACATGGACAAACAATCCAATTCTACCGCAAGACCCGTACGACAAAGCCATGGCTCGATTTTGGGCCAAATTCGTCGATGAACAAGTAAATCTAAAAACCAATTCTTTTGTTAAACTAATTGCATATGTGATTTCTAGAAATGATAAACACTTTGAACCACCGGGTTACTAGAAGTTCAATACCTTTTTAAATAGTGAAATCAAGATTCTCGCTCCACATAAAATGGTAAAAAAATTGCATAAAATTACATTCTATTCCGTATATTTATTTTTAGCTATTCCCACATCGTTGCCAATTAGAATATCTATGCACAACACTAATTCTAAATAAATTTGCTATGAAACATTTGCTATATATCGCCACCGTGTAGGTCGCACCGATAGGGTTTAAGTCTCTAGCAAAATCAGAGAACATTGATGCTGCAATCAAGGAATCTCAGGAACTTATTACGTTTCTTGAGAATGAAATCACCGGGAAAAAATTATTCGGCGGAGAGACGATAGGATTCTTGGACATGGTCGTAGGGAGTATGATCCCATTTTGTCTGGTTCGGGGTTGGGAAGGTATGGGAATTGATATGATTCCAGAGAAGAAGTTTCCAGAACTAAACATATGGATCAAGAATTTGAAAGAAATCGAGATCGTGAGGGAATGTATTCCTGATAGAGAGAAACATATTGAGCACATGATGAAAATTGTAGAGCGAATCAAAGCGGCTTCAAAGACGACATGAAATGATACTCTTTGATCCGGAGATTTTAACTATATTTTGTATTTGCCTTGTTATTTAAAAGTTGTATGATTTGTTTCTTAAATAAAGATGAATGATAATATTTTGTTTTCGTATTTTAGATGGTAACCAATTTGAAATACAGTTGAAAAAAGAAAAAAAAAAATTCAATTGATTTGGTAATTGTTTGAAAATGACGTCAGCCATGATGTAGAAACCTTCTTAGATAACGTTCCATGATGCATGAATGGGTCCAAGAGAAAGTAAAATGGTACTTTTCTTGCCACGACGTCGTTTTCCATATATATATAGTACTCAATCACGAGGACAAAACCAGGGAAAACTAGTGAAAAGAATAAGAGTAAGATCCAATGGGAGAGAGAGAAGAGGATGTGAAGCTTCTAGGGTTTTGGGCAAGCCCTTTCAGCCGTAGGGTCGAGATGGCTCTCAAACTTAAAGCCGTGCCTTACGAGTACTTGGAGCAAGATTTGATGAACAAGAGCCCTTTGCTTCTTGAGCTAAACCCGGTTTACAAGAAGGTTCCGGTTCTTGTCCATAAAGGTAAAATACTACTCGAGTCACATCTGATCCTCGAATACATCGACCAAACATGGACAAACAATCCAATTCTTCCTCGAGATCCTTACGAGAAAGCTATGGCTTTATTCTGGGCCAAGGTTATTGATGAACAGGTATAACTCTTATACCAACTCCTTAATTAACCTAACTATTGCATAGGTGAATTCAAGAAAATGATTAACACATAGAACCACCAATTACTTGAATGTCGATACATTTTAGATAGTGAAATCAAGAATTTGATTCCGATTGGTAAGCTTCGGAATTTCCGAATGGCGAGACGGTGTTTTTACCAATCATAAATGTGACGAATTGCAATTTATATTCAATGGGACCTCGAGAAAACATTTTAAATAAAAATAAATCGCGGTGTATAAAATGGTTGGTTCTATTGTGTTCCAGATTAAAACTTTGCAAGGAATGTTTTTCTTTAAACTGAAATATCTAAGGCTGATTTCGAATACGGTGTGAGACTAAAAACCGAAGGCACCCACGGTTTTCAAAAAAAAAAATTAACCAAAGTAAAACGAAAATATTTTTTGTCATTCCTCGAATTTTCAATAAAACTATATTTTTTGCTTATTGTATTCTGGCATACCATTCCGTTTATATATATTTCGACAGTTCCACAAAAATATCAATGCAAAATAAAATATTATAAAAGTTCAAAAAAAACAAAAAAATATTTTAATACCAATTAATTTTGTGACGAAACGGTTGTAGGTGGCAATAAGGTTCACGTCTCTAGTGAAAGCAGAGAAGGGAAGAGAGGTTGCAATTGATGAGGCTCGAGAGCTCATTACGTTTCTTGAGAAGGAAGTCACCGGGAAAGATTTCTTCGGTGGCAAGACAATCGGATTTTTGGACATGGTCGCAGGAAGTATGATCCCGTTTTGCTTGGCTCGAGGTTGGGAAGGTATGGGAATTGATATGATCCCAGAGGAAAAGTATCCAGAGCTAAACAGATGGATCAAGAACTTGAGTGAAATTGAGATCGTGAGGGAATGTATTCCTCATAGGGAGAAACAAATTGAGCACATGAAAAAAGCTGCAGAGCGAATCAAATCGGCTTAAGAGACAACAATCATAGTTTTTGGACTTGAGATGTTAACTATATGTTTTTATCGCTTCTGTTATTTTATCATCTAAATAAAGGAACCCATCCCCGTTCAATGTCAATGTGTTGATGTTTATTTCGGCACGCAGAAACTTGTTCGAACAGTGTAACGGCCACGATATTATATAATACCTCCATATTTATTTAACCCTAACGTTAAATTGTGTGATGGTGTGACTTGCGAATCTTGTGAGTTGAATAGCCTGTGACTCGTGACCACGTAAATATTTACCGACACTATATATATTTGCTGGGATAATTTTTCTACCTTTAGACGTCATATCATATGGGGAACAAAATCAAAAGGAGTTAGATAAAATATTAAAGCTAGAGAGAGAGAGCGATCCATTGGCGAAGATAGACAGATGGTGTGAAGCTTTTAGGCTCTTGGGACAAGAAGTTCAACTTAACGTGAGTCGTGACGTGTTTACAGTTTTCCTTTTGTTTTTTGTCAAGATGCGTTTAAAATTCCAATTTCTTGATTTTTCTTGAACACCAAGAGAAGGCAAAATTGTCCATTTATTTCTTGGCACGACATTGTATATATAGTACTCATTACTCAATTACGAGAACAAAACTAGAAACAAAAAACTGGTCAAAGGAGGAGGAGTTAGTTAATTAGAGCCTAGAGAAAAAAAAGCAAGTTAGATCTAATGGCAGAGAAAGAAGAGGATGTGAAGCTTCTAGGGTTTTGGGCAAGCCCTTTCAGCCGTAGGGTCGAGATGGCTCTAAAACTCAAAGGCGTGCCTTACGAGTACTTGGAGCAAGATGTTTTCGACAAGAGCCCTTTGCTTCTCCAGCTAAACCCGGTTTACAAGAAGGTCCCGGTTCTTGTCCACAAAGGTAAAATTTTAGCCGAGTCACATCTGATCCTCGAATACATCGACGATACATGGAAGAAAAATCCAATTCTTCCTCAAGATCCTTACGAGAAAGCCATGGCTCGATTCTGGGCCAAGTTCGTTGATGAACAGGTAACTATTATAACAATTCCTTTATTAAATAATTGCATAGGTGATTTCTTAAAATATATATATGACTAACCCTTAGAATCACCTATTATAGAAATTCGATACATTTTAAATAGAAAATTTAAGATCCTCGTTCGGAGTTTTGTGAAATGATTCCGCATAAATTTTCACCAATAATAAATTTGTGAAATCTATACTACATGCTTTCACATGATCAATAGAGTCAAAAAAATATATTTAATAAATTCCCAAAGAAAATACAAGTAGAAAAAAAAAATAGAATAAAAAATAGTAATGACCAAAATAAAAAGACAAATGTCATTCACTCATTCCCCAAAATTTTAAGAACATTAATTTTGTTTGCTTATTCTGTTTTTAATATAAATTTTCGTATATTAACGAATCCACGAGAACGTCCATGCAAAAGAAAATATTAACCCCAATTACATTTGTGATGAAATTAAGTATGTATTATGGTTTCTATCGTGTAGGTCGGACCAGGAGGGTTCACGTCTGTTATAAAAGCAGAGAAGGGAAAAGAGGTTGCAATCGAGGAGGCTCGAGAACTCATTACCTTCCTTGAAAAGGAAGTCACCGGAAAAGATTTCTTCGGCGGGGAGACAATCGGATTATTGGACATGGTCGCAGGAAGTATGATTCCGTTTAGTCTAGTTCGGGGTTGGGAAGGTATGGGAATTGATGTGATCCCAGAGGAGAAGTTTCCAGAACTAAACAGATGGATCAAGAACTTGAATGAAGTTGAGACCGTGAGGGAATGTATTCCTCATAGAGAGAAACAAATTGAGCACTTGATGAAAGTTGCAGAGCGAATCAAATATGCCTAAGAGACATTTATGTTTGTATCGTCTCGTTATATAAAAGTTGTATGAACAATCTACTAAATAAAAGTAATTGACATATGCATAGTGGCAGTAGAAAAAAAAGAAGAAAACTATACGTCTTCGTACCAAAAAAAAACTATCCGTCTTCGTAATAAAACCACAAAGCGTGGGCTAATGTGAACATATTTGTTTTGGCACGCAAAAAATTGTTGAGAAATTGAAACTTCTACGAACACGTGGGTCTATTTAATGCGACACAATATTATATAGTTATTTGTGAGTCTTGTGACCATATAAAAAAGTTGCAGAGCGAATCAAATCTTTCTAAATAAAATATTCACGACACATATCTATCTATAATAACAAAATTGCCTTTTAATAAGTCGTGTCTTTTCAAAATTGTTATTCGTATTTTTTTTTATAAATTCCAATTTTAATTCAAAAATGTCATTTGTGGTTACGTCTTTTCAATTATCAAAATTTGCTTCTTTTCACTTATGTCTTTTAAAAACCACATAAAAAAGATCATTTCATTCTTTATAAACGAATTGTTAAATTCATTTATTTTATCGGAAATCGATTTTGATTCAACGGTAAGAATGATAAACAATGTTGTTATTATTGCTAGAGATGTAACTTCATCTCGAGAATATAGTTCAAGGAATCTGCTTCAATTCTTTTTTGTTTTCCTTCGAGATTCACCTATTGTTGCAGAAATTAATCAAGTTTTAGCCGAAATTTTGCATTGACTCTCTCTCGTTCTTGAAGAAAATAATAAACTAAATGAAATAATTCAACGATTATTGGAAATAGAAGATATAAATTTCATACCAGCAAGTAATTCTACAATTAATTTTTTGGTCGTTGACATCTATACATGATGCATATGTGGGGGTATCAACTGTAAAAACACTCAATGCATAATTTGTTTGGAAGATTATGTTGTACGATCTGAAGTCGTAAAACTATGTTGTGGTCATAAGTTTGATCGCGAATGTATTGTGAAGTGGCTAGTAACTAGCCATTATGACCAGAACATAGTTTTGCGAATGTATTGTGAAATGGCTAGTAACTAGCCATTATGTATAAGTGAATTACCAACTTAAATGGGACATATTTCATTCTTGTTTATTGAGTCATTATACAGTTTATTTATTAAAGTACGATTAGCTTATTATTAAAGAACCATTTTTATTATTATGTGATTTAAAATTTACAAAATATATATTTACAGTTTTTTTATTAAACCATTTCCAGTAACTCGTGCATTTCAAAATAGAAGAGATAACAATCTTCTATTGTTTCATCTTTTTATTATTCATTATATACCTTTTCGTTTTAACCATTTATTTAATAAAAATATACATAATTAATAATAAAGATCTTCATGTTTTTAACACATTAATCTATCTATAATAGCAATATGAATAAATGCCAATTGCAGATAAATAAGTTGCATTTTTTCAAAATTAGTATTAGTATCTTTCGGTTAATCCAAATTTTAATCTAATAAATATAATTTATGGTTGCGTCTTTTCATCAATTAAGTATATTTTTGTTATAACCATTTTTATGAAAAATTGCTTCCTTTCACTTATGTCTTTTCAAGATTATTTATATTGCTCTAAATCACATAAAATTAAGGGTCATTTGATAGTGATTCTTGATATAATGGTTTATCAAAAAGTATATTATCTATCTCGATGGGTTGCCCTAAATAAAAAATAAAAAAGTAAAAAATCCAACATATGATATTTTCCAACAAAATATGTATTTACATCATATTTTTTGTATTGCGTATTTTATATATAACCTTTTTAACACTACAAAAAATACTCTATAGAGTTGTGTGTCTTATAATTTATTATTTTCTTATTTTTTTTCTATTAGTAATTAAATTATTTGAAAACATTTTACAAATTTTTATATTTGTATTATTTTTTAACTTTCCATTTATATTGTTAATAATCCAAAAATTTGGTTTTTAGGAAGATCGTATCATTTTATTTTTATTTTTAAGAATTATAATTTTCTGAATATTTACGTATTTTTATCATCACTTTTTGTTTTATGTATTTCATTTATAATAATTTAAAATATTTTTTTGTTTAAATTTTAATATACAATAAATACCTCCGTGAAGCGGGGGTTCTATTCCTAGTATAGTTAACATGATACCACAATAATAAACGTGGTCGAGCGGTTAACCCGGCTCTAAATCCGATGGTTTAGATTTGCCCTGAAAATTTCGGGACAGTTTTTCGGTTCCCATTCGTATCCGTTCCAAATTTCCCATCTCATTCCTTTTTTCATTCAAAAAAATTCTCGTTTGGAACCAAATTATTTTATACTCGAAAGGAAACGGATATAAAATCGGATACTCGAACTAACCGAACTACCCGTTTAAAAATTATATATTTTTTTTACGAATTCTTCCAAATTTTTCCGAATTTCTCAAAATATATGTTTTAAAGTTGATCATTATCAAAAATAACTATCCGTTTGGGAAGAGATTTTAGATAAAGGAATTTTCCGAACCCGTCCGTTCCCATCCCGTTCTAGTCTTGTTTTTATCGGATTCCCTTTTGTGAATTGTATTTTAATTCCCAAATTTTTCGTTCCCGTCTTATATCCGTAAATTTCTGTTCCGGATCGTGAAAGTTTCAGGCTAGTTTCGATTTTCCAATTACGTTTTGATATTTTATTTAGAAAGAAAAGACAGTGATAAATTAACGAAAAGAATTAGATCAAAATTCTAATTATTAATTATTTTAAAGATTCTCATAAAACGAAATGACAATAATAAATGATTTTGTTGTTGATAATTGACAATTGATTACTGATAGGATCGTAGAAATATAAAATCAACAAATAATAAAATATGGAAAATTTAATTTGTAGTACGTTACAAGATTTAGCAAGAGTTACTAAACGGAATTAAAAAAAAAATCATTTGGATCATTCGAATAAACTTGTGAGAAATGTTAATGTTACAGAAACTCAATCCAGACACATACTTGAGTCCAACTACAAGGTTGGTCCAAGTTTTTAAAAGCGCGACGAAATGCATGCACGTCATCAAATTACATGGCAAAATGTCCTAAAGAGTGGTTACATATTATAGAAAAATTCTAAAGTATAAAAAACAAAAATAAAAATAAAATAAAATAATATCCGTCTGAAGAAGTCTAAATCAATTTGCCTTTGTAGAGTTTTCAAATCTACTACATCATTGCCGGCCATAAAACGGCAAAATTCATCGTCGTTTAGTCACAACACAATCAAAACCCTAAGGCTATAAATCAAAGTAAAAAGCAGCAAAGAAAACCATTTCTAAGAGACAGAGAGAAGAGAACTAAAATGGCGGAGAAAGAAGAAGTGAAGCTTTTGGGGATATGGGCGAGCCCTTTCAGCCGTCGGATCGAGATGGCTCTGAAACTCAAAGGCATACCGTACGATTACGTGGAAGAGATCTTGGAGCACAAAAGCCCTCTGCTTCTTGCTCTCAACCCTATTCACAAGAAGGTCCCTGTTCTTGTTCACAATGGTAAAACCATTATCGAGTCTCAAGTGATTCTTGAGTACATCGACGAGACTTGGAAACACAATCCTATTCTCCCTCAAGATCCTTACGAGAGATCCAAGGCTCGTTTCTTCGCTAAACTCGTCGATGAACAGGTATATATATATACTCTCTGAATCTAATTTCCAAATTTGCCAATTTATAATCATCTCTTTAGTTATTATCTATTAAGAAAAAAAAAAACTGGTTGATTCTGGGTTTGTTTAGAGTTGAATTGCAAGTCAAATAATATACAATTAATTTTGATTATTAATTTATCCAAATTTTGAGAATCTCAATATATTGTAATAAGCTAGAAATATTTATTATTAGCTAATTAACTTTTACTAAACTATTGTTTTTTTTCTTTCTCTGGACACTGTAGATTATGGGGGTGGGATTTGGATCAATGGCAAAAGCAGACGAGAAAGGAAGAGAAGCTGTGACTGAGCAGACAAGAGAACTGATTATGTATCTGGAGAAGGAGCTTGTCGGAAAAGATTTCTTCGGCGGCGAGAGTGTCGGATTCTTGGATTTAGTCGCCGGAAGTATGATTCCGTTTTGTCTGGAGAGAGGCTGGGAAGGAATCGGATTGGATGTGATTACAGAGGAGAAGTTTCCAGAATACAGCAGATGGGTGAAGAATCTGGAGAAGGTTGAGTTTGTGAAGGATTGTATTCCGCCAAGAGAGAAACACGTTGAACACATGAATTATATGGCTGAGAGAATCAGATCCTCTTAAACTAAGAAGGCAAGATCATATATAAGTAGTCCTTTGAAATAAATGTTTTAATTTGATGTAATGTTTTAATGTTTGTAACCTTGTTATCTGTCTTTTTAATGAATAAGATTTCTGTTGAAAATAACGTTTTGGTGTGTGTGGTTGAGAAGAAGTAGTTTTTTCCATCATTTGTCGAAGTCAACTGATTTAGAATTTCGAGGAGATCAAATTTATGATCTCATCATAATCATGAAATACTTTTGTTCCCCTCTAAAGCTTTGGCTAATGAATCAACTACAAAATATGACAGATTTGCAACAATTCTAACAGAAACCAAAATAAACGAAATGTAGAAGAGAGAAGACGTTTTTTTACAGAGAAATTGACATCAAAGCAAACAAAATGTAGAAGATAGAAGTCGTTTTTTTTATTGAGAATTTGACATCAAAAAACTGAAAAGAACAAATAACCATATTAATAAAATGGCAGGACTATTATGTATATTTTCTACAAATATGAAAATTAAACGTTTCAAGAAAATCCACCCACACATTTGAAAACCTCTCTCAAAAATGATTTTGAGAATGTCAAACCCTCTTCTTCGTTCAGTGTGTTTGTAAACCGGGTTGGATTTTCTGGGTTTCAATATGAGTACTCTGTTGCTGCAGCTAGCAATATCACAAAACATGTTTGATAAGAACACGTTTTTAACATGAGTAATCTGTTTGAATGAACACAAAACTTTTAACACAAGTGAGAACTCAGACTTTTACAAATATAAACACAAATTAACACACTGTTTTTTAAACCTTAAGCAACATAACAAAACATAACTCGACTCCACTTTTTGTCTTACTCGTCTTCTTTCTGTTGTACCAATTTCTAGGTTCTGCCTCTTCCGTTTTGTTGAAAAATTGGCTTGAAAGTGCTGTCTGATTTTAGACTTATGACTTAGCTACACTCTGATCTGTAAATTTTTTAAGGAGGGTATTGAATCGTTTGTTTTGCAAGAAAACTTTGTGTATTCCTTAAGAGCTAGTACGCATTTCATTAAGAACATAAGAGAAAGAGCAATGGTAGATTCTTAGTTAATATCTTAAGATATATTATAATAATAAAATTATTATAATAATGAATTGGGTTCTTCAGAACTTAAAAAAATATCTTATATAAGAAACTTTGAGTGGTTTTCTTAAGTTCTTAAGAAAACAATTCATTATTATAATAATTTTATTATAATAATATATCTTAAGATACTATCTAATTATCTACCATTGCTCTTGCTCTAATGTAAAAAGTTGCGTAGACACTGCATTGGTGGGAGCTTCTTGGCATTATATATGGTTTTATATATAATGCGTAAGTTTAAATGTACTTATGGAGCAGGCTTTGACATTTCTTCCAGCACGAGTCTCATGATCTTGAAATGAAATCTTCAAGAAACAGGGAGAAAGACAAGGAAACGGCGTGTGATAAAGGCAAGAGACAAGGATTGGGATCTACATTGTGAGAAGGACCGTGAAAGGGAGAAGAGCAGCGACATAGATAAGGAGAAAAGGTTATTTTAGTACTTAAATTTCTCTACTGTATTTTAGAGAGGCCTTTTAAAATGATAGATCCGCCTCTTAGTAGATTTTAGTTATAGCTAAAGGAAATAAAGAGTCTTTGATTAGCTTAAACATGATTGAACAGTGTTACAATGTGGCTTATGTGTGGAGCTTTAGAATCAACTGATGGGAGTAGCAGCAGCATTAGAATTTAGATCGATCGATGAACATGTCTTAAGTCTACCTTCTGGTATCTCTAAGCTGACATCAATCCAACTTTCTTCTTCAAATGTTCATCTCTAGAAACTTCATTCCATCAATTTTTGGCTATAATCGTTCATGTATAGAAGAACTTATTGTGTATTGTTTAGATTTTTGATAATAAACAAGGGCCATCGTGTTGACTAAAGAAAAAAACAGGATATCACACTTCTGTGCCATCATGTTGACTAAAGAAAAAACAGGATATCATACTTCTATACTCAATAAGATGTACTAATACTTTGAGATAGCCTCCATCACTCTATGTATTAGTCTACATCAATCGAGTGAAAACACTCAAACTCTGTCAACCACTAATACTAATACTACTAACAGTTAAGAAAATTCTAATTTCTGAATGTTGAATACACCTTTTATCAGATTGTCTTCTCTTGTCGGAGACCACTGCAGATGAATCTTCCATCCTTATGGAGATGAATCTCCTTCCTCAACTGAACATGACCAAAGAAAATTCATGTAATAAGAAGAAACTAAAGCAGAGTTACAATTTCAAAGTGACGCTTATGTGTTAACTCACTTCTAAGGGATTGGCATCAAGCTGGGTGCATATACACAGCTGATGCAACATGTAGTTTTCCTATATTGTGTAGTCTGAAACTCTTGAATCCCATTCTCTTAGATTGTCTTTACACAAGCAGCAACTTTTCTCCCCTTCAACCAACCTTTATTGCGGTAAGGAAAGCTAAACTTCAACAGCTTGTAAAATTAGTAATTTAGAGGGTATAATCGGATTTTGATTAATATAAGGTGTAGATGCATGAAAATTAGTTAACAAGGTGTAAATGGACAAGATGATAGAAAAACATCGTTTATTTCTAATTTTCCATAATAAAATACAAAATAAAGTTTTAATAATTGAACCAAAACTAAATCTCAATAAGATTGTTGCCATCGTGACCAATGTCGTAGATATCATATAGATACATATTTTCCTTGTCAATCCATTTTGTTTTTCCAAAGAACGATCCTTCTAGAAATTGTGCTAACAAAAGTTTGTACAAGATTTGCCCTTCGAAGAATCCAATCAATAGGAATTCCCATCCATTGAAACAACCATCACGAAAACAGTCATCATTTATCGGTAAAAACAATATTCTGTAAAAAAAGTCGAAGCACGAAGACTCCATATCTTGAAAACCAATCGGCGAGCCAATAGGTGCTCCGATACAACCAACCACAAGTTTTTTGTCTATAAAACCTAATATTCTGCCATGGCTAAAGATTTCGAGGTATGTGAGTCCAGATTGTAAATTTCAGCTTTTGGTCCATAGTATTTACACTCTTGGCCTACAAGACCAAGAATGATGAATATCAATACTTTGTATTGCATGCTATTGCGCTCTGACAATACCAATTGTATTCAGAGATGTTCTCTTGATATCCATCCACATGCACCTACATTGCTGTTCCAAATCACTATCTTTTGAGATAAAATATTGAATATGATCAATCCATCACATGTTGGTATAGCTCTGATATGTTCTCCTTTGAAGTCATGAAGTAGGAGATAGCTAGGAGATTGAGATGTTCTGAAATCATCTAGCATTCGAATTTGGGAATAATCTCTAGAATGAAGAAACGATTGGTTGTTTTGGTTAATCTGCAGATGTGCGTAGATGAATCTGCTTTCACTGAATAGGGTCGTCCAACTTCTACAAGTTATTTGAAACCGCACAAGTAATTTCTCATGAGCGTAGTAATTTATTTTGTAGCCAACAGTGTTCCATAATGTGAATGCTTAATATTCACAAATGAAAAAATGTTGGTAGAGCATAAGAATTCTATTATCCACAACTAAAAAAAATAAGATTTGAATACTGATAACTAGCTTTTTAGCAGGTTAAACAAAACCTAAAGCTTGTCTATGTCATTGTAATACTTCAGGTCATCAATCCAAAAAAGGGTGTGAAAGGTATTAAGAATACAAGAGCTTGAAATAAAGCTAAGCAGATTCGAGTTAAATGGGGAGAAATTCTCTAAAAACTACTTGCAACTATAAAACAAAGAAGAAAACTATTTTAAAATCCCTACAAGAGAGTTATACAACTACTAGAAGACTAATAAATAATAAAACAGCCGATCTACTAATTTATTAAATTCAAAATGTAAAACCGGATTAACTAGACTATTTGATGGTGAATAGCAAGATATTTTAAAACTATTTATAAAAATCAAACGACTATAAATTTAACTCCACACAGTAACTTAAGATACTAAGCAATTTCTAAAATAATTGAAAGAGAAAGAACACAATTTATAGATTTATGAAATTATATTGCAATAATAAACTATTTAATTAAGGAATTTAAATAAACACAAACTAGAGGAAAATGATTATTGGGTTTTGAAAATACTAAAAACAGATTTAAGGCTGGGAATCCTTCTTAAGGAGGTTGAAAGTTCGAACTTGGAGTTTTTGAAAATATATTTTTACTCTTTTTAGGTAGTTCTCTAAACCTTAAGAAACCAAAATAGAATTATCCATGATGTGTGGTATAATTCCTTTCTTCACCCTTTCCTCCTAACCCATGATGTGTGGTGGAAAGAAAAGGTGAAGAACATTAAGAATGGATCTTAAAAGAAATGGTTTAACTAGCTCCCTAAACATCCATGATGTGTGGGAAAGGATGAGCTAGTCTCTTGGATTTGGTTTTAAGGGATTTCCTAAGTCTTGTTAGGATAAGGAAATCCCTAGATTAAAGAGATCTCCATGGAGAATCTCTAGACCTTAAAACCCCCAAATCCAAGAAGAGAATTTAAATGAAGAACAAGATAAAAACAAAACCAAGATTTTAATCTCCAACCTCCTTAATCATCCCAACCTCAAACCTTAGGCGGTTTACTCACAAATCATGTTCTTACCTCTTTTAAACATAAGTTTAGAGTTAAGGAACATGATCAATGGGGTTAAGAAGAAAGACTTGAAATTTATTTAAATACTTGTGGAAGATAATAAAATACAAGAATTTTCACAAAGATCTAAATAAAAATTAAGAAGAAAGATTTGACATTAGAATAACTTAAATTCGAAATATATATAATAAAAATAAGAGTTTTTAAAGAAATAAATAAGAAGAACTATAGTACTCAAGAACAAAGGAAAGCTTACAAGAACACTAAGAAGACTTTGAAAGTGAGAATATAAAGACTTGATTGAAAGCTTAATGAAAAACTGAATGATTATTACAAGCACACACACACTCCTTATATAGAGTTTTAAACATGGCTATTGGCCTTAAAAGAGGGGTCAAGGGGCAAGGGACAAGGGGCAAGGGACAAGGGGCAAGGGACAAGGGACCTCTCTAATCCCACTTTTACTAAAGCATAAACACTTTTTGGAGCACTTGCAAGTGGTATCTTTTGGTTCGGGTACATGGATTGATCGATCTGTATCTTTTGCACTACTGCACCGTTTGACTTGAAATCACCACCAAATTAAAGCTAACTCAATTTCCTAAAACTCTCATGAAGACTGTAGAGGCTAAATCGCAATGAAAACCCCTTCATCCGAGCTGATCGTTCAGTTAACGAAATTGGTCGCCAAACTTCCAGACGGACATGTTGTTACTTAAATAGCCGTATCTTCTGAACCACTGACCATAATGACTTGAAATAACCTCTGAACGAAAGGTAGCTCAATTTACTATGAGTTTTATGAAGATTGCGGAGGCTGAATCGGAATGGAAAGTCTTTGTAGAGTCTGATCTTTAAGTCGCTTTAGGTGGCATGGATTTGAATCGGTTGCAACATCTTGGTACAGCAAGTCAGATGACATCAATTTGCTCTCTACTTGTTCCTAGCTCATCATCTTATGTTTCCAGCTTCCACATTGTCGCCAAATCCATAGAATAACCTGAAATGATGCATATATACAAAAGAAAATGCAAATGCAAATGCAAATGTTCTAAATCCTATAAATGATCAAATACTATGATTATACTTATCTATAAATGAAATATGGATGAAAACTTATTCTAAATGCATGATAAATATGCGAAATATATGAGTATATCAAATACCAATCAAAAACTCTAAATTTATGAATTTTTAAGTTCATTAAAAAAAAGCAACTAATTCTTTTCAAAAAAAAAAGCATTAAGAAAATAAACCAGAAAAATGGTGGTGGAGGAAAGGCGAGGAATCGGTTAACCTCAGTCACTATTCAAAGTTTCAACAGATCCTAGCAAACCAATGTTAGCAAACTCTTGGATATCAACCAAACACCCCCAATAGTTTTAAATTCTCATTGTTAGAGGGAAGGTTCAGGGTTTAGTGAATTATGTCAGCTACTTGGATTTTGAGAGTTCGGCGCTTGAAAATTGTAATCCAATCTCAGCTACAATTTAATGTTACCCGAGTTAATTTCTTTACCAATAATTTTGCATTGCAATCACATTTTTAATAATATGCTAGTACTCCGAGTAATAGTTTTTTTTTTATACCTCCACTTTTAATTTATAGACATCATCCAAATCTGGAAATCACAACATATTGATCCATGCGGATTGTTTTCGAAGCATCCAATACAGGGCTCCGAGATATCCACGATTTTGAAAAAGGAGCAGATTAACTTTGGGATCGGAGAGATTGTGTTTACCAACTTTGGTTATAGTTGATTATATTTGCGTACCTCTCTTAAACTAGTTCCTTGTTTACTATTCTCTACTATTATTTGGTTCTTCTTTGATCTACATCATTAAAACTGATGTAAGCATATTTAGCATATTTACTTTGATCCCGAAGACACCTTTGATGCTAACAATGACTGCGAGATTCTGGATGTGAACATTTGGGAATAGCGAAAACTAGTGAGACAGTAAGTTGGCATGTGTGAATGGGTCCATCTACTGGTTAGAAATTGCGAATGAGTTTATAGCTCATACGTACACTTGTGATATATCAAAAAAATCTTTACCAATAATTTCGAATTACAAACACTAAAAATTTGCAAATTCGATTTCAAAAATTCAACTAAATATGGGGAAAACAAATTTCATATTTGACTATATATAAAACAGTCACCCAATCAGGACCAGTTCAAGTTGGGTGGACAGATGTACGACCGCCTAGGGCCCTAATCCATTTAAAAACAAAAATATTCTAAAAAATTCAATTTTGGTTATTCAGTTTTAGGAAAAGGGTCAATTTTGTTTTTAAAAATTAGAAATAGCCCAAACCTATCCCAATTGTTTTTTTTTAAATTAGAAATAACATAAAAAGGTCCAATATTTGATATTTTTGGGGTCCAAATTTTTTTTGCTCAGAAGAGATGAATTGGCTGCACCCAATGTTTTTAAAACCGGACCGGACCGCCGATCGGGTCCAACCACGAACCGGACCGTCGGTTTGGGTCCAACCACAAACCGGATCGCCGGTCCGGGTCCAACTACGAACCAGTCAATTTCTGGATTAGATTAATGGTAAAAATTAGAGATAGTTGGACCGTTAAAAAAACTGGATCGAACCGCCTAAAACCTAGAAACTAGTGATCCATTGAACCAAATTGAACCCGGTTTAATAATTTAAAAATATTTTCAAAAAAAACTAAATGGAAAAATTTAACCATGTAGGTATTTTAAATATCATAGTTATTCAAACATTATAATTATTAAAAGATTTTATTTGATATGATCGATTATATTGGTATTTTAAATATCATAGTTATATCTATAGAAAAAATATAAAACTGCTATAAAAAAATTAAAAGTATAAAATCATATGATATATATATATATATATATATATATATATATATTCATATATGAAATATTTTCAAACCTTCAAATTAGGTAAGAAATCATTAATTCTATGTGTGTCTTTTGACTATAAATCTATATGGAAATGAAATTATATAGTATGTTCCTTTTCTTTGACCAAGACAATACTTGTTTTACATATTTTTGTGTTATTATATATAATTAGTCTAAGTAAAGAAAAACTTATTGAAAAAAGCTAAGGGACTATTTAAAAATGGCGCTCGCTATGAAGACTTTAATCGTGTTTGTTTTCACTATTTTCTTTACCATATCTTCGATTCATTGTCGTACTACAGTTGCTAGTACTGTACCGGGTAATAGTTTATTTTCATACCTCCATTTTTATTTACGAGCATGATTTTGTCATTTTCTTGAATATTCATATTGATATAATATTTTTTTATTTTCATAAATAGGTTATGAAATAAAGCAGGATTTTTTATGTTTCCAACCAAAACCATGTACTGATGGAGGGAACAGAGGTTGCCAAGACTTTTGTCACAACAATGGGTGGTTTCTAGGCCAGTGTACTAGCAACAAATGTTGTTGTGAAAAATAAGTAACCGTCCAAGATGAAAAAAATCTAATCAAATGTATTGGTATCTGCTTAAAAAATTATATCAATAATTTTCATGCTTTTAAATATAAATATTTTTTTTAGTCAAAAAAATATATTTATACAATAGATCTAGAGCGGAATAAATAAACTATACAAAATCTAAGTTAATTTGATTAAATGTGAGTAATACAAAATAAATAAAAAGTCGGTCCAAAACGTTTTTCAAATGGGCGGTACATTTGGTAAATGTGTTTTATAGATACCTAAAAAGCTTTATACATCTGGATTACACTATCTAAATCACGTGTTTGATTTACGGATATCCAAAAAATTGTAGGCGGACTCGGATTGCAGATCCAAATATGTTGTTTATTACCGCTCTAGCATCTCTAATAAATTTTTGCTAATTTGCTGTTCGGTTTAGGTTTTGATATTAAAATTTCACTATAGACTTTTTATATCGCCAATGCTTGTATTCTTATTCTATCTTTAGCTACTCTGATTCAACCTGCACTGTTACATGATAAATCTCACAAGGTTTCCTACAGAAGTTTCTAACATTAAAAATGATCTCTTTAGCTACTCTGGTTCAACCTGCACTGTTACATGATCAATCCCACAAGCTTTCCTACAAAAGTTTCTAACATTAGAAATGATCTCTTTAGAGCTAGCCTCCTGGTTCGGGCAAGAAATGGCAAGACAATACGATTCTCCCAACTGTTCTCTCTCATACATGAAGATCATGAACAACCTTAACTCCATCGATACGTTTTTACTGTATATATATGAAGATGGTTCAGGACAACAAAAGATAACCAAACCTCATAGTTTCTATAATATACAGAGGTTCCCTTTCATGGTTGCTATTGGTTCCAGGCTACAGAACAAAAGGAGAGATTCAGCTTTGTCTCTTATTGTCCTGAACTTCAACTGTATGTTTCATAGAGCTATTGGCTAACCATCACCTGCTTACTGTTTAAACTTCTGGTTCATCATCATCTTAATGTTTCTTGGGATGCAGATTGCAGTGTCATACATAGCGATGGATAACAGGTGGAGTCTTCAGGGAATTACCAATGACCGCTCTTGTCACCGGTGGAACCAAAGGAATTGGGTCAGCCCCAACTATCCTCACCTACTATACACATTGTGAATCTGAGTTCTCATTTCAGTTAGAGATTTACATTGTCATTGATTGTACTTCAGTGTTAAACAAACACCACTTGGAAGAAACACGACTTTTCTTGTTATGTATAAACCTTTAGTATTATTTTTAAAAATGTATTATATTGTTGCTTCAGCCTTTGATTTAAGAAGAATTAAGCAGGCATATTTAGATTTCTGAACAACGAAGGGATATAGTATTTGTAATTGTCATGAGAAATGCGAGGCGGCGGCCAAATTTCAGAGTGAACTTAGATCAAAACACTTGCATAAGAAGTTTCAGAGTTTTTTTTTCTTCTATCAACTAGATATATTTCGTAAGGAATGTTTACCTTTACACATATCATATAAGAGATCCAAAAAATGCCTCACGCAGGAGGAAGAAACAGTGACAACAAAATGCCTCACTGAAGAGGAAACATAGAGAGATACTCTGCAATGTTTTCCAAAATAACAACTCTTACTCTCACATTCGGAAAAATCTTATTCAATGCTTTAACATGGGGTGACCCAGTCTAGCATGCCACAAGTAGAACTAATAGTAGATGAAGTAAAATCAACACAATATGAGTCGTTCTTTGCTGATCCTGTTCTGACTGTCTTTCCAGTGCCAACATTCTGAAATAACACATCATCATCAGTACGAAAATATAACATCACAATCAAATATTTTAATCTTGTTATTGAAGAAACTCACCTTCTCATGGTGGAGGAACCATACTCTGCACATAGAAGCAACGTTGTGAAGGGAAGCAATTCTTTGAAGGGTTATACCTTTGTATCTCTGTTTCTTCCACCCCATGTTGTGAGATATTCATCAGTTTAATCCGAGCAACATCATATGTTACCTTTTCAAAAAAGATTGTGATCTTGTTTTCCTTGATGAAATAATTTGGAGCACGAGGAATGAGAGGATGAGGACTTGTGAGGGTAAACATTTTCTCCGAGGATGAGATTGGATTTTGGTATTTAACCCTATTACTTACCCACAACACAGTGTGTTCCCTATGTTCCTGGTAAAGAAGGGCAAGTCTCTCTCCTTTGAAACAGGATAAAGCTGCAGTGGTCTTATCACATAACTTGCCTCTAAAATGAAGTTTTATCGGCAGAAATAGTTCCTTAGAAAAGTCAAAAGACTGCACAAAATAGACTCCATCTTCGTCAAACCAAGCGAGGCAATATGAGTTTCCTTCTACTGATACAGACGAAAGTTTCTGTTTATACAAACCCCAGTCATTCGACATGGCTACAAGCTTCCATGTATGTGAGTACAAATTGTATACTTCGGCTTCTGGTCCATGGTAGTCACCTTCTTGGTCCTCACAACTAACAACTGTGAATCTTAACACTCTGTATTCCAGGCTGCTATTGTGCCCTAGGCAGTGCCAATCAAATTGGGAGAGGGATTCTCTTTCAAGCTATGCACATGGACCTACGTTGCAATTCCATATTGCAACCTTTCGAGAGATAGTATTGAACATCATCAAGCCATCACATTCTAACAGATTTTTGATATATTCACCTTGGAAGTCACAGAGTAGGAAGTATCTAGGAGGGTTAGATGTTCCTAAATCTAACATCCAAACCGAAGAGTCCCTAGAATGAAGAAAGGATGGGTTGCTTTGGTTCTTCAGATGGGGATAGATGAATCTTGTTTCACGGAATAGTGTCGTCCACCCTCTGAAAATTACTTGGAACCGAACCAGAGATTTTACCGGACGCTTCTTGAGAATGGTCTCCACTAGATCACCCGGGAGACAGAGTATAATTAGCATCTATCTCGGAATCAAGAAGCTCCTTAATCCCTTCAAGGTCACCTTCTTTAGACAAACGCATAAGTTTGACACCACCACCATCGCTCTCTTCTCCGTCCTCTAACACCTCTTCTTCCGAGTAAAATAAAACACCGTCATTTCGCTTTCCGTCATGGTTATTGTAAAAAAAAATACAAAATTAAATCACTATCAAAATCCAGATTTCTATATGAGCCACCTTGCCCAGCCCATAGAACTTTATGAGAAAATCATAATTGGAACAATTTTAATAAACTAAAAATAGTATCAAGGGAATTAAGCCAATTTATTCACATTGGATCACTTTAGTTCAACTAAACATTTAAAAAAAAAAATTAAAAAAAAAACGCAGCGTAGCGCGGATATTTACCTAATACTCCCTCCGTATCATAATAAGTGTCATTTAGAAAAAATGTATCTGCAATGTAACTGGATGTATCTGGATGTGTTTTGAGTTTAATACATCCAGATACATTGGAGATACATTTTCTCCAAATGACTCTTATTATGAAACCAAGGGAATAGAAGATAATGTTGAAGTGCATTTTCTGGGTAAACTCAAAAGTATAGACAAAGAATTTCTTTGAAGAAGCTAACTAGTAGCATTCCCCTCCACTAAAACAACCTTCATTGTTCAAGGCACAATCCAATCTTATGTAATGTCCATCAATCTCCACCTGTTTGAGTAAAAGTCATATACCTAAGCCCATGTTTCGTAAAAATCATTGTCTAAGTCAAAAGAACCAAAACTAAACCTCAATAGCTTGTAACGATTGTTGCTATCGTGACCAACGTCACTCATAGAGATTATATAAGTGCACATTCTCTCTGTCAATCCATTTTGTTTTTCCAAAAAATGATCTTTCTAGAAATTGTGCTCCGAAGTAGGTTTAGTTCAACAATTGTCGTATAGATTAGTAAACCCTTGAGGGAGAAGGGCATTACCGAACCAATCGTCGTCCATCGGAGCCCTCAGATAGTCTGAATCGAACCAAATCCTTTAGCGAAAAATTCTCAGCAAAGGGTTCCGAGTCAGAATCGAGCCAAATCTTTGAGCGAAAAGTTCTCCAAAAAGGTTGAAGACCTTTTTAAGGCCAATTTATCACTAGCCCAATTTGATAAATGAAAACACAGCCCAAACACATTTAGAAATGAAAACACATTTACTTTTCTTAGTTATTCTTCTTTATTCAAGTTATCTATGATATGTTTTATATTGATTTTCAAGACCAATTATCCGCGATATATATATTGCTGTAGACAGGCTGTGTTTTCATATCTATATGTCATTGGGCTGTGTTTTCATTTATTAAATTGGGCTAGTGATAAAATTGGCCACAAAAAGTTTTCAACTCTTTTGGAGAACTTTGCGTTTGACTCGATTTCGACTCAGAACCCTTTGCTCAGAACTTTTTGCTGAAGAGTTTGGTTCGATTCCGACTCTCCGAGGGCTCCGATGGACGACAATTGGTTTGATAATGCCCTTCTCCCTAAAGTGTATGAGGTTGACGAGAAGTAGGTTTTTTCATCATTTTTCGCTATCCCTGCGTATTCTCTTTTAAAGACCATCTAAAAAAATAAAACTAAAATTCTTGTGTTTGACTCGAAATGGAAGTTAAATTTAATCTAAATTGTAAGTCTTGACAAAAGTAAAATTCCGGAGAATAGGTTAGTAATCTTTATTGAAAAGCCAACCATAAATGTTTGCAGTATATAAATAACATAAATTAATGTATTTATTTTTAGTTGATTTGAAATAAAATTTCATAAGCATTAACAAAAGTGACTAACCTAATTTAACTTTTCAGTACCAATTAAAAAAGACACCTTTTAGTAAAAAAAAAATACAAAACAAAAATTTAAAAATTCTTATTCATCTTATCCAAATTCAAAAGGCTAAGTTTATTTATTTATAAACTCATTAAAAAAATCAGTGAACATTGACAAAAATGAATAACCTAATTTAAAATTAGAAATAGCAATTACAAAAAAAAGAGGATACAAAATAATAAAATAAGAAAATAGAAATTTAGTAATTCTTATTTATCAGATCTCAATTCAAAAGCTCTAAAAGTTTATTAAGTTCATTATAAGAATCAGCTAGATTTTGTTTTTTTAAAAAGCAATAAGAAAATAAACCAAAAAAAATTGGGGGTGGAGGGTAAGGCGAGGAATCGGTTAACCGCAGACACTATACAAAGTTTCAACAGAACCACCTATCAAACCAACCCAACCCAATGGTCCAACTTGGCGATGAGTCTCTTATGAAACCATCGACGTTTTTTCATTATTTTTCGGGGGAAACGCCGGCCAAACACCCCCAATAGTTTTAATCTCCCATCGTTAAGAGGGAAGGTTCAGGGTTTAGTTAATTATAAGCAGACTCATCTCCTGGGTCCCACCCCGTTGCCACAATTGACTAAACCCTTTTCTTTTTAAACCATCCGACACAAACCTCTTCTTTTCGATGTGGGATAAAGAAAGTTCTTCTATAAACAGTCAAGTTTCAACTCAAGACAAGATCTTTGAAATCCATTTAAAGTTTCAATGCACTTTCGTCACTAGTGACGTCAAGTCGAAAAAGATACTAGTGACGTCAAGTCGAAATAGATAAACAAAAATTTAAGAAAAGAACTCTTGGTTTATTATTTATAAGGAACTAAAAATCGAAACCGAACGTAAACAGTCTTTTACAAATTTAATAAACCGACATTTAGTTTTTATATGTGTACTTTTGAGCTAAAACCAAACTAAAATTACGCAGACCGAACCTAAACTAAACCGAATTACGAATGGTGTTCACTTCCCATAAAACCGAGAAAATCAGAACCGAGAAAACCAAAACCAATTAGTAAACCGGATTGTTCACCTTCTATTATATCACGTTGACTTGTTGACGCAATCATTCTCTCTCTATAAGTAAAGGCAAACTCTGAAAAATAGAAGCAAGCGAGTGAGCTAGAGAGAGACAAATGGCGGAGAGATCAGATGAAGTGAAGCTGCTGGGGATGTGGGCGAGTCCTTTTAGCCGTCGGATCGAGATAGCTCTCACACTCAAAGGTGTCCCGTACGAGTTCTCAGAGCAAGATATCACCAACAAGAGCCCTTTGCTACTCCAATCAAACCCGGTTCACAAGAAGATTCCGGTTCTTCTCCATAACGGTAAACCAATCTCAGAATCACTTGTGATCCTCGAGTATATCGATGATACATGGCGAAACAATCCAATTCTGCCTCAAGATCCGATCGAGAGAGCTACGGCTCGTTTCTTGGCCAAATTCATCGATGAACAGGTAAAATGAGTGAGAACCACTTTCCAAATTTTCAATTTCAATAACCGGTTCGGATTATGACCGGTTGAAACCGGTTTTTGGCACTCTTTAGATTTGTGTCTCGGCGATGAAAGTGGTGGGGAAGATCGGAGAAGAGAGAGACGCGGTGGTTGAAGAGACTAGAGATTTATTGAAGTGGTTGGAGAAAGAGCTTGTTGGGAAAGATTTTTTGGGTGGGAAAAGCTTAGGGTTCGTGGACATCGTCGCTACGTTGATAGCGTTTTGGCTGATGAGAACGGAAGAGCTTCTCGGAGTCAAGGTTGTTCCGGTGGAGAAGTTCCCGGAGATTCACAGATGGGTGAAGAATTTGTCGGAACTCGATGTCATCAAGAAATGTATCCCTCCTGAAGATGAACATCTCAACTACATCAAAGCTCGCATGGATAGCCTCAACATCAAATCGGTTTGATAACCGATTATATAATAAGTTCAATACATTAAAGAATCTTCCTTTGTTCTTGTCTCAAAGAGTTCATTAAGCTCACATTCCCAAAATTCAGACAAATAATTGGGAACTGTGTGACCTTCTTGTTGTATCTGGTTTTGTCTGTAGAGACATCTCAATATCATTGTAAGTTCTTATGTTGTGTGAGAGTTTTCTTATAAGTTTGTATGAAATGTGAAAGTTTAGTAATTAGAATGTGTTGAGGAATGTGGAAGGTTTGAGATTAGTATGTGGCTTATTTTTGTTGCTAATCTGAAAAACTAGGTGTGAATTTGAGTTGGAGTTCAATCACAGGTCAAATAGTAAAAAATCTTAATTAGATATAATCATTAATCTATCCAACATTTGTTTGTCAGATCTTTAAAACCTCAATATATACTTTAAACAGTTGAGCTTAAAGACTTATATAACTATTAGATTAGTGGGTTAAGCAATGCCATTTGTCTTTTGTTAATCCTTACTAAACCGTTGTTAATTATCTCTGATTTTGTAGATTGTAAACGTGGGGTTTATCTCACTGGCGAAGCCAGAGAATGGAAGAGAGGTTCTTATTGAGAAGACAAGAGAAATGCTTAAATGTCTCAGAGAAGGAACTCGCCCGAAATGATTACTTGGGCGGCAAGACTGTCGGATTCCTGGATTTAGTCGCGGGAAGTATGATCTCGTTTTGTCTGGAGAGAGCTTGGGAAGGAATGGGAGTGGAAGTTATTACAGAGGAGATGTTTCCAGAATACAACAAATGGGTGAAGAAGCTGAATGAGGTTGAGATCGTGGTGGATTGTATTCCTCCAAGAGAGAAACATATTCAACACATGAACAATATGGGAGCGAAAATCAGATCAGCTTAATTAAGAAGGCAAAGCATCTTTTACTGTAATGTTTTCAGTGTTTGTTACATTATAATCAAGACTGTTAGAAATGGATGCTTATCCATCAATAATATTTTGTTATTTAAATTTGAAATGAAAGTTCTTTCACCGACTCGTTTTACCGATCTAAACCATTCACCATTAATATAGTTTGTTTCACACTCTGAGTTTGTATTTTTGTATCACATTGTCCAGAAAACAATGTCTTTTTTTTTTATATCTCGCACTCTCTATAACAATGTGGCTGTTTCGATATGAGTACCCTGTTTCTGCAGCTAAGAATATCAGAAAACATGTTTGATAAGAACACGTTTTTAACACGAGTAATCTGTGTGAATGAACATAAGTGAGAACTCAGACTTTTACAAACATAAACACAAATAACACGATTGTTTTCAAACCTTAGGCAACATAACAAAACATAACTCGTCTCCACTTTTTTTTGTCTTACTCGTCTTCTTTCTGTTTTCGTTGAATTCTGTTTTTGGAAAACTGGCTTGAGGGTGTTGTCTGAATTTAGACTTATGATTTAGCTACACTCTGCTTTGTATTTTTCTAAGGAGGGTATTGAAATGTTCTCGTTTGTCTGAAATGCACCTGGCTTTGTGTATGTTCAATGTGGATGGAAAAACGATGGCTTTCAAGACACTAATACATTGTGTGACTTGACATGAGAGTGAAAACTGACGATACATCAGAGACATGAGTTTGGTGCGTACTTACTTTACGCAAACCTTTGGTTATATGTGTAACACATTTAGCCCTTTTCCAATATAGAGACATTAATTGCTGGCTTGCTTTTGACAACTCCAACTGTATATATATGAAGATGGTTCAGGACAATAAGATAATCAGACCTCAAAGTTTATATAATATACAGAGGTTCACTTTCATGGTTGCTATTGGTTCCAGGGTACAACAAAAGGAGAGATCCAGCTTTGTCTCTTATTGTCCTGAACCATCTTCAACTGTATGTTTCATAGAGCTCTTGGCTAACCATCACCTGCTTACTGTTTAAACTCCCGGTTCATCATCATCTTATGGTTTCTTGGGATGCAGATTGCAGTGTCATACATAATGATTGACCGGTCAGTCCCAAATCTTCCTCACCTACTATTCACATTGTGAATCTGAGTTCTCATTTCAATTAGAGATTTACATTGTCATCGACTGTACTTCAGTGTTAAACGAACACCACCCGGAAGAAACATAATTTTCTTGTTATGTATAAACCCTTGGTACTATTTAAAACAAACGTATTATATTATTGCTTCAGCCTTTGATTTAACAAGAATTAACCAGGTAAATTTAGATTTCTGAACAATAAAGTATAAAGTATTTGTAATTTGTCATCAGAAATGCGAGGCAACGTCCAAATGTCAGAGTGAAGTAGATAAAAATAACTTGCATAAGAAGTTTCAGAGTTTTTTTTCTATCAACTGGATATATTTCGTAAGGAATGTTTACCTTTACACATCTCATATAAGAGATCAAAAAACTGGCTCACGCAGGAGGATGAAACAGTGACAACAAAAGGCCTCAATGAAGAGGAAACATAGAGAGATACTCTAGACCAAAAAATTGCAAGAGTTCTTAAAGACATTCTACAATGTTTTCCAAAATAACAACTCTCTTACTCTCAATGGTAGATGAAGTAAAATCAACACAATATAAGTCGTTCTTGGATGATCATGTTCTGACTGTCTTTCCCGTGTGAGTATCAGTACAAAAATATAACATCACAACCAAATATTGGGATCTTCTTACTGAAGAAAACTCACCTTCTCATGGTGCAGGAACCATACTCTGCACATAGAAGCAACTTTGTGAAGGGAAACAATTCTTTGAAGGGATATACCTTTGTATCTCTGTTTCTTCCACCCCATGTTTTGAGATATTCATCAGTTTAATCTGAGCAACATCATCTGTTATCTCTTCAAAAAAGATTGGGATCTTGTTTTCCTTGATGAAATAACCTGGAGCACGAGGAATGAGAGGATGAGGACTTGTGAAGGTAAAATTTTCTCCCATGATGAGATTCGTATCTGACCCTGGTAATCTCTCTCCTTTGAAACAATGGTAAAGCTGCAGTCGTCTTAATATGACTTGCCTCTAAAAGGACATTTTATCGGCAGAAATAACTCCTTAAAAAGTCAAAAGACTGCACAAAATAGAGTCCAGCTTCTTCAAACTGATACAACCAAAAGTTTATGTCGATACAAACCCCAATCATCCGACATGGCTATAGGCTTCCATGTATGTGAGTACAAATTGTATACTTCACCATCTGGTCTATAGTGTTCACATTCTTAGTCAATAGGACTAACAATAGTTTATGTCGATACAAACTGATACAACCAAAAGTTTCTGTCCGATCATTTATCATGAGTGTACCTTCTGGTATCTCTAAGAAGACATCAATCCAACATCCTTCTTCAAATGTTCATCTCTAGAAACTTCATTCCATAATTTTTTTGCTATAAAATCGTTCATGTATATAAGAACTTATTGTGTATTGCTTTGATTTTTGATAATACACAAGGGCCATCGTGTTGACTAAAGAAAAAACAGGATACCATACTTTTGTGCCATCGTGTTGACTAAGGAAAAAACAAGATATCATACTTCTGTACACAGTAAGATGTACTAATACTTTGAGATAGTCTCCATCAATCTATGAGATAGTCTACATCAATCGAATAACCACTAATACTAATACTACTTATGGTTGAAAAAAAAATCCAATTTGGGATTGTCTTTCTTATGCCTCTCGCCTTCCTCAATTGAAGCTACAAGACAAAAGACACTTAATCTTAATCTGATAGGAAGAAACTAAAGCAGAGACTCTCTGTACTAATAAACAGACGCATCACAGAACACACCTCTTAGGGATCGGAACCAAGCTTGGTGTGTACACACAGCTGATCAAAGAGCTATTGTTCCTGAATTGTGTAGTCTGAAACTCTTGAAACCCACCTTCTACAAACTGATACAACCAGTTTATGTCGATACAAACCCCAATCACCCGACATGGCTACATGCTTCCATGTATGTGACTACAAATTGTATACTTCACCATCTGGTCTATAGTGTTCACATTCTTAGTCAATATGACTAACAATAGTGAATCTTAACACTCTGTATTGCAGGATGCTATTGTGCCCTAGGCAGTACAAATCAAATTGGGAGTGGGATTCTCTTGCAAGCCATGCACATGAACCCACATTGCAATTCCATATTGCAATCTTTCGAGATATAGTATGGAACATCATCAAGCCATAACATTCTGACATAATTTTAATATGTTCTCTTTTGAACTCATAAAGTCCGCCTCCTCTAATAGAAGATAATGTTGAAGTGCATTTTCTGGACAAACTCAAAAGTCTAGACAAAGAATTTCTTTGAAGAAGCTAACTAGTAGCATTCCCCTCCACTAAAACAACCTTCATTGGTCAAGGCACAGTCCAATCTTATGTAATGTCCATCAATCTCCACCTGTTTGAGTAAAAGCCATATACCTAAGCTCCTAGCTCGTCAGAATCATTGTCTAAGTCAAAAGAACCAAAACTAAACCTCAATAGCTTGTAATGATTGTTGCCATCGTTACCAACGTCACTCATAGAGATCATATAAGTGCACATTCTCTCTGTCAATCCATTTCGTTTTTCCAAAGAATGATCTTTTTAGAAATTGTGCTCCGAAGAATTAAATCACATCAGAGTGATAAGCTTCATATGGTTTCTTAGTGGAAATACCAATTTTGCAGATATGGTTGATACAAATGATTGGTATCTATAATGGAGGAAAGACAATGGTGGACGAAGCTATCATATCTATTAAAAAAAGTATTTAGGAACTTAGACTCTAACTCGTAACCAATAAAAGAATAAAAATAATGAAAAGAAAAATAATAAAAAATAACAAAATAATAGGAATAAATAGGAATAAGGAATGGTTTTGTTCCTCCCCAAATTTTATAACAAATAGTCTTGTTCTATAATTCTTTATAAAATAAGGAATGAGAAGGAATCACATGAAAAAAATATTATTTGTAAATGGTGTATTTTTTAAGTAACGAGGAGGAATATATTATTCCTCATCATTCCTTATGTTACCAATCTAAGAATTTGGTGAAAGAATTTATTAAAAAAAAAAGAAAAAAAAATATAATGTCCTTTTTTTTAATTATCGTTTTATATTTTGATTTGAACACTTTTTCACATCTTTAATTTAAATTACTTTTTATTTTTAAAATATTTTTTTAAAAAGGCCTCAATTTTATATTCGCCTTAACTCCTTCCTGGTAAACCTAGGCACAACAATGTTATATGATAAAGATTTATTTTAAAGGCAACGTTTTGGTATGAGGTTGACGAGAAGTACAGGTTTTTTCATCATTTCTCGCTATCCATCCATGCGTATACTCTTTTGAAGACCATCTCAAAGAAGATAAAACTAAAATTCCTGTGTTTGACCCCAAATGGAAGTTAAATTTAACCTAAATTGTAAGTCTTGACAAAAGTAAAATCCTGAAAAATAGGTTACTAATCTTTATTGAAAAGCCAGCCATAAATATTCGCGGTATATAAATAACATGAATTAATGTATTTATTTTTAGCTGATTTGAAATAAAATTTCATAAGCATTGACAAAAGTGACAAACCTAATTTAACTTTTCAAATACCAATTGAAAAAGATACCCTTTAGTAAAAAAAAAAAAGAAGATGATACCAAATAAAAATTTAATAATTCTTATTCATCTCATCATATCCAAATTCAAAATGTCTAAGTTTATTTATTTATAAACTCATTAAAAAAATCAGTGAATATTGACAAAAATGAATAACCTAATTTAAAAATCAGAAATACCAATTAAAAAAAGAGGATACAAAATGATAAAATAAAAATAAAAATTTAGTAATTCTTATTCATCAGATTTCAATTCAAAATCTCTAAAAAATTATTAAGTTCATTATAAGAATCAGCTAGATTTTGTTTTTAAAAAAGAAAACCATTTTGTTTTTAAAAAAAGAAAATTTGGGGGTGGAGGAAAGGCGAAGAATCGGTTAACCACAGACACTATTCAAAGTTTCAACAGAACCACCTAACAAACCAAACCCAACCCAATGGTCCAACTTGGAGATGTGACCATCGACGTTTTTTCATTATTTTTCGGGGGAAACGCCGGCCAAACACCCCCAATGGTTTATATTCCCATCGTTAGAGGGAAGGTTCAGGGTTTAGTTGAGTATAAGCAGACACATCTCCAGGGTCCCACCCCATTGCCACGTTTTACCAAACCCTTTTCTATTTAAACCATCCGACACAAACCTATTCCTTTCGATGTGGGATAAAGAAAGTTCTTGTATAAGCAGCATTTAAGTTTTTTTATATAAATTCTTCTAAACGCAGTTGAAGTTTCAATGCACCGTTTCGTCACTAGTGACGTCAAGTCGAAATAGATAAACCAAAATCTGAAAAAAATCTAAAAATCGAAATCGAAACCGAACGTAAACAGATTTTATATGGTGTAACCAAAAATAGAAACAAATTCAATAAACCAACAACATTTAGTTTTTATATGTGTACTTTTGAGCTAAAACCAAACTAAAATTACATCAGACCGAACCTAGACTAAACCGAATTACGAATGGTGTTCAATTCCTATAAAACCGAGAAAACCAAAACCAATTAGTAAACCGCATTGTTCACCCTCTATTTAGGAGTGTCAAACGGGCCAAACCCGCCCCAAATGATCCGCACCGCAGCGGTCACGCTTCTTCTCTAGACTGCAGCGGGTTGATCCGCGCGGGTCGCGGTTCAATCTTACTATGTCCAGACCCGCCCCGCCAACATTGCGGGCTATACGGACTAACCTGCAGATCATTAGAACTGCATGTTTTTTTATAAAAAGTTGCAGGTTTTCAGCATTGGTTTTTTGCTTCTTCTTCTACGTGATATAAAGCTGTTTTTTTCGTTGGATTAGTCTTCTTTGTCTGGATAATGAGCAACCTTAGCAAGAGAACTGAGATATAAGAAAGCAAATAAAAATACTCTGCAATTCCGATATGCATTTGGTGTCTGCACTTTTGTTTTCTGCATAGATGTCGAAAAGAGAAAAAAATAAAAACAAAACTCAGAAACAGAGAATACTAAAAAATAAAAATAGAATCTGTATAAACAAAAGATGAATGAAACTTAATCATGGGAGCAATAACAGCATTGTAAAATGAAAGATCAAACTAAAATCTGAAAGGCAACCTAAAACACAAATCCAAGAAGCAATTTGAAACAATAATCCGACAAGCAAACTGAAACAAATCCGAGAAGAATAATAAAACACAAATCCAAGAAGCAAGTTTCTTCATCAACATCCATCATCGTCATCAACAATTGATTCGACGATTTAAGTTTTTGTGATTTGGTTTTGTTGAGTATAAACCGTACGGTTTACTAGATTGATTATAGAATTAAGAAATCAATTGACAATTACATAGATTTGTAGAATTATGGAACTAATTACAAACTTAAGAAATCACGAGGGCTCTGTTTTGTTACAAAACGTGTTAACCCGCGGCGCGAACCCGTTGAACCGCAAACCCGTGACAGGTTAACCCGCCAAACCCAGAAACCGCAAGACAGGCAAGACTTAACGGTCCATGAATCTCATGTTCGCACCCGCCCCATGGCGGACCTAGACGGGCCAAACCCGCGGATCATGGACCCGCTTGACACCCCTACCTCTATAAAATCACGTTGACTTGTTGACGCAATCATAACTCTCTCTATAAGTAAAGCCAAACTCTGAAAAATACAAGCATAAAATAGTGAGCTAAAGAGAGAGACAATGGCGGAGAGATCAGATGAAGTGAAGCTGCTGGGGATGTGGGCGAGTCCTTTCAGCCGTCGGATCGAGATAGCTCTCACACTCAAAGGTGTTCCGTACGAGTTCTCAGAGCAAGATATCACCAACAACAAGAGCCCTTTGCTACTCCAATCAAACCCGGTTCACAAGAAGATTCCGGTTCTTCTCCATAACGGTAAACCAATCTCGGAATCACTTGTGATCCTCGAGTATATCGATGATACATGGCGAAACAATCCAATCCTGCCTCAAGATCCGATCGAGAGAGCTACGGCTCGTTTCTGGGCCAAATTCGTCGATGAACAGGTAATGAGTGAGAGAACCACTTACCAAATCTTCAATTTTGATAACCGGTTCGGATTTTAACCGGTTTAAACCGGTTATTGGTATTCTTTAGATTTATGTCACGGCGATGAAAGTGGTGGGGAGGATCGGAGAAGAGAGAAACGCGGTGGTGGAAGCGACGAGAGATTTATTGAAGTCGTTGGAGAAAGAGCTTGTTGGGAAAGATTTTCTCGGTGGGAAAAGCTTAGGGTTCGTGGACATCGTTGCTACGTTGGTAGCGTTTTGGCTGATGAGAACGGAAGAGATCGTCGGAGTCAAGGTTGTTCCGGTGGAGAAGTTCCGGGAGATTCACAGATGGGTGAAGAATTTGTCGGAAACCGATGTCATCAAGAAATGTATCCCTCCTGAAGATGAGCATCTCAGCTACATCAAAGCTCGCAAGGATAGCCTCAAAATCAAATCGGTTTGATAACACGATTATATAATAAGTTCAATAAATCAAAGAATCTTCCTTTGTTCTTGTCTCAATTGCTGCTAGTCCTGTGAGATCATTAAGCTCACATTCCCAAAATTCAAACAAATAATTGGGAACTGTGACCTTCTTGTTGTATCTGGTTTTGTCTCTAGAGACATCAATATCATTGTATGAGAGTTTTCTTATAAGTTTGTCTGAAATGTGAAAGTTTAGTAATTTAGAATGTGTTGAGGAATGAGGAAGGTTTGAGATTAGTATGTGACTTCATGTTTTTCTATATTTCAAAACATAAAAATCTAAAAAAATCTCTTTCTTTTTCTCTCTTTAGCTACTCTGGTTCAACCTGCACTGTTACATGATAAATCCCACATGCTTTTCCTACAGAAGTTTCTAACATTAGAAATGATCTCTTTAGAGCTAGCTCCTGGTTCGGGCAAGATATGGCAAGACAATACGATTCTCCCAACTGTTATCTCCCATACATGAAGATCATGAACAACCTTAACTCCATCGATACGTTTAAGCCCTCTATCGAGCTTCTCTATGTCCACATCGCGCGGCGTGATTTTTAAGACTAGTCATTTTTAAGTCCTCTTGTTTTTGTTGCTAATCTGAAAAACTAGGTGTGAATTTGAGTTGGGAGTTCAATCACAGGTCAAATAGTAAAAATCTTAATTAGATATAATCATTAATATATCCAACATTTGTTTGTCAGATCTTTAAAACCTCAATGTATACTTTAAACAGTTGAGCTTAAAGACTTATATAACTATTAGGTTAGTGGGTTAATCAATGCCATTTGTCTTTTGTTAATCCTTACTAAACCGTTGTTAATTATCTCTGATTTTGTAGATTGTAAACGTGGGGGGTTTATCTCACTGGCGAAAACAGAGAATGGAAGAGAGGTTCTTATTGAGAAGACAAGAGAATTGCTTATTAAATGTCTCAGAGAAGGAACTAGCTGGAAATGATTACTTGGGCGGCAAGACTGTCGGATTCCTGGATTTAGTCGCGGGAAGTATGATCCCGTTTTGTCTGGAGAGAGCTTGGGAAGGAATGGGAGTGGAAGTTATTACAGAGGAGATGTTTCCAGAATACAACAAATGGGTGAAGAAGCTGAATATTAGGAGATATGTGGGCTTATTGGCTTTGTATAGTTATGGTTATATTTAATCATTGTATAAATAGTTTATAACCACTTTTGTAAAGACTTAATCAGAAATAAGAGAGAAAACTTCAGAGACTTTATGATTCTTTCATGGTATCAGAGCCAGGAGAGATTCGAGTTGGGTTTTTCATTGATTTGTGACGAGACATATTTGCGAGGTGTTTGTGTTCGTGAATATTATGAAGAAAAACGGAGTTGCGGAAGGCGCTCGTGATGTTAGAAAAGACAGAGCTGCGGAAGGCGCTCGTGAATTGAGGAGTATGAAGAGAGACGGAGATGCGGAAAGCACTCGTGATTCTGGAAACGGACGAGGCGCGGAAAGCGCAAAACGACGTGAATGTAATAGATCTGAGAAATTTGTGTGTGACACACATGCGAACAGTGTGTCACACACAGAAGCCTTAACAGGGCTCACGAAAATTCAGCGGGAAAGGCTTGTTCGAATATTCGATTCGAGATCGATATCAGCAAACCTTATGAGTAGTGCAAATTATGCAGATGAGTGGATAATTGACAGTGGTGCATCACATCATATGACAGGTACATTTAATTCTTTGGTTGATGTACATCGAGTCTCACCGTGTTTGGTTGGACTGCCGAATGGGAATACTGTGATGGCTGATCGTGAAGGGAGCGTGGTTCTAACAGAGAAGTTGACATTGAAACGTGTTCTATTTGTTGAAGAGCTGAAGTGCAATCTCATCTCCGTGTCACAGATGATCGATGAGATGAATTGCATGGTGTTGTTTTCTAAGACATGTTGTCTTGTGCTTGATTCTGGTTTGCAGATCTCGATTGGAGTGGGTGAAAGAAAAGAAGGATTGTATTTTCTTCAAGGTATTTAGCAGATTCTGAATGTGAAAAAGATTGGTAAGCTAGAGTCATTTGAATTTTGGCATAAGAGGATGGGTCATGCCTCTGACAAAGTGATTAGGAGATTACCGGTTGTTGATCATGGGAGTGTTGGTGTTTCTGGTTGTGACATATGTTTCCGAGCAAAGCAATGTTGAAGTGAGTTTCAGTTAAGTTCTAATAAAAGCAAGGAATGCTTTGAGATGATACATTGTGATCTATGGGGGCCATATAGAAAAGAAAGTTTGTGTGGTTCTTATTATTTTCTTACCATTGTGGATGATTATTCAAGAGCTGTATGTGTGTTTTTTCTTTTTGATAAGAAGCAGGTTGAGAGAACAATACTAGATTTCTTTGCCCTTATTTTGAGGCAATTTAACAAGCATGTGAAGATCGTGAGGAGTGACAATGGTACCAAATTCATGCAAATGAAGGCGTATTTTCATCGAACGGGTGTGATTCATCAGACTTCTTGTGTGGGAACTCCTCAGCAGAATGGGAGAGTTGAAAGGAAGCATAGGCATATATTGAATGTGGCACGAGCGTTGATGTTTCAGGCGCATCTGCCAATCGAATTTTGGGGTCAATGTGTTTTGAGCGCTGCATATCTGATTAATCGGACACCGTCTGAGTTGCATAAAGGAAAGAGTCCTTATGAAATCATCTTCAACAAGGCTCCTGGATATGGTGAGATTCGTATCCTTGGATGTCTTGCATATGCTCATAATCAGAAGAGGCATGGAGACAAGTTTGCAAGTCGCAGTCGGAAGTGCGTTTTTGTTGGTTATCCTTATGCAAAGAAGGGGTGGTCTTTATTTGATTTGGAAACTAGAGAAATCTTTGTCTCTAGAGATGTCACATTTGTAGAGGAAAAGTTTCCATTCTCTAACACGGTTTCTAAATCGCAAGGAGAAGAAAGGATTTCCATCTCTGATGTACCAAGAACTTGTTTTGATGATATTGATAATTTTGGGTATATGAAAGTTGTAGAACGAGCTGCTGGTGACACAGTCGCTGAGGGTGTAACACATGATCAGGGCGACGTGACACAAGATGCGACAGTGATCAGAGAGCCAACAGAGTGTGTAACACAGGTTGGTGATGGTGTGACACAGGTTATCGGCGAGACAACTGCAGAGGCAGTTACAGAGCCTGTAACAGTAACTCAGGGGGAGATTATTGCAGAAGAAGTGTTAGGACGTGGAATGAGAAAGAGAGAGGCATCGGTTAAGCTACGTGATTACGTGTGTAACACAACGTTTCTTATGAACTCTTCCGCTATAAGCCAGGAGTCAGGACATGAATATGGAGTTGAGAATTATGTGAATTGTGACAGGTTTTCAACGTCACACAGAGCATTTTTGTCCAGCATAACAGCAGGAGTTGTGCCAAAAACGTTTGTTGAGGCTATGAAGTGTCCAAGATGGCGTGAAGCAATGAGATTGGAGATTAAAGCTCAGGAACGAGCAAAGACATGGTCTATTGAACAATTACCATCAGGTAAGCATGTCATTGAGTGTAAGTGGGTTTTCACAATCAAGTACAATGCAGATGGGACGATAGAAAGGTACAAGGCGAGATTAGTAGCTTGTGGTAATCGACAAAAAGAAGGGCTTGATTATTCTGACACATTTGCTCCAGTGGCAAAAATGAGCACAGTTAGATTAGTCCTTCAGGTTGCAGCTGGGAAGAATTGGGAATTACATCAAATGGATGTGCATAATGCATTTCTTCATGGAGATTTAAAGGAAGAAGTGTTTATGAGGTTACCACAAGGTTTCAGATCTTCTGGGAAAGGAATGGTCTGTAGATTGCAAAAGTCATTATATGGGTTGAAACAGGCTCCAAGATGTTGGTTTGCAAAACTTACAGAGGCACTCTTGGGGTATGGATTCAAACAAAGTAAGGCAGATTACTCACTTTTCTCGTTGGTTCGTGGTATGGTTCACTTGCATGTTCTCGTGTATGTTGATGATCTTGTGGTGACAGGAAGCTCTCCAGAGGTTATACAAAAGTTTAAAGCGTATTTGAGTAATTGCTTCCATATGAAAGATTTGGGAAAATTGAAGTTCTTCCTTGGATTGGAAGTTGCAAGAAACGCAGAGGGTATTTATTTATCACAGAGAAAGTATGCTCTTGATATTATTGCTGATGTTGGGTTTCTTGGTGGTAGGCCGGTAGAGTTTCCGATGGAGCCAAACCATCAGTTGGGAAGGTCCATGACGGAGATACTTGATGATCCTGAGAAGTATCGGAGACTTGTTGGAAGGTTGATTTATCTTGCTGCGACTAGACCAGATTTAGCATACTCTGTTCACATCTTGTCTCAGTTTATGCATGAGCCTAGAGCGGATCATTGGATGGCTGCATTGAGAGTTGTTCGTTACTTGAAAGGATGTCCTGGAATGAGAATTCTTTTGAAAGCTGATTGTAATTTTCATCTTACGGGTTGGTGTGATTCAGACTGGGCTGGATGTCCAATCACAAGGAGATCTTTGAATGGATGGTTGGTACAGTTGGGAAATTCTCCTGTGTCGTGGAAGTCAAAGAAGCAGGATGTAGTATCGCTGTCTTCAGCTGAAGCAGAGTACCGAGGTATGGTTGCAGCATTGAAGGAATTAAAGTGGTTAAAGAGTGTGTTGTTCTCGATGGGTATTGCACATGATGGTGCAATGGATTTATACTGTGATAGTCAATCTGCACTTCATATCGCATCTAATCCTGTGTTTCATGAGCGTACGAAACATGTAGAGAGTGATTGCCATTTCATCAGAGATGATATACAAGCTGGAATAGTTCGGACAAAGCATGTTTCTACCACAGAACAACTAGCAGATGTATTCACTAAAGCACTTGGAGGGCGTCCATTCCAAGCGATTTTGTCCAAGTTGGGCATTCGAGATCTCCATGCTCCAACTTGAAGGGGGATATTAGGAGATATGTGGGCTTATGGGCTTTGTATAGTTAGGGTTATATTTAATCATTGTATAAATAGTTTATAGCCACCTTTGTAAAGACCTAATCAGAAATAAGAGAGAAAACTTCGGAGACTTTCTGATTCTTTCACTGAATGAGGTTGAGATCGTGGTGGATTGTATTCCTCCAAGAGAGAAACATATTCAACACATGAACAATATGGGAGCGAAAATCAGATCAGCTTAATTAAGAAGGCAAAGCATCTTTTACTGTAATGTTTTCAGTGTTTGTTACATTATAATCAAGACTGTTAGAAATGGATGCTTATCCATCAATAATATTTTGTTATTTAAATTTGAAATGAAAGTTCTTTCACCGACTCGTTTTACCGATCTAAACCATTCACCATTAATATAGTTTGTTTCACACTCTGAGTTTGTATTTTTGTATCACATTGTCCAGAAAACAATGTCTTTTTTTTTTATATCTCGCACTCTCTATAACAATGTGGCTGTTTCGATATGAGTACCCTGTTTCTGCAGCTAAGAATATCAGAAAACATGTTTGATAAGAACACGTTTTTAACAAGAGTAATCTGTGTGAATGAACATAAGTGAGAACTCAGACTTTTACAAACATAAACACAAATAACACGATTGTTTTCAAACCTTAGGCAACATAACAAAACATAACTCGTCTCCACTTTTTTTGTCTTACTCGTCTTCTTTCTGTTTTCGTTGAATTCTGTTTTTGAAAAACTGGCTTGAGGGTGTTGTCTGAATTTAGTCTTATGATTTAGCTACACTATGCTCTGTATTTTTCTAAGGAGGGTATTGAAATGTTCTCGTTTGTCTGAAATGCACCCAGCTTTGTGTATGTTCAATGTGGATGGAAAAACGATGGCTTTCAAGTCACCGATACAGTGTGTGACTTGACCTGAGAGTGAAAACTGACGATACATCAGAGACATGAGTTTGGTGCGTACTTACTTTACGCAAACCTTTGGTTATATGTGTAAGTGTAACAGGCGAGTTTTAGAACAAGGTGTGTAACACATTTAGCCCTTTTCTAATATAGAGACATTAATTGCTAGCATGCTTTTGACAACTCCAACTGTATATATATGAAGATGGTTCAGGACAATAAGATAATCAGACCTCAAAGTTTATATAATATACAAAGGTTCACTTTCATGGTTGCTATTGGTTCCAGGCTACAACAAAAGGAGAGATCCAGCTTTGTCTCTTAATGTCCTGAACCATCTTCAACTGTATGTTTCATAGAGCTCTTGGTTAACCATCACCTGCTTACTGTTTAAACTCCCGGTTCATCATCTTATTGTTTCTTGGGAATGCAGATTACAGTGTCATAGATAATGATTGACCGGTCAGTCCCAACTCTCCTCACCTACTATTCACATTGTGAATCTGAGTTCTCATTTCAATTAGAGAATTACATTGTCATTGACTCTACTTCAGTGTTAAACGAACACCATCCGAAAAAAACATGATTTTTTTTTATTATGTATAAACCCTTCTACCATTTAAAACAAATGTATTATATTATTGCTTTAGCCTTTGATTTATGAAGAATTAACCAGGTAAATTTAGATCTATGTACAATAAAATATAAAGTATTTGTAATTGTCATGAGAAATGCGAGGCGGCGTCCAAATGTTAAAGTGAACTAGATCAAAATAACTTGCATAAGAAGTTTTAGAGTTTTTATCTATCAACTAAATATATTTCGTAAGGAATGTTTACCTTTACATATCTCATATAAGAGATCCAAAAAATGCCTCACGCGAGAGGAAGAAACAGTGACAACAAAAGGCCTCAATGACTCCATCTTCTTCAAACTGATACAACCAAAAGTTTATGTCGATACAAACTCCCATCATCTGACATGGCTACATGCTTCCATGTATGTGAGTACAAATTGTATACTTCAGCTTCTGGTCTATAGTGTTCGCATTCCTGGTCAATTAGGACCAACAATAGTGAATCTTAACACTATGTATTGCAGGCTGCTATTGTGCCCTAGGTAGTACCAATAAAATTAGGAGTGAGATTCTCTTGTATGTCATGCACATGAACGTACATTGCAATTCCATATTGCAATCTTTCAAGATATAGTATGACATCATCAAGCCGTAACATTCTGACAGAGTTTTAATATGTTCTCCTTTATCGAAACCGAACGTAAACAGTTTTATATGTAACCAAATAGAAACAAATTCGGTAAACCGACATTTAGTTATATGTGTACTTTTGAGCTAAAACCAAACTAAATTTACATCAGACCGAACCTAAACTAAACCGAATTACGAATGGTGTTCCATTCCTATAAACCGAGAAAATCAGAACCGAGAAAACCAAAACCAATTAGTAAACCGGATTGTTCACCCTCTAGTCTAGTCCTGGGCAATCGGGTCCTCGGGTCGGGTCGGGTCGGGTAGTTCGGGTTTCGGGTAGTTCGGGTAGGGGTATCTAGGAACCATTCGGGTAAATCACATTTCTCGGTTCGGTTCGGTTCGGGTAGTTATCGGGTCGGTTCGGATCCGGGTCGGATCCGGTAGAAAATAAATCCAATTATTTTGTTTTTTTTTCCAATTATCTCTCTTTTATTTTCGATTTTTGGGCTTGATAACCAACTGGATTTAATTGTAAGGGAATTGGGCTTTGCTTAACCGATTTGTACTTGTCTATTTTGGGCTTCTAAATGATATACGGCCGACCAAAAAAAGAGGAGAAGGAGATCTCTCCCTCTATGTTTCCCCAACCTCCGTTCTCTTCATCGCCGATTGGGGATCTCTACCTCTCAAAAACCAACCTACTCTCGAAGATCCATCAGCTCGATCGCAAGTCCCAACAACTGCAGCAGCCAAACCAGGAGGATTTCGATGCCTTCACTTCGTCCAAAGTGACGGATCTCGCGAAACCATTGAAGAAAAGCTGCCGATCTTCTATAGACGGAGGAGAAGGAGAAGAATGAGGTGGAGAAGAAAGAGAAGAAGGAAGTGGAGATAAAGAAGAAGATGGAGAATTGAAGAAGGGGAAGATGGAGAATGGAGGAGGCGGTCATAGATTTTTTTTTTTTTTTTCAATTAGGTTTTTTTCTTTTAATTAGGTATAGAAAAATCTGTTTTGTGGTTTTCTTCGGTTTGTTCGGGTAACCGATCGGGTTTCGGGTTCTACCCGAACCGAACCGATACCCGATGTAAAATTGAACGAAACTCAATCGGGTTTTGACTAAGAACCGAAACCGAACCGAACCGAGTTTTTCGGGTCGGTTCGGTTCGGGTCCTTCGGTTCCGGGTCCGATGCCCAGGACTACTCTAGTCTATTATATCACGTTGACTTGTTGACGCAACCATACTTCATAAGTCATAACTCTCTATAAGTAACGCCAAACTCGGAAAAATAGAAGCAAGCTAGTGAGCTAAAGAGAGACAAATCAAATGGCGGAAAGATCAGATGAAGTAAAGCTGCTGGGGATGTGGGGTAGTCCTTTCAGCCGTCGGATCGAGATAGCTCTCACACTCAAAGGTGTTCCGTACGAGTTTTCACAGCAAGATATCACCAACAAGAGCCCTTTGCTACTCCAATCAAACCCGGTTCACAAGAAGATTCCGGTTCTTCTCCATAACGGTAAACCGATCTCGGAATCGTTTGTGATCCTCGAGTATATCGATGATACATGGCGAAACAATCCAATTCTGCCTCAAGATCCGATCGAGAGAGCTACAGCTCGTTTCTTGGCCAAATTCATCGATGAACAGGTAAAATGAGTGAGAACCACTTTCCAAATTTTCAATTTCAATAACCGGTTCGGATTATGACCGGTTTAAACCGGTTTTGGCACTCTTTAGATTTGTGTCTCGGCGATGAAAGTGGTGGGGAAGATCGGAGAAGAGAGAGACGCGGTGGTGGAAGCGACGAGAGATTTATTGAAGTCGTTGGAGAAAGAGCTTGTTGGGAAAGATTTGTTCGGTGGGAAAAGCTTAGGGTTCGTGGATATCGTCGCTACGTGAAACAAGATTTTTTCTATCTTGTAGCAATTCCTCAATTGCTCATATCATTGCAATACTTGAGGTATCAATCCATCTTGCGAATTTGATTCAATAAGAATACAAAGTTCAGTTTAATCTAAGCTAAATTAAAAGTTTAGGTAGCAAGGAAATATTAAAAGCAAACTACTAGTTAAGAAAGATACTACAAGAGCAATAATATGAAACTAAGCCTTAATTATCACTAATCAAGTACTAATTACGCAATTAATTACTAATCAAGATTAACAAAATTACTAAAATGAAACCTAGGGATGGAATCATTGATTTGAGAAACTAAATGGACAATCTTGCAATCATTTAAGCAACTAATCAAGCCATCTCTATGCCTAGAACACTAGTTAAAGACTAATTCATGGTGTGTGGCAATAATCCCTTCACTAATCACCCTAATGAACTAATGATGTTTTAGCATTAAAATGATTAACAAGCATTAATGACAAGTCTAATAGCATGATAAACACCCTAGGCAACTAATGATGTTTTAGGCTAGGTATGTAAATCTCTTACAAAGTTGGTTCAAGCATTTCATCAAACACTTGGTCGTTGTATGAAATGCCTATAATCCAAAATAGCAAAGATTAGCTATTTGGCATAGAAAATACTTTATAAGAAGAAAGATGAAAGAATCTATCCTAGATTGCAAGATTGAACCATTAGAAATCCCTAAATCCAACCCATCCCCAAGTTCCTAAGGAACTACTCACTAATCATGATTAAGCCCATCAAATCAAAGGTAAATGATAAGCTAAACATGATTAGAGAAATGAAAACAAGAAATTTAAGAAAGATATTGCATAAACTTAAAGATCCAAAGCAAATACAAAGTTTTTCTCTCAAAGAGGAAATAAAGGTTTTGACAAGACAATCGAGAATAAAAGTTGACATAAAATTAGGTCTTTTCAGTATTTATAGGGGGACCCCCAAAAAGGGCAAAAGGTGGAAATTCGTATGTTCGTATCGACGTGCTAGGTCGATACAGCACGTCGATACAGATCCCTGAAGCTGTGTCTCGGCGTGGCCATCCCGATACGGCTGGTCGATACGGATCCCTGGAGCTGTGTCTCGGCGTGGCCACGTCGATACGGTTTTAAACTATCTTTCTCAAGCGCCCTTCTGCTCGTCTCGGCCAAGCCAGGCCGATACGGCTAGCCGAAATGAACCCCTGGAAACTTGTATCGACCTGACTGGTCGATACAGTACGTCTGTATGGCTCGAAACTTCTCCTTTAGGCCTCTTCTTCTCCTTCAAGTGACTCCTAGACTTCCTCCTTGCAATGCCATCATTCCTTAACTCCAAGCATGCCTCCATTGCATCCTTATAACCTGATAAGACTCCAAAAATGCAGAAATATGCAAAGACTATGCAAGGACATCCTAAACTACAAGATGAGTGAAATGTAATGCAAAGATGTCTAAATGAGTTCCTAAATGCTGCGAAACTTACACTAAATGGACAGCAATATGATGCAAAATATAGGCATATCAACTCCCCCAAACTTGCCTTTTACTTGTCCCCAAGCAAATGAAACACAAGCCAATGAGAGAGGTTTGAAGGTGGGAGCTCAAATCCAAGAAAGTTAACAATGATGATCAACTCAACATCCTAGTTCTTAATTCTAGAATGCATGTGAATACTCCCTACTCCAAAAGAGTTAGCCATGCCCAACTCAACATTCAAGTGCACTAAGAATTCAATCAAAACAAGTCTCCCTATCAAACCAACTCTTTAACATTCATTAAGTGTGAAACCGTGAATCATGACATTGCAAAGCAAGTAAATCCATTTGGCTAAGGGACTGGGTTTTGAGACAAAAATGATCTCAATTCATCCGGGTTTTGCATTTAAGTAAAGGTGGCACTCAAGAAAGATTGAACTATATGCATAATGCTAAAGGTAAAAAACAAGTGATGCATACAAGTATGGACTTTCATCTACCCGAAATGCTATCAATGATCCTAGACCCCTCTCATTCATTTTTTACCTCACTCATCCCTCTAGAATCTACCCTTTTTCTCAAGGCTCTTTGTGCCTTGCCAAACTCTTTGAATCTCAAACACATTTCCTCTTTTAAAGCTCTAAGGGGAACTTCTTCAACCTTTCATTTTCGGTGAATGGAGTAGTCTATTCTTATTACTTAGCTCTTCTTAGATCTCTAGGTAGCCTTTATAAATGCATATAATTTTTTTTAATCTCTTTGGCCTCTTTGACTCTTTTGATTTCTTTCTTTTTCTTAAGACCACCTAGTATTTTTATTTACTTAGAGCTATTCCTTTTCAAACACAAGACTCTCCATTTCAAACCATTCTTCCTCTTATTTTCACCAAGCCCCTTATTCATCACTTCTTTCTTTCCAAACTTTCTCACCAAATATCAAATAATACCATAGCCAACAAACCCCCAAATCCTAAGCTTAAAGCTAGCCCCAAGATGCAAGGCTAGAATCTACATGAAAACCTATACTTGTCGTCTCAAACCTAACACTTTATGCTAAGTACAATCAAAATAAAGGCCTCACAAACAATCACACAAGAACAGTTGGCTTCAAAGGAGATTGGTTATGGTAGGGGTGCTACTTGAGCTAGCAAAAGGGTGGCAAAGTGGATAAGAAAGCTCAAGTATTTTTATCCATGAATTTACTTTCAATGCAAGCATGATAATTAGATGTCAAAATTCGGTTCAAGTGAGTAGAGTTGGTTATCAATTTCAAGACTATATTTCAACCAAAAACTAGTAACAAATGAGGTGGTCCAAGCATGGTTCTTCCTTACTTTCAAATTTATTCACAAGCATCAAAGAACTACTAACTAGGGTGTTGAATTGATCACAAAAGTTAACAATCTACAAGGATAGGCTCATCATTGCTCCCAATGCATATGAATGCAATCCTAAATGATAAGAATTCTAGACTCAATCCTACTTATGTGACAAATGCAAATGCAACTATATGCTATTTTGTTTTTTGAAATTTTCGAAATTTTTCTTATATTTTTTTTTGTTTTTCTATGCCATAGATGAAATGCATGAGACTCAAATATACATGAAAAAGGAAAATAAGATCACAAAACACAAAATCAAATACCATACTCCCCCAAACTTAAATTACACAGTCCCTTGGGTAATCCGAGCTTGGAGAAGATTTTAAAATGCAAAAAGATAAAAACTAAATGGTATTTACAATGGTTTGGAGTAGTACCTTAATCAAAAGCGAGTTGAGGATGAGGAGTATGAATCCATGGAGTATGATGGATTGCTTGATTGAGGAGTGGGGGATCGCATGACTCTCTTCTCACGCCTTCTTGTCTCATAGGAGGAGGGGCGTGGCTCATCTTCATGGCTTGGTGCACTTGGGGTTCCTTGAAAGGAGTGGCGTCTCTCTACCATATGGATGTCCCCTTCTTGATCCTCATGCTGTTCTTCTTGATGTCTTGAGGAGGAAGCTCTTTCAACCTTAGCTGTGAGGTCTTTGATTTGCCTCTTCATACCCTTCACCGTCTTCACAAGCTTCCTAATGGTCTTGTCTTGCCATTTGTTCCATCTTTGGAGAAGCTTGATGTGTTGGTGAGCTTGTCTAGAAGGCTCTCCTTGGTTGGTTCCTTCATAAGGCACAAAGTTGTACCTATCGCTACCACAGACCGGAGGAGCTTGATAAGGCTCGTGGTAGTTGTCGCAAGAGCATACCGGGAAAGTCTCAATGTCGGCTAAATCCTCATCTGATGGAGTGAAGGCAGCATTTGATCGCTCCCTTAGATCTGTGAGGTGAGGGCAAGGAATACGGATTATACCCTTCTTGAGCCTTGTGACATTGAATTTGTAGCGGTATCCACTCCCTTCTTTAAGTAAGAACTTGGCCTTAAGGAGGTATTTGGAGTCTAGGTACTCTCTTTCAGCAGAAGGTTCTCCCAAGCTAACTCCAACACTCTTGAGAATCGGCGTTATCATGCCCCCAATGGCGAGCTGAGGCGTGAGGTCTCTTTTGTTTGTTGCCCAGCTCTTAAAGCTGTCTGCGTGAGCTACCCATAACTGCACCATCCCATTCCCTGTCGAATCACCTCTCATCCGGGACTTGTCATCAAAGAAGCCGATGATGTTTGTGAGCCCATGGTCAAGAATCTCCCATTCTTCTTCAGACACGGTTCCTGTTTCTTTCTTTGAGAAGAAAGTGTGAGCCAAGATCTTGTGGGCATACCGGATCGCGGGGTGGCGGATCATTGTGTTTTTGTTTCTCCCGGGCTTGTAACTCCCACACCCAACCATGTTCCACAACTTTTTCACCTCTGCTTTTGAGACATTCAATCTAGATCCCGCTCCTCTTCCCTCAGTAAAGCCAAGTATCTCACTTAACTGTTTGAACCCCAACTTGTGCGATCTATTCTTCACCTTAAACTGAATGAAACCGAATCCATCCCTTTCTTCATCAACTCCCCCCGAGCTTGCAGTTGTTACCTTCAAGGTGGAGAGGAATTGGCATGTTTCCTCTTGATAACTTGGGAATGATTGGTTGAACCACCCCTCACAACCTAAGTTCCTGAAGATGGCCTTTACATCCTCCAATAGACCTAACTCTTCTAGCAAGTCGTGATCCGGGTATTTGGTGCCTTTGAAAGGAATCTCCATTAGGCATTTGAATATCTCGGTGCTCGATGGAGTCTTGGCTTTTGCACTCGCAGCTTGCCCTTCCTTGTCCTTCCCCTTACTAACTTTTCTTTTCCGAGCTAGCCTTTCAATTTCCGGGATAGCCTCCTCTATTTCTTCCTCTTCCACTACCGCGGGTCTCTTTCCTTGCATCTTGCTTACTTCACCTCTTGTTCTCCCCATATTGCCTACAAAATTAAAAATCTTGGGGGGGAGGGGGGGAAGTGAGCACATTGTGAATTAAAACTCATAATAGCACCTAGCATGTAATCAAAAGACTTCCATAAAAGTACAAAGGATTAAAACTCAATGGCTATGCACTATTAGCAAGAACTAAGCATTTTTATCATCCAAAGAAGTTTACAAGTGAAATTTCGAATTAGGCATCCTTTAAATGGTAACAAGTTAAAATTCAAGAAGATTCTAGCTTAATTACTTATGCAACATGGGAAAACAAGATTAAATAAACCAATAATTGAAAAATTGAACATCAATTAGGCATAAACAATGAATTTTCGCAACTCTTGAAAATCCTATAGAAAAAGTGTTCAAAAATCAAAATTTTCCATGTAATTCCTTGGAAATCTTCACCAATCATCACTCATAGCAATATTCAACTATACCCAACTCAATCAATCCATCCAAAGTCTACTTAGCAATCCTAATCTCCCAATTCATTCTCAAGGAAAAATCAAAGCTTAAAAGAGAGGATGAGAAGGCAAACCTTGGTTCCACGCAGATGTAGGGCCGAAATCAACTAAGGAATCAAGATTAGCCCATAATTTCGAAATTATAGCACTTGAAATCAAAGGATTTTATGAAAGAGTGAATTTTCGTGGATGAGATGAAGTTTGGGGAAGAAGAAGTCTTAAAATCCCCAAAAGTCGGTTCAATCTAAGTGATGATTTCAAATTTAAACCGGTCAAAAGAAGGAGGAAAAGTCAACTTACCTGGTTTTAGGAGTGTATCGACCACTTACGTCGATACGGTACGTCGATACAAGTCCCTGGTATTCCGTATCGACGTAACTAGTCTGATACACCCGGTCGATACAAGTCCCTGGAATGCTGTATCGACTAGGTCTCGTCGATACGCTAGGTCGGGACGGATCGGGCGAGCCTCGGCTGTTAGAAACTTTTTTAAAACTGTATCGGTTGGGTACCTCGATACACTTGGTCGATACAAGTCCCTGGTTTCTTGTCCCGACCAGCTTCGTCGATATCATGCACCGAGATGATCTTTTGGAGCTTCGTATCGACCGGCTTGGTCTATATGTTACGCCGATACACTCTCGAAAAGTTGCTTCCTCACCTTTTCTTGAAGTCAAAGTCCCTTATACTTAACCTAAAATTTTCAAAAACTCAAGGAAACATAATCATAGAACTAAACCAAGAATATATACAAGGATAACCATGGGAATTAACCATGGGAATGCCTCCCAAGAGCGCTTGTTTAACGTCATTAGCTCGACTTTTCAAACCTTTTTAGGCAAGAGTGGGATCTTGAAGAGAACATGAGCTTGCCTCTTCCTTAGACTCATTCACCAAGTATGGCTTGACCCTATGGCCATTGACTGTGAAACTCTCCCCATTCTTCCCAATCAAGGTGATGGCTCCATAAGGCAAAACTTCTTGAATCTCAAAAGGACCTCCCCACCTTGACTTGAGCTTACCCGGGAACAACTTCAATCTTGAATTGTAGAGAAGGACTTTGTCACCAACACTCAACTCTTTCTTCACAATTCTCTTGTCATGGAAAGCCTTGGTTCTCTCCTTGTAGATCCTTGAGCTTTTATAAGACTCAAGCCTAATCTCCTCAAGCTCTTGGAGTTGAATCAATCTCTTCTCTTGGGCTGTCTTTATGTTGTAGTTGAGAAGTTTCACAGCCCACAGAGCCTTGTGTTCAATCTCTACTGGTAAATGGCAAGCTTTCCCATACACAAGGTTGAAAGGAGATCTCCCAATTGGTGTTTTGAAAGCTTTTCTATAAGCCCACAAAGCATCATCAAGCTTGATTGCCCAATCTTTTCTTGTTATACCCACAGTTTTCTCTAGAATAGCCTTGATCTCACGGTTTGAGACTTCCACTTGACCACTAGTTTGAGGATGGTAAGGAGTGGCCACCTTATGCTTGACACCATGCTTGCTCAATAACCCTTCAAAAACCTTGTTGATGAAATGGCTTCCCCCATCACTAATCACAACTCTTGGTACACCAAACCTTGGGAAGATTATACTCTTAAACATATTCACCACAACCTTGGAGTCATTAGTAGGACTAGCAATGGCTTCCACCCACTTGGAGACATAATCAACAGCTACCAAGATGTACTTGTTTCCATAAGAAGATGAGAAGGGTCCCATGAAGTCTATGCCCCATACATCAAACAACTCCACTTCTAAGATTGGGTTTTGGGGCATCTCATCTCTCTTGCTTATGTTCCCCTTTCTTTGACAAGGTTCACACCTCTTGATGAAGTCATGAGTATCCTTGAACAATGTAGGCCACCAAAATCCACTTTGAAGAATCTTTGTAGCTGTCTTGAATGTGGCGAAATGACCTCCATACTTAGACCCATGGCAATGAAAAATCACACTCTCAACCTCTTCTTGTGCCAAGCACCTTCTATAGATCCCATCATTACATCTTTTGTAGAGATAATGCTCATCCCAATATAAGTGTGACACATCTCTCATAAACTTCTTCTTGTGATAGGTGTTAAGATGAGTGGGTTCTTCTTCGCACACCAAGTAATTAACAATGTCGGCATACCAAGGCAAAGCTTTGTCCTCTAGACGTTGAATTTCTTCAAGCTTCCTTCCAACTCCATGTGCACTAGCAATGCTCTTGATCATCATAATTTGCTCCTCTGGTAGGGAATCATTGATTGGCAAAGTATCCTCAATCCTCATCCTTGATAAATTATCAGCTACACCATTTTCCACACCCTTCTTATCAACTATATCCATATCAAACTCTTGGAGAAGCAAGATCCATCTAAGGAGCCTTGGCTTAGTCTCCTTTTTAGCATAGATGTGGCGCAATGCAGCATGATCGGTGTAGACTATCACCTTTGAACCCACCAAATAGGATCTAAATTTCTCAAAAGCAAACACCACAACCAAGAGTTCTTTTTCTATTGTTGCATACTTGGTTTGAGCATCATCAAGTGTCTTACTAGCATAGTAGATCACATGTAGCTTCTTCTCCTTCCTTTGTCCAAGAACAGCTCCAACCGCATAATCACTAGCATCTGCCATGATCTCAAATGGTAGACTCCAATCCGGTGCTTGCACAATAAGAGCACTCACAAGGGCTTTCTTGATTGTCTCAAAGGCTTGCAAGCATTCCTCATCAAACTGAAATTCCACCTCCTTACAAAGGAACCTTGTCATAGGCCTAGCAATCTTGGAGAAATCCTTGATGAATCTCCTATAGAACCCTGCATGCACAAGGAAACTCCTTATGACTTTCACATTGGTTGGTGACGCCATCTTGACCATAACATCTATCTTGGCTTTGTCCACTTCTATACCATCTTCAGAAATCGTATGACCTAACACAATCCCTTGGTTGACCATGAAGTGGCACTTCTCCCAATTAAGAACCAAGTGAGACTCTTCACATCTTTGTAGAACCCTGCAAAGATTAGAAAGACATGCAGAAAAAGAGGCACCATACACAGAAAAGTCATCCATAAAAACTTCTACCATTTCCTCAATAAGATCGGAGAAGATACTCATCATGCACCTTTGAAAGGTAGCTGGAGCATTACATAACCCAAATGGCATTCTTCGATATGCAAAGGTACCATAAGGGCATGTGAAAGTGGTCTTCTCTTGATCATTAGGATGAATGGGTATTTGAAAGAACCCACTATATCCATCAAGGAAACAATAGAAGGGATGATTAGCCAATCTCTCAAGCATTTGGTCAATAAAAGGAAGGGGAAAATGATCTTTTCTAGTAGAAGCATTAAGTTTTCGGTAATCAATGCACATTCTATCGCCTGTGATAGTTCTAGTTGGTATCAATTCATTCTTTTCATTCTTAATCACAGTGATTTCACCCTTCTTAGGGACAACATGCACCGGGAAAACCCAAGTGCTGTCACTAATAGGATAGATCACATTAGCTTCTAAAAGTTTCAAGATTTCCTTCTTCACTACTTCCTTAAGGTTTGGGTTTAATCTTCTTTGGTGTTCAATTGAGGAAGCATTTTCATTTTCAAGGTGAATCATATGAGTACAAAGTATATGAGATATGTCCTTGATATCACTCAAAGAGTAACCAATAGCTCTCCTATACTTTCTCAACTCATTAAGGAGAGAGTTGAGCTCATCATCACTTAAGTTTTCATTTACAATGATGGGGTAAGAAGAGTTAGGGCCTAAGAAAGCATACCTTAGTTCATTGGGAAGTGGTTTGAGTTCCACCTTTGGAGCTTTGAGTTCACTCCAATCCTCATCAAGGTCTTTAGCTAATTCGCTATCCTCAAGCTCCCCTAGCCTTTTCTCTTGTCCTTGACTTGAAACCTCAACCCTCATGGACCCATTGTCTTGGTCAAATTCCGCTTCACCTTCACATGAAGCTACCAATCTTGTAAAACTCTCCTCCCCATCTAGTGCCTTGTGTGAATCAAGCATGAACATGTATGTTTGGGTCTCCTCATGCAAGTACTCATTCTCTCCATGTGGTTTGGTGAGAGCCACACCAAGATGGTCTTCTTGAGCTAGTTCTTCTAGCAACTCATCAGCTAACTCATCCATAGTTTCAATGTAGAATGCTTGACCATCAATGGTTGGCTTCCTCAAGGTCTCCTTTATGTCAAATTTCAACTCAACCCCTTTTCCTAGATGCAAACTAATCTTCCCATGCTTCACATCAATGATAGCACCAGCTGTAGCTAGGAAAGGTCTTCCCAAAATCAAAGGATCCTTTGGCTCCTCATCCATCTTAAGTACCATGAAATCCGTGGGAATGATGAAGTTGCTAACCTTGAGAGGCAAATCCTCAAGAACTCCAATAGGCATCCTCACACTCCTATCCGCAAGTATTAGAGAGATTCCACACTCCTTGTACTTGGTGAAACCAAGCTTCTTAGCTATTGAATAGGGCATGAGGTTGATGCTAGCTCCAAGATCACACAAGCAATTTTCAAACCCAAGAGGACCTAGGGCGCATGGTATAGTGAAAGAACCGGGGTCTCCAAGCTTCTTTGGTATCACATTGCTTTGAATAATTGCACTACACTCTTGAGTAAGCAACATAACTCCTTGGATGTCCCTTGCTCTTTGTGCCACGGTATCCTTCAAGAACTTAGCATATTGTGGAATCATCATAAAAGCATCCACCAAAGGCATCTTGAGCTCAATGTCTTTGATTTGCTTGTCAAACATAGCCTTGTATTTCTCCACCAATTGTTTCTTAAACCTCCCGGGGAAAGGAAGCTTAGGCTTGTAAGGTGGAGGAACAAAGGTGGACTCCTTTTGTTGCACATCCTCTTTTGGCTTCTCCTTTACCACTTCCTTGCTTCTCTTTGCAATATACACATCATCAAATGTTATAGCATCTTGAGCTTTTTCAAAGCTATCCTCCCCATCTTGGATTTCAATGTCCTCATTGATCAAAGGACTTGTCCTTGGAGGCAACTCCTTTCCACTTCTCAAAGTAATAACATTGATGTATTCCTTGGGGTTTGCCTCACACTTTCCCGGTAGAGTGCCTTGAGAGTTTGAGCTAGAAGCCTTGCCTTTCTCAAGTTGCTTGAACTTTTGTTGAAGACCCCCAATTTGAGTAGCAAGTTCATTAAGTGAAGAATCCATCCTTGTGTTAATTTCAGCAATCTTCTTTCCCATGTTAGCATCACTATTGGCTTGACCTTGAAGTATTTGTTGAAGCATAAGCTGAACATTGTCTTGTGGAGGACCTTGTGAAGTTTGATTAAAACCCGGTGGAGCATTGCCTTGGTTAAACTTTTGCCCACCAAAGTTGCCTTGGTTTCCTCCTTGGTAGTTAGGCCTTGGTGCATAACCCTTTTGTTGATTGTTGTAAGGCACAAAAGGTTTGTTTTGAGTAGCTTGTGGAGGATAGACTTGATCTCCGGGGTTGGCTACATTAGTACTTCTATAAGAGAGGTTGTTATTCCCCTTATAGTTGTTGTTTGAGTAGTTGTTGTAGCCCCCTTGGCCACCCACGAAATTTACCACCTCTTGACCCTCTTGATACTCAACTTGATCCTCACAATCCTCTTGGTTCTCTTCAACAAAATGTACATGCCTTTGATTTGAAGACATAAGCTTGTCCATCTTGTCATGTAGAGATTTCATCTCTTTCTTTGTAGACTCATACTCACTTCCCCTTGGAGCTCTATCATAGTCTTCATTGTAATTACCATCACTCAAGGCAAGATTCTCAACAAGCTCCAAACCATCTTCTACTTCTTTGCCTAAGAAGTTCCCATTACTTGCGGTATCAAGAAGCATTCTAATCTTTGGAAGGACACCTCTATAGATGGTGCTTAGGAGAGACTCTTGTGTGAAGCCATGATGAGGGCATTGCATAGTGTAGCCCTTGAATCTTTTCCATGCTTCATTGAAAGACTCATTGTTCTTTTGAGTGAAGCTAGAGATCTCATTCCTCAACTTGGCTGTCCTTGAGTTGGAGAAGAACTTAGATAGGAATGCTTTCTTGCATTCATCCCAAGAGGTGATGGTACCTTGAGGCAAGTTTTTCTCCCATTGCCTTGCTCTATCCCCAAGAGAGAAGGGAAAGAGTCTTAGCTTGAAAGCATCCTCACTCACACCATTCATCTTGAACAACCCACAAACTCTATCAAAGTTATCCAATTTATCAAGGGGATCATCCATAGGCAAACCATGGAACTTGTCTTGTTGAACCATGGAGATGAAAGTTGGCTTCACTTCAAAGGTGTTGTTATGAACCGGTGGAGGTTGAATACCATATCTATTTTGGTGAATATTTGGAGCATCACCAGCCCCAATGGTTATCCCTTGTCTAGGCGCATGCAAGGGGTTTCCATTGCCCCTTGGAGCTTGCTCATTTTCATTATGAGCTTGGTTGGCATGCGCCATTGGTGGAGGGTGTTGATCTCTTTGTTGTTCTTCCATTCTCAACCTTTCTAACCTTACAGCCTCCCTTCTTGCAATCCTAACAACCCTTTCCAACTGATCAATCTCTTGAAAGCCTTGGAAGTTGTTGTCTCCTTGTGATCTTAGGTGCATCCAAGTTAAACTGAAATCTAGAAAAGGAAATGGTCAATAAAAACAAAAGGATTACGTAGTCTCAAACTAAACTCAAATCTTAATGATCAAACAATCCCAATATGGCAACGGCGCCAAATTGAAACAAGATTTTTTCTATCTTGTAGCAATTCCTCAATTGCTCATATCATTGCAATACTTGAGGTATCAATCCATCTTGGGAATTTGATTCAATAAGAATACAAAGTTAAGTTTAATCTAAGCTAAATTAAAAGTTTAGGTAGCAAGGAAATATTAAAAGCAAACTACTAGTTAAGAAAGATACTACAAGAGCAATAATATGAAACTAAGCCTTAATTATCACTAATCAAGTACTAATTACGCAATTAATTACTAATCAAGATTAACAAAATTACTAAAATGAAACCTAGGGATGGAATCATTGATTTGAGAAACTAAATGGACAATCTTGCAATCATTTAAGCAACTAATCAAGCCATCTCTATGCCTAGAACACTAGTTAAAGACTAATTCATGGTGTGTGGCAATAATCCCTTCACTAATCACCCTAATGAACTAATGATGTTTTAGCATTAAAATGATTAACAAGCATTAATGACAAGTCTAATAGCATGATAAACACCCTAGGCAACTAATGATGTTTTAGGCTAGGTATGTAAATCTCTTACAAAGTTGGTTCAAGCATTTCATCAAACACTTGGTCGTTGTATGAAATGCCTATAATCCAAAATAGCAAAGATTAGCTATTTGGCATTAGAAACTACTTTATAAGAAGAGAGATGAAAGAATCTATCCTAGATTGCAAGATTGAACCATTAGAAATCCCTAAATCTAACTCATCCCCAAGTTCCTAAGGAACTACTCACTAATCATGATTAAGCCCATCAAATCAAAGGTAAATGATAAGCTAAACATGATTAGAGAAATGAAAACAAGAAATTTAAGAAAGATATTGCATAAACTTAAAGATCCAAAGCAAATACAATGTTTTTCTCTCAAAGAGGAAATAAAGGTTTTGACAAGACAATCGAGAATAAAAGTTTACATAAAATTATGTCTTTTCAGTATTTATAGGGGGACCCCCAAAAAGGGCAAAAGGTGGAAATTCGTATGTTCGTATCGACGTGCTAGGTCGATACAGCACGTCGATACAGATCCCTGAAGCTGTGTCTCGGCGTGGCCATCCCGATACGGCTGGTCGATACGGATCCCTGGAGCTGTGTCTCGGCGTGGCCTCGTCGATACGGTTTTAAACTATCTTTCTCAAGCGCCCTTCTGCTCGTCTCGGCCAAGCCAGGCCGATACGGCTAGCCGAAATGAACCCCTGGAAACTTGTATCGACCTGACTGGTCGATACAGTACGTCTGTATGGCTCGAAACTTCTCCTTTAGGCCTCTTCTTCTCCTTCAAGTGACTCCTAGACTTCCTCCTTGCAATGCCATCATTCCTTAACTCCAAGCATGCCTCCATTGCATCCTTATAACCTGATAAGACTCCAAAAATGCAGAAATATGCAAAGACTATGCAAGGACATCCTAAACTACAAGATGAGTGAAATGTAATGCAAAGATGTCTAAATGAGTTCCTAAATGCTGCGAAACTTACACTAAATGGACAGCAATATGATGCAAAATATAGGCATATCAACTCCCCCAAACTTGCCTTTTACTTGTCCCCAAGCAAATGAAACACAAGCCAATGAGAGAGGTTTGAAGGTGGGAGCTCAAATCCAAGAAAGTTAACAATGATGATCAACTCAACATCCTAGTTCTTAATTCTAGAATGCATGTGAATACTCCCTACTCCAAAAGAGTTAGCCATGCCCATCTCAACATTCAAGTGCACTAAGAATTCAATCAAAACAAGTCTCCCTATCAAACCAACTCTTTAACATTCATTAAGTGTGAAACCGTGAATCATGACATTGCAAAGCAAGTAAATCCATTTGGCTAAGGGACTGGGTTTTGAGACAAAAATGATCTCAATTCATCCGGGTTTTGCATTTAAGTAAAGGTGGCACTCAAGAAAGATTGAACTATATGCATAATGCTAAAGGTAAAAAACAAGTGATGCATACAAGTATAGACTTTCATCTACCCGAAATGCTATCANTGACCTTCTTGTTGTATCTGGTTTTGTCTCTAGAGACATCAATATCATTGTAAGTTCTTATGTTGTGTGAGAGTTTTCTTATAAATATGAAAGTTTAGTAATTAGAATGTGTTGAGGAATGAGGAAGGTTTGAGATTAGTATGTGACTTCATGTTTTTCTATATTCCAAACACAAAAATCTAAAAAAACTCTTTTCTTGTTCTCTCTTTAGCTACTCTGATTCAACCTGCACTGTTACATGATAAATCCCACAAGCTTTCCTACAGAAGTTTCTAACATTAGAAATGATCTCTTTAGAGCTAGCTCCTGGTTCAGGCAAGATATGGCAAGACAATACGATTCTCCCAACTGTTATCTCCCATACCTGAAGATCATGGACAACCTTAACTCCATCGATACGTTTAATCCCTCTCTCGAGCTTCTCTATGTCCACATCGCGCGGCGCGCGCTCCATCAGTATCCCGAAGATGTTCTTGAGCATCGGGAGAGTCGCAGCAAGAGCAAAGGCAGAGAAAACAAGAGTGCATATCAAATCAACCAAAACCCATTCCGGTTTCACCCAAATGATTCCTCCACCGATCATAACACCAAGCGACTGAATCATATCCGCCATCGCGTGTAGATAAGCTCCTTGTATGTTAATGTTCATCTCCTTGGACGACGGTTTCTCCTCGAAACTAGCCTTTAAAGGATCCATCTCTTCTTCTTCCTCTTCCTCCTCTTTGTGACAATGATCATGATGATGATGATGATGGTGGTGGTGATGGTGGCTATGGTTATGTCCTAACCAAATGACCATAACCAAGTTCATGAAAAACCCGAAAGCCGAAATCCCGAACATGATTTCGCCATTAACCTCTCTGCTTCTGCTAAGAAGTCTTTGAATGGCTTCATAGATTATAACTCCAGAGACAAGCCAAATGAGCTGAACAGACAAGAAAGCTGCCAAGACTTCAAGACGTTTAAACCCGAAAGAGCTTCTCGGGTTCGCTTCCCAGCTCGAGATCTTGATCGCCAACAGAGAGACGCAGAGACCCGCCACGTCGGAGAGCAAATGCGCAGCGTCTGTCATCACCGCGAGGCTATTGGCCTTGAAACCTCCGACGATCTGTACGGACATGACGATCAGGTAAAGAAAGATGAGCCTGCTTAGTCTTTTTGTCGATTCTTCGCGTTCTCTCGACTCGGAAACGCAATGTTCTTGCCTCGTAAACGCGCAAGACAGAGGAAGTGATTCCTCTGTTTGCGATGAGGACTCGGTTTCTTCCTCGTCATCGTCAGGTTTCGAAATGCGGATTTGTTCCAATTCCATAAGCTGTTTGTACGTATCAAAGGCTTGGATTAGAGAAGGAAGACAATCTTTTGATTTTTCTTGTGGATTTTTAATGATTAAGGATTTGAATAAACCCATTCTTGGTGTTCAAGAAAACGAACCTGTGAATCAGATGGAGAGGTGAAACGAATGGTGCTGTTTTCTTCGGAAATCTTGAATTTCATGATTTTATCTTATGGTTAGAGATGAAAAAGACATAATCCTATTAACAAAACAGCGATTTACAGGCAAAATAAGAAAAAGAAAATACCTATGATCCTGCAAATAAGGGAGGAGAAAATGGAACTTCAAGAGTTTATAGATGATGTCTCTAAATCCCTTGACGACAGTCGTTAAAGTTAACGGAATGTGGAATTTTCTTTTTTGTTTTAAGGGAATGTGGAATCTCTCTTTAAATAAGTCGTTGTGGCTTGTGACGGGTGAAAACGAATAATCTTTTACTTTAATAGGGGAACGACGAAATTTTGCAATAAATTTAAATATTTGTGCCTTTGGGGAATATATTTAATTTTGGAAAATTTTGTGCTTCTATTGCAGATTTCAGATTTCTGTTATATGTAGAATAAACACCAAAGATGGCGTTCAAGCGAACAAAATGGACCGACTCTTCTTGTTCAAAACAATGATTCAACTAATTTTCTTGGATCTATTGTATAAGTCAAGCCGTACGTGTTGTTTTTTCGCCTCTTTGTTTTCTTTCACTAAATAAATCAATCGAAATTTTAAACATTGACATAATTTGATATTAGGTTAGGTGATGTAATTGTCCATGTTGATATAGTTTTTTTTTTTTTTTTTACTTTTTGTTGTTGTTGTTATTTTCTACACTTACTTATTTCGTTTTTAATATATAAACAACAGTTAGCATATGTAACTGTGAAAACATAAATAATTGGAGAAGCAAAAATACTAGTTGAGGTTAAGCTTGACAAACCATTTGCTCAAAAAATTAATGTAGAGGATGAAGATAGTTCAATCTCAATGGTATATGTGGTGTATTCATGAATCCTTAGTGCCCTCTAAATGTGATAGGTGTGAATAGTTGGGTCACAAAGCTTCTAGATGTTTTGGTCACTATATTCTTAGTGTTACAAAATGTGCATTTTTTCCTAAGGATGGTTTCCATACTTCAGAAATTTTAGTCATAAGTAAAACTGTAATGCAAGCCAAAGATGTGAATATCACCAATTCTTTGGCCATTTCATAGGCTAACCCAAACTCGGCAATAACTGCATCACCATTCACCAAGGGATGCAACAATAGGAAACATAACCTCACCATTTGATTTTGTTAGAGGACAAAATCCTACAATTTTGTAAACTCTCACTATTGTAAATGGTTTTGGTGATTCATCCGGTTTGAAAAAAAAGATGATTTGGTTTGAAGTGCTATTTGTAACATTCAGGATTGTTTGAATCTATATGTCATGTTTCAAAAATGTTTTGTTTGATTGAATATTTATAAGTTAGTATAACAAAGAATCCAACTAAAAATGAAACAATCAAATTAAATGTTATATAATAAACATAATATTGACATGTTCAATAAAAGAAAATAAGTTTTTTAATTTTTTCTCATCTTCAGATTCATTCTTATTTTATATTGTTTGTTTAAAATCTTATGTTCAAATAGTTTCATTTCAACATCAAATAGTTTCAATTTTTACAAATAATATTTTAAAAAATTAAAAAGACAATAAACTCTTATTGTAAGAAAAAATTGTGATAAAATTATTCTATCATAGTAAGCAAGAGGTTCTCTAAATATATATGTATATACATATTATACATAAAATAACACTTATTTTTATATTTATTATAATTTTTAGATGATAATTTATATAACTATAGATTTTATTATTCTACGGTTTCTCTCCAATTTACATCCTTGCAAATTTTCCATCAGACCAGAATTTATAAGATATAACATATATCGTTTACTATGATGAAATAATCTTATCACAATTTTTTCTCACAACAAGATTTTATTGTCTTTTTAAAAAATTATTATTTTAAGAATTTGAAACTATTTGATGTTATAGCTTCTTACATATTTTTTTTTTAAAAAAAATATATAAAAAACTTCAAAATTAGTCCCGATAATACTGTTTAGGTTTTAAAATCATTTAATTAGATAATATAATTTTAAATTATAAAAAGTTAAAATTCAAAATTAGTCCGGTTATAGTCTAATACAGTTACGTTTTAATCTTGTTCATGCCTATTAGAATTAAATAAAAAACTTTCATAATCTAATCTTTCTATGTCCCATATTAAAAGATGTTTAACAAAAAAACATTGTCATTTTAGTTCTTCAACAAATCCAAGTCTCTCCCTTAATAACAAAGATAATTAAGAACTCAACCAATTTGCTTATGTTCTTTTCAACTTTCATTTGCATGTCATTTTCACTCAATTAAATACTCTTGAGTCACTGCCTTTCCAACTACACTCTCGTATTTGGTTTCAAGCTAAGGAAAACAAGTACAAGAGATTCTAAGATACTTGAACTCTCCATCTCTCTCTTTATCATTGCCTTTTTTTTCATCTTGACAATTAATGAACCCAAAACTTCAAAATGTCTATAACTCTCTACCAATGTCCAAAGAAAAATCATACTTGCTATCTTTTCCTAACGTTCTTATTAATCCATAACGTTCTTGGCATATACATCACTCCTTTTCAGTTGTTAATGAATGTAAGTTGTAACCAACCTCATATGTTCATGTGGTGTTTTCTCCACACCCATACTGTGATCGTGAATAATTTTTTTTAACAGTAACCAAACTTTGAATCATGGAAGTAGACGCTCGATAAGGTCCCCAGTACCAAGAATCATCATCTGGTTGGTTCATTAGCTTTCTAAACCGTCAACACAACATGTTAGAAAAAACAAGAGGAAACTTGAATTTTGTTTCATTTTATAAGATGTTTTACAAGTTTTAATGCAAATTTTAATGTTACTTGATACTTTTGACTTTTTAACTAATTATTAAATGATGTTTTACAACAAGAAGAATTTTTTTTTTAATCTTTGTGCTTTTATCTAGAACATCTTTTATTGAATGATGCTTATATTTTGCAACAAAGAGAGAGAGTATTAAGTTAGGTTTCTATTTGTTGTTACTAGAAACCAAGAAACCAGAGACATTCGTCCAAAAAAAAGAAAAAAAAAACTAGAAATAATTTCTTTATCTCTGAAACTCTTTATACTAACAATTAATACTCTCTGTGTTCTTAAAAGAAAGATTTTCTAGATTTTATTTTTGTTTCCCAAAGATAAATGTTTTAACTTTTCTATGCATGTTTTCTTAGTCAATGATGAAGAATTGTAATCTTTAAAAGAATTTACTGAATTACTATTGGTTTAAATTTATAGAAAATTGTTAATAATAAAAATGATGCATTTATAGTCAAACTTTAATATTTTTTCTTAATATGTGTAAAAATTCTAAAACATCTTTCTTTTAAAAACAAAAGAAGTATATAATTAAGAAACTTTCCTAATAATAGTAAAAAAGGATATATGCTCTACTAAATATAATTTATTATAAATACTGATGTGAACCAATGAGATTGATCGTATTTCATCATCAATATGCTTAAGTAATATACTAACGTCACGATTAACAATATTTTTTTTATTTATAACTAATCTATTTTTACAGTTAACTATTATTGTTTTTGACCTTTTACATGGTTAGAATTTAAATATTGTCTGGTTATGGTCTAATACATTTTTTTTGTTGGTCATACCAATTAGAATTAAAAAAAAAAATTATAATTTAATATTAAGTTATTTTTTTTTTGTTAGAAAACTGAGACATAATTTTCTTCAAAACTCTTTTATATTAACAATTTTATATGATTAAGAAACTTTCCTAATAATAGAATTTTTTTTTTGCTTTAGTAAATATAATTTATTTGACGTCGATGTAGACCAATATATCAAGTTAATTTATTTGTATATGATTTTTCAGTTTTAAATTAGTTTTCATCTAGTATAGATTTCCATTTTATTTTAAGAAATTTGATTGATATTTTTTGTAATATTTAATTAAAATGTTGATATGGTCTAATTTGATTAATTGTTTTAAATCATATGTGAATACCCTCAATAATATAATAATATAAGACATCAACTTTTATTAATAATAGATATCTTATCTTAATTTATCATATATGTCTCGTACTTCTTTTTTTTTAATGTCGTTATCCGTTTCACACGACCAACTCCACTCGAGTTTGGGATTCCTAATACATGTCTCTTACTTTATCTTTTCGTTTTGTTTTGTTTTGTATGTGTGTGTGTAGGAGCTATGAATCAACTAGCAAAAAACTTGGCGTGTGAATGGGCACGAGACGGCATAAGATCCAACTCTAATTAACCCTGTAAATTGTAATCAGTGACACCCTCCAACTTTTTTTTATATAATTTTAAAATTAATGTTGATACCAAAATCCGGTTATCGTAAATACGTGAAAGTGTTGGGTTCGGGAACTTTCTTATACGAAATATTGAAATCGGAGATTACAATATGAAATGATTTTGTCGTAAATACAAAAGGGGAATATCGTAGATACGATATGAAAAATATCGTAAGAGTCGTCGGACGTAAGATTTGCGTAGAAATCGGGAATTTAGAGGGGTGCTCTGTGGAAGTTTTTCGATCTTCATTTCATCATCTTAGCGTGGTATTTATAGGAAAATATTGGTGACGGCTTTCTTCAAACCAACGGGCTTTTCGACGGGAATGGGCCTTGCGGGATTTGTTTGCGGGATTTTGACGGGAAAATGATTGGGCCGGACCAAACTTAATGGGCTTCAAGCCCAATACCAACAGTAAGTCCCCCCGTCTGTTAAAATGTAGATGTTTATATGAATTTTGACGGATTCTTCGAATTTGTTGGTCCGGCATAAATCAGAGTTTGGCACCATTGACGAATCCCGGACCGTTACGCGGAATCTCGAGATATCTTATGTCAACGCGAGTGATCCTATTGATATATATATTTTTTTTATCTCCCCATTTTTTTTTATAAATCTTTCTTTTTTTTTTTTTTTGTTTTTACACTCTCTTCTCCTCTTCCATTTGGATATTGCGTTCCTCTTTTACTTAATCCTTCCATTATCTATTGTCTTCCTCCATTAGCAAGGTAATGCCAAAGTAGGTATGTGTCTTTTTTATTATAAATCTCTTCCCCTTCTCTTTTCTATAAATCCGTCTTCTTGTTTTTAATTACCATACTCTTTTCTTCTCCTCCATTTGCAAAGTGCAACGTTAGGTAATTCTCTTTTCTCTTTTTTTGTTATTCTTTTCTTTTTTTGTTTGTCCTTTTACGGAGTCATGAAGCTTCACTCTTGGTCGTGATCTGGCCGGAGCCCATGACGGTGTTCACGTTGGTCGGTGTTGGCGTTGTTGTGTCTTGGCGTGTGGAGCTCGCCGAATCACGGGTTGGAGCTCGATGGATCGGTTTCTCGGGTCGTGGATTGTCATGTGGAGCTCGCCGGACTGTTTTTTGTTGATTCGCCGGAGGTGTCGGGGTGTCTCCGAGTCGGCGAGATTCGAGATCGCCGGGTTATTTAGTTCTCAACGGGTGGAGCTCGCGTCGCCGGGTCCTCGCCGATTCGCTGGGTGGAGCTCGCGTGTAACTTCGCTGGGTCGCCGGGTTTGAGCTTCGCCAGTGAGTCTCGTGAGGGCTTGCGTGTGAGATTTCCGTTTGCCGTGATCGGATCGCCGAGTCACGTTGGGCTCTCGCCGAGTTGAATCGCCGGGTTCGCCAAGCTCGATTCGCCGAGTCGTTGGGTCACCGTGCTCGCGCTGCCGGTTCGTCTCACATGCTTCGCCGAGCTTGATTCACCGGTTTCCCGAAGTCGTATCGCCGGATTGGAGAAGTCACGTCGCCGGATGGAGCGGTGATATCGCCGGTTTGCCGTGATCTTGCCGGGTGGGGATGCTCGTCGGGTCACGTGGAGGAGGTATCATTTTAGAGTGAAAGCTCTTCAGCTACTATCCTTTCATAGTGCTTCTTGCTTCTATTCAAGGGTTTTAGGCGTTCTTCTTCCCTTCTCTGTCTCTGTGAATTATGGAAGGAGAAGGAGAAAAGAGTAAGGGAACGAGAAGATTTTGGTTTCGCTCTCTTTGAGACAAATGGGCTTCCAAGCAAAATAACGTTACTTCAGCCTTGTTGCATTTATTTTGGCCCGTTGTTAATTTATCAATTCTGTTCAGTAAACTTGGCGACAAAGTCAAAAGAGAATGACACGTGGAAATCACCAATCCAAAACTTTGGCCACCAATTCAAAACTTTTAGAAAATTGTATGGTTTGAGCTTCGTTTACTTGTGAAATTTTTTGGCAATCTGAATTTCCGTTCTTTTCAGGTCACGTTCCTTTTTCGATCGAGTTTTTTGTTAGTTGCTTGGTATCCGATGTCGGACAACGATGCGTCTTGCCTTGATAGAGCGATGGAAGGGGACGATACGGGGTTGGCTCCTTTGGACGAACCGGAGATTGATGACAACAATGCGCCGATTCCTGATATTGAGCGTTTTGTCGTAGAAAGTTTTGAGGAGTACGATTCTGATTCGGAGTCGACGGTGGAAACCCGGGAGCAATTGTTTCGTGCCCTTTGCGATTTTCCGGACTCACTGTCGGATTCGAAGTCATTGTTAAGTTTCAAGTCTTTTCACGGGATCTCTGGTTTGGAGCTTCGGTCTCCCGAGGCAAGCGAGCGGCCTTGGACCCATGCTCCTGGTTGGATCTGTCTTTACGAGTATTGGTTCATTCATTGCGGGTTGTGGTTTCCGTTGCCCGAGCTCTTGGTGGATTTATGCGCCGCTAGGGGAATAGCATTTTCTAACCTTTGTCCGGGCACGATCCGGAATATTGTTGCGGCCACTCTTTTGGCGCCCGGTTATGGGGTCTACATGAGTCTCCACCTTTTCGAAGCGATGTCGGTCGCCCAATGGAATACCCAGGGGATTATGGGGTCTGTTCTTGTGAATATGAAACCAGGGCAAATGATTGTTCGTGCTTCTCGGAGAAGAGAGCACGACTGGTGGATGCGTTAATTCTATGTTCGTGTGACCGAGGTGTCAGTTCTCGATGTTAGCAAAGAGTTTAGGTGTCGTTTGGAGCACGAGCCTTGGTAGACTTAGCGATTCGCTCGAGATCTATTGTGATGAATGAATTGTGTGACCTCTTTTTTCTTTGATTTTTCGCAGTTCCACATCCGACCGGCAAGTCGCATCTTGAGAGATATAAAGACGATCTTGGGAAAATCAAGCGGTTTGGTGCCCAAAAGTGGTCGACTCTTACCTCGGTTCGGGAGAAGAAAGATGGCATTCCCGGGTATATAGGTAAGTCTTGGCAAACATTTTGTTCAACGGGAACTCCTTTTTCGCCAAATATTTAGACTCTGTTTGACGCGTCCTTGTTTCGCAGTGAATTTCGATCGACCGAAAGAGATGGATAGGCGGATGAAGAAAGTTCCTAAGTTTCTTTTCGCGGAGGGTTTTCAGGCACCTTCTCCTGTGACTCTGAAGCTTGCCGAGGTCGGATACTCCAGTACTGGTCAAACGTGTCGCCAGGTCGGAGAGAAAACGAGTAGGAAAGATAGATCCCCGACTCCGGTGGGCATGGCCATGGTTCTGTCCCGTAAGGCAACATTTGGTGAGACGTCTTCGGGCAAGGCTTCGGGAATGGCTCATGTTGGAGCTGGCGGTTCTTCCAAAGTTTCGTTGGGGACTCGTATGGAGGAGACTCGGAGTATCGTGCTTGCTTTGAAAAAGGGAGGTGGTTTGGTGAAGAAGATTCGACAAAAGGAGGTATCGGAAGAAGTTGACGTGGATGCTCCGAATTACACGCTTTCGTGCGAACGTCATGAAGAAGATTCGACAAAGGGAGAAGTTGACGTGGATGCTCCGAATTACATGTTTTCTTTCGAGCATACAGGGAGCGAGTTACTCATTCATGACGTGGAGGCTAGTTTCGAGTTGTACCGGAAGATCAAACATACCGATGACAAGCTTTTCCCGGTCGATGACGATTCTTACGGAGTGAACATCTTGAAAGGCATCGCTTCGTACCATTCCTTGGTAAGTTTCGTATGACATTTGGCGTCGACAATTTTATTCGTTCTTTCTATGCTAATCCCTTTCTCTTTTTTTTTTTTAGCTGGCGGCTACCACAAACAAACAAATTTGATCACGTGTTGCGTAAGAATATCGATAAGATGCAACAAAAGGCTTTGGAAGCGGAAGCTACGCGAGACGCTGAGCGTGCGGCCAAGGAGAAGGCTCTCAAAGAGCTCAAAACTTATAAGAGAAAAGCGAAAGATGCTGATGCGGCGGCGGTGAGCTATCGGAAGCAACGTGAACAGTACAAGGGGAACTACGAGGTGACATTGATAAATGGTGCGCGTGAGGTGGAAGACGAGAGGCGGCGTGCTCTTGAGGCGGTCGCCTCGAGCTACCAAGCGCAGGTTTAAGCGTTTTTACAATGGTAACGAAGCCGTGGAGGATGCCCTTAATCTCTACGGTCAGGCGAATGCAGTTCTCGAAGCTTTTAAGGATTCTGTGAATGAAGGCGTTCATTTTCCAGAGGCGAGGATCTCTGATTTAGAGGAGGAGGTTGTCAAAAGAGAAAGAGAGGCTCAGGATTTGTCCGTTGAGGAGTTCGTTGAGGGCGATTTTGTCGTTACTCCAGTTGATGATTGGATTGAGCGATTAATCAACGAGTATGGGTCGAATGCGACCAGGCTTATATCTGCGGTTGTTGCCACTATCCGGGAGGACGATGTTTCGGAGCCTTAGTCGCTTTTAGCCTTCGTCCTTTGTTTATTGCTTTATTATCGGATAGTCCGTATGTGAACTCTTCTTTTTCTCCTCTTTTTTTTTGTACTCCCTTTTATATGTATGAATCTTTTGGTATTTCTTTTGGATAATTCAGCACTTTTATTTTCTTCGTGCTTGCGATTTTATTGCATTGTTTTTCGGAAAACTGAGTTTTGCTCGAATATCGTAATATGCGAGGTGTTTGGCTTATTTGTTTATTTTGATTTCTTCGTGCGGATCGGAGTCCGGCTTTATTGATCCTGAGTGTGAGACTTGGGCTCAGCTTATTCCATATGATTTGTGCGAGGCTCGGCTCGGCGTATATATCTTTTTTATTCCGAGGTCGAAATTGCAACATGCGAGGTGCTCGGCTTATTTGTTCGTTTCGACCTCTTCATGCGGACCGGAGTCCGGCTTTGTCGACCCTGGGCGCGAGACTTGGCTCGACTTACCCCGTTTAATTTGTGCGAGACTGGGCTCAGCTTTTAAAACCGACGAGCTAAGTTTTTTAGGCTTATGCATCGAAGGGGTGGATTATTTCACAACTGCATTCGTGCGGAACGCGTATCGAAATTGATCACCTGGCCAGGGTGTCAATGTGTTTGGGCAGCCGGACTGCGTGTTGAAATAGGTGAATTGATGACGAAATATGAGATGTTTTATTAAGTATAGCTGGACTTTCGAAAAGGCTGGCTATGTACCCTTAAGCGGGGATCAAGCCGATCGTAGTTCGCAAAGTCGTGAAACTTTCTTACGTTGTAGAGAGCTTGACGGTTGCTGAAGCTGCTTCGTTAATAATAGTAACGCTTAATGTGCATGATGTTCCATGATCGTGGGATCGCTTCTCCCGCCATGTTGTTAGCTCGAATACTCCCGGTTTCACGATCTTCAAAATGATGTAAGGTCCTTCCCAACTTGCGCCGAGCTTGCCCGCGTTTGCTTCGCGTGTGTTCTCGAAAACCTTTCGGAGTACGAGGTCGCCTTCTTCAAAGTGTCGTCCTCGGACCTTCTTGTTATAGTAACGAGCTGCGAGTTGCTGGTAGTTTTGAATTCTTAGCAGTGCCTGGTCCCGTTCGCCTTCTAGGAAGTCGAGTTGGTCCTTCATCATTTCATCGTTCATGTTCGGGTTTCGTGCGATCATGGTGTGTCGAAGTCCGGAGATGCCTACTTCTGCGGGTGACATAGCTTCTACTCCGTGCGACAGCGAAAAGGGAGTTCTATTCGTTGATCGGCGTCACGAAGTCCGATGAGACCAGAGCACTCCGTCGAGTTCGTCTGCCCAAGCCCCCTTTTTGGCATCGAGGCATTTTTTGAGGCCGTCGAGGATTGTTTTGTTCGTTGCTTCGGCCTGTTCGTTGCCTTGTGGGTAGCGGGGAGTCGACTTGCTTAGTCTGATCTTCCATCGTGCGCAAAAATCTTCGAAGATGGTCGAGGTAAACTGGGAGCCATTATCGGTGACGATCTCGTAAGGGAGTCCGTGCCTACAGATGATGAATTTTCAGACAAAATTTTGAACATCACGGGCGTGGATCTTGGCGTATGATTCTGCTTGGAGAGTGGCGTTGACACTTCTTGCATCGTGCGACGAAATTCTCGCAGTCCGTAATCATCGTTGGCCAGAACACGCCGTGCTTTTTTATCTTTAGGGCTAACGCTTGTCCGCCCGAGTGGTTTCCGCCTGCGCCTTCGTGCGTTTCCTTCATGACGTCTTGCACCTCTTGCCCATGTATGCAATTCAGCTATCGGAGCGGATCGGATATCTGTCTTTTAAAATTTTAGTATTTGTGATTTGCTCCGTTTTCAACGGATATTGATTTTTAGTATTTGTTTTGCTCCGTACAATTACGGATATCCGGATTTTTCAAATCGAATCGAAGCAAATAACGGATCGAATCAAATATAACGGATTTTTTGCCAAGTCCTACATATGATTTTTCTCCTCTCTCCCATTACTACACAAAATAATAATAAAATAATGGAAAACTTACAAAATCGTTTAACATATTAAGTAAATTATGCTTAGTTCATAGCACACCCCTAATTCTCGTGAATCTTTGTTCTTCTCATTTTAAAGTGAAAGATAGATTTTGCAGTTACATGTTGTTTTTTAATCTTTAATTTCAAAGTGAATTCATGCTTAAAATCTCGAATAGTGTTCCAACCATAATTAGAGGTCAAATATAATATATGGAGATATACATTCTGGTTTGTTACATTTTCTTTTGACTTTTGAGAATTATATGGAGATATACATTCTGGTTTGTCTCAAATATAATATATGGAGATATTGATGTTCAGGTTATTGATGGAAGCATCAAAATATATCCTTTTCTTTTTTCATTAGTGGTTCTGCTGCGTAATGTTCTGGTTAGAGAGACAGAGATCATTTTTATGTTTCAATTTCATATGCCTTAACGTCCTTAATATGTTAGACATCAGGAATAGCTCTCAAAAGGGTTTAAGTGTACTAGATGCAAGTCTTGTGTGGTTTCTTCAACATTTGATGTGATTGAATTAATAGAATTTGGGTATAAGAATCGGGTTGTTGGATTAACAGCCTTGAAAGATTTTTATGTACACTATTGCTTGAGATTTTTTTATAGTATCAACAACATCGACATATATGACATAAGTTACACTCACCGTGATATCATATCTTAAGTTTAACGCCTCGACAACATGAACAAAACATTTGACCCAACACGACCAACATATGTAATTTTACTTCAATCCAAATTTTACGAAAGTTTGAGTTATAACAAGTTCTATACTTGTAAATCACAGTCACATCATAGTATCATTTTATTAGCATGAGAGACGGTAGAAAATAATAAAAGTGAAAAAAGAATCAATTTTCATCAAAATTTTCAAGTTTAGACATTAAATATGAAGTATAAAAATGACATAACATTAATAGACATCTATTAAATTCGTATTTGTTATAAAATTCTAGTGGAGAGTAAGCTTATAGCATTCTTTTTTATTTGTATAATCTAAAAGGTTATTTCTTATGCGTGAATAAACAAAAGACTCAAGTTTAACATATAAGTCTATCATAATATAGTATTAAAATCTTTAATGGAAATTATTAGTTTGTCATTTAAAATCTACCATAACATAGAGATAAAAATCTGTCACACTAAAAGTCTGTTATCAAAGAAAAAAATTGAAAAAGCTATTCTAGTAAAAAATAAGTTTGTTGTCTCATGAACTAAAAAACTGCCATCAAATAAGTAGATCTCGTTCAAATTTACAAAATTGCTACTAAATGAAATAAGGTCTGCTATAACATAGATGCTTGTTTAGTAATTATTTTTTCAGTTTGCTTTGACGACAGACTAATCATAAGTCTGTCGTTAAAATTAAATCTGCTACCAAGAAATTTTTTTAATCTGTTAGAAAAAATAAGTCTGTGAGATAAATATGTCGCAATATATTAAGTCTGTCAAAATTTTGCAAATCTTTTGTATCATCACAATAATTCTGTTAAATAAGTTTCTGACATCTACTAAAACTGCCAGCAAAAATAAATCTGCTACCTCATGCTACAGACTTATCATAAAAAATCTGTCAATTAAATAAATTTATATGAAAAGTCTGTCACTCAAAATTAATCTCTGAAAACATGATAAATCTGTCATCAAAAGAACGACAGTTTTTTCACAGCAAACTTTTTATTTTTTTTTTATCAAAAATACAATGGTAATTTCGTAAATATCAATATTTTTTTGATGAGGTGAAAAAAAAAGTTAATGGCATTATTGTAATTATTATTTTCTTAACAAAGGTAAAAAGAGTAATATAGACACATAAAATATGTTAGTAAATAAAATAAAATGAGAGTCAATCTAATAATAAACATCTAAATTAGTGCTATTTAAGTAATCTTCCCTTAAAAAAATTATTTGTTATTTTTGGTTAGAATTGTTTATGACCCATTAAATTTTCTTAATTGACTCCATAAAGAAAAAGAAAAAACATGGAAAACCAAAACGATTGGACAATTGATTTTTATTTGGTTTTGGGCTAGTTTAAATTTAAACCCATTTTACATAAATAATTCATCACTTTTATGAGTTTTAATTTAATTATTAGCTAATAAACCATTTAAAACAAAACAAAAACTCACCTTCGACAAACCTACCCTTGATCATTACATTTTTTGCATGTGTTTTTTTTTAAATTATTGTTAACAAAGTAAAAAATCTCACATGTTCAAGTTAAATTTCTTTATATGTTTTTAAATTTACTTTAATCTCTTTAGATTATGTTTTAAGTTTTTTTATTAAATTAGATATGAGATAATTTAAACTCATAAATATTAAAGTTTATATTTATAATCAATAAACTCAAATATCTTTAATTTTTAGTTTGTTATTTTCACGAGATAATTAATAGATCGATTTTTGAAAAGAAGTATTTATCAACGAATGATATAAAATCTTATTGATGATTTTTAAGTGATTGTTTCGTTTATTTTTTCCAGAAATTTTATTTTTACCAAATTTTTTATATTTATAACTATTTTTTGGCAATTTATAAACTATATTAATTTTTTGTTGTTGGCCCCGGTAGATAAAAGTTCTTGCTCGGTCCCTGCTCCGAAACATCATGTCATGAGCTACGTATATTTGAACTAACTTTCCCTCTATATATATGTTATGTGGCATCTACTCAATTATACTCAAAGACAAACGTAACAAAATATGGATAAAAGATGGAGTCTTCAAGGTATGACTGCTCTTGTAACTGGTGGAGCCAGCGGAATCGGGTTCGTTTTTCTACTCTAAATCATAGTTTTTACGCATTGTTCCACGTTTTTGTTAAAGATGTCGCTAATATTTTTTTTTTTTTTTTTGTACGTTGAGGACTGTTTTAGGCATGCCATAGTAGAGGAGTTAGCTGGTTTTGGAGCTAGAATCCATGTATGCGACATATCTGAAACATTGCTCAATCAAAGTTTAAGCGAATGGGAAAAGAAAGGGTTTCAAGTGAATGGTTCGATCTGTGATGTATCCTCTCGCCCCGAGAGAGAAACACTCATGCAGAACGTCTCAACGATGTTCGATGGCAAGCTCAACATTCTTGTAAGTTAATCTTAATTTCAATAAAGTAAGCATATTCTCATATATAGTATAGCTTTTGTTACTCCTATGTTTGTTTAACATAGGTGAACAACGTTGGTGGACTTCGCACAAAGCCAACAACAGAATATGTGGCAGACGATTTCTCGTTCCATATTACAACAAACTTGGAATCTGCTTATCATCTAAGCCAACTTTCACACCCTCTCCTAAAGGCTTCTGGATTTGGAAGCATTGTTTTTATTTCCTCTGTTGGAGGGGTTGTCTCAATGGACTGTGGATCTATCTATGGTTTAACCAAAGGTAAACATAGAATCACTAATCAATAGAGAGATTTTCAATTATACTAGACGCATTAGTATTGTGGATTGATTTCTATAAAAGCTTTGTTCTCTAGATCTAAGTTTCTTTGGGATTCCTGATACATGTCTTGTAGTTTATCCTTTTTGTTTTCTTTATGTGTGTGTAGGAGCTATGAATCACCTAGCAAAAAATTTGGCGTGTGAATGGGCACGAGACGGCATAAGATCCAACTCTGTTGCTCCTAATTTTGTCCAAACTGCTATGGTTCAACCTGTAATCAGTCACACCCTCCAGCTTCTTTTTTTTTTTTTATAATTCTAAAATTAATATCATGCACTTCTAAATTCTAATTATTGTGTCTTAAAATCTTGTGAATATCCAGCTTCTCGGAGACGCCGGTTACAAGAAGAGTGTGTTTAGTAGAACTCCACTTGGTCGCTCTGGAGAGCCAAAAGAGGTTGCATCACTTGTGGCTTTTCTCTGTCTACCTGCAGCTTCATATATTACTGGTCAGACGATTTGTGTTGATGGAGGTCTCACTATCAATGGTTTCACCTATCAGCCACAGGCTTGAGCCCAGGGTTGAGCCGAGAACTTCTAAGACACGATTCTCATTTAAGATCAAGTTTTAATAATATGTTTTTACAAATAAGAGAAAGTGTTCCTCCTAGTTTGTAGGAACACATCTCATCTTTCATTTCCACAAGTTATAGGAACCAATGATTCCTTCTTCTTTGTTTCCTAAATAAACAAGAAAAGTTACTAAATAAAGATAAGAGAGAAATTTCCAAGGAAAGTGTACTTATGTTCTTGTTGCTTCGATTGGTATTGCTTGATTGGTTCTCTCACTAACAACCGCGGATGGATAATTAAAAAATAAAAAATAAAAAAAAACATAAAATTTATTTAAAATAAAGATATATATAATATATTTTTTATAAAAATAAGATTTGAATATTATAATTAAAATTAAATAAATAAATTGACACTTTTTTAAATAATATTCATTAACATTTTTCATAATTTTATATGTATAAGATCTATAAACTCTAATTATTTTGATAAATTTTCTCTCCATCACTAATATATATATCTAATAAGTAAAATTCTTTTCATCTAATATATGCATACATAAAAATAATTTCTATATTGAAATCATAACTTTCATCCAAACTAGAAAAATTAAGAAATAAACATAAGTATTATACACATACTATTTTTTAATATTTAATTATGTTTAATTAATAATTTTATAGTTTTTTTATAATAATATAGTTTTTTTTAATGTTATAACATATGCTTATATTGTTAATTTATTGTTTAACTGTTATTGCATCCGCAAGTTAACTAGTCGTAAGTATCCCGCAAACGCACCCGTTTTCAACCGATATGTTAGTCGTATAAACTGTTTAATAACACTGTTAACCGCAATCGTCCACTTCCGCTAACTTCTGCAATTGCAATCGCAACCACTGCATTTACAGACTGGCCCATCCCACAATGGAAAATAAGTAACTAAAATACCACCACACATATAAGAAAACCACACATATAAGAAAGAGAAATAAATAGTAGGACTGGGAAAAATAAGTATTAAAAATTTAACTGCTAAAAAAAAGTTAGTCATAGATACTAAATTTTTAATTACGACGGGTATCCGCTATGCGCCGGTATACTACATATAAGTATATGTAAATAAATAATTAATTCCTTATATAATTAGTATAATTATTATATTTATATATGTAAGTTTTATAAATTTATATTCATCAAATTAATTAACTTAATATGTTTTAAAAAAAGTTAAGAATAACTTTTTGTTTTAATGAGAAATTTTCATCTTTAAGTTAATATTAAAATAATTAATTTGAAAATGACCATTAATTTGAAACAATTAATCGTTTCGAGCACAACCAAAAGATGGAAAATAGATTGTTTTTTATACCACATAGTGTTCTGGATCAAAAGCGTAGAAGGTTTGTTGATGTAATGACAGATCAAAACTGCTTATTTCGTTTGCTTGTATAATTTATGTAAGAAACATGAAACAAAGGAAGCAAAGAAAGATGGAATCATAGTTCCTACAATTAAGGGAAAGTCGGAAAGTGGAGAGCTATGTCCCTAGACATAAGGAAAACCACATCTCTCATTATTGATTAGTAAAATCTAAGTAAGTATTTTTCTATGTGGGCATCACAAGCATGGCTAGCAACAAGGAAACAACGGAGGATTTGAAGGCTAGCGTCGGCGTGAAGCAAGATGAGCTCTAACAGATGAAAGATGGCATCAGCTCCATCAACTTCTCCACTTCAAAGCTTTGAGATCACTAAAGGAGGCAAGTTCTTCCTTTGTGGAAGCTTTAGATCCTCCCATCCTTCCTCTCCCTCCACTCTCTTGAAGTACTTATCAACCATGTTATCCTTCATCTCCTCCAATCGCCGTGGCTTCCACTGTACGCAATTTCAGTATACGTCATTACATCAACAATATGACATAACAACGTACGTACAAATAAAAAAATTGGAGATATTTGTTAAACCTTTGGATTCCTATCTTTGTCTATCAATATGGCTCTGCACCCCTGCATAAGTAAGGCACACTTTTGTAATTATGGCTACAACAAGGAAAGTTTCATGAGAAAGATACAATCAAGAAAGGTGAAAAAACCTCCACAAAATCTTTGCTTATGTCTCCTTTCATAACATGACACACCATTCTATACTCACGGATAAGACACTGCCCCACCCCTTGGAACCGTCCTTCTCTTATCTGAAATTTATACATATAGTTTAGCTCTTTCCCATCATTATTGTATGTGATGCAATTTGCGAAACTTACCGATCTAAGAGCGATTTTAAGGCTTGCTGGTGAAGCTTTCTTCAATGCTCTAATAGCAGTTGAGATCCAGTCATTTGGTTCTTGAGTGGCCTCTTTCTCCTAACCAATACATATATGTGATGGTAGAGTGCATTGTCAATGGTAACTCAGGATCGTAAGTCAACATATAGTCTATATATTAATGAGAAACTTACAAGTGCAGATATGATTTCTTCTACTGTTCTCCTCGAGAAGCACATATCGATAACATCTAACCTACGTAAAGAAACAAACGGAAGGATAAGAAACAACTGACACAAATTTTCCATTAAACATTTACTGAGAAATGGATCATGTAAAGAGTGATTGAAAGCTGACACCAATAAAAGGTTGAATTCATTAAAAAAAATGTAATGATGAGTAATAACAGAGAAAATGTTTTAGTACATGACCTAGAATGCTTGTGATGCCATGACAAATGATTCGACAAACTTATGTTAAAGTAGAAAAGAGTAAAAGAGATAAAATCATATATACACTTGCCTGTGGTAAGCACTCTGTTGTTTCAAGTGCGGATGCTGAGTGTATGCATTGAGAATTGTTGAGACAAAGGTTGGATCACTTGAACTAACTCTGCAAAGATCTTCTTCTAGTGCAGTCAACCTCTGTGTGACAAAGAGTAACCTTACTAAGTAAAAATCCTTGGCGAAGCAAATAGTACTGCTTAACAATATATAGTAGCTATACAAAAAATCTGAAAGTGTAAAAATCACCAAGAATGTCGTAGGAAATAAAGACACAAACAAGATTTATAGACCGCAAGGTTTTGGTTATAGACACTTTTATAAGTTATAATAGTCAACACAAACCATCAAGCCTGTTCCAAAGACATACAGTATATAACTGCAAAGCAGCGGCGGACCCACATCTATTTTTTATTTGGATCATAATATAATTGTTTTTCAAAAAATTGCTATTGAGTGAAATATGAGTATCGAAACAATATACTTATTTTTAGCAAAAAAAAAAAATATAGTGCTATCTGCTGTGGGGTAAATAAGCCAAAATTGACCCAATAATAGGTTCTTTCAGTATTTATATAGAACTAAAAATATTTAAATAGTTAACCGGATTCGTATGATCCCCGTATCTTCTCCTACATAGGATCAGCCGCTAAGTGCATGTACATGACACGACAGAGAGTAACCTCAAAACAATCCTTGACGTAAGCAAATTATAGTTCATACCGCTGAAGGCACATAATGAGTTGCAAGACCACAAGCAAGCATCTCGGCGCCATCTAACCTAGCTCCTGTGAGGCCAACATACTCTCCTGAACAAGAAGACAAGTTAAAAAAAAAAAAGGATGAGAGAGGGAGATAGGCTTAAAACCTTTTTGGACATGCAAAAACAAATGACTTTTGTTACCAAAGAATCCAGGGAGCCTTGACAAGAAGTAGGAGGCGCCTACATCTGGAAAGAGCCCTAGTTCTGCCTCAGGCATGGCAAAAACCTGCTTGGAAAAAACTCCAAAGATATGAGCATACTTCAGAGCGTGCAATATATCTATTTTTCATCCATCGACATGTTTGAGAAAGAAAAAAAATACCGTTTTCTCAGTTGCAATACGAAATCGACCATGGATGGAGACACCAGCTCCGCCTCCCATGACAATACCATTCAAAATTGAAACCTAACAATTGTAAAACAGTATGGAAAACAAATTATACACTTTTGAGTAGTTCACCGAAAGAACAGTATACTAACTAGTAAGGGTGGGCATAACCGGATCCCCAGAGCCCGATCAGCTGGATCCGAAAATCAACCATCAGATCTGTTAATATCTGTGGGTATTCGGATCCGTAAAAAATAACAAAAAACTTAAAATAATAATATTATATTATAACAATTTTAAATTATAAAATAAAATAATTAACAAATATCATATAAAATTATCAAATTGATTTCATAATTATTTTAGATTATATTTTGGAACATGTTTATTATGAATATTCTAAAAATACTCTAATTAATCCTTAATAAAATTAAATAAGTATTATTTTTAATGATATTTTGATGTATTCTTTTAATTATTATATAATATATATATATATATATGAAAAGGGAACCAGGCCAAACCGGGTCCGCATATCAGAATCTTCAACTCCGGATATCCTATTTTTTTACAGGTCGGATTCCGATGTTTTCCCATCCTGACATACCTGAGGTTTGCTATACGTGGCCATAACATAGTTGAGAGTGTATTCATCTGAGAAGAAATCGGCACCAAGTCTCCATTTGCCTAGTCCACGAACAACAGAGAAAGAAAAGTTGAAAGTAAGCAAAAGCAAAAGAAAGATGGGAGGGTGATATAATGATATATAAACCTTGTACGATGTCACGAACAACAGGTGGAACATCTCCACCAGCACAAAAGGCTCTTCCCTGTCCCTGTGGCAAAGTTATTCACTGTTGTGCAAGCAAACGGAAGAGATATGAGGATAGCGATTACGTACCTTTAGGATGACAAGTTTGACACTAGGGTCCTCCTCATATGCAAGGAACAGTTGGAGCAACCGAGAGATCTAGACAAGATTGATTCAAGCCAATATGTAACAATAGTGCACAGAATTAAGGTATGCAAATATAGTAGGTAAGGAAATATATTCATTACCATGTCGAAGCACAGAGCATTCAGCTGCTTTGGTCTGTTTAGTGTCAAGATTCTAACACTCGATTTCTCTTCCACCAAAACCTGTGATCATATTGATTCAGAGAGAGAAGAAATGACCGTCGTGGATTCGCAGTAAAGAGGAGAAACAGACCTGCGAGTGAGAGACCATCTCGACTGCTGTCATCTTCTTCTTCTCTTCTTTCTTACCGGTCAGATTAGCCTTTAAAGATTATGAGACTGAATGATTCTTATTAGAGCCATTAAGCGTACATATATATAGTGTTTTTCTTTTTGGGGTTAAACATTGTTGGATTTCACTATATAAATCAAAGTTAAATATCAAAATAGTCTTGATTTCCCTTAACTTACATAATTTTAAAAGGTGCATGAAAATAATTTAAAAAAAGAAATTTATTAGAGTAAAAAAACAAAGGAAAAAAATTGTGTACCCTAAATTAAAACATCTCAAGTGTTTAACATCTTCAAGATAATAATTGTTTTCCGCTATTTGGTTCTACAAAAATTAATAATTGATAAAAAAAATTTAGTGTATTAGTAGTTTAAGAATAAATATTTTAACAATAGTTGTTGATGAGGATGACCGTATTATATCAAAAATATGTCAATATTACGATTTTGATTCTAACGGACGATTGATTTTTTTTGGTACCATGTTATTTTTTTCATGTGAATACTGAATTTATAAAATTACTGAAATCGTCAGCTATTTAATCAATTTTAAATTTTTACTTACCTATTATTATCTAATCTTTTCTTATTCGCAAGAGTTTATTGTTATTCTCAGTTCATCTATCAGTTTTGTCATGTTTTTGCAAAGCAATTCATCTCGAGCATTTATATTTGTTTATTAATAAATAAATCTTAACATGCCGATTATTTATGATAATTTATATTAAAAAATAAACTTTTAAAACCGAACTTGAACCAGTACCAAATTCATAAATATTGTAATTTAGAATTTTAGAAAAATTATTGAACAGGAATCAACTTTATTATATGTGGTGTGACGCCATTGACTGTTTTTTTTAATAGATTTGGATGTGATTCATACCGTGTGAACAAGTGTTGGTCTCTTTCTATTTGTAATTTACTGGCAACTTAAAAATAAATATAAGTAAAAATAGTAAAAATTATTTTATTACATACATTTTTATTTTTTTCATTTTCAAAAGATAACAAAACATATTTAGTAGATAAAATTATTTTAAAATATTAGTAAATAATAAAATCAAAATTTTTTAATAAAATTACATGTTATTCTCTCATGTTTTCATCTTAATTATTTATAAATTTCATAATATTTTTGCAAAGTAACTCATCTCAGGTATATTTATATTTTATTTACTACAGTAATAATTAAAAAATTTAACAGGTCTGTTTGTGATAACTTATATAAAAAAAAACAGAAGGAAAATCAATTTTTAAAACGGAGTTGGAAAGTTAGTCCAATAAAAAAATGGAATTAGAAAGTTTAGAAAAACTATTGAACGGGGAATCAAGTGTACGTACTTTATTATCTGCTTTGATGCTAAGTGTTGAGTGTTTTTTATTTATGAGCGTGTGAACAAAACTTGTGTCTTTCTATTATAGTTTGGTTTAGGTTCTGACTGAATCGAGTTTTTGCAATACTAACTCTAACGTATATGATGAACATTTTGCTGATTTGGATAAGTTGAGATGTCCCAAATAGCGTTCTTTATGTACGGTTTTGATTGGTGATGTTGTAGAACTAATATAGTACAACGTATATCACACCTCTTATGTACCCATTCAGTGAAACGGTAAACAGATGAATGATAAGTATATCCTTGTTTTTTTTACGTTACTATGCATTTTATCACTATTTTGTACTATTCTAACTTATTGCTATTTTGTACCATAAAAACAAAATTACACCGTTATGTTATCAATAGGACCGATAACATAATTAAATTTGTTTAAGAGAGAAAATGTTATTCTAGAGTTTACTACAATTCAACCAAATGCCATTATTTTGTTGCTTCATTCATATTTCCATTTTTTCATTCAAACTATTTTTATGTGCTTCGCTAGTTTCATTATAGGTTATAAACTAAGATCGTAATTAGAAAAATAATTTTTTCTAATTACTTATAACTGACATATATCGTGGAAAAACTTATAACTGACATATATCGTGTAAAATAAAATGGAACCAAACACGTTTGTTGATCGATACGAAAACTTGCGTCTTCAATAAATAACCATAAAACCATATAACATTTAAACCCAAAAAAATAACCCATAAAACCATATCATTGACGTTTGTTAAATTGATGTATATATGTCTACGTACAAATTGCATATAATACAGCTATAGAAATCAAAGTCAACTACTTTAATGCGCATTTGAGGAAATTCATAAGAATATTATATAATCAGTACTTTCTATAAATATAAAAAGTTAGTTGCAAGATATCAATCAGAGTATTAGAAAAAGACTCGATCGAGTCAGGATATAAAACCAAACTAGCTAATAGAAAAACACTCAACACATTACACATGTACCCTAAGCAATAAAGAAACACTCAACACATCCTTTAGCAAAAAAAAAAAACAAAAAAACACAACACAACACAACACATTTAGACATGTACCCAAAGCAATAAAATAGAGAGAAACACTCAACACTTTGCATCGCAATAGATATAATACATTTAATTTTTCTAAACTTTCTAGTTCCGTTATTAATTTTTTGTTATATATAAATTAACATGAAAACCATTTATCATTCAGTCTGTGTACAAATTGCACTACATAGTCTACATGTGAAAGAACCTAAAAAGGAAAAAAATATATATACAGCTATAGTCAACGTCAACAAATTATTGATTAAGAAAAGTCAACCAATTCAATGCGCATTTGTGGAAAAGTAGTAAGTTACTCGTTATTTCAACTAATTTGAAAATTTATATATACAATTAGAAATTTCTATAAAAAAATTACTGATATCAAAATTTAATATATGCTCCTAAAACAAAGATAGTCAAGTCTTAGGCAGGGAGATCCAATCTCTCTCTATCTCTTTGGCAATGGAGATTTTATCAACTTCTCTTCAAAAAGATTTTATGGTAAGGAGGACGCGATAGCCTGCTCTCATTGATTTCGAACCTTTTGTTAGATTTTAATTACAATTTATAAATCCATTCAAAAAAAAAAAAATTCTCTCGGATATAAATTTTTGTATTTTTAGTTTAATTTTTTTTCCCAAATCCACTACAAAATCAAAATTTTACATAAATCTTTACCATTGAATAACACTTTATTTTAATTAGTATTTAACATAAGTTTTTGATACAAACTTTAAATAAATGATTAATAACACGTAAATTTGTTTGAGTTTTTAAATGAATTAAAACCTATGAACCAATAAAGTTATTAAAATCTATATCAGTACTTTCTAATAAATATAAACGTTAGATGCAAAGTATCAATAAAAGTATTAGAAAAAGATTCGATCGAGGTCAAAATAAAAATATATAATCCATCGAGTCAAGTTCTACAATCAAATTAATAGAATAAGACTCAACGCCTTTTCTCACATCCAAATCATTTTAAAAAAAAGTGTCGTTTTATTGATTTGGGTGCGAGCAGTTCAGTCTTTTCCATACATATAATATTTATGAATTTCGTACTATTTCTGGTTCACTTTTAAAGGTTTATATATATATTATAGACATGTAAAAGTTTTAATTATTAATAAACAAAGTATAAATGTTCGAGACGAATTATTTTGCAAAATTTATAAATTAATTGAGAGTACCAATATATATACTAGTAAATATGAAATAAAGATGAAAATGCAACAAAGGTACCTTTGAAATTGCTATAAGTGTGGTGGCTGATCTTTTCGACTCTCCTCATTTGTCACTCAAGTTGCTCTTCAAGGTGCTTAAAAGATCTCTCTGACAAAGAAAAGTCTGTTACCGCGATGTAACGACAGATTTTGGCTTAAACTAATTTGACTTAAACTAGTTAATTACCACTAAAGTCTTCGTTGGCTTAAACTAATTTGACCACTAAAGTCTTTGGTTTTGGCTTTTGGTTGTTCTGAACTCATAATTTCATTCATTCAATTTATTTCATTTAACGGAAAAAGAATATTAATTAAAATGTGAGACAATAATACGTATATGTCAAATAGTTATGCTTTATGATTTATGCTAAGTGGTGGTTCCAATAATGGTGGTACAAATGTCATGTTTTCATATATAATGAATTGGCAAGCATAGAACATGCATGTTTTTCTTTTATAAAATAGACGACGATTTCAATAATTTCAAAATTTCTACATTCACACTGACAAATTATATTATCCATCCCGTAGTATTTAAATGAAGGACAAAAATCACGGAGACTAGCAAAATATTTGCTGTTTATTTTTGGTCAATCTTTTTTAATTTTATTTAACTGCTATTTGATATACAATTTCTTTTTCCGTAATGTGTTATTTAGTTACGTTGACACCTAAGCTAGTAAATAAAAGTTAGAGTTAAGGATGTTTGGTTTGGGGTTTGTTAGGGCATTCATTTGAAAATTCAACACTTATAAAAAAAATTAGCATATCCGTCCATCTACTTAATTACTTGTTAGGGTACAAATCGGTATTAAAATATTCATTTTTCCTTTTTGCCATCTACTTAATTTATACCCATTTGCCATTTAGCTATTTTCCACTCTCCGAAACGTCATTAGCTAGTAATGTTTGAACTAACTTTCCCTCTATATATGTTATGTGGCATCTCGGGTCATTGCTACTCAAAGACAAACGTAACAAAAAATGGATAAAAGATGGAGTCTTCAAGGTATGACTGCACTTGTAACTGGTGGAGCCATCGGAATCGGGTTCGTCTTTCTACTCTCTAGCTATATATATATCATATTTTTTTTACCCATTGTTCTGCGTTTTTTTTTTTAAGATCGATGTCGCTAATTTTTGTTGTTGTTGTGGACTGTTTTAGGCATGCCATAGTAGAGGAGCTAGCCGGTTTTGGAGCTAGAATCCATGTATGCGACATATCTGAAACACTGCTGAATCAAAGTTTAAGCGAATGGGAAAAGAAAGGGTTTCAAGTGAGTGGTTCAATCTGTGATGTATCCTCTCGTCCCGAGAGAGAAACACTCATGCAGAACGTCTCAACGATGTTCAATGGCAAGCTGAACATTCTTGTAATTAAGTTAACCTTATTCTAAAGAAACTATGCATATTTTTTCGTAGGAAAATACCTATTAAATAGTGACATATATAGTATGATTTTTGTTACTCCTTTTTTTTGGTTTAACATAGGTCAACAACGTTGGCGGACTTCGCACAAAGCCAACAATAGATTATGTGGCAGACGATTTCTCGTTCCATATTTCAACAAACTTGGAATCTGCGTATCATCTTAGCCAACTTTCACATCCTCTCCTAAAGGCTTCTGCATTTGGAAGCATCGTCTTTATTTCCTCTGTTGGAGGGGTTGTATCAATGGATTGTGGATCTATCTATGGTTTAACCAAAGGTACGTAGACTGACTAATCAATATCAGAGATGTTTTTAGTTATATATATATATATATATATATATATATATATATTGTAGTGTATAAGACACAATAAATTTATATAATCGTAAAAATATTCAATTTTTTTTAGTTACGTGTAAAGTTAGTTACATATATACTTGACGCAATAAATTTATATATTTGATTAATTAGGAGGGTTTTTAATTACGTGTATAGTTTTCAAATGATGTTTGGTAAAAAAATATTTATGTTAAAGTTACGTTATTAACTTGATTAGATTGACACATATCTTTTATCTCATCTTAATTCATATATGAGATTCCTAACATAGTGAACGCAAACTCTTTTATGTAACGAGAGTATAGGTACACAAACAAGACTAATTTAAAGCTATTTAATTGATTGTCATTTATCCTTTGTGTGTGTGTGTGTAGGAGCTATGAATCAACTAGCAAAAAATTTGGCGTGTGAATGGGCAAGAGACGGCATAAGAGCCAACTCTGTTGCTCCTAATTTTATCCAAACTGCTATGGCTCAACCTGTAATCAGTCACACCCTCTTTTATTTTATTTCATAATTCTAAAACTAATATCATGCACTTCTCATTCTTGTTTCTTAAAATCTTGTGAACGATCAGCTTCTAGGAGATGCCGGTTACAAGAAGAGTTTGTTTAGCAGAACTCCCCTTGGTCGCGCTGGAGAGCCAAAAGAGGTTGCATCACTGGTGGCTTTTCTGTCTCTGCCTGCAGCTTCATATATTACTGGTCAGACCATTTGTGTTGATGGAGGTCTCACTGTCAATGGTTTCACCTATCAGCCACAGGCTTGAGCCGACACTTGTGTGTGTGTCTTTTCATCAAGAACTTCTAAGACACAATTCTCACTTAAAGATCAAGTTTTATTAATATGTTATACAAATAAGAGAAAGTGTTCCTCCTAGTTCTTAGGAGCACATCTCATCTTCCATTTCCACAAGTTATAGGAATCGATGATTCTTTCTCCTTTGTTTCCTATATAAACAAGAAAAATTAATGAATAAAGACAGAGAGATATTGTTATGGACATGTTGCTTCGATTGGAAAATAAGTAACTAGCATGAACTGACTAACTATTACTAAAATATCACGATACATAAGAAAGGGAAAGAAACAGTACGTAGGACTCGGAAAAATATATGTTAGGTTCACTTTGATTTGTTATCCGTTTAGATCTTAAAAATATAGATATTCGTAACTTTACGAAATGAAACAAATATTAAATATTAATATTCATTTAAAAAAACCAAATCACAAATTCTTAATTTTTAACAAATGGATATATGTCCCGCATTGGTATATCTTATTATATAAAGTAGGATGCGTCAAAGTTAGTTTTTAACATGATCGTGACACGTGTCAAGTTAATCGATTAGATTTTGACACGTGTTAAAAAATTTCAACCAATTAGATTTTAACATAATGTTTACATAAATCTAAAAATTAGTTTTAAAATCAAAAAGGAAAAATAAGTTTCTTTTTCGATTACTAATACAAAAAGAAAAATAAAAAAAATCGAAAAAGTAAATAAAAAATTTAAGAAAAAGGAAAATAAGTTTTTAATGTTTTTCATTTAAATTAAGAAAAAAAGAATAAGTTTTTTATATTTTTCATTTAAATAAAGGAAATTGTATGATCAATTACTCATACTAAAAGGAAAATCAATAAATTAATTTTAAAAATAGAAAAGGAAAATAAGTTTCTTTTTGAATTACTAATACCAAAAGAAAAAGAAAAAATCGAAAACATAAATAAGAAAACTAAGAAAAAAGAAAATAATTTTTTTTATTCATTTAAATTAAGGAAATTGTATGATTTAATTACTAATACTAAAAGAAAAAAATGTAAATAATAAGAAGAAATTTTAGATGCTAATGATATGACATTAAACGAAGGTGAGCTCAATAAGGAGGAAGATATCAAAAATTATGTAGAGAGCCTTTTGATGCGAGTCTTGAGAAGCATAAATTCTCTAGAGAGCACAGAGATCATATAAATGATATATATCATATACGAGAGAAACAAAAAAAAAATTCGATTCTGTAGGATATATTTCAATTAAAAAAAAATTAGATGCTAATGATATGACATTAACCGATGGTGAGCTCAATAAGGAGAAATGTATCAAGAATCATGTAGAGAGGCTTTTGATACGAGTCTTGAGAATCATAACTTCTCTAGAGAGTAAAGAGATCATATAAGGAAGATGAATGTGAAGGGAAATAGAGACTTTATTTGCTTGAAGAGAGAATTAATGGGGAGATTGTTAACATATTCGAATGACTCGAATTGCATACCCAAGTTTTTTACTCACCGGAACAAAAAAAATAGTTGATAAAGTGTGTAAAATATATGAGAAGTATGTTTAATGTTGCTTAGGACCCGTAACAGATTCTTTGTTTTGAATATTTTAATTGAAAATAAATGAGAATTAAAATAAATAAATAACTCTTAGGTTTTGAAATTATGTTTTTCATATATTTTTCTCAGTAGTGATCAGATGTTGGTTTCTATTTTCTTAAAAAACATTTTAATGATTTTAAATATTATTATTATAAATCTCGCGGATCCTAATCTAGATTTTAATTATGAAAAATCTAATTATGATAAAAGAAGGATAATTAATTCGTCAAAATTTTAGAATAAATATATATATATATATATAAAGAATTCGAAATAAACATAATTCATATAAGAGTATTAAGACATATATATCTACAAATATTAATAAAAGTAATTTTTTTTTTACAAATTATCCTATTTTTTAAAATATATTTTTACGGATTTAAAATATTTATTAAAAACTCGCATATATGCGGATTCTATTCTAGTATATATATAAATTAGATAATTAATTACATATATACCTAATATAAGTTTATATATATTATGTAAGTTTTATAAATTTGTATTCATCAAATTAATTATTTTAATATTTATGTTTAACAAATTAAGAAAAACTGTTTCTATATGTAAATTTTATAAATTTATATTCATCAAATTGATTATTGTAATATTAATGTTTAACAAATTACGAAAAGCTTTTTCTTTAATGAAAAATTGTTATTTTAAGTTACTTTTTGAATATTTTGACTTTGATTTTTTTTGTTTATAACTATTTTAAAGGTGTTTTGAATGGTATCAGATATCTGATTAAAAATTTAAATTTTATTGGATCTATGGTTTGTTGCGAAGTGGAGACAGTGTTGATTCGAACGTAGAAAAGCAAATCTTATAAATCACCGAAATCCTTAAAAAAACAGTCCTTTTTTCATAAGCTGTTTTTTTTAGGAATAGTTCTATCCACTTAAACTGTAAGGTGTGATAAGAAAGTCTACTTGTATGGCCATATGGGAACAACCTGTAAGGCTGTAACGGTAAAGTTGGTACCCAGATATAAAAGGAAAGGAGCAAAATGATAAAAAAGTTAGTGTAAGCAGATGTGGACGTCGGTGCTCGAACGACATGTGTTGATAATATCTCACAATGGAATAATAAGTGATTGAATATTAATAAATGGAAAAGTTGTAATAAAATGACATTTTTAATATAAGTTTTTGAAACTATATATTTAGCTCTAAATTTTGAGAAACTATATTTTACATTAATGTTAATCTTAATTTGTCCATAATAATTAAAAACAGAAAATTCAATTAAAATATACATATTAATAATAATTTGGTAGAGATTTTTATTTCCATAGAGAAAAAAAAAGATGAAAAAGCATATAAGAATCACATAATATTGTATAAAATAACAAAAGATATTGTCTAATATGATAAAGATTTTTATGAGATTTGTTTTAGTTCTATTTATGATGCACATAATTTTAAATTTTGCAGAATACGTATTATAATTTTCGTAAAACATGTAAAAAATGCATAATACATATTCTAAAAATTTTAGATTATAGAGATTATTCTAAACTTCGTAGAACATGTAGAAAGTGCAGAATACATATTTTAAAATTCGTAGAGCATAAAAAAAATATTTGTTTTTAATATTTTTTTTTTTAAAATAATCTGGTGTTTTGATTTTTCTATATGTTTATTGTTCTTAAAATAATTTGTTTATAATATATTTAATTTTCTCTTAATTAGTTAAGGTTAATTTATTCAAAACATAGACAAAAAAATTAAAAGTATAATTTCACAAACCATTATTAAAAGTGTCTTTTTTTTTCCAATTCCCCCTAACTAAATTATCCCATATAAGAAAAGGGAGGGAATAGCTAATTGCGGGAAAAAGTTTATGTGTCTTTATCATTGTCTTTTATTGTTTATGTAGAAAACAAAGGAGAAGGAATCATTGGTCCTAAGGTAAGGAGGATTCTTTTCTCTTACAGGTTCAATTGTTGACATAAGGTAATATTGAGTTTTCTAGTGTAAAATCTCAGTGTAAAAGTTAAGAGGTTACGGTAATGTAAATGATTAAGGTTTAAAAATAATTCCAATTAATGACAGTATAATTATTCAAATACTAAATTCTTTGAATTCTTTTAAAACATACAAATATTAATATTATAAAAAGAATTTAAATATGATTTTCTTAAAAAGGGGTTTGATACTACGGTATGTAGTCCGGTTCAAAACTAAAATTTATGTTTTTGATACCACAAAATAGTTCGGAACAAAAATAAAAGATCAAAAAATAGATTTGTTTTTTTTATACCACATACTGTTCTGGACCAAAAGCGAAATAGAAGCTTTGATACCACTGATGCGGATCCAATCAAAACTTAAAATAAAACACTAAAACTTTTAATGATAGATTAAGACTGCTTATTTCTTTTGCTTGTACAATTTATATAGGATACATGAAACAAAGGAAGATGGAATCGTAGTTCCTACAAGCAAGGAAAAGTCGGAAAGTGGATAGATAGGTCCCTAGACATAAGGAAACCTCATCTTTCATTATTGAACTATAACTTAGTACTTATAAAAACAGAGAAACAATCGATTAGTAAAATCTAAGTAAGTATTTTATATCAACAAGCATGATGACTAGCAACAAGGAAACAATCAAGGATTTGAAGGCTACCGCGCAATGCAAGATGAGCTCTAACAGATGAAAGATGCTCCATCATACTTCTCCACTTCAAAGCTTTGAGATCACTGAAGGAGGCAAGTTCTTTCTTTGTGGAAGCTTTAGATCGTCCCATCCTTCCTCTCCCTCCACTCTCTTGAAGTACTTCTCTACCATGTTATCCTTCATCTCCTCCAAACTCCGTGGCTTCCACTGTAATGTCAGTATACGTCATTATATCAACAATATGACACAACAGCGTACCTGCGTACGTACAAATAAAAGATTGGAGGTATTTGTTAAACCTTTGGGTTCCTATCTTTGTCTATCAATATGGCTCTGCACCCCTGCATAAGTAAGACAAGCTTTTGTAACTATGTCTACAACAAGGACTGTGTCATGAGAAAGATACAATCGAGGAAAATGACAAAACCTCAACAAGATCTTTGCTTATATCTCCTTTCATCACATGACACACCATTCTATACTCACGGATAAGACACTGCCCCACCCCTTGGAACCGCCCTTCTCTTATCTGAAATTTATACACACAAGTCAGCTCTTTCCCATAATTGCATGTGATGCAATTTCCGAAACTAACCGATCTAAGAGCGATTTTAAGGCTTGCTGGTGAAGCCTTCTTCAATGCTCTAATAGCAGTTGAGATCCAATCATTTGGTTCTTGAGCCTCTCTCTCCTAAGGAACACATATATATGATGGTAAAGTGCATTGTCAATGGTAACTCAGGATCATAAGTCAATATATATTCTACATATTAATGAGAAACTTACAAGTGAAGATATGATTTCTTCTACTGTTCTCCTCGAGAAGCACCTATCTATAACATTTAACCTACGTAAAGAAACAAACGGAAGGATAAGAAACAACTGACACAAATTTTCCATTAAACATTTACTGAGAAATGGATCATGTAAAGAGTGACTGAAAGCTGACACCAATAAAAGGTTGAAATTCATTAAAAAAAAATGCAATGTAATTATGTAAATATGCGTAATAACAGAGAAAATGTTTTAGTACATGACCTAGAATGCTTGTGATGTTTTTTTTTTTTTGAAAAATAGAATGCTTATGATGTTGGCATGCATGACAAAAGATATTCGACAAACTTATGTAAAAGTAGAAAAGAGTAAAAGAGATAAAATCATATATACACACTTGCCTGGGGTAAGCACTCTGCTGTTTCAAGTGCGAATGGTGAGTGTATGCATTGAGAATTTTTGAGACAAAGGTTGGATCGCTTGAACTAACTCTGCAAAGATCGTCTTCTAATGCTGTCAACCTCTGTGTGACAAGGAGTAACCTTACTAAGTATAAAAATCCTTGGCGAAGCAAATACTGCTTAACAATATATTGTAGCTATAAAAAAAAAAATCCGAAAGTGTAAAAATCATTAAGAATCTCGTAGGAAATAAAGACACAAACAAGATTTATAGACCGCAAGTTTGGTTATAGACACTTTTATAAGTTATAATAGTCAACACAAACAATCAAGGTCTCTTCCAAAGACATGCAAGCAGCGGCGGACCCACAACTATTTTTTATTTGGATCATAATATAATTGTTTTTCAAAAAAATTCTATTGAGTGAAATATGAGTATCGAAACTATATAGTTATTTATATATACTTATATAGTGCTATCTGCTGTGGGGTCAATAAGCTAAAATTGACATTCATATGATCCGGCCCATCTTCCTGTACATAGGTCAGCCGCTAAGTGCATGTGCATGCATGACACGACAGAGAAACCTCAAAACAATCCTTGGTAAAAAAAATACCAATCAGAGAATTAATTTCTTACGGAGTATCCCTATGTCCAATCGTTTTTAGCATGTTGTCAAGTTGGTATCATGGAATACGTACTAAAGACGTAAGCAAAGTAAGTTCATACCGCTGAAGGCACATAATGAGTTGCAAGACCACAAGCAAGCATCTCGGCGCCATCTAACCTAGCTCCTGTGAGGCCAACATACTCTCCTGAACAAGAAGACAAGAAGGATGAGAGAGTGAGATAGGCTTAAAAACTTTTGTGGACATGCAAAAACAAATGACTTTTGTTACCAAAGAATCCAGGGAGCCTTGACAAGAAGTAGGAGGCGCCTACATCTGGAAAGAGCCCCAGTTCTGCCTCAGGCATGGCAAAAACCTTGGAAAAAAAACTCAAAAGATATGAGCATACTTCAGAGCGTGCAATATATCTATTTTTCATCCATCGACATGTTTGAGAAAGAAAAAAAATACCGTTTTCTCAGTTGCAATACGAAATCGACCATGGATGGAGACACCAGCTCCGCCTCCCATGACAATACCATTCAAAATTGAAACCTAACAATTGTAAAACAGTATGGTAAACGAATTAAACACTTTTGAGTAGCTAACCAAAACAACAGTATACTAAATAACCGAACCGAACCGAAATCCCAATGTGTTTATTCAATTAATAATATTTATGATATTAATTATTTTTATTTATTATTTAAAGACTTTTCGATTCTAAAAACTCACGGTTACTCCTAACCGGCTAAGTTTCATAAAGAAAACAAAAATTATTCATCTTATTTTTTTATCTGCTTCTCTTGCTCCTAATATAAAACTTAATCAAATAGTTATAATAAATTAGTATGAGTGGAAACTCGAAAGTGAGAACTTTCTCAATTTATTTTATATTGTTAAAAGTCACAAATTAATTGTTGTTAGACTCTTAGTGTAAAAAAATATAACTACATGTTTTGTTCATTAATATTAAAGAATATTATTAAGAGAAAAAAAAATTAAACCAAACCGAATTAACTAACCCAAACCGAATTACATTCAAACCGAACCGAACCCGAACCGAATTAACTTTGGTTGAGTTCAGTTAGAGTTTTAGGAAACTCAAATTAACCGAACCAAACCGAACCCGAAATTAAACCGAAATGCCCACCCCTAGTTGTTATTGTCAATTTTTACTTAATTTATCCTTATAACATTTAACTAGGTGATCGGCCCGCACCGTGTGCGAGCTATAAAATATTTTATATGTTCAATATATAATTATATTGTATATTGAAGTTGATATATTTGTGCATAATTAATTATGTATTAATAATAACATTATATGAATATTTAATAATAAAAAATAATGATAAATCAAATGAAAAATGTTCTAGATTTCAATAGAAATTGAAGATAAAAAAGCCATTAACCAAGATTTTAAAATACTTCCTTAGATAAAAAGTATAAATATGATAACTAAATAAACTCAAAAATATTAAAACATATAATAATTTATTTAATTTTTATAGTTGGCCTACACCCTACATGCAATATAATTTTTTATAGACATAGTTAGTTGTAATATTAAAGTATTGATTAATTTCTTGTATATTAAGTAAACGTTATATTTTTATACATATACAATTTTAGTGTTTAACAACAATCACATAAACATTTCATATCGTTTTGTGTTTTTTTTAAACTGATTTATTTTAAAACTTTTTATTTTTTTTCTACGGTTTACAGTATCATATAATTGCAAAACTAAACGTTATATTAAATAATAATTAAATTTTTATAATATGTCTTGAATATTATCTATATTATGCTTACTTTTCTCTTTACATAATATAATCTTATCAATATATATATATTTTAAATATATATTTTTCTTTGACCTATTGCTAATTAAACAAAAATAGATTTTATAATTTTTACTTATCATAAGAGCGGGTGAATGGTTGGCCCGCACGTTCGTGTATACCAACCACCTCACCGCTCTTAAGACATATAAAGATTAGAAATATATATATATATATATGAGTTGTTTAATAACTAAAATTAAAATTAAACTGTAATCGAGGTTAACAAAATGCACGCACGACAAGTTCGCATGCGACTTTGACTTTTTCATAATTAATATTTATATACACACGCATATTTGTGAAAAAATCGAAGTATGACTTTTATGTGTTAAAAAAACAAAGTATATGTTTTGTAATATATATTTTTATAATGTATGGTTGAATTTTAAAAAGAAATAAATACGTATATTTATGCATGTAAGTACACCTTTTGCTTTTTTTAATTATCGTTTTAGTTTGTTTCACACATATTAAGAAAACAACTAATTTTTCTATTTTACCCCTTAATTAATACACTATATTATTTGATATCATCAATTAATAAGTTTAAAAAATAGGGTTAAAATTGGAAAATTTATCATAAATCTTCATTGAAATTCGAAAATGACAATTATTTGTAAACAAAAAAAAGTCTAGAACGACACTTAAGTAAAAACGGAGGGAGTATGAGTTAAAAATAAGTGAATTGTAATATTTAGGTGTTGGTTAGTTTTTCTGATATTTTCCGTAAACATTATGTTTTTACACGATGTAATTTTTGGTATTTAAGAACAATAAAAAACCATTTCTATCGTTATTTTATTTAATAAAAAAATTATATTTTCAGCATTTTATGATATATGATTTCAAATGAATTTTATATTAAAATATTAACAAAAATTATAAATGAATTTTAAAAATTTAAAATATAATATTTGACTTTATCATGAAAATAAATGTTGTACATTGGATAATTTATTAGTAATTTTCCTTTTCAATAAAAATTATAATAAAAATTTGTTATAAGTACATTGGGGCTCTTTCCAGATGTAGGCGCCTCCTACTTTTATCCCCTAATTGAGGTGACCAATAAATGGGGGAGGGCTGATGTGTCAAAATTGGGGAGCCCCTTTGATCTATTATAGTATAGATAGATATTTAAATTACACTCCCTCTATTCCTTAAAGAAGATAGTTTTAGAAAAAAAATTGTTTCAAAAAGAATGAAGTTTTCAATTTTCTAGGTGTGGTTATTGTCAATTTTTACTTAATTTGTCCTTATAATATTTAATATTTAAAGAATTAACTTAAGTAATAATTAATAAAAGCAAAGTTAGAAAAATCTTTTGTAAAATTTTCTTAATATGTGTGAAAAACTCAAAACTACCTTCTTTAAGGAACATAGAGAGTATATGAAAAGAGAACCAGGCCGAACCGAATCCGAATATCAGAATCTTCATATCATAATACCTATATCCTATATTTTGGACAGATCGGATTTCCGGTTTTTTCCCCATCCCGGCATACCTGAGGTTTGCTATACGTAGCCATAACATAGTTGAGCGTGTATTCATCTGAGAAGAAATCGGCACCAAGTCTCCATTTGCCTAGTCCACGAAGAGTAATAGAGAAACATTATGTAGAAATTGAAAGTAAGCAAAAGCAAAAGAAAAATGGGAGTGTGATATAATGATATATATATACCTTGTACGATGTCACGAACAACAGGTGGAACATCTCCACCAGCACAAAAGGCTCTTCCCTGACCCTGTGGCAAAGTTATTCACTCTTGTGCAAACGGAAGAGATATTAGGATAGTGATTACGTACCTTTAGGATGACAAGTTTGACACTAGGGTCCTCCTCAAATGCAAGGAACAGTTTTAGCAACCGAGAGATCTAGACAAGATTGTTTCAAGCCAATTTGTAACAATAGTGCACAAAATTAAGGTATGCAAATATAGTAGGTAAGGAAAGATTCATTACCATCTCGAAGCACAGAGCATTCAGCTGTTTTGGTCTATTTAGTGTCAAGATTCTAACACTCGATTTCTCTTCCACCAAAACCTGTGATCATATTGATTTAGAGAGAGAAAAATTGATCGTCGTGGATTCGTAGTAAAGAAGAGAGGCAGACCTGAGAGTGAGATACCATCTCGACTGCTGTCATCTTCTTCTTCTCTTCTTTCTTACCGGTCAGAGTAGCCTTTAAAGATTATGAGACTGAATGATTCTTATTAGAGCCATTAAGCGTACATATATATAGAGTGTTTTTCTTTTGGGGTTAAACATAGTTGGATTTCACTATATAAATCAAATTTAAATATCAAAATAGTTTTATTTCCCTTAATTTACATAATTGTAAAATGTGCATGAAAATAATATAAAAAAAGAAATTTAGTTAGAAAAAAAATAAAGGAAAAAACTTGTGTACTCTAAATTAAAACATCTCAAGTGTTTAACATCTTCAAGATAATAATTGTTTTCCGGTTTTTGGTTTTACAAAAAATAATAGTTGATAAAATTATTTTTTGTGTATTAGTAATTTAAGAATAAAATATTTTAACAGTAGTTGATGAGGATGGCCCTCTATATGAATGAATAATTATATCAAAAATATATCAATATTTCGATTTAGATTCTAACCGAAAATATATTTCAATATTTCGATTTTGATTCAAACGACGTTTGATTTTTTGGTGACATGGTATTTTTTCATGTGAATACTGAATTTATATAATTACTGAAATCGTCATCTGAATTTATTCGCAAGAGTTTATTGGTATTCTCAGTTCATCTATCAGTTTTGTCATGTTTTTACAAAGCAATTCATCTCAAGCATTTATATTTGTTTATTAATAAATAAATCTTAATATGCCGATTATTTATGATATTTATATTAAAAAAATAAATAAACTTTTAAAACCGAACTTGAAGCAGTACCACCAAATTCATAAATATTGTATTTAGAATTTTAGAAAAACTATTGAACAGGGAATCAATTTATTATATGTGGTGTGACGCTATTGAGTGTTTTTTAATTGATTTGGGTGTGATCTCATACCGTGTGAACAAGTGCTGGTCTCTTTCTATTTGTAATTTACTGGTAATTTACTGGTAACTTAAAAATAAATATTTGTAAGAATAGTTGATGAAATGACCCCTATATGAAGTACTATATCAAAAACAGTAAAAATTATTTTATTACATATATTTGTATAGGTACACAAACAAGACTAATTTAAAGCTATCTAAATGATTGTCATTTATCTTTTGTGTGTGTGTGAGAGAGAGAGAGCTATGAATCAACTAGCAAAATTTTTGGCGTGTGAATGGGCAAAAGACGGCATAAGATCCAGCTCTGTTGCTCCTAATTTTATCCAAACTGCATGGCCCAACCTGTAATCAATGACACCATTAATAATGTGTGTTTTTTTTTATCAAGAACTTCTAAAACACGATTCTCAATTAAAGATCAAGTTTTAATAAAGTGTTCCTTCTAGTTTTCAGGAACACTATCTCACCTTCCATTTCTACAAGTTATACAAATTAACCGATGATTCCTTCGATCCTTTGTTTCATATTATAAACAAGAAAGATAATGAATAAAAGATATAGTATGCATTTTTATTACAAACCGATGATTCCTTCGATCCTATGATAGTAATATACATCCGTTTTCTTACTATAGTATGCATTTTTATTACTATTTTGTATACTGTTTCTAACTATATTGCTATTTTGTATCATTATAATTACATAATAGAGTACTTTTCTAAAATATAATATCAAAAAAGTACTTTTCCCAACTAGAATATTTTGCAATGATTTTTTTTTCCATTTTGTCTTTAATGAAACAGGTAGCAATCCAATAAAAAAATTCTTGTAAATTGTATTAGCTTGTTAAAAAAATAGGGAAATTACTTGCGCATTCAATCTCGTAAATTGTTTTAACGACATTGTGGGACAAATTATAAGATGTATGGAGTACGCAGCTTCAATGTGTGTGGACGACACGTGGTGTACGCATTACCAAGAAAGTTTATATGCAAAGTGGATAGAACGTAACGCAACGGACGCAAAGTTTGTGGATAGATGCCAACCCGTATCTATGGATGTGTCCATCGACGCAAAGCTTATAAACAGTATGTATAGCGTAGCTCCATCGGTTTTCCATGGATAGCCGTCCGGCGCATCAGTTCAATGATGTATATCCATGTAACTCTCGGTGGTTAGAGTGTCGCGCAATGGACGCAAAGCTTGTGGATAGGCACATGCCCGTATTTGTGGACGTGTCCAGTAGAATTGTGTTGCATAAACCTTTTCGTGTTTAGAGTGTCGCGCAATGTACGCAAAATCTATTGATAGATGTCCCGCGCATTGTTCGTGGATAGAACTATTTAAGATGGAGACTAATAAGAAGACGGAGTACTGCTACACAACCAACAATGCGTTCAATCATAAAATAGTCCTGGAAGGCACTAACGTAGAAGCATATCTGAAAGTGAAGACTCTAATTAACGGATCCACGTGGACGGCATATGGTGCACCCAAATTCCTGGATGGAAGACCACTTGGCCGTTCATTATCGCTGCGCGATATGGAAGATGATGATTTCGACATCTCTCGATATGTATGGAATAATCGTTCTGGTAGTGTTAGGTCCGCCGACCCTTCACAATCAACACCTCTCTCTGCAAATAAAAAAAAATTACTAGTCAAATCCTACAACTGTAACTTTTTTTGAACTCCTGCAATAATTTTTTTCGCCTTCACAGCAAATAAATTTAGCAAAAGATGTCAAAACATTTACTTGATTTCTTTGGATCTGACGCTGACATACTTCGCACTGGACTTCTGGTCGGTTCCACAATAAATCTTCCAAAACCCGCTACCAAAACGTGATGCTTGTTTCGATTTCGGGCAGATCTAAGCTCCTTCAGTTGCCGGAGAAAAATTTATATAGGGTAAACTAGGATGCAGCTGTTAGGGTTTTTTGTGCTGTGAAATTGTTTTATTTTTTACAAAAGTTAAAATCCATTAGAAGATGAAACAATAAGATGAGAAGATGAGGGTAGAAACGACTTCTCAACACCAACAAATACCCTTGTTGTAAGTAATGTATTTTTTGATATCAAATAATAGAAAGTGCATTATTTTTATGTAATTAACTCTTATTTCGTATTATATCTTATCAATCAAACTGATAACATAAATTCTTTTTTTTACAGCAACATAAATTCGATTAAAAAATAAAAAAATGTTAAATTTGTAACACCCCGACCGCTCCTACCGGCGAGTCACCCATCCCTCCGTCGGGCTCGTGGGTCCCGCCTATGTCCGACGGTCGGTGCGTTATTTTTTTCGGTGGCCCGACTTGACTGATTTACTTGTCCATGCAATCACCACGTGACATTTTCCCGTGTTTTGACCTCACTCACACGGTTCCGCAGAGGACTTCCCGGAAGGTCACCCATCCTAGTGCTACTCCAGCATAAGCACGCTTAACTATGGAGTTCTCTTAGGTTATGTGACCGTAAAAGGTAAGTGCACTTTGATGACATAGGTAGCCAAATCAATCCATTTAAACTTATTCAAATGGGTCGGGTCCGGTTCGTTACAATTCACCCCCACTTAACGGGAATTCGTCCCGAATTCTTATCCCGCCAGTGTGAACCTTAACCCCCAAACCCCAAGACAGTCTCCTGGGACGGAACCAGTTTGACTACCCTTGGCTCTGATACCACTTGTAACACCCCGACCCGGCCCATTTGAATAAGTTTAAATGGATTGGTTTGGCTATATATGTCATCAAAGTGCACTTATATTTTCCGGTCACTTACCCTAAGAGAACTCCAGAATTAAGCGTGCTTATGCTGGAGTAGCACTAGGATGTGTGACCTTCCGGGAATTCCTCTTCAGAACCGTGTGAGTGAAGTCAAAACACGGGATTAGGTCACGTGGTGATTGCATGGACAAGTAAATCAGTCGGTCGGACCAACGAGAAAAATAACGTTCCGACCGTCGGACAGAAACGGGATCCACAAACCCGACGGAAGGATGGGTGACTCGCCGGTAGGAGCGGTCTTGGTGTTACAAAATTGATTTCTAGAGTTTACTGCAATTCAACCAAGAAGTAAAAAAAAGCCAAAAACAAGTATTCATCCCCACTCACGAATGCATTTTTTTAGCTTCCTTCAAATTTTCATTTTTTCTTTGAAATTATTTGTATTTGCTTCTCTAGTTTCATTATAACTAAGATCTTAATTACAAAAAAGAATTTCTCTTAAAACAAAAACAAAATTGGAAAACTTATAAGTTATAACTGCTATATATCGTGTAAATTAGGCCTTTTAACAACAAAAAAAAATATATCGTGTAAATTAAAGTAAAATGGAACCAGTTGATCGATCCGAAAACTTGCGTCTTCAACCATAAACCATAAAACCATAAATATCATTCACGTTTGTTAATTTGATGTATTATGTCTACGTACAAATTGCATATAATGCAGCTATAGAAATCAAAGTAAACTATTCCAATGCGCATTTGCGGAAATTCATATTTAAATATAGATAGTTAGTTGCAACTAGTCAGAGTATTAGAAAAAGACTCGACCGAGTCAGGATCTACAACCAAACTAATAAAGAAAGACTCAAGACATTACACATGCATGTACCCAAAAGCAATAAAGAAACACTCAACTTTTAGCATCACAGCAGATGTAATACATTTGACTACCGTTCAATTAAATTTTCTAGCTCTGTTTTTTTAATAAATGATCATAAACATACGTGTTAAAGGTTTTAGAATTAAAAAAAAAAAAAAATGACATCTCAATACCATGCATGGTTTAGGAGAATTAACAACCAAAACTTCTGCCGGTAAAGGAAAAATTCATTTAAAACAAACACTCTTCTAAAGGAGAGAGCACGATTACACCAAACACCACATAAACCATCTCCATCCGAGACGGAGATCGATTGCATTTTATTCGCTGCATTTTAAACTTAGAACATCAACTAGGTAAAAAACCCGCGCTACGCTGCGAGATACCATATCACAAAATAAATTTGATATAATTTATACTTTAAGATTATACCTTAATGTTTTTGTTTAAATAACTAATTACAGTTGTTTAAAGATTTGTACAAAAATAGTTTTTCTTATACTTTATTCGACTTCCAATTTTTTGTCTTGTCAACAATGATAAAATTATTACTATTTAAAATCTACCTATTTTAAAATTGTCTTACTTAAATAGATATATAAAATATAAACAAATGTCACGAGAAGGTTATTACAAATTAAAACAAGGAACTGCTAAAACCAGAACTAAAAGAATAAAAACAAAACCATATAATAAAAATATCAAACAATTGCATTTGCTCCATAGATTGTGTCTTGAAGCCATTGAGGTCCGTTTTGCAACCAAATAAAATTTGTCTTGTAAATAAACACAATATGAAACACGCATTTAACAGCGACGATTCCAATAGTACATCCTTATTTCTTGAAGATAATGGATTTGTGCTTTGGTTTGGAGGAGCATACTTTTGGACTCTCGTGATTATTTATAGCTTTGGTTGTAGCCTTCGAGTACAACTTCTCTTTCTTTTTTGTCATTCGTTTTAAATATCAATTTGAGATAAATTAGACAGAGAAAATAGAGAAAGGGTATTCTATTATTTTTTGTAATCACATTATGTTACCACACATTTTATCAGTAATGCTGTTGTTTTCGTAACACTTGGTGAAGTAAATAGACACTTCCCGTGAATGTTGAAAAACTAATATTTTCTACTCATCTAAGGTTCTTTTCTTCCCGTGAAGTAAAACCTGTATTTTTAATATTTTCTTCTCATGATTAATCTTAAAAGAATTGACACAAATTTATCAAACCATCAAATCATTAAACAAAAAAACGATATTTATAATTGCTTGAGTTGCTTCTTTATAATTCAAGAAACCAGTAGAGAGGTCCTAAACTAAGAAAAAAAGTAGTGAATACCTCAGACAATGAACATGTTGCGTCGCCGAGAAATTGCGGCTCGTCGAGGTAAAGCATCTAAAACGAAAATCCCTAAAATCATAAAATGTAACTTTCATTAACATTCAGTGGAAAGAGAACATGAAAACTGAAGTTACCTCCTCCCTTGAATTTTGAAACTGAGGGTCAATATCATACACACCAAACCTGTGGCGGAAAAGGGAGTCAAATAAAGTGAGAAGCTTTATATCTTTTCTTCAAGTCGCATATAAGCATTGTTTAAGAAACTTACAGCAACGTTTGCACAATCTCGAACTGATAACCGAATGTAAGTTTCTTAATCCATTTAGGATTCGCCTTCACTCCCTCTTCCGACGCAAGATAACCTCTTCCGGCTCGCCGTCGTCTCTGTCTAGATCCTTCCAGTTATCTGTACTTCCCTTGTACGTCTTCGAATTGCAAACAAACAAACTGTAAATTAAACAACTGCAAACAAACAATATACAAAACGAATTGGCAGAGAGATAAAGCATAAGAGTAACAAAATTAGAAGAATTACCTAATGTGACAACGATTTTGAGGAGTAAGAAGCGGAAATCGAGGGAAGTTTTTAAAAACATAGGAGAAACGACGGGTCCAAGAGATTCCGATCTGAGCAAATTGCACCACTTTCTCCTCGAATTCCCCTCTCGATCTCTCAAGGTCCGTCGTGATTCGAGTCAGAAATTCGCGATTGGAAGACAAAGCAGTAGAAATCGGGGGTTAGAGTTTTGCGCGATCAAAGCTCCGGCGAGTTTTCGTGTTTTCCCGATTCGAGCAAATAAAAAGCTCCGACGTGTTTTTGTGTTTTCTCGATCCCTCACATAAGTAATCGGTGTGTTTTTGAGTTTGGATTTTTCACTAAAATAACCTACGTGTAAAAACTATAATTGATCTGTATAATTGAAATGTTTTGATTGGTCCTTCAACTTTTTTCATTTATTAACATAGCAGCACCAGAACAGAACAGTTTAAAAAGCTGAGGTGTCAGCCTGTGGAAGAGAGATTTCAAAATTATAGTGTTCCAAATTAAATACCACAAACATATTTAAATGAGACGGTTCGTAGAAACAACACCGAAGATCGATGAAAATCAGACCCAACACTGTGCTGGAAAGCGTCTCAAATAAAGAGGCAAATCGTCGTTTCACTTGATTGGGATCATCAATAATTTTACCGATTTAGGTTATAAGAGGAAAAAACTAAGATTATAGAGAAGCATGAGCCGTCGATCGACGAGTGTTGACGGCCCTAAAAATAATCGGAGAAGAAAGAGGCCAAGGAAGAGGTGGTTGCTTTATATAGCCTTTCTAATCGTCCTTCTATAGGACATTTTTTTGTAACCTCGGAAATCATTGTTATAGGCACTCTACTCGAACCAATAAGGTTTTAAGGGATCAAATATGGAGAAAAGCAAAGTTAAAGCCTTTTACAATGACTTTGATGATACGGAATTGTTGGTATCAAATTATCAAAATCTCAGACTTATATCGGAAGCATCGGGTTTTGTAATGCGATGTGCAACTCAAAGATCCACTAAAGAGATGCGAGTAAAGCTTTATCATGAAAAGTATTGTTAAATTCACCTTCTTTATTATATCATTCTTAATATATAGCTTATTTATCAGTTTGTTTGTGTAATAATTTGTATTTTGAAAATTTTGTATTTTTGATTTGAAATCAATAAATACAGCGAAAACAAATGCATGTTAAAATATTTAATTGTTAGCTAACAAAATAGAAATGCTCCGATTACTTTTCAAAAACATGACAAAATGTATAAATGAACTGAGAATACCAATAAACCCTAGCACATGTACAACCAAACTAATAGAAATGACTAAGCCGGTTTAGCGTCGGGTTCCTATCCAAAAGAAATAGCCAAGTCGTGGTAGCATGCTTCGGGATAGCTACCTTGTTCCAAATCAAAGGATTCCAAGAAGTAATAGGCTTTGAAGGTCTTATTTTTTCCCAAATTGCTTTTGAAACAAAGGAGCGGCAGACAACATCATCTATTTTCCAAACTGGGTAGTCTGAATCGATATTTATATGAAGAGAGGAAATGTATGTCCAAACCTGAACCTGGCGCTCAGAACGAGCATGAGGAAGAGACCATCCATTTGAGGAAATGTAATCCTTGACAAGAGCATTTATTGGGATGCCCATACTCGAAGGTCCTTGATGGCCGATGAATTGAATCAGAGAGCCAAAAGGTGTCCAGGGATCCCACCAGAAGAAAGTGTCCTCCCCATTTCCGATGATGATTCGGAGGAAAGATTGTGCCTTCATGCGAAGTTTTAAAACTTTTCGGAACATCCAAGAGAAAGTTGGGTTTTTCCCATTTAAGGCCCAGAAACAATGACGACGTAGATATCTGTTTCTCATCCAAGCCACCCAAATGGAGCCCGCCCTGAAGAATAGCATCCAAATAAGCTTCAACCCACAAGTGTCATTCCAAGAAGAAATAGATCGTAGACCCAGACCCCCCTCGGCCTTTGGGTAGGTTATGTCAGCCCATGCCACTCTTGCACCCGCTGAACAATTTATATTTCCATGCCAAAGAAATGAACTACACAAAGAGTTTATCTTTCGAATGACCGTCTTTGGTAAGAAAAAGGCTTGTGTCCAGAAGCCAATAATTCCTGAGATTACCGTGGTGATTAACCTCAAACGACCAGCAAGACTCAAATGTCTATGCATCCACCCATTTAATTTCATTCTTATCTTAGAGAGCAAAGGATCACAATCTAGGATTGATAGTTTCCTAGAGCACAAAGGCAAGCCCAAGTAGCGGATCGGAAGCATACCTTGGTGAAGTGAAAACCGGTCTCTCAGCCGATCTAAAACCACATCTGACAATCCCGAGGAAAACATCGATGTTTTACTGATATTGACCGCCAAGCCAGACATCTTTTCAAACTGAGAAAGTACAGTGAAAATACCCCGCCACTGACTGGTAGGATCCTTCGACGCTAAACCGACTTGTAACTTGGGGTACAGTGAAAGCACTTGCCTTCTCTGCGGCAATACTGAAGAATCGCGTAACCACCTGTTCTTTCAATGCGATTACTCAAGCCATATTTGGATTAGGATACTACAAAAGCTACATTTCACAAGCTTCCCCACAGCCTGGGAGGATATTATTGAGTGGCTTCCCATAGCCTCTACATCAACCAACAAATCTCTTGCAATTCTACAAGGGTGGCAAGCGTGCATATATGAAATATGGAGAGAAAGAAATCGCCGGTTCCATGATGGAGTAACCCTTCCATATCAATCAATTCTTCAGAGGATTTTAGATGTGGTGAAAAACAAAGCTACGGCGTTGCAAAACACGGGATCTTCAAAGGGTATCACACTTCACCGAATCTGGTTTTCAGGTTTCTAATGCAAGTGTTTTCTCCTTTTACCCCTTTCAAATGTTTTTCTTTTTTTAAGTTTCCCTTTTATTTCTGCTTCTATTTTCTTTTTTTTCTTCTTCAATTTCTCTATATTTTCTTTGTATGCAGTTTTTCTTTAAATTGATGAAGGTCCTTTATCAAAAAAAAAAAAAAAAATAGAAATGACTAAGCACATTACAATTTTACACATGTACCTAAAGCAATAAAGAAACACTCAACACATTAGACATGTACCCAACGCAATAAAATAAATAATATTCAACACTTTCGCATCGCAATAAATATAATACATTTGACTTGTCTAAACTTTCTAGTTCCGTTATAAAAATTAATTTTTGTATATAAATACTAATTGCAGTACAAGAGAAACACAGAGGTATAGGAAAGAACCAGGAAAATAAAAAGAAAAAAAATCTACAGGAATCAAAGTCAACAAATATTTGAAAAAGAAAAGTCAACCAATTCAATGCGCATTTGTGGAAAATTATTAAGTTACTCGTTATTTCAACTAATTTGAAAAGTTATATACGGTTTAGAAATTTCTAGAAAATTTACCGATTTAAAATTTAATATATGGATTTTGATTACGACTTATAAATCCACTCAAAAAAGTATTTCTATCAGATATAAGTTTTTATACTTCTAACTTGAATTTTTTTTCCAAATCCACTACAAAATCAAAATTTTACATAAATCTGTATTATTAAATAACACTTCATTTTAATATTTGAAAATTATTGAACGATTAATATAACGTTTTGATAAAAAAAAAATTAAAATCAATGATTCAACAACTCGTAATTTTGTTGAATTTTAAATTAATTAAAATTTATAAACCAATAACCTCATTAAACTATCTATCAGTACTTTCTAATCTACTATATAAAAGCAGAAGGGCACTTTCCTACTTCTGCCACATCAGCACGTGAGAGAATGCCACGTGGTACTTCCTCATTTAATTTTCGAACTCATGATCCTCTCATTAAAAGAAGACCATATTTTTTGATTGATGTAGTCTTTATTTTAAAATAAATTGCAATAATTAAACTTTAGTATAACAGAAAATAAATTATGATATGGAATAAATTAAGAAGTTAACTACAATCTATAAAATCTTAAGACACAACAAAATATTTAATTAAAAATCGAGAAGATAACAAATTATATTAAAAAATATAGAGAAAAAGGTAAAAATAAAGAAAAACAAGAATATATGCAAAAATATACAAAATTTTAAAACATGGAAAAAATATGGATTCAATGCAAGATATGTAAAATAAATCTTCAAAATGGTAAATTGAAAAAAATTAAGATGATTATAATATTAAAATTTAGACAAATGAAAAGAGTATGAAATTGAAGAACAAATAAAGATTCGTAAAATAATGAATGAAAGAAATTGCACGGGAAAAAATAGAAAATTAAAATTCTTTAAAAAGATAAAATAAATTGTTAAAATTTAGATCTAAAAATATATTATTTTAAACTTAATTTATAATAAAATCTGTGCATCGCGCGGATTCTCTCCTAGTAATTATAAAAGTGAGATATAAAACATCAATAAAAATATTAGAAAAAGATTCAATCAAGGTAATTTTTGTTTAAGAGTCTGTCGAGTCAAGTTCTACAATCAGATTAATAGAAAAAGACTCAACGCTTGTTCACACCCAAATCAACTTTAAAACAAAAAAATAAGTTTTAATTATTTTATTGATTTGGGTGTGAACAAATGTTGAGTATTTTTCTATATATTTGATTGTAAATTCTTAAGTATAATATTTATGAATTTGGAACTATTATGATTCAGTTTTGACGGTGTACATATATATATATATATATATCATAAACCAACATGTTAAAAAATTTAGTTATTAATAAGCAAAATATAAATGTAAATTGTTTTGCAAAACATGAAAAATATAAACGAATTTAGAGTACTAATAAATTTTTGAAAATATTTTGTGTCATTTAATTGACGTTTGTACCCCTATTATTATAGATTTTTTTCATATAATTATAATTGATAACATATCAAAGAGGTAGTGGCCTACTTGTAATATTGTAATATGGGAAAAAAGGTGAAAACACGAAATTCTTTCATATAATTGATGACTTATCAAAGAGGTGATGGCCTATTTATAATACAATAGAATTGGTTCTTTTATGCCCGAGTTCAAACCTCATTTGGGCGTAATTTTTTAAATCGGAATATGTAAAGACTGATTCTAGATATTATGAGAGATTATAGGGCGAAGATTCGAAACTCTCAAAGTTTAATATATATATATATATATATATATATATCACATAAACAAATCATCTGTCTCGGGTAAAAAAATTAAATTATTAAAATAGTTTTTACCACGAAGACTAGCAAAATATTTGCTGTTTATTTTTGGTCGATTTTCTTTTCTTCTTTTCTTCTTTTCTTTTTTTCTTTTTGATTTGCGATTTCTTTTTCTGTAATATGTTACATTTCTATGTTGACACTTAATTTAGTAAATGGGAGTTAGAGTTAGGGCTGTTCAATTCGGTAAAACCGAACCGAGTCGAATCGAACCGAACCGAATTAAAACATGTGGTTGGAATATGAATATACTATATTAACCGTAAGAATGTAATCATTTGAAACCCGTAAGATGTGGATATAGTTTGGATAGTAACCGATAAAACCGATTAAACCGAAAAACCCAATTAATTTTAAATCATAATATAATAGTATATAGTATACAATAAGTATGTAAATTATGTAACCTTGAAAACTTAATGTCTAAACAAATTTGAAAATAAAATAATATAATTAATCTAATCTTAAATTATTAAGAATGAAAAAAATAATTTTATATGGAACCATAAGAATGATATATATGAACACTAAATCATTAATCGAACCATAAACTATGATTCATATAAAATTTATTACGATTTCTAATTTTATATAAAAAAAACCAAAATCTACATTATACCAAACAAAATTTTAGTTTTTGGTTAAAAACCGAATAAACCAAAAACCGAAGATATTCAAACCGAACCAAACCAAACTAGATATGGTATTAAAATGGTAGCTATTTTTTACTAACCGAAAAACCGAGAAAAACGAACCGTAACCGAACTGATAACCAGATTGAAGAGCCCTGGTTAGAGTCCATGATTTTGGTTTAGGGTTTGTTAGGGCATTCATTTGAAAAATCAACACCCTTATAAAAAGATAACATATCTGTCAACATTTGAATGAAGGGTAAAGTTCGGTATTGAAATATTCATTTTTAAGTTTTGCCATTTAATGAATTTATACCCAATTTCCATTTAACTAATTAATTTCTCTCTCTAATTTTGTGTCATATACCTAAATCATTTTTTTAATACGTCATTAGCTAGTTATGTTTGATCTACTTTGCCTCTATATATGTTTGATCTACTCAAAGACAAACATAAAATATGGATAAAAGATGGAGTCTTCAAGGTATGACTGCTCTTGTAACTGGTGGAGCCATCGGAATCGGGTTCGTCTTTCTACTTTCTAGCTATATATTTCATATTTTTTACCCATTGTTCTGCGTTTTTTTTTTTTAAGATCGATGTCGCTAATTTTTTTTGTTGTTGTGGACTGTTTTAGGCATGCCATAGTAGAGGAGCTAGCCGGTTTTGGAGCTAGAATCCATGTATGCGACATATCTGAAACACTGCTGAATCAAAGTTTAAGCGAATGGGAAAATAAAGGGTTTCAAGTGAGTGGTTCAATCTGTGATGTATCCTCTCGTCCCGAGAGAGAAACACTCATGCAGAACGTCTCAACGATGTTCGATGGCAAGCTGAACGTTCTTGTAAGTTAACCTTAATCTAAAGAAACTATGCATGTTGTTTTCATAGGAAAATACCTATTAAATAGTGACATATATAGTATGATTTTGTTACTCCTTTTTTTGGTTTAACATAGGTGAACAACGTTGGCGGACTTCGCACAAAGCCAACAATAGATTATGTGGCAGACGATTTCTCGTTCCATATTTCAACAAACTTGGAATCTGTGTATCATCTTAGCCAACTTTCACATCCTCTCCTAAAGGCTTCTGCATTTGGAAGCATCGTCTTTATTTCCTCTGTTGGAGGGGTTGTATCAATGGATTGTGGATCTATCTATGGTTTAACCAAAGGTACGTAGACTGACTAATCAATAGAGATATGTTTGTAGACGCAATAGTACTGTGGATTCATATATGCTTAATTAGTAAATACAAAACTTAACTCATATATTTGATTAGGATGATTTTTAATTACGTGTATAGTTTTCAAATGATGGTTGGTAAAAAAACATTTATGTTAAGTTACGTTATTAAGTTGATTAGATTGACACATCTTTTTTTTTATCTCATCTTAATTCATGAGATTCCTAACATAGTGAACGCAAACACTTTTTTGTTTCAAAAATATGTGATCCCAGTGTCAAAAATATTCAGTAACATATGTAAAGAGAGATATTTATTTGTATATGTACACAAACAAGACTAATTTAAAGCTATTTAATTGATTGTCATCTAACGTTTGTGTGTGTGTGTGAAGGAGCTATGAATCAACTAGCAAAAAATTTGGCGTGTGAATGGGCAAGAGACGGCATAAGAGCCAACTCTGTTGCTCCTAATTTTATCCAAACTGTTATGGCTCAACCTGTAATCAGTCACACCCTCCAGTTTTTTATTTTATTTTTAAATAAGTCTAAAATTAATATCATGCACTTATCATTCTTGTGTCTTAAAATCTTGTGAATAATCAGCTTCTCGGAGACTCTGGTTACAAGAAGAGTTTGTTCGGTAGAACACCACTTGGTCGCGCTGGAGAGCCCAACGAGGTAGCATCACTAGTGGCTTTTCTGTGTCTGCCTGCAGCTTCATATATTACTGGTCAGACCATTTGTGTTGATGGAGGTCTCACTGTCAATGGTTTCACCTATCAGCCACAGGCTTGAGCCGACACTTGTGTGTGTGTGTGTGTCTTTTCATCAAGGACTTTTAAGACACAATTCTCAGTTAAAGATCAAGTTTTAATAAAGTGTTCCTCCTTGTTCTTAGGAACACTATCTCGTACCTTCCAATTCCACAAGTTATACGAACCGATGATTCCTTCTCCTTTGTTTCATGTTATAAACAAGAAAGATAATGAATAAAAAATAGATAGAAAATATCCTAAAGGCAAGTGTTCTTTTGTTCTTGTTGCTTTGATCGATATCTCACAATGGAAGAACAAGTAACTAGCTACCATTAAGTGACTAAGAGCATCTGCAATGGTGAGAGACTCATTTGAGTCTCTCTTCTAATATAATATTAGTATTATAAATATAATTTAATTTAACAATAAATTTTAGATCTGAAAAAAAATTGAACCAATTACAAAAAGACATGTCTTTTAGTAGTCTCTCATGAGTCTCTCAAAGTCTCTCAAATGAGAGTCTCTTCTCCTTTTATTATTTTTCTTTTTTTAATAATGAGAGACTCATTGAGAGACTCCCATTGCAAATGGTCTAAAAGCAACTCCATCGCATAGTCTCTCAAATAACGTATCTCACATATATTTTATTAATATAATTAAAATTTACATATATAAAAATTAAATCAATTAAATTGTGACACATCGCTTTTATGTTTGAGAAACGTCTCTCAAAATCTCTTAAAAAAGAGATGTATCTCTCTCTCTCTCATCTCTTTTCATTACTTTTTATTTTTTTAATACTGAGAGACTTACCTGAGAGATCAGCGATGGAGCTGCTCTAACATAAAAGCTAATCCGGGAAGGTGCAACCCAAGAAAGGCTGGTTTCGCCATAATGGACAACCTAATTCGGAAAGGAGCAACTTGTACATGCCCTAGTGGGTTAACCGAGGTGGAAAGGAACATGTACCAAATTGTGTTGGTACCCACAGACTCATACTTAATATGTATTGAATTGAAATAGACATTTGCCACATGCCCCCAAAATATTTAAACCCTTTGGAGCCCTTTTTTTTAAAAAAGGATAGTATATCATAGTGGCTTCAGTGAGTGGGCGTGAGCCTAAGAGCATATATCAGAGGAGTGTATTAAAAAATAAAATAAAAAGATTTGTTCTGGTAAATAAAAAAAAAATTTCAATAAAAAATTGACACGTGGAGATCTATGGTGTCTTAAGTGTCTCTCCAAAAACACTTACTTTCTACTGTTTTTTCATTTTTAATATTTTTAAAAGTTAAGACACGCTCCTTTTGCATGCAATGGAAGTGGTCTAACACCTAAGTTTGAAAATTCTCACACTATAATTTGAGTCATAGGTAATAATATTGTAGTTTGTCCCCAAAAAAAAAGGTAATCATTGTAAATACTTTAAATTAAATGAGTAAAAAAAATATTCGATGTTTCAGAGGTTCCAAAAATATGTTTCGGCTTGGGCATGGAATATCTTAAGGCTAGAACTGCTGGAAATTTGCATAACTAATTGAGTCTTCTAGAATAAAGCCCAATTAAACGTATACAAAGGCCCATTAGGTCGATTCAAAACATAATAATAATTAAATAAAAATGGACCAATCGATCAAGTCAAACTGACTCATCTCATCTGACTCATCTTAGAGCGCAGCACCGGTCGTCTCTTCTCGTCTCCTCTCTTCCTCGCGGCTCAAACGCCAAGGCAAAGAGCCTCACGCTTTAAATCTCCGTTTCGTTTTTACCCTTTTTTTCGGAGGCTCTCAGTGATCGGAGATGGCGGAGAAGCCGGCGCAGGAGCAGGAGCAGAAGAGAGCGATGGAACCGGCGGTTCTGGACGATATAATTCGCCGTTTGGTTGAGTTTCGGAACACGAGGCCTGGATCGGGGAAGCAAGTTCACCTCAGCGAAGGCGAAATCCGACAGCTTTGTGCTGTCTCCAAAGAAATCTTCCTTCAACAACCCAATCTCCTCGAACTCGAAGCTCCCATCAAGATCTGCGGTCAGATTTTTTGCTCTCTTTGCTCAAAAAAGTGTTCTTTGGTTTTGATTTTTTTGTTCAGTTTCTGATTTGATTGGTTTCTAGTCGCGAATTGATTTTGTAAGGAGGTTGATTTTGGTTCTAATTTTGGTGCATGGTGAGATTAAGGTTTCTTTTAGTTTCATAAACGTAGATTTGCTCAGTAGTCATGAATTGATGTATTAGCACTCTACTTATCTCGAAAGAGAGAATCTTTGAGCTCTTTTGCAAGCTGTAAGTAAGTCACGCTTGTTCGATTTTAGGTTGCGAGTTCGAGCATAATTGTTGTTTTGGACCATTCAGTGAGTCAAGAGATTGCTATTTTGCTTGCGGTTAGATATGGTTTGTGCGATTGGTGACGATTGATAGTCTGAAAGATAAAATGAAGCGAATGGGTGGTAAAAGGTGGCATTTTTAATCTGCAAGTCTTGAGTAGGATTAAGAATTTGGACATGTTCTTATGAGGTTAGATTCCTTTATAATAGTGTGTACTAGTTAAGTTTTTATTGGAATTATCTTATAGTGAAAGTCTTGAATAGGATTAAGAGTTTTTGGCATGTTCTTATGAGGTTTGATTCTTTTATATGTTGACTATATTAGTTTTGAGTTTTGATTGGTTCTCATGAAACGTTTCCTGCAAAAGCTTGAGTAAGCTTGAAAGATAACTCTTTTCAAGACAGAGGGAAAGCTTTCAGTTTTTAAATCTATGTGGCCTGCATTGCATAGTTAGTCTCTATTAAATTTTCTTAGCCGTTCGATGTAATGGTTCATTTTGTCATCTCTTACTGTTACAGGTGATATTCATGGGCAGTATTCGGATCTATTGAGGCTCTTTGAGTACGGAGGCTTCCCTCCCGAAGCCAATTATTTGTTCTTAGGTGATTACGTGGACCGTGGCAAGCAAAGCTTGGAAACCATATGCCTTCTCTTAGCTTACAAAATCAAGTACCCTGAGAACTTCTTCTTGTTGAGAGGGAACCACGAATGCGCCTCCATTAATCGTATCTACGGGTTCTATGACGAGTGCAAACGCAGGTTCAATGTCAGGCTCTGGAAATTTTTCACCGATTGCTTCAACTGTCTTCCCGTGGCCGCCTTGATTGATGACAGAATACTTTGTATGCATGGTGGGATTTCCCCAGAGCTGACTAGTTTGGACCAGATCAGGAATATTTCACGCCCAATGGATATTCCGGATTCTGGTTTGGTATGTGACTTGCTTTGGTCGGATCCTAGTGGAGATGTCAAAGGCTGGGGGATGAACGATCGTGGTGTTTCATACACTTTTGGAGCTGACAAAGTTGCAGAGTTCTTGCAGAAAAACGACATGGACCTTATCTGTCGTGCCCACCAGGTTCTTTACTCAAGTTATCTCTGTCGTTGAGTTTGATTCTGAAAACTTGTGCAAGCTTAACCTGAGTGTTTCCGACTCTCTTTTTCATTAGGTTGTTGAAGATGGTTATGAGTTCTTCGCGGAAAGACAGCTTGTTACGGTATTTTCAGCTCCCAACTATTGCGGGGAATTCGACAACGCAGGCGCGATGATGAGCATCGACGAGAGCTTAATGTGCTCGTTCCAAATTCTAAAGCCGTCGGAGAAGAGATCGCCGTTCCTATGACAAGAATTACCTATTTATCACCATGTTCTTAAATGTAGAAGTCTCCAAAAGGTAAAAAAAAACTTTTTACATGTTACGGTCAGCACCAACCACATGTGTGTAACACTTGTTCTACATTGCTTGCTTCAGGTTTTAGCTTGTTCACTCTTGGTTTGTGTAGTTGATTGTAAGCTATCATTTACAAACTTCAAGAAAGTGAAACTGAAAACATGAATAATCTTCTTTTAAGCTACTCTGCTCTTCTTTTGATTATCTTTTTGGTATATATGATAATTTTGCTGCAGCTGTACACTGGCGAGAGGATTCTAGAGAGTAGAGACAGAAACTACTCAAAGTGGTTCTGATAATAGAGCAATTAAGCAAACAAAGAGAGGGTCTCGAACAGAGTTAACAACAACTCAGGTCTCTGCTGTCATTTTAGCATCTATCTCCTCCATATTTGTTTAAAATGTGTGTTTTCGAATACTATTAGAGTATTAGATTCTCTCATTTGTACTTTTTTTATTATGAGAACCCAAAGTCAAAACTTTTTAGAGCCCCTAGTTTCTTTCTTCATAGCTCACAGATTCTTATGTGATAACAAAAACCATGAATCCATAAATCACCATATTATTCACTTAAAAACAAAATATATAACCAGGTGGTGCCAATTGTCACATGGCGTAATTGAGGATAAAAATGAAAAAAAATATAATCTGTATGCACGTGTGATGTAGAGAAGACAAGAGATCTAAAGAATATAGAAAATAAGTGGTATCAGAAACAACAAAATCAGCAGAGACTCCAGATTCCTTCTCTTGTTACAGAGTTGTGTTGGCATCTCTCTCTCTTTCTCTCTCTCACTCACTCTGCGTGTAGATTTTGTTTTCTTCTCCGCCGGAGAGATCCGTCGTGTGCTCTCTCTATCAATGGATTCACTCGTCGAATCCGGTTGGCAGGTGCTTTCTCCATCTCCCTTCTTCCTTTTCATCTCCGTCGCCTTGTTTGCGATTCCTACGATGTTTATCTTTATTTCATCGTGTTGTTTTCTCCGTTTCTATAAGACTTTTAGATTACGGCATTGTGATACAAGTGTGCGTACGCGAGTATATGCCGTGTTCGATTGAGATTTTTTGTTTGCTTGTGTGTGTGTGGTTCACCGCATTGGATTGTTATGGTCCCTGTGTCTTAAATTGGTTTCGTTTCGATTGCCTTGTGGTTTCAGATCTGGACTTGACTTGTGCTTTGTTCCTCATCATGAGATTTCGGACGTGATCTCAGTATCCTCTGTTTGATCTAGTTGATTAACTTGTTTCTAGACCAAACTAAACAGATTCTTTAGCGATTGTAAGAGGATCTGTGACTATGATGCGAGCTTATATGCAATAGTTCTTCCTTCAATGTCTTCTTGTGGATGAATGGTGCCTTCGGATGATTTTCTTGGAATTTTAAAACACGTTTTATTATCCCGAGTTTCTTTTGAGTTTCTCTCGCTTTGGCAAATCATGTTTGGCTCTTAAGCTCGAAAGTTTATAGCTGCCATTGACACCCTTTTTGTTTTTGTCCGTGGTAATGCAGTACCTTATTACGCATTTCAGCGACTTTCAACTCGCGTGCATCGGGAGTTTCATCCTCCATGAAAGTGTGTTTTTCTTGTCTGGTCTCCCTTTCGTTTTCCTCGAAAGGACTGGTTTGCTTAGCAATTACAAGATTCAGGTTTGCCTCTTCTTGTTCTCGTGATTCAGGGGACTTCTATGTACACTGTGTGACCGTTGAGTAACAAACCCTTATATATCAAACAAGTGACTCTTGTTTGGTCTTATGCAGACGAAAAGTAACACACCTGAAGCCCAAGGAAAATGCATTGCTCAACTATTGTGTTACCATCTCCTCGTAAACTTGCCCCTCGTGCTCCTCTCTTACCCTGTCTTCAAGTTCATGGGCATGCAGAGCAGTTTTCCTTTGCCGTCCTGGTATTATCAGGTTCTTTAGTGCAAATATATATATAAAAAAAAGTCAGTGTTGAGATGCATGAGAAGAACCTGAGTTACATTTGATCCGGTCTATGAAAACCATATTTTTGGTGATTGCTCCTGCAGGAAAGTGATGTCTTCCCAGATCTTATTCTACTTCATCATTGAGGATTTTGTATTCTATTGGGGTCACAGGATCTTGCATACGAAATGGCTGTACAAGAACGTGCACAGTGTCCATCACGAGTAAGAAGCTTCAATACTTAACAATGTTTTAAGTCCATTTACAGTCCCTCTATTGGCAATAAATGATCTTATGATATTTTTACTTACTTACAGATACGCCACACCTTTTGGTTTGACATCAGAATATGCTCATCCCGCTGAGATACTGTTCCTTGGTTTTGCTACCATCATTGGTCCGGCTCTCACCGGACCTCATCTGATCACACTCTGGTTATGGGTGATTCTCAGAGTTATCGAGACAGTTGAGGCACATTGTGGCTATCATTTCCCATGGAGCCCCTCAAATTTTCTTCCTCTGTACGGCGGGTAAAGATCAAACATATAGAGCCTCCTTGAAAGAGTATAACCTTAAATCTATCAAATCATTTTAACACGAGTGTACAAAAATTTTGGTTACAGTGCTGATTTCCATGATTATCATCACCGGTTGCTCTACACAAAGTCTGGGAACTACTCATCAACTTTTGTCTACATGGACTGGTAAATCTCTGAACTCTGTTTTCTTCTTACTTGAATCAAAGTCGTGACTAACTTATTCCGGCACTATAGACATGTAAAAAATTTGTGTCTCTATGTTACTTCAGGATCTTTGGTACCGACAAGGGTTACAGAAAACTGCAGGCCCTAAAAGAAACCTGACAAGCGACAAACAAGCAAAAGTGAAAGCTGGTTTAACTCTCAAAAACCACCCTCCTTTCTTTTGTTTTGCCTCTCAGAATTTTCTTGAATATTTTAAAACTTTAGTCATAACAACATCATTATATGCAGTACTTTGGCTTTGCACAATCAATCAAAGTTGTTGATCTGAAGCGTTTGATCATCTAAGTAAGTTAATACAATGTTGAATCTTAAGTGCCCTAGTTTCTCTATTGAACTGTTGCATTTGATCCCTAGAACCCACTATTTTGATCTTGATTTTCTTTAATTCAATAATCATTACACAAAAGAGGATTAGGGTTGAAAAGAAAGAAGAAAAAACACTAATCATACCTATTAAGTATTTAACCCTTTTTCATAAAACCGGGTTAATTTGTATATTACCACCACGCATTTCAAGAACAAGCAAAAAAAAGAACTGAACAAAGAAGTTAAAGCGAGTGCCTTCGATGAGAGTGTTAGAGACTGTGAAGTGTAAGTAAAGGTCCTAAAAGGATTAGTAGTGTCCAGTTACATGTCCTTTTCTTCTGAGATCAATCACTACCACACTCACGTTGTCACTACTGTGCCTTGCCAACGCTAACTTCGTGAGCAATACAGACGCTTCCACACACGCTTTGTCCGATATCGAATCCACCCCAAAATCTTCACTACCTCGCCGTCTCCGACCACCACGGAGACACATACGCGCCACCGAGCAGGCGGTCTCGTTTGACACAACATCCCACAAACCGTCGCTGGCTAGTATGAGACAATCATCGTCCGTGCGGTCCGTTACGGTTACCTCCGGCTCGCAAGTCACGTAAGGTTTCAAATAGTTGTCTCCTATGGCTCGTGACATCGCTAAGACTCCCAAAACTCTCGGACAGTCCCAGTATATGACTCGTCCTCCAGCTTCTTCGATTCGGTCCAATTCATCTGGTCGATCAGGCTGTGTTTCATATAAAAAACAATCTTTGAGTCAAACAGCATAAAACACACACACAAATGATAGAAACAGAGCTTTCTTGGTGATATATGTTGGACAAAATGATAAAAACAGAGCTTTCTTGATGATATATGTTGGGCAAAAGAAACGATCTTTGACTTTGAGTCTAATATCGAGTCTTCCTTTACTGTAGATACCTTAAGTGACAAGAAAACTCAGATTCTATGCTTGTGAAAAAAGAAAAGAAATTGTTTTCTCGTGCAGGACGAGAGAGAGAGAGAGAGAGTACCTTGTGATCGATCGATAGAGGGAATGGTTTTCCATCTCGGCAGAGGACAGCTCTTGAGTCGCCGCAATTAGCGACGACGATCTTATCCGGCGTAATGACCGAGACAACGGCGGTTGATCCGACGGCGTCACAATCCGGCGTTTGAAGCTCGCATTTGCAATCCGCACTCACGACGGTTTCACTCCACAACACAACCTCTCTATCCATGCGCGTGAAGCTACGCTCCATCGTCTTCTTCCACTCTTCTTCTTCCCCATCTAAATTCAGTTCCTCTTGCACCAGCTTGTGAAGCCTCTCCTTACACCTCGCTGCAACCTAGAGAAGAAAAACGATGTCGTGTCATCAGCTGAAACTGAAAATTTCGAGTTTCGAAAGAGAGAGAACGACGACGTACGTGGGAACAACCATGACCGTCGTACACACCGAAGTAGTGTTGAGGATATTCCGAATTCTTGCGAGGAGAAAACGAAGGATGAATCGCAACCGCATCTTCCATTTCTCTTCTTCTACCGCAAACCGATGAAACGCCGTATCTCGGTCTTACCTCCGTCATCGGAGACTCGCCGGAGACGCCGCCGCCGACGTTACCGTCATTTCTCACCGTTTCACTCCCGGCCAAATCCTCATGATCAGAGCTTTGAGAAGTTAAAGAACGTCTCGTGTTTAGAACCTCCTCTTTATTACGCGGCTTACGATTCTTCACCGTCTTATCCATCGGAAATCTCTGCCTCCGCCGCGAATGTGACAGCATCGATTCATACCCCGACGAGGGTGATGCGTTGGTCACCACTTCGTAACACATATCCGCCATATTGGAAAAGAAAACACAAATAAAAAGAAGAAAAAAAAACTCAGATTTTGCTCTGTTTTTATTTCGATCAAGAAGAACAAAAAATCTTTTACGTTGAATCTTGTTTTGGTTACTCCCTTATTTTATAACACAACTCTGCCTCTTCAGTTTTGATTTTCTTTTCAGGAGCGTCACGTACTGATGTTTAATCTGGACCGTCGATCCGGAGACTACGGTTGTTAAAAGAAAGCCACGTAAGCGTCACGAGCAAGTGCGAGAGATTCGTGGTCCAGTTAAATTAAGACAGCACAGATCAGAGCAAGTTCCTTTCGCGCCACGATTGACGATTGTAGTCGTTCTTCGGCTTGAAGAAACTTTTTCCCCCAAATACATCTTTTGTATACTGTATATTTAATATACCTAAGGAATTTCATTACGTTGGATTTCATATTTGATTACATATATTCGATATAAATTATGTTTACTTTTCAAACCTAACAAGCTTAGTTACTATAGAGACACGTTAACAAAAGAAAACCTTAAGATATAGGATGCATGACAGATAAACTTATTATCTATTATTGTCTTCAGAGTCCAGAGAATCATCGGAAATATAATATGTAGGAGACAGTTAATCAACTATGTTGTGATGGCAGTATATGAACAATTATAAAACAAATATATCGAATTACAAATGCATTTGTGTCTACATCTCGTCGAATTTAATTTATGCACGAGATACAGATTAAGCTTCACCCAACTTGAATTCCCACAAGTAAAAAATAAGTATTTTGGTTTACAACATACAGGTACAAAATGTTATCTTACATTTTTTTTATTTTTTTGACTGAAAAAATGATATCTTACATATTGGTAGCTAAAGGAGTTGTGATGAACCATGGACAAACCGAGTTAACCCTTATGTTATCATTTGCCCATTCGCAAGCTAAAATTTCTAGCCAGCTGATTCATAGCTCCTGGAATGCGTCCAATCAAAGATTTAGAAATAAAAATCTAAGCTTAGTCGACTAAAGCCCAAGAAAAATATTGCTCATTTATAGATACTCTAAAACACTTTTCAAGTTGCACTGTTTCTAGTTAAATATTGCAACATTATACTTTTTTTGAATTCTTCTTCTTCTCTCTTTGGCGAATCCTCTTCTTCTTTTTCTTACTCTACCCTCATGGATGACTCTCATTTTCTACTATGTTATCATTTTTCTTACTCTGTCTTGTGCACTCTCATTCTCCTTTCTTATAGGGAAAAGAAGCCAACTACATTGAATTTGAGTTTCTCCATTCTTGTCATCGTCAGGTCGGTGTCTCTCACTCCATTTCTTCATGTCTCTTCCGCTTCATGTCTTCAAATTTAACTTTACGCTTAAGGTTTCAGAAAGTTTCCGCGAGGTTCTCTCTGTCTTTTTGGTAAAAGTATAATTTTGGATTAGGGCTTTAGAATTTTTTTGCGGGAAGCTCTCTGTGTTTTTGTAAAATTTCGTTCGGATTGTTAAATTAGCTTTGACGATCTCAGAAACATTCTCATCGAAATTTGTAGAAATCTAAACGTTTTGATTATTAAAATTGATTTAGAATTTTTTATGTACTTTATGGGATTTAAATGTTTTGATTGTTGATTCGCATAAGAAAACTAGATTTTTTCAATCTTATTTTATTTAGAGTGCCACAAGAGCATTACAGGTTTGGGGATATATAACTTTCAGGATCAGCTTTGCGTATTGAACAATGTTTTGGCAGTTGAACAGCTAATAGCATTTAAACTCAAGCATACATAGGGCACATATATGCATTTAAGGTAGAGCCTTGTAGGAGAATCCATTAACAGTAAAACCTCCGTCAACGCAGATGGTCTGACCTGTTATATAAGAAGCTGCAGGAAGACAGAGAAATGCCACAAGCGACGATACTTCATTTGCCTCTCCAACACGCCCCATTGGTGTCACACTCTCCACATTTTGTCTTACATCTTTATCACTAAGAAACTGAAACAATTCCATATAATTAATCAAAAAAATAGTTAGTCATTTTTCTTCACAGTATATTACTGAGATTTAATGTTTTCTCTATGTCTTACACTTTTAGTTGCAGGAGTTGTGATCAACCATGGACAAACAGAGTTAACCCTTATGTTATCACTCGCCCACTCGCACGCCAAATTTCTCGCCAGCTGATTCAAGGCTCCTGAAATGCGCACATTTGTTTAAGTCTCAGTAGAAGCAAATGATCCTTGATTGTTTGATTATACATATATATATATATATATATATATATATATATGTATACCTTTGGTTGCTCCATAGATGGATGTAAGACTCATATTCACAACCCCAGCAACGGAAGACATGAGCACAATGTTCCCTGAACCAGAGGCTTTCAACAAAGGGTGCGCGAGCTGTGAGAGATGAAAAGCTGACTCTATATTTGTAGCCATGATAAACGAGAAATCTTCTGCTGTACACTCTGTGGTCGGCTTTACTACAGCCGTTCCTACGTTGCTTACCTATATACACCCAAACAAACCAAACACAACATGATTGGTCCTTGTGGGCTCGAGGAGGAAGAGCTTATGTATGTATACTTACGAGGATGTTTAGTTTTCCTTGGAATAGAGAGGAAACGGTTTCCATGAGTCTCTCTCGTTGTTCACGAGAAGAAACGTCGCAAACAGAAGTTGTAACCTGAAACCCTTTTGCTTGCCATTCAAGTAAACGTTCTTGAAGCTGAGTTTCGTCTCTGGCGCATGTGTGGACTCTGGCCCCTAACATGGATAGTTCCTCCACAACAGCTTCACTATTCATATCACACAGTCAATATGAGTTTATACATCATTAAGCCTTTCTCTTTTTCAGGGAGTTTGTTGATTAATCATTGAAACGCCATCAAAACTCAAAAGATTCGTATAAATTTATTATTGAGAGAGCTCAGATTCAATATTGAACTTGTAAGGATTGAGACTAATCCTAGGCCTTTGGAGCCACCAGTGACTAGAGCGGTCATTCCTCCAAGATTCCATCTAGGTTTGTCTCTCAAGCTTTCCCCTGTCTCAGCCATTTCTGATTATGATCCAGATATTTTTTTAATGAAGATTTGAACCCCTTAGTCTAAAAAATCATAGTGATAATGGAGATATGACCATTCGTTACCACTATACCACAAGTCAGTGTAGACCACACACATGACATATCCTTGTAAGGAGGTATGGCTTGTAGATAAGTATGTTTTCATGTGATGACTCACTTGGAAACAAAGAAACATGATATTTTCATGTGAATAAGACCAAATTCTTGTCTGATAAAAGATTCCTTTGGCGGAGGCCTTAGAACTAATCAACTCGACAAAGATGATGTTGAAATTTTAAAAAACCTTTGAAGTTGTAATTGTAAAAGGCTATTTTTATTTATTGAGGAAAAACAATTAAGGCTTTCCCTTATATACAAACAATTTGATCTTATTAGAGCATCTCCAATCCTTAAAGGTTTTTAGGGAGGTTCTTAAGTTAAAAAATTAAAAATGAAATCATTAAGTGTTAAATTGGGAAAAATGGCATTTAAATGCCCAACTTTCAAAATTCAGCCAATTTAGACACGATCTTTTACCTCACCTTATAAATAACAACATTGAACGTTGACTTCCGTTTAAATGCCAAAGTTCTGTTGACAACGCCAATTGGGGCACGACGTCAAATTAATTAACAAATCGAATTAGACCGTTAATTTTCCGTTTGATTACCTGTTAAGTAAAAACGACGCCGTTTCCTTCACAGAAATTGTTGATTAAATCCCCAAATCGATCGATGAGTTCTTCTTCTTCCTCGAACCCTAAATCGAAAATTAGTTCCCCAAATCCTTGAAACTCTCGAAATCACGTTAAAGCTTTCTCTGTTGAACAATTCTTTCTCATTTCTCTTCTATTTTTTCTTCTATTTTTCTCAATCACCGATGAGTTCCTCTTCTGAACAATCGTATGGCGTGGAATGTTGGGGCTTACCGTCGAAATGTGTGTGTGGTTTAGGTGTTATGATGCTGACATCGAAGACGCAAGAGAATCCGGGAAGGCCTTTCTACTGCTGTATAAGGCAAAGAGACCAAAGCTTGCCATAAAAAAAAAAAAACGTAAGCACTTATGTTGTTGATTTTGTTGGGATTGATCCGTTTCTCTTGGTCTTGCGTGTAGACAGTAAATTAAAAATTAAATACTTATACTTATGTTATCTTTGCAACAGGGGCGTTTGTTTAAATGGGTCGAGGAGGCTGTCCTAGAGGAGCTTGAAGATGGTATACCGAGAATTAGAAGCCTTGAAAGTGAAATTAGCAATGCAAAATCTGAGGTTGAAGAGTTGAAGATTTCGATGGAAAGGTTGAATGAAGACGCAATGTGGAGCAAAAGAGAAATCCGGAAGTGGAGAGTGATAAACATATTATGTTTTGTTTGTCTTTTCTTCATGATCTTTATCATTGTTTACTTGATGACTAGTAAAGGAAATGAGACCAAATTCAGTTTTGGTTACTAGTATGAGAGCAATAGTTTGTCTTGGATGTTATTGTCGTTGTAGTCTCTTAGTGGTGTTCGGATTTGGCTTGATATTTTGTACTCTGTTTTTGTGATTTGGCTTCATGTGTTCGGATTTGATAATGAATGAAATGCATTTTGTTTTGTGTTACATGATCATGAAGACGCTATAACAACCAAAGCAACAAAAGCAAGAAAATGAACATTTGAATTTGATTAAGAAAGAACAACAATTCAACATCAAACCATGTTCAAGAAAGAGCAACAATTCATAAATAAACCATGTTAAAAAAAAAACAAAACACAAGAAAGAAAGGTTGCTATTATCCCAAACCATGTTCAAAATACAAGAAACACAAGACTTTGAAAGCTTGCTATTATCCCATAAAAACACAACAAAAAAACCAGAATACAACACATGAAACATAGATTTTCAAAGGTTAAACCATGATGCCCAACCATGAGCTTCAGTCCCTTCGGGTTGTGGTCCATAAGCTTGGTTAGAGGAAGAAACATGAGCTTGATTAGCTTCTGATTCTTGAGTGCCGGTTGCTTGCGATCCATGAATTTGATGAGCTTGCGATCCGTGAGTTTGATGAGCTTGTGATCCGTGAGGTTGATGAGCTTGTGATTCGTGAGGTTGATGAGCTTGTGATCCGTGAGGCTGATTTGTCTGTGATCCTTGAGCGTCTGAAATGCCTTCAGGCTGTGATCCTAGTGAAACTCCTGAAACTCCTTGTTGTGGAGGAACTCCTTCCTGCTTCAGATAAAATAAATGAATTTTTATTTTGTTTCTATAATGATTAACAATCAAAATGATGAAAGAAACAAACTTGATATTTCCTAGGTCGACCTCTTGGTCTTTTTGGAGGACGTTGAACTGTAGGATTTGAACAAGCTTGCTTGTTGTGTCCATCTTCCAAACAATTCGAGCACGTCATGATTCTTCTTTGCCGTGACAATCTTGTTGTGCTTGAGGAAGTAGCAGATTCATATCTCGATTTTCTCCTTGCATAGTTGCTTGGCCTACCATGATTTCCATTTCTCCACGGTGGTGACAAGATGGGCAACCTATTCAATCTAGGCCACAACTTTATACCTTGTACATGCCCTATGCCATTCCTATACGTTTCCAGCCACATACTTTGAGTAATAGACATTCACATAATCTTCAACTGCTTGTTTCTTACCCATATTACACTTGCGGCATGAACACATGGTATCCCAACCATTTGCCATTTTCTGCAACCGCAAGTGAAGTTCCTCATATCTACGCTATAAGCAACACCATGCAATTCAACCTCATGCAAATCATTCCGAGCCATGTGTCTAATGCAATGTTGTGCCCTAGCTATCATCTTCTCTATCTCAATATGGGCTCTCTTTGTGAATTTTGACTTCAACCTTCCCGCAATAATGAATCTTTTAGCATTGTGAACCATAGCTTGTCGCCTAATATCCTCTAATAAGTCTAACAAAGGATTCTTTCTTGCCTGCCGAATGGTTCTATTAAAAGACTCACTCAAGTTATTCAGAATGTCATTGCAGCAAGAACCTAACCTAAAGTAAGCCCTAGACCATGACTGTGGATTAGTTTGGCGTAGAGAAAGTAAAGCCTGAGGATTGTACCTCCCTAATGCTTCCATATTTTCTGTGCATCTTTGAAGAAATCTGGAGGCTTATTGATGTTGATGAATCTCGGAAGGTCAATTATGAAATGGTGCAATAGATAGAGGATACATGTGATCTCGGATTTATTCTATCTGATTTGGTTTCTCATCTGTTCGTTTTCGATAGAAATTATTGTTCAATGCGATTCACCATTATTGGATTAAAAAAAAAAATTATTTTGCAGGGATGGAATTGTGACTTGGCTGAAGAAGAAGGCCAGGCCGAGCATCCACAACATCACTACAAAAGAGGAGGGTGAGCGTGTTTTATCTGCTAAACCTAAAGTTGTTGTTGGTTTTCTCAACTCCTTAGTGGTATGCTCCTTGGTGTGGCTACTGCCAATCGTTTGAGCCGATTTACAAAAAGCTTAGAAAGTATCTGAAAGGCATCGACTCGCTAGTTGTAACCAAGATGGATGGTACCACCAATGAGCATCATAGGGCAAAAGGTATCTCTATCTAGTGTCGTATCATAACTATTTAATATATCTAGGCATCATTTGATTTTTCTTTCCGATGATTAATGCTGACTTTTTTTTTTCATGGGTTTACAGCGAAGTTAGTGGAGACCGTGAGGTGCAGAGGAAGTGAAAGGGAAAGATGTGGCTGAGCTAATTGCTGCCGGAAGGGAGAAGTTGGCTTCCGTGCCATCAGGTGGCGGTGGTGTTGCGATGGCTTCTGCTCCATCTGCTGGCTGAGGAGGTGGTGCTGCTCCTGCGGCTGAGGCCAAGAAAGAAGAGAAGAAAGAAGAGAAAGAAGAATCCGATGATGTAAGTTCTACTCTTCTTTCTAGCAAAAGTCTTGGATCTTTAACATTGCTTGAAACGATATGAAAAATGATGCTAACTTGTGTTTTACAAGTGTTTTGAAGTATAAATTTTTTATTCTTAAGAAACCTATTAAGGATTTTACCAATGGAAAATAAAAAAATAAAATCTATTACAAAGATTTTTAAAATAAAGTGATGGAAAAATTATATTAAAAAAATTTGTTATAATGACAGAGGTTGAGAGCGAGGCGATTTTTGGGCGATTATGCCGTTCCATTCTGCTATGGTGTCTCTCCGACAAGGAGAGCGGTTGTCGTCGGTTTCCGACGGTTCTGTCAGGCGATTTAGAAGGATTAACCGTTACTTCCCCAGTGCCCTGTTTTTCCATCTAATTATACCATGTGATTGTCTTATTTTGAAGTGTGTTGGTCGGAATTTAGAAAATCTGTTTCCTTTGTTTATTTTGATCATGTCGGAAAAAATTCAAAGATAATTACAAGAGATCTCTTTGGGGATCGAAGAAGAAGTGATTAATTTTCCGATTGATCTATGCACCGAAGCGGCTAATGAAACTCGATTTAGCATCATTGGGAAACCTGTGAATCCTCGCCGCCAAAATCTAAGAGCAATGATGATTGCCTTACCGCGTTTGTGGGGTGTTAGTGCTGAAGTGGTGGGTCGTATTGTGGAAAATAAGAAAATCCAATTCTTATTTCAATCTGAAGATGTGATGCTTTCAATTCTGCGAAGAGGGCCATGGACATTCAATGATTGGATGTGTGTTCTCTAGAAATGGACTATCCAACATTCTGATGAAGACTTGAAGCACATTCCTCTCTGGATTCAAATCAAAGGAATTCCTTTACAATTCCTGACTCGGCGAATGGTCATATACATTGGTCACAAAATTGGTCAATTTATGGAGACTGACTTTGATGGGGATGGAGCGCAACATGTAAACTACGTCTTGGTTTGTATTCTCTGGCACATCGACTCTCCCCTTCGTTTCCAGAAAACTTTTCAATGTGGAGAGGAAACTGCTGTGCTTAAGTTTCGTTATGAAAAACTCCGAAGTTTGTGTGCTGTTTGTGGAATGCTCTCCCATGAAGCATCGGAATGTCCAATGAACAACGAAGAGGCACCAGATGAACCAGCGGGTGATGATGAAGATGATGATGAAGATGGTCCTCCGGGTTTCCCTAATCTGCAGAGGAAGAACGAGGCTGAAACTCACAAGACAACGACGGCAGAACAGAAAGAAGCAAATGATTCATCTCCGAGTACAAAGAAGAGGAAGACCAATGATGACAAATCTAACCCGTCCTTAGAGCAAGTTGGATTCTGTGAAGTGCGTCAGTTTGTTATTGCAGAGGAATGCCAAGAGAGCTCTGCTAAAAGGATGAGAACTCAGGCTGATACGAGTGTTCGGCAGTGGATAATGCGACCGTCTGCGGAAGCCAGTTCCTCACGTGTGTATGAAGATTGGACAACACCAATACCAGCCAACACTGATCGAGATGGCACGGTGGGCCAGAAGCCACCGGAGGAAGAATGAATACAGCTTTTTGGAACTGCCTGGGTTTAGGGTCCCTGGTAGTTCGACTCCTAAAGGGAATACAACGCAAGTATTCCCCGGACATACTCTTTCTCGCGAAAACAAAGAACCAAGATGATGTAGTTTGGGACGTGGCTGCACGGATTGGGTTTGATAATGTCAAGTGTGTTTCTCCTTTGGGTATTGGTGGGAGTTTAGCTTTAATGTGGAACAATTCGGTTTCGTTGATGAAAGACTCATGGATTGTAAGATCAGTAATAAAGAGATCACTGTAGTACTTAGGGGTCGAATTCCACAGAGAATCGAAGTAACTAGACAAATTCTAATTCAGATTTTAGTCCAAGAGTAAAATAGGAAAGCAGTAAAAAGCAATAAAATAAACAAGGCAATTCGATTTCAGGCTCTTAAAATCAGGAAGACAAAGCGCTAGGCAGTGAGGTATCTCAGGAAGATTCAAGATTGCAGATTAGATTACTATAATGATTAATTGTTCTAGAACTCGAAACACAAAACACAAACAAATCAACTTTCGCTGCAGATGTTATTAATGTCTAAACCTAGAAAGTCAACTTTCGTTGCGATTTCAAAGATAGAAACATGCATTAATTTCAGGTTCGATATTGTTCACAAAGACCTAAACCAACTGTCGCTGCGAATAGATTCAATGCTCATCTAATGATTCAATCGCTAAGTGAATGACAATACTTTCGCATCTGCTAAACAACCTAGGGTTTCGAAATCTAGGTGATGAATCCTAAATTTCAGAGTTAAATCAATCAAAGATGAAGAACAAGCAAATAATCCCAATAGCAATTCAATTCTAGCAACCTATCATCAATCCCTTGAAAACCTCACAACCTAACTATGAAACTACTCAGACATGGATGCAGCAAACATCATAGAATAAGTAATTTGCATAAAAAGAATAGAAGAAAAGATACAAGGGTTCCAAATCTCTCAAGAATAGAGTGCAGATTTTTCTCCCTAAAAGCTCTCAATACCTAAACTCTCTCTTTGTCTCTCTTAAAATAATAAGTGATCCTTAAACAATGGCATAAAACCTCTATTTATAGGCCTAGGTACGAATCTTCAATTCCTTGTAAGATTAGGAAAAGTCTTTAAGATTTCCTTTTTCTTCAAAATTCTGGAATCTTCACGTCTTTGGTTTCGGGAAAGTCGGTGTCGATCGACACATATGTGGTGTCGATCGACACCCATCGTGCATCTTCAAACCAAGTTCAACACTTCGTGACTTCATTCCATTAAGCTTCAAAATGTATCAAAATCTCCAATTTAACTCCAATTGTACCTCGACCTCCATAGACTCTATATAGACTCGAAAATAGTAATAAGACTCAATAAAAACACTTATATCATGGTCCAAAAATGGGTAAAAACCAAGATATATCACACATTAAGACAAGAAGCTATATACATTTTTTTATTGGATGAAGATAAAACCAACAATACTAACCGCTTGTTTATCTGAGATGATTGCAACCTCCTTTCCATCACCAAGACTCAAACTATCTGATAGTTGTTTAACAAACCAGTCCCAATTATCATCATTCTCCACTTCGACTACAGCCCAAGCAATAGGAACAATCCTATTATCTCCATCTCTTCCAACCGCAGCTAACAGATGACCCTTTATGTCCCATTTCAGAAAAGCACCATCTAATCCTATGATAGGTCGACATGTTGCTTTCCAAGACTCGCGTTGTGCATTGAAACAAACATAGCAGCGTAAAAACCTCTGCTTGCTTCCAACTGTCGGCCCTGGAACTGTCTCAATCTCAAATTTTGTGTGTTCATTGCTCTGGAAAACCTCGGCTTGATAATCCCAAACTCGTGAAAAATGGGCTTCATGACTGGCTTTCTTCTCTCTTATCACTTTCGACTTCGCCTTTCCACATTGCTCATCTGTGACTTCCAAATTATATTCTCTCTTTATCTCAGCAGCCATTTCATACTTTGTCATCTTCGGATTCACTCTAATTCGTTCTGCAAATAGCCAGGCAATAGTAGAACGTTTCAGCATCTTCGAGTGGCCTGATCGGATACATACATGCTCATTGACAAACACCTTAATTTGCAGCTTATGTTTTCTCTTCTCATACGAACAATAAACTCTCCATGGACACTCTACTTTTGTATCCGAGCATTTCGCACCAAGCTTCATTGACAGTGACCGATATAATTTTATATCATATCTAGTTTTCAAGGAGTACCTTACAAGCGCAAGCTTGAAATCATCAGGAGTGTTGAAAGTTTTTCCGAGAGCTAGGATAACTTCTGGGTCCTCAGTCTCTCTCTCTCGGCGCCTTTCCTTTTCCTTTTCTCCATTCTCGTCATCTTCAGAATCGGATGACAAAGGATCAGGAATCTTGTCATCATCCCAAACATCATCCCCACTATCGGCAGCACTCCCAACATCTTCACCACTCGCAGCCTCTCCAAAGAAAACTACTAAGTCTTGGCATCTCTCTTCTTCAACTCCTCCTAAAGTGGTCGTATTGTTTGCATCTTCTTCATCATCACCTCCGTCGCTAATGTCGTCACAATCTTCATCACCAAAAACCACACAATCATCTTCTTCTACAACTGCAACCGCAAACAGACCTTCATCATCGGGTTCAACTTCAGGTTCTTTCGTTTTGGACTTCAAAAACTTCTTTGGAACCTTCTTTTGTTTTCCTCTCGGCATTTCAATTTCTATAAAGCGAGGATAGTGATTGGATTGAGGAGTGTTTAGTTTGGGGATTGTGTTTGATTTGGGAATTTTTAGAAATTAGGGTTCGACCTTCGATTTGGGATTTTATTTGTCACAAAAGAGAGCGGAAGTCAACGTTCCGCTCGATTTGTTAATAAATTTGACGTCGTGCCCCAATTGGCATTGTCAACAGAACTTTGACATTTAAACGGAAGTCAACGTTCGATGTTGTTATTTATAAGGCGAGTTAAAAGGTCGTGCCTAAATTGGCTGAATTTTGAAAGTTGGGCATTTAAATGCCATTTTCCCCGTGTTAAATTGGTAAGGAGTTTAAGAAATATTAAGAACCGAGTACGTGTCAGATCGAGATTGGTCGGGTAATTTTAAGAGAAAAAAAAGAGGAAATCTTCGATTCTCATTTTGCCTTCGAACTTTCTACGCTCCGTGGTGTGGCGCTTGCCAGGCTATGGCACCGGAGTACGCCGTGGCAGCGACCGAGTTAAAGGGTGTTGCGGCGCTCGCCAAGACAACGCGACGGAGGAAGGGGATTTGGCTGAGAAGTACGAGATTAAGGGATTCCCCACCGTTTTCTTGTTTGTCGACGGAGAAATGCGCAAGACCTACGAAGGAGAAAGGACCAAGTAAGTGTTGGGGTCATGTCTTTTCTCTATGCTTACACTATCTCACTCATCTCTGGATTAGTCGTTGGAATGTTTAGTTAGATTTAGCCAACTGTTAGGATGAATAGGTTTCTGAAACTTTGAGATATAAACATGATCATCAGGTTTAGCTTTGGCATTAATGATCTATTACGAGACAGTTCAACTGGACATGTAGTAATAGAGTTAGCATGGATCCTGAGAGATTCTTTGATTTGGCAAGAGATATGACTCTTTGAGTAAAGTCAACTATTGCATCTTTGAAGAAATCTGGAGGCTTATTGATGTTGATGAATCTCGGAAGGTCAATTACGAAATGGTGCAATAGATAGAGGATACATGTGATCTTGGATTTATTCTATCTGATTTGGTTTCTTATCTGTTCGTTTTCGATAGAAATTATTGTTCAATGCGATTCACCATTATTGGATTAAAAAAAAATTTTATTTTGCAGGGATGGAATTGTGACTTGGCTGAAGAAGAAGGCCAGACCGAGCATCCACAACATCACTACAAAAGAGGAGGCTGAGCGTGTTTTATCTGCTAAACCTAAAGTTGTTGTTGGTTTTCTCAACTCCTTAGTGGTATGCTCCGTGGTGTGGCTACTGCCAACCGTTTGAGCCGATTTACAACAAGCTTGGAAAGTATCTAAAAGGCATCGACTCGCTAGTTGTAACCAAGATGGATGGTACCACCAATGAGCATCATAGAGCAAAAGGTATCTCTATCTAGTGTCGTATCATAACTATTTGATATATCTAGACATCATTTGATTTTTCTTTCCGATGATTAATGCTGACTTTTTTTTTTCATGGGTTTACAGCGAAGTTAGTGGAGACCGTGAGGTGCAGAGGAAGTGAAAGGGAAAGATGTGGCTGAGCTAATTGCTGCCGGAAGGGAGAAGTTGGCTTCCGTGCCATCAGGTGGCGGTGGTGTTGCGATGGCTTCTGCTCCATCTGCTGGCTGAGGAGGTGGTGCTGCTCCTGCGGCTGAGGACAAGAAAGAAGAGAAGAAAGAAGAGAAAGAAGAATCCGATGATGTAAGTTCTACTCTTCTTTCTAGCAAAAGTCTTGGATCTTTAACATTGCTTGAAACGATATGAAAAATGATGCTAACTTGTGTTTTACAAGTGTTTTGAAGTATAAATTTTTTATTCTTAAGAAACCTATTAAGGATTTTACCAATGGAAAATAAAAAAATAAAATCTATTACAAAGATTTTTAAAATAAAGTGATGGAAAAATTATATTAAAAAAATTTGTTATAATGACAGAGGTTGAGAGCGAGGCGATTTTTGGGCGATTATGCCGTTCCATTCTGCTATGGTGTCTCTCCGACAAGGAGAGCGGTTGTCGTCGGTTTCCGACGGTTCTGTCAGGCGATTTAGAAGGATTAACCGTTACTTCCCCAGTGCCCTGTTTTTCCATCTAATTATACCATGTGATTGTCTTATTTTGAAGTGTGTTGGTCGGAATTTAGAAAATCTGTTTCCTTTGTTTATTTTGATCATGTCGGAAAAAATTCAAAGATAATTACAAGAGATCTCTTTGGGGATCGAAGAAGAAGTGATTAATTTTCCGATTGATCTATGCACCGAAGCGGCTAATGAAACTCGATTTAGCATCATTGGGAAACCTGTGAATCCTCGCCGCCAAAATCTAAGAGCAATGATGATTGCCTTACCGCGTTTGTGGGGTGTTAGTGCTGAAGTGGTGGGTCGTATTGTGGAAAATAAGAAAATCCAATTCTTATTTCAATCTGAAGATGTGATGCTTTCAATTCTGCGAAGAGGGCCATGGACATTCAATGATTGGATGTGTGTTCTCTAGAAATGGACTATCCAACATTCTGATGAAGACTTGAAGCACATTCCTCTCTGGATTCAAATCAAAGGAATTCCTTTACAATTCCTGACTCGGCGAATGGTCATATACATTGGTCACAAAATTGGTCAATTTATGGAGACTGACTTTGATGGGGATGGAGCGCAACATGTAAACTACGTCTTGGTTTGTATTCTCTGGCACATCGACTCTCCCCTTCGTTTCCAGAAAACCTTTCAATGTGGAGAGGAAACTGCTGTGCTTAAGTTTCGTTATGAAAAACTCCGAAGTTTGTGTGCTGTTTGTGGAATGCTCTCCCATGAAGCATCGGAATGTCCAATGAACAACGAAGAGGCACCAGATGAACCAGCGGGTGATGATGAAGATGATGATGAAGATGGTCCTCCGGGTTTCCCTAATCTGCAGAGGAAGAACGAGGCTGAAACTCACAAGACAACGACGGCAGAACAGAAAGAAGCAAATGATTCATCTCCGAGTACAAAGAAGAGGAAGACCAATGATGACAAATCTAACCCGTCCTTAGAGCAAGTTGGATTCTGTGAAGTGCGTCAGTTTGTTATTGCAGAGGAATGCCAAGAGAGCTCTGCTAAAAGGATGAGAACTCAGGCTGATACGAGTGTTCGGCAGTGGATAATGCGACCGTCTGCGGAAGCCAGTTCCTCACGTGTGTATGAAGATTGGACAACACCAATACCAGCCAACACTGATCGAGATGGCACGGTGGGCCAGAAGCCACCGGAGGAAGAATGAATACAGCTTTTTGGAACTGCCTGGGTTTAGGGTCCCTGGTAGTTCGACTCCTAAAGGGAATACAACGCAAGTATTCCCCGGACATACTCTTTCTCGCGAAAACAAAGAACCAAGATGATGTAGTTCGGGATGTGGCTGCACGGATTGGGTTTGATAATGTCAAGTGTGTTTCTCCTTTGGGTATTGGTGGGGGTTTAGCTTTAATGTGGAACAATTCGGTTTCGGTGTATTTTAATTTCGTTGATGAAAGACTCATGGATTGTAAGATCAGTAATAAAGATGGTTTCTTTTATTTCTCTTGTGTTTATGGCAATCCTATTCGCAAATTACGACATCACTTATGGGAACGCTTAGAAAGAATCTCTGCAACTAGAGCTGGTCCTTGACTTATGTGTGGTGATTTCAATGAGATTCTTAATGCAAATGAAACACAAGGAGGACGTGTAAGAGAAGCATGGAGTCTTGCAAATTTCAGAAATATGGTGAATACTTGTAACGTTCTCGACTTGCCTTATTCTGGAAATAATATGACTTGGGTTGGAAAGAGAAGAAAATTAAATGTTGAAAGCTGGTTAGACAGAGCATTTGCGAATGCCGAATGGAGGGCAAAATTCCCTGCTTCACAAGTTGAATATTTGGAACTAATTGAATCGGATCATCGTCCGGGGATCCTCAAAATCAGAAATGCGTCGGATTATGGTCGCAAATCATTTCGTTTTGATAGTAGATGTTGTAAACATGAAGGTTTTGAACAGATTGTGCGAGATGGATGGAATAACAATGCACATCTGTTTCCTGATTCTATCACAAACCGGATTCGCAATTGTCGTAGATTAATCTCTGAATGGAAAAGATCAAATCCATCAAACTCGGCCATAAAGATCAAAGAATTAATCACTAGACTCGATTCTGCACATACGGATCCGTCAGTCTCAGTCGAGACACTCCGAGAATTACGTTCTCAATTATTACAGGCGTATCATGATGAAGAATCCTTTTGGTACATCAAAAGTCGAAATAAATGGCTGACTAAAAGGGATCGCAGTACCAAATTCTACCATGCCACCACCAAGAATAGACGTGCAAGGAACAAACTTCTTACACTTAAAGATGTTCATGGTAACGACCTTCATGGGAACAGAGCAATTGCTTCAGAAGCAGAGAAATATTTCTCCGATTTATTCCAAACTTCGCTAAACAGCAATGACATTTCACGGGCTCTACAGAATATCACTTCAGTTGTTGACGGCGATATGAATATGCTGCTTACCAAAGAGATTACAGCAGATGAGATTAAAAAAGCCTTATTCTCTATTGGTTCATCTCGTGCACCTGGTCCTGATGGTTTCACGGCGAAGTTTTATCAGGAATATTGGGATATAGTGGGCTCTACCATCGTTGACTCTACAAGACGTTTCTTTGACACTGGTATAATGGAAACAGACTTGAATCATACAAATATATGTCTTATTCTGAAGATTACACCACCAACAACAATGAAAGATTTTCGACCGATTGCTCTATGTAACGTCGTTTACAAAATCATCTCAAAGATTTTGGTGATACGTTTAAAATCCATACTTTCTCAGGTGGTTTCAGACAATCAAGAGGCTTTCATCCCTGGTAGACAAATCACGGACAATGTGCTCATAGCTCACGAAACTCTACATTCCTTACGTGTACGGAAAAGATGTGCAAACTCTTATATGGCTGTGAAAACAGATATCAGTAAAGCTTATGATCGTATAGAATGGGAATTTTTGGAAGAAGTACTTCGTCGCAAAGGCTTTTCGGAACGTTGTATACAATGGACAGTGGCTTGTGTCAATACCGTATCTTTCTCGGTATTAATCAATGGAAGTCCGTATGCTAGATTTTCACCAAAACGTGGTCTACGCCAAGGTGACCCTCTTTCTCCATATATTTTCATCCTTTGTGTTGATGTACTAAGTTCTCTTATGGAAGAAGCTACCCGTAATGGAGAGATTCAACCGATTCGTTTAAGTATTGGAGGACCACCTATTTCACATCTACTTTTTGCGGACGATTCTTTGTTTTTTGTGAAAGCGGATTACAATAACAGTAGGAATCTTGCAAAAATATTTGATATTTATGGAAAGGCCTCTGGACAAATCATCAATTTTGACAAATCAGCTATAACATTTGGTGAAAAAGTTTATCATCATACGAGAGAAGGCATAAAGGCATTACTAAAGATTCCTAATGTTGGCGGTGGAGGTAAATATCTTGGGTTGCCAGAACAGTTTGGTCGGAAAAAAAAAGAAATGTTTCAATACATTAAGGACAATGTTATGCAAAAGATCACGGGGTGGCAAACGAGATTTTTATCAGTTGCCGGGAAGGAAACATTGATTAAATCTGTGGCTTTCGCAATGCCAGTTTATTCGATGAATTGTTTTGAGTTACCAATGGAGCTATGTTCGGAACTAGATAGTCTTATGTCAAGATTTTGGTCGGGAAGCTCATAGGAAAAGCGGAAAATGTCTTGGGTTTCATGGCAGAAATTAGCGACGTCGAAATCTGCTGGGGGCTTGGGTTTTCGTGATTTACATAAAGTTCAACCAAGCTTTGCTAAGTAACCAGGTATGGAAAATATTACAACGACCTCAATGTCTTCTTCACAAGGTGTTAAAAAGTCGCTATTTCCGACATGGGTCTCTTCTCAGTGCTTCAAGAGGAACACAACCTTCCTTCGGGTGGCAATCTCTCTTATTTGGTCGTGAATTATTACTACAAGGCCTACAACATCAAATAGGGGATGGAAAGTCAGTAAAGATAAATGATAAATGGTTACCGACATCTCCTCCCAGATCACCAGAGCTCCTGCCATATACTAATCCGTCACTTCCAGTACAGATTCTTAAAATGTAACTATGATGCCTCACATCATATTGGAAATCGATGCTCTGGTTTAGGATGGATTTTGCGAAACAGCTATGGTACATTTTTAGGCGGCGGAATGGGCAAGTTTGAAGGCAGGTTTACATCGGAAAAGGCTGAATGTTCTGCTCTGATATGGGCAATGCAATCATGTTGGGCCTTAGAATATACTAAGATTGTGTTTGAGGGAGATAATATCAATGTGGTACGACTTCTTAATGGCGAGACATCCAACTTGAAACTCCGACATTATGTTAACACAATACAAGGCTGGGCGGCAATGTTCACGAGTATAAAACTTGTATACCGCCAGAGAACATCGAATCAGTGTGCCGATCTCCTCGCAAAGAAAAGAGTAACATCAATGCATTCTTAGAGTTTATACCATATTTGTCCAAATTTCCTTCGAAATCTTGTATCAAATAATTGTAATAATATTTAAGTAATAAAAATTGGAGACGACAAAAAAAAAAAAAAAAATTTGTTAAAAACCTCATTAAAAGTTCTACCAATAGAGATGGTCTTAGAAATATCTACAAAGGGTTAAATTAACTATACAAAGGTAACTAACGAATTACAACTTACAAGATAGTCTCAATAGATGGTCTTACTTCATAAGATATGAATTTAGCTCTAGATCTTCCTTAGTTGTGACTGGTTTAATTGCCTTCATTATTTATGGTTCAATTCCATTCCTTGTGAACGTGAGAATCTTAAACCCCCCCCAAAAAAAAAAAAGGTGAATGTTAGAATCTTGCTAATTAATAATTTTCGTAGTATTATCAATCTAGTGAGAGCTCTTGTAATTGGTTTTCTTTGTCTTTTGAATGTTAGTAGAAATATATTCATAAAAAAAAAAAAGCGAGTGTAAATATGATCCAAACATTTAGTACAATCTTGCACTTGAACCACTATAACGCCATAAAAACATAAACATGCCTGCCTATAGGTCTATTGTTTCAAACACTACATGTGAGAAAAGGTTGTCTCTCAATACGTCAAACGAAAACATATGGCTCTCCTTTCGTTTGCGTTTTTATTTGGAAAAATACAAAGTAAACATAAAGATATACGTAGAGGCAAACGAAAACAAACAAACATATATCAACCGCTTAAGGTAAAGACTTGAAAGAGAAACCATTAACAGTGGCACCTCCGTCAACGCTGATGGCCTGGCCAGTTATATACGAAGCTGCGGGAAGACAGAGAAATGCAACGAGCGACGAGACTTCATTTGCTTCTCCAACACGTCCCATTGGTGTCGCACTCTCCAATTGTTTTTTGAACTCTTCATCATTGAGAAACTAATTAAAAGATTTTGACATAAGTTAGAATTCACAAATAGTTTGATCTCTTTTTCATTTTCATAGTATTAAGGAAAACATTTTATTTGTTTCTTCATTTATTGCCTTACATTGTTAGCTAAAGGAGTTGCTATGAACCATGGACACACAGAGTTAACCCTTATGCTGTCACTTGCCCACTCGCATGCTAAGTTTCTTGCCAGCTGATTCAAGGCTCCTGTAACGTTATATCTCACATTTATGTTAGTCTCAGAACGCAAAGGATCACTAATTGTTTGAGTGTATATATTCCTTTAGTTGAATCATACCTTTGGTTGCTCCATAGATGGATCCAACATTGATATGCACAACCCCAGCAGCAGAGGACATGAGCACAATGCTCCCTGAACCAGAGGCTTTCAACAAAGGGTGCGCGAGCTGTGAGAGATGAAAAGCTGACTCGAGATTCGTAGCCATCAGGAACGAGAAGTCTTCTGCTGTATACTCTGTGGTTGGCTTTGTTATACACGTTCCCGCATTGTTTACCTATATTTGAGTATAGGAGCACAAACCAAACACAATAATATCACTTGATCTTGCTCGGACCCATATTGATTCTTCTCTTATACATAAACTTACAAGGATGTTGAGTTTTCCTTCGAAGACAGAGGAAACGGTTTCCATGAGTTTCTCTCGTTGTTCACGAGAAGAAACGTCGCAGACAGAGGTGGTGACCTGAAACCCTTTTGCTTGCCATTCACGTAAGCTTTCTTGAAGATGAGTTTCGTCTCTGGCACATGTGTGGACCCTTGCTCCCAACATGGCTAGTTCCTCCACCACAGCTTCCCTATTCATAGAACACATGGAACCAGGACTTGAAATGAGAGCTATGATTGAAATGAGAACTCAGATTATTAGGAAAGTATGAGGCATTGGGACTGACCCGAGGCCTTTGGAGCCACCGGTGACTAGAGCGGTCATGCCTCCAAGGCTCCATCGAGGTTTGTCTCTCAAGTTCTCTCCTGTCTTAGCCATTTCTGGTTATCCGTTTCTCCGACGAATCACATATCTTATAAATATAATAATTGACCAAGACTAGCTGTGAGGTTGGAGTATTGGACCATGGCCCATGGGAATTTTACGTGATTGTTTTGAACTTTGAAACCCCTCATTTAAAAATTCCACATTATAATGATGATGAGTTATTTTGTTCACTTAATGGAAAATTTTACATAAATTTCCATATTATGATAACGAGTTTGATCTTATCCAATTATGAAAAATCCTATAGAAAACTCCACATTTTTGTTTTTTCCAGTGGAAAAATTTAAACAAAATTCTACATTATGATATGGGGGAATTTCAAAACTACAGCGGTGCAAGTATCACTTTTCAGTAATGCTATTACACGCAAGTCATTTTCAAGAATACTATTTACCCTATCAACAAAGGATAATGACTATAGATTTTTTTTAGATTTCTTTTTTCAATAGAAAATCTTACAATCTACCCCATCATGATAATGACTTGTGTGTTCATGGAAAAATCTTAGACATGCGGTAGTGAGAATTAATTATGTAAATAAATGACGGAAAATAACATTTATTTACAAAATGTAATGCATAATTTTGTTATATGTTTTTTTTATATTATATTTATTTCATATTCTCATATATAGATATATAATATTTAAGACCTATCTGTATCGATAGTTTTTAATGTAAGTTTTCAAAAAATAATAAAATATATAAAATAATAAAATAATAGATGAAATTTTCAAAAATGGAAAGAATCCTTTTAATTTATTATTTTATTATTAAAAATTATCTTTATCTAATATAATAATATTACTTATTATTTAATATTTGTTGAGATACTCAAATCTAATAAATTTATAGTAATATAAAAATTTCAAAATATAATAGTTCAAACAAGGCGGACCCACGTGCATGAAGCTGTCACCCACAATTTTTGTTTCTTTAATTTATATAATGAATTAACTGATTTGAACTTTGTCTAAATTGCTTTTTGAACCCGGCCCATTTATTTTATTTAAATTTATTAACCACAATTAAATTTTTGCTTACAAAAATCGTGTGACCTAAGGTATAATAAAGTCTTGTTTTCATTTTTTTCATAAAATTTTGTAATAAAAGTCCAATCTTATAACATACTAGATTAAAATCCGCAAAACCTAAATTAAAAAAAAAAATCAATATCGAATCAGCCAAAAATATAAAATAAATTTAATAAAAACAAAACAAAACCACTTTTAAAAAATCTCACTTTTTTGTATTTGTTTATAATTAAAATTTATTACATATTTCTAATTTTTTAAAGTTTTTTTATTTTCATATGAATTATGTTTATTTTTAATGATTTAATTACTTATATATTTATTTATCATAAAATTTTGATGAATTATATATCAAATTCTTATTGGAATCAAAATTATTTTATTTTACCATATTTAACTTTTTAATTGATTTTTTATATAATTGACAAAATCTGATCGACGAACTAACATATATCATATTATTTAATAAATCTAATATGCATATGCATATGTTTATAATTTATTATTTTATAACCTGTGAAAAAAAACCAAAAACAAAGAAAGTAGAAAACGATATTGGATCACTTAATTATGAGGTTAAAAAATAGAATTAAAAAAGATGATGCAAAACTTTTAAACAAAATTCATGTTGCGTATATATATTTTCGTTTGGCCCACTTAAAAAATGACTCAGAGTTCACTGTTTCATAACCATTTACATGGATTTTAGTTAAACAAGACTACATATCATTTATTTTCACATTTAGCTACAAACTTCCATTTTTAATGAAAACAAGATGGTTAAGGAATCTCAACGATATTATGTACGTAAAATGAATTGATACATCCGTATGTAACGGTAAGTGATAAATACAATCAGATGTTGTGGAAAATGTTGGCAACAATATCCAATAATAAAAAACCATGCATTTTGAAGAAATTGTGATTGAAAACACTCGATGAACACACTCGTTACAGTTGTTAGATGGCGATTCATGTGTAAAAAAATGTAAGAGCAAGAGCAATGGTAGTTCTAAGGAAAGTTCTTAATATATATTAAACAAATAAAAATTATTATAATAATAAATGGATTTTTAAAAACTTTAGAAAGTTTCTTATTTAAAATCTTTTGAGTGAATTTCTTAAGTTTCTAAAAACTTTATTCATTATTAAAATAATTTTTATTTGTTTAATATATATTAAGAACCTTTTTAAGAACTATCCTTATTCTTGCTCTAATGTGCATAAAGATTTGTAGTTTTGGTTCTTCTAAATAATTTCCGCTTGAGATCCGGACCCAATTTTTTCTGATCTTTGATAAAAATAGTATGCATGTTCATTTTGCTTGTCTACTGAAATTATTCAAAATCAACTAGTAATAAGTGGATCAGTTCATATCATTTCTATATTATTAGGTCACATCTTATATAGATGTGAGATTCTGCGCACACCAAGACAAACTAGTTCATATTGAATTAGAAAAATGACAAGAAGACGATGGCCCCAATCTCTCTGTCACCACCAGCGAATTTAGAAAGGAACGCATCAAAATTACAGTTGTTACATACTTTTACAATATCACGTACGGTATTTTATATAATCCGTGCGCTTAAATATTTAAATAAGATAAAAATATATTGCAAACATATGTTTTAACTATTAAGTCAAAAGCTTGAAGGAGAAACTGTTGACAGTGGCACCTCCGTCAACACATACTGATGTCATCACAAACGAGAATTCTTCTGCTGTATACTCTTTGGTCGGCTTCAATATTGTCCTTCCCGCATTGTTTACCTATGTATGTTATAGACCGAAACAAACACACAATAAAACATGATTTTTTTTTTTGTAGATCCCAAGATCGAGGAGAAGAAGACTTATGAGGATGTTGATGACTCATATATAGCTTGTATTATTAATGATAATTGTAGCGATTTGTTTGAGATTATGATTTAGTAAATATTTGCGATATTAATGGTAATAGTTGTGTGTCTAGTTTGGTTTGGGATTATGGTTTTGTTGTTTGGTATTTTTTTTTTTTTTTTGTGTGAAATGCTGGTGTAATAGTTTGTTTGAGATTATAATTTTGGTGTCCTATATTTTTCTTGTGTTGTATGTATATTAATGATGTCCGTGGAATGTTTTGAAATTTGGTTATTAAATGTATTTGTGACTAAGAAATAAGTACCAAATAAAAATAAAGAGAAGGGGGGGGAAGCTTAGCTCTGTCACAGAGCCTCTGTGTAAGGTGGAACCAATATGTTCCTTTTGTTGTTGAAGTTTCAAGATTCTATTGAAATAGCTTAAAAGACAATGAACCTAAAACAATACGAAACAACACCTTATTTAATTCATTATGAGAAATTGATCAGTAGATGCAACCTGTTCATAATCAATATCACAACAAAACTAAAACTTCAAAAATCTTGAAAGTTTGTATCATGTTTTATAAACTCTTTAACATTTATTAACCATCATGTAAAATGTCGGTTGAAATAGAACTCTTGAGCTTCATGTACCACAGTAATGCTGCAAAATGAAAAATAAGAGAAAGTTTTCTAATAATAATATTTTTATTCACAATCTAAACGAGATTACGATGCAACAAATTTCTTACATGTACTAATTTAAGAGAGGATCCTCCATCATCTATAGCATGAGTACTATGTGAGAACCTTCACACTAGTTACACCATGTTCTAATAAAGAAAAATGTATTTTGAGGATCATAATAATGTTCTATACGATTAAAGTAAATGAAAGTTCAAAAATCGAATCTTACTGAAATTATATGATCATTGAAATGGTATAACCAACTTCGTCTCCAAGCTTAACTATCACTCGCAACAACCGTTGATCACAACAGTTTGTGCTTAGGCCCAAATTATGACTAATATTCTGACTCGAGATGAGATATGGTGGATGAGAGAACACAAACCAGGAAAATGAGGCGATTTGACTGTGTGCAAGCAAGATATATCTAGTGAGCTTCATCTACCATAATAAACACTGCACAATGACAAATAAGAGAAGACTTACAAATTCTAATACCCTTATTCGTAATCTGAACGAGATTACGCCACAAAAAAGAATCCTTACATATACTTTTTCAAGAGGCTTTCATCTCTATGTTCAGACTGTGTGAATCTTGGTAATTGATAGTTTTCACTTAGTTTCAATCTAGTGACCTGAGCTCTTTTAATTGGTTCTCTTTGTCTGTTGAAATTTAACTAGTAGAAAAATCTTGATAAAAAAAAAAGAGAGTAATATGATCAAAACATTTAGTACAATCTTGCACTTGAACCACTATAAGTCTATAACGCCATAAAACACAAACATACATATATATATAATAGGTCCATGGTTTCAAACACCACATATGTGAAAAAGGATGTCTTATTATAATGGTTTTTTTTTTCTCAATACGTCAAACGAAAACATATGGCTCTCCTTTCGTTTTCGTTTTTATTTGGAAAATTACATAGTAAACATAAAGATATATATAGGCAAACGAAAAAAAAAATCAAATATCGACCGCTTAAGGCAAAGACTTGAAAGAGAAACCATTAACAGTGGCACCTCCGTCAACGCTGATGGCCTGGCCAGTTATATACGAAGCTGCGGGAAGACAGAGAAATGCAACGAGCGACGAGACTTCATCTGCTTCTCCAACACGTCCCATTGGTGTCGCACTCTCCAATTTTTTTTTGAACTCTTCATCATTGAGAAACTAATTAAAAGATTTTGACATAAGTTAGAATTCACAAATAGTTTGATCTCTTTGTCATTTTCAATGTATTAAGGAAAAACATTTTATTTGTTTCTTTATTTATTGCCTTACATTGTTAGCTAAAGGAGTTGCTATAAACCATGGGCACACAGAGTTAACCCTTATGCGGTCACTTGCCCACTCGCACGCTAAGTTTCTTGCTAGCTGATTCATAGCTCCTGTAACGTGTAGATATATATATATATATCTCACATTTATGTTAGTCTCAGAACGCAAAGGATCACTAATTGTTTGAGTGTATATATTCCTTTAGTTGAATCATACCTTTGGTTGCTCCATAGATGGATCCAACATTGATATGCACAACCCCAGCAGCAGAGGACATGAGCACAATGCTCCCTGAACCAGAGGCTTTCAACAAAGGGTGCGCGAGCTGTGAGAGATGAAAAGCTGACTCGAGATTCGTAGCCATCAGGAACGAGAAGTCTTCTGCTGTATACTCTGTGGTTGGCTTTGTTATACACGTTCCCGCATTGTTTACCTATATATGAGTATAGGAGCACAAACCAAACACAATAATATCACTTGATCTTGCTCGGACCCATATTGATCCTTCTCTTATACATAAACTTACAAGGATGTTGAGTTTTCCTTCGAAGACAGAGGAAACGGTTTCCATGAGTTTCTCTCGTTGTTCACGAGAAGAAACGTCGCAGACAGAGGTGGTGACCTGAAACCCTTTTGCTTGCCATTCACGTAAGCTTTCTTGAAGATGAGTTTCGTCTCTGGCACATGTGTGGACCCTTGCTCCCAACATGGCTAGTTCCTCCACCACAGCTTCCCTATTCATAGAACACATGGAACCAGGACTTGAAATGAGAGCTATGATTGAAATGAGAACTCAGATTATTAGGAAAGTATGAGGCATTGGGACTGACCCGAGGCCTTTGGAGCCACCGGTGACTAGAGCGGTCATGCCTCCAAGGCTCCATCGAGGTTTGTCTCTCGAGTTCTCTCCTGTCTTAGCCATTTCTGGTTATCAGTTTCTTCGACGAATCACATATCTAATAGTGAATATAATTGACCAAGACTAGTTGTCAGATTGGACCATGGGAAATTTACGTGATTGTTTTGAACTTTGATACCCCTCATATTATTATAATGACTTTTTCTTATCCAATTATGGAAAATCTTATACAAAACTCCTCATTATGATGATGATTTTTGTTTGTCCAGGGGAAATTTCAAACAAAATTCTACATTATGATATAGACTTTTGTGTTCGGTGGAAAAATCTTACACATACGGCAATACACAGAAAGAGTTGATAAAGTAAGTGACGCAAAATTAAATAATATTTATTTACAATGTTAAAATTGTTTTTTTTTTTCCAAAAGGCTTAATGTTAGACTCTTTTTTTTCAATGAAAAATCTTACAATCTTGCATATCTATTATATAAAAACACATGTCATTCATTATTTAATTTTCAAAAAGTTATTTTATTTGTATTAAATATTGCAGATGCGAACCCACAATCCTCACAATATAAGACAAATGTTTTATCTATTAGGCTATGAGTACTATTTGACAATACTTTTTAAAAAAATTATGATATTGTTTCTATGTTCTACGCATTAAATTGAAAGCATTTTTTTAACAATTGAAAGCACTTATATGGAAAATACATTGTATGATCACATTTGTACTTCAAATTTGATAGTTTTATGTGTAAATTTAGATTTCTTAATTGAGTCAAAATTTTAGATTTCTAATTAGTGAAATAACAAACTTTTATTTATTATGTTCATGTTAGTTTTGATCCGTTCATAATTAATTCTAAGGAAAAAATATTTAACGTATTAATTTCTGTAATTTCTCCAAAAAATACAACATCTTCAATTTATCAAACCGTGCTCGCGAAGTCAGCCGTGTTTGTGCTTGTAAATTGAATAGGTGAAAACCCCGGATAGATAAAAGAGATACAAGGGGTAGCATTTTTCATCCACCGATTTCCAATCACAAGAATGTGATTTTACTCAAGAGTCAAATCAAAATTTTGCATCTTCTAACAAACTTGATAAATATCGTTTAATATGCGCCTCAGAGAGGATGTACAGATACCCGTAAAATTTTCTTTAGGTGTGTGGTCTAATATTTGTTTATAATATTCTCCATAGCGAAATCGAATTGCAACCATATGTGAAAATTGATCTAAAAAATTCTATAAATCCAAATTAATAAAACTAATATTAAGGATAGAGATAAAACTCATTTATTAAACTTCAAAAATTTTAAATTAAAAAAAAAGAAATATAAGCTATAAATACGACTGTTTAACTTTATGGAGTTTGTGGGAATGGAACAAGTTGTGGAGGAAGAAGGAAAGACTCTTACCGTCTTCATTATTTTCACATTCGGTCCATGTGAGTTTTAATTTATTTAAAAAAATAATTTAGACTTTTAATACATATTAAATTTGCACTAAACTTACTTATAGAATCAAACAATACTTAATGTCTCAGCATTTTTGCTTTTCCATGGTCTAACAAAATTCTTTGCAAATAAAAATTGTATAATCTTTTAATATAAATATATAATAATTGAATGTATCAAATTATAAATATTTTTGATTGTTGTGAGCATAGAAGATTTGAGATATATAAATAAAACATCTTTAAAAAAATATATAGAAAAAAACATGTGCATACGAGCGGGTATTCTCTTAGTTCTAATAATGACTTTTGTGTTCGGTGGAAAAATCTTACACATACGGTAATACAAAGAAAGACTTAAATTTGTTATTAGAAACTAATCTTAAAAGCACCTGTAAACAATGAGGTGAAATTGTTTAATGCATAATTTTGTTATATGTATTTTTTAAATATATTCATTTTATATTCTCATAAATAGATATATCAATATCTAGTGAGCTTATAATAACATAAAAATTTCTTAATAATAGATCATATGTTTATGCGATGAAAATAGTGGGCTTCAGCCAAGGATTTGGCCCACCTATATGAGATCGACTCAGATTTCACTTTTTCAGAACCATTACATGGACTTTAGTTCAACAGGACCAACAAACATATCGTTTATTTTCACATTTAGCTACAAACTTCCATTTTGAATGAAACATGGTAGATGAATTACCACCAATGTATATGTAAAATGAATTGATTCATCAGTATGTAACGGTAAGTGATATATACAATCAGATGGTTGTTGAAAATGTTAGGCAATAATATCCAATAAAAAACCATGCATTTTGAAGAAAATTGTGATGGAACCGGTTCTGAAAATTAAGGGTTCAAGGCAAAAAAAAAAGTAATTTGGAAGTTTTTAGATATATATTTCAAAACAAGAAGAAATATTAAAATTTTGGGGTTTTTTGTTACAAATATAATAAAACCGGGAGCCAAATTTTAATATTAATAAATAAATAAAATTGAAGGCTCTAGGTCAATGTTTCGTTGAGTTTGGGCAAAGGCCGGCACACTCGACGAGCACACTTATTCTAATTGTTAGATGGCGATTCATGTCACATGTATAAGTAAATGTAATAAAGAACAACAATTAACATCCATATTCTTTGAAACTTTTTTTACCCAATTTATATAGTGAATAGGATCCGCATATATGCAGGTTTTGAATAAAATATTTTAAACTGGTAAAAATTTATTTGAAAAAACATCTAATCACTTGTGAAGAAAAATAAGATTAAAAAAGAAATATTAAATTTATTTATTTATTTTTATTTTTGTAATTAATTTTTATTACTATTTCCGCATAGGATTTTGATATAATAAACTAAATATTTATTTTGCTGTGAAAAATACAAATATAAATTTTACATTCTCAGACAAAATCTATTCAATAGTGTCAAAATTTGATTGATATACTTTAACATGTGTCAAAATTTGATTGATATACTTTAATTTGAGTTAGTGTCAAATATTTATTTTCTTTTTTTGTTTTTAAAACTAATTTTTAGAATTATGTTAAAATCTAATTGGTTTAATTTTTTAACACGTGTCAAAATCCAATCGATTAACTTGACACGTGTCACGATCATGTTAGAAATTAACTTTGACGCATCCTACTTTATATAATAAGACTAGAATAGGATCCGCATATATGCGGATTTTCAATTAAATATTTTAAATCCGTAAAAAAAAATTAAAAACAAAATTGAATAATCTATAAAAAAATTACTTTTATTAAAATTTCTATATATATATGTTTTGATACTCTTATATATATTTATTCTAAAATTTTGACGAATTAATTATCTTTCTTTTATCATAATTAGATTTAACATAATTAAAATCTAGATTAGGATCCGCGTATACACAGATTTATGATAACAAAATTTAAAAGCCGTTAAAATATTTTTTTAAGAAAATAGAAAATAAAATCTTAGCACTACTGAAAAAATATATGAAAAATACAATTTAAAAACCTAAGAGTTATTTATTTATTTTAATTCTCATTTATTTTCAATTTAAATATTTAAAACACAGAATCTCTTGCGAGCTCTAAGCGACATTAACTCTACTTCTCATATAATTCACACACTTTATTAACTATCTTTTTTTGTTCCGCTGCGTTAAAAACTTGAGTATGCATTTCGAATCCTTCGAGTATGTTAACAATCTCCCCATTAACTCTCTTCAAACAAATAAAGTCTCTCTTTTTCTTCATATTCATCTTTTTATATGATCTTTGTGCTCTCTAGAGAAGTTATGCTTCTCAAGACTCGCATCAAAAGCTTTTCTACATGATTCTTGATATCTTCCTCATTATTGAGCTCATCACCGTCTAATTTCATATCATTAGCATCTATAATTTTTTTTTAAATTTAAATATATCCTAGTTAGTCAAATTTATTTTTTGCTTTTAATTTTTTTTTTTTGTTTTTCTCGTATATGATCTTTGTGCTCTCTAGAGAAGTTATGCTTCTTAAGACTCGCATCAAACGCCTCTCTACATGATTCTTGATATCCTCCTCCTCAGTGATCTCATCATCATCTATTGTCATATCATTAACATATATAATTTCTTTTTTAATTGTATCCTAGTTAATCTAATTTATATTTTGTTTTTAATTTACTCTTTTATTTCTCTCGTATATGTTCTCTCTGCTCTCTATAAAATTTATGTTTCTCAAGACCCGCATCAAAAACTTCTCTAAATGATTCTTGCTATCCTCCTCCTCATTGAACTCATCATCGTCTAATGTCATATCATTAGCATCTAGAATTTTCATTTTTAAATTAAAATATATCCTAGTTAATCTAATTATTTTTTGTTTTTATTTTCTTTTACTTAAATTGAAATAGATCTTTTTATTTTATTTTCATAATTCTATTTAATTTTATTATACTTTTGTAATCTAAATCGATAAATTTGACCTTTTTTTTAAACCGTATCTAACCAAACAGATAAGCAAAATGGTTAAATATTTTCTAACAATGAAAAACATTAAAAAAAACTTAAATGAATAACATAAAAGAAACTTATTATTTACCTTTTTGATTTTTTGATTTGATTTTTAGTATTCGTAGTTTATCATACAATTTCTTTAATTTAAATGATAAACATAAAATAAACTTATTTTCCTTTTTCTTAATTTTCTTATTTACCTTTTCGATTTTTTATTTTTCTTTCGGTATTAGTAATCGGAAAAGAAACTTATTTTCCTTTTCTATTTTTAAAACTATTTTTTTATTTTCCTTCTAGCACTAGTAATTGATCATATAATTTTTTTAATTTCAATGAAACTTAATTTAAATGAAAAACATAAAAACAACTTATTTTCTTTTTTTCTTAAGTTTCTTATTTACCTTTCCGACTTTTTATTAATAAAAAAAAGAAACTTATTTTCCTTTTCTATTTTTAAAACTAATTTTCTTATTTTTCCTTTTCTATTTTTAAAACTAATTTTTTGATTTTCCTTCTAGTATTATAAATTGATCATACAATTTATTTAATTTAAATAAAACTTAATTTAAATAAAAACATAAAAAACTATTTTCTTTTTTCTTAATTTTTTATTTATCTTTTCGATTTTTATATTAATCAAAAAGAAACATATTTTCCTTTTCTATTTTTAAAACTAATTTTTTGATTTTCCTTTTAGTATAGTAATTGATCATACCATTTACTTAAAACTTATTATTTACCTTTTTGATTTTTTGATTTTCCTTTTATTATTAGTAATTGATCATACAATTTCTGTCATTTAAATGAAAAACATAAAATAAACTTATTTTCTTTTTTCTTAATTTTCATATTTAATTTTTTTGATTTTTTTATTTTCTTTTTGTATTAGTAAAAACACACTTATTTTCCTTTTTTATTTTTAAAACTAATTTTAAGATTTATGTAAACATTATGTTAAAATCTAATTGGTTGAACACGTGTCAAAATCTTATCGATTAACTTGCCATATGTCGCGATTATGTGAATTAGCAATTTTGATGCATCCTACTTTATATAATAAGATATAATAATAATAATTATTTACCTTTTTGATTTTTTGATTTTCCTTTTATTATTAGTAATTGATCATACAATTTCTGTCATTTAAATGAAAAACATAAAAGAAACTTATTTTCCTTTTTCTTAATTTTCATATTTAATTTTTTCGATTTTATTATTTTCTTTTTGTATTATTAAATAGACACTTATTTTCCTTTTTTATTTTTAAAATTAATTTTTAGATTTATGTAAACATTATGTTAAAATCTAATTGGTTGAACACGTGTCAAAATCTTATCGATTAACTTGCCATGTGTCGCGATCATGTGAATTATTAACTTTGATGCATCCTACTTTATATAATAAGATATTAGTAATCGACTATATAATTTTCTTAATCTATTTAAAATACATAAAAGAAACTTATTTTCCTTTTTTGTTTTATAAAACTAATTTTTAGAATTATGTTAATATTATGTTAAAATCTAATTGGTTTAATTTTTTAACACGTGTCAAAATCCAATCGATTAACTTGACACGTGTCACGATCATGTTAAAAGCTAATTTTGACGCATCTTACTTTATATAATAAGATGTTGGATAAGCATCAAAAACACCTTGCAGCCCAAGAGATCTCTAACAAGTTGGTTAGGATAAGATAGGCCTAAAAGTAAAACTTCTATTGTCATTAGAAATAGAAAAGATTAGTTCTATTTCCAATAGGAATAGAAATAGTAATAGCAAAGTTGTGCTATCTCTATAAATATCATTGTCGAGTTGTGACAATAGGTTATGAGGAAAACTGTTTAGTTTTGAACTATTTTCTAAATATAATAAAAAGAGTTATTCTTTAAGTTTCTTTATTTGGTATCAGAGCGGTTTGAGAGAGTCGGCGGCGATAATAGTATACCCGAGACATGAGTGATACTATCAATCCTCCAAAGCCGAAGGAGAGTGTACCGTCATCGGTTCTCTGTCCGATGTTAAATTCATCAAACTACACGGTGTGATCGATAAGGATGAAGGTGACCTTATGTGTTCACAAGGTATGGGAGACAATCGAGCCCGACTCATCTGTAGCATATGGGAAGCAATCAAAGAGTAGACATCTTGGAGCAGATCGAGTTAAAGAGGCTAGACTCCAAACCCCAATGTCCGAGTCCGAGCGATTGAAGATGAAAGACTCGAACACGATTGATATCTTTCGGGGAAGTTATCATAACTAGCCTCAAAATCTGCAGCCCTACGTCAACACATCCGAGAGTGTGTTGAAGATGATCAAATTGAAGTTGAGCATGTATTCGGAGAAGAACAGTGTGCGGATATACTAACAAAAGTTACAAAATCCCTTGGAAGAATCAAGTTTAGAAGGATGAGAAGTTTGATTGGAGTTCAAGACCTCTAGAAGACTGACTTGAAGTTTAACGGGGTGAATGTTGGATAAGCTTCAAAAACATCTTGCAGCTCAAAAGATCTCTAACAAGTTGGTTAGGATAAGATAAGCTTAAAAGGAAAATTTATATTGTCATTAGAATTAAGAAAGAGTTGTTTCCTATTTCTAATAGAAATATAAATAGTAATAGAAAAGTTGTGCTATCTCTATAAATACCATTGTTGAGTTTTGACAATAGATTATAAGGAAAAGTTCTTAATTTTGAGCTATTTTCTAAACATAAAAAAGAGAGTTATTCTTTAAATTTCTTTATAGTATGCATGTACATTGCTTGTCTATGTCTATTGAAACCAATTCAAAATCAATTAGTAATTAGTGGTCCCAAGACAAACTAACTAGTTCATCTTGAATTCGCATCCGCAAGAATTAAATATTCACAGGGAACAAAGAATATGAAAAAAAAAAACTGAGGAATCTGTATGGTTCTTTTTGACGAAAATGGTGGTGGCGTAGAACAATGCGAGTTTCCTGAATTCTTTCTACCATTGAGTTAAACAGGTGAGAGAGACCATATCGTTTATTAACATGAGGAATCTCACTAACAAGATTGGTTAGAAAATATGTATTATATCAAACTAAATTATAAAATAGCCCTGTTCGTAAGTTTGACGCTGCAGCAGCCATTGCGTTCAAAAAATTAAAGCTGTGAGTGTACATTCTTGAGGCCCAAGTATGTGGAGAATAAGTTGCAGAGAGACGCAAGGTGATGACGCCGATCACTCCAACTGCCGCTGCTTTTTTTCAGCGGCACGGATGGCACTGGTTTTCTGCCTAAAATGAGTCGCAGCGTTAAAGATGGGAAGAGGCGAAAACTTTTTTGTCGTTGGTAATAATGTATTTTTTTAACGCCACCGCTGCGGCAGCGTCGTCCTTACGAACATGGCTAATATCTTGTTGCTTTCGTCTCTCAATGATCTCTCTCTCTCTCGATTGAACATGACATACACGACACTAGATCTACGAATTACTCTTGCCCGAAAACTATATTTTTTTTTCAATTTTTTTTTCTTTAGAGTGCCACAAAAGTATTATGGGTTTGGGGATTTATAAATCGTCAGGATCGGCTTTGCGTATAAATAAAGATATTAGAAATATATAATCCAACAATTTGGTAGTTGAACAACTAATAGCATAAAAACTCAAGCACGCATAGGGCATCTATATGTATTTAAGGTAGAGCCTTGTAGGAGAAGCCATTAACAGTGAAACCTCCATCAACGCAAATAGTTTGACCTGTTATATAAGAAGCTGCAGGTAGACAGAGAAATGCCACAAGCGACGATACTTCATTTGCCTCTCCAACACGCCCCATTGGTGTCACACTCTCCACCTTTTCTCTTACATCTTTATCACTAAGAAACTGAAACATTTCCACATAATTAAACAACAACAAAAAAAAAAAATCGTTACTAAATAGTAGTTTATCATTTTTCTTCACGGTATTAGTGAGATTTCTTGTTTTCTATATTTCTTACACTTTTAGTTGTAGGAGTTGTGATGTACCATGGACAAACTGAGTTAGCCCTTATATTATCACTCGCCCACTCGCACGCCAAATTTCTCGCCAGCTGATTCAGGGCTCCTGGAATTCACACATTTATATGTCTCAAAAAAAAAAAGGAACATTAATTTTTTTGGAGAATGCATATAAACATATATGTATATATACCTTTGGTTGCTCCATAGATAGATGAAACCCTCAAATTCACAACCCCTGCAACAGAAGACATGAACACAATGCTCCCTGAACCAGAGGCTTTCAACAAAGGGTGCGCTAGCTGTGAGAGATGGAAAGCTGACTCGAAATTTGTAGCCATCGTAAACGAGAATTCTTCTTCTGTACACTCTGTGGTTGGGGTTATTTTACCCCATCCCACATTGTTTACCTATATACCAACCAAACACAAGATGATTTGGTTCTTTTAGATCCCAAGCTCCAAGAGAGGAGAAGGTTATAGATAAACTTACAAGGATGTTGAGTTTTCCTTGGAATACAGAGGAAACGGTTTCCATGAGTCTCTCTCGTTGGTCACGAGAAGAAACGTCGCAAACAGAAGTTGTAACCTGAAACCCTTTTGCTTGCCATTCAAGTAAACGTTCTTGAAGCTGAGTTTCGTCTCTGGCGCATGTGTGGACTCTTGCTCCCAACATAGCTAGTTCCTCCACTACAGCTTCACTATTCAGAGCACAGAGCACATATTCAATTTTGGGTTTATATATCATTAAGCTTTTCTCTTTTCTGTTATGATTAAGCATCGAAACCATATCAAAAAGATTCATATAATCGATCTGTGATTGAAATGAGAGGTCAGATTCAGTATTGAACTAGTGAGGATTGGTGCTGGCCCTAGGGCTTTGGAGCAACCGGTGACAAGAGCGGTCATGCCTCCAAGGCTCCATCAGGATTTGTGTCTCAAATTCTTTCCCCTGTCTTGGCCACTTCTGGTTATCAGTTTTCTTTGATGAAGATCACAATTCTTCTTATAGAGAATATAATTGACCAAGACGACTAGTTGCGAGGTAACCTCACTGAGGTTTGACCATGAGAAATGAGAATTATACGTGATTGTTTTAAACTTCAGAGCCCCTCATCTTACACAAAATTCCACATCATGATTTGTTCAAACAAAAAAAAATTAAAAAATCACATTATGATAATGATTTTTTTTGATGATACCAAAATCCACTTTATGAATGGAAAATCTTATACGAAATTCCACTTTTATGATGATAATATTTTTTTTGTTCAGTGCGAAATTTGACACAAAATTCCACATTATATGATATTAAAATATTTTGTTCAATGGAAAATCTTATACAAAATCCCAACATTATAATAATGACTTTTTGTGTTCGGTGGAAAATCTTAGCCGAACGGTAAAAAAAAAAACAAATAGTTAAAGTAAATCGACAAGAAACAACTTTGTTTCAAACAAAAAAAAGACACGACTTCTTTATCAAAAAGAAAAAAATGACAAGAAACCAAGATTTATTTAGATAAGATAGGAGAGAATTGGGACTGACCCTAGGCCTTTGGAGCCACCAGTGACTAGAGCGGTCATTCCTCCAAGATTCCATCTAGGTTTGTCTCTCAAGCTTTCCCCTGCCTTAGCCATTTCTGATTATGATTTCTTTTCCTGGAGATCTGAACCTCGCAGCATATCATAATGATAATGACCGACAGTATATATCATTAGACAGTCTTGCGTCTCTTGACCACACATATTGAACTAGGCGTGTAGGAAAGTTTTTTTCACGTTTTCGATAGGCACGAATCAAAATAGTGGGCCTTGATTAAGGTTTAGGCCCAAACTACATGCCAAGGTTTAGGGCCCAACTACATGGGAGCAGACGATTTTGTTTAGTTTATTGTGTTTAATGTTATCACAATTCACAAACTTAAACAAACTACTTATTTAATTTTTTGTATTTTTGTTTATTTTCATAAAATCTACCATCCATAAATATTGTCATTATCTAGAATTAAAAAATATTTTTATTTTATAATGGATTAGTTTGTATAGATATTAACAACTATCGCTAATGTCATATATATTTTGGTCTTCTCATATCCATTTATTTATTTATTTTTATTACCATTATTAGATTTATTAATATAGTTTGCAAAAAAAAATATTTAATATTAAATGAAATATATCAAAATATTATAATTATACATATCATTCATAATTATAAGTTTAGTTTCATATTATTTTAAAAATAGTGTGCGTTTGTTTTATCTTTATAATTATAAAAAAAAAAAAAAATTGATTCTATGATACATAGATTTTAGATAGTTAGTATCAATGTATAATTAAAAAAAATTATCGTCGGGATGGAGATCAGGTGTTACTAGGATTGAGAATTCAGTTAAGAAGCTGCTATATACATAGGCAAAATGGAGTTTTATTTATAAGTGAAATGATTAGAAAAGAGTAATTTATCTTTTATCTTTAGTTTAATCTCATGTAACAAATTTAGATCTCCAAAGCAAAATACTGTTTCTCGAGCTTAAGACAGGTTTTCGTCGTTTGAGTCTGATGCATAAGAATGTGTCGTTAGAAGTTCTTGATGAGACCAACATACAAGTCTCGGCTCAAGGCTGTGGCTGATAGGAGTAACCATTGACAGTGAGACCTCCATCAACACAAATGGTCTGACCAGTAATATAAGAAGCTGCAGGCAGACACAGAAAAGCCACCAGTGATGCAACCTCGTTGGGCTCTCCAGCGCGACCAAGGGGAGTTCTACCAAACAATCTTTCCTTGAAACTAACGTCCTCAAGATACTTCAAGAAACAAAAAATTGAGAGATGATTAGAGGAATAAATGTTGTAAAACTCATACAAACACAAAAAAATGTTTTTTATGTATTTTTTTTTTTATTACAGGTTGAGACTGACGAGTCTTGACAGCATTAGGTGCAACAGCGTTGGATCTTATGCCGTCTTTTGCCCATTCACATGCCAAATTTCTAGCTAGCTGATTCAGAGCTCCTATAAAAAGAAATCAACAAAAACATAAAATAGAAGAAAACGAAAAAAAGTTGTTGTTGATTAATTAGCTAGTCTTGCAATGAACTTCATGTAGTAGTAAATTTGGTTAGCTTTGGTTAGACTATAAATAGATCCACATTCAAATGATACAACCCCTGCAACAGAGGACATGAAGACGATGCTTCCATAGCCTGAAGCCTTTAGGAGAGGATGTGAAAGCGGGCAAAAATGGTAAGCAGCTTCCAAGTTTGCTGAGATGTGGAAAGCGAAATCGTCTGCCACATATTCTGTTGTTGGCTTTCCGCGAAGTACTCCCACGTTATTTACCTTAAAAAGAAGATTTCTCTTAAAAAAATAGTTCTTTAAACAAATATGCTTAGTTGTTACTACATCAAGAATCATTAATTACTTACAAGAATGTTGAGTTTGCCATCGAACAGCGAGGAGATTGTTTGGATAACTTTCTCTCTCTCGGAACGAGAAGTTACATCACAGAGTGAGCCACTTACTTGAAACCCTTTCTTTTCCCATTCACTTAAACTTTGATTGAGCAAAGCTTCGGATATGTCGCATACATGGATTCTAGCTCCAAAACTAGCTAACTCTTCTACTATGGCATACCTAAACATTCCAAAAACTTATATTCCTTAAAGTTTTGACCATTCAAGATATATATATATATTTTTTTTTTTTTTGTTCTAATTTTTTACCATTCAAGATGCACTACAAGAAAACATGGCAATTTCCGACGGAAGTTCCGACGGATACTCTTCCATCGGAAATTTTCGACGGAATTACGACCATATTGCGACAAAAAAAAGACTGTCGAAAATTCGTTGAAAATTTATGACGAAATCATATCCGTCAGAAATTCGTAAGAAATTTCCGACGGATTTGCGATGGAAAATATCCGTTGGTCCTTTCCGACGGATTTTCGACGGAAATAGAACCATATTGTGATAAAGGAACATACCGTCGGAAATCCGTCGGAAATTAATTTCATTATTTCTTTTATCTCTAATCTTTCATACCCTAAACCACATTTTAATAGATGCCGTCGGAAATCCGTCGGAAATTTCCGACGGATATGTATCTAAAAATAATTTTACAAGTTTACAACGCGTTTTATAAGTATTCGGACATATCCGTTGGAAATCCGTCAGAAATTTCCGACGGATATGTATCTAAAAATAATTTTACAAGTTTACAACGCGTTTTATAAGTATTCGGACATATCCGTCGGAAATCCGTCGGAAATTTCCGATGGATTTCCGACAGCATCTATTAAAATGTGGTTTAGGGTATAAAATTTTAACTCTAATTTTGTTTAAGTCATATAATAAATTTATCGAATGTATAACAATTGTGCAATCTTATCTAAATTTAATCTAATACACATTTATTGGTGTTTAGACAAAAATTTGAAATATGGTTAAGGAGTTAGTATAAGTGTTAGTATTAAGTAATATAAATGTTTTGGAAAATTATATGTTTGATTATGAAAATATTAAAACAATTAGAAAATCTTATTGTTACAAAAAATCAACTTATTTTGTGAATGTAGCATGTTTAGTATTGGTTGATTAACAAAATTTGAAAGGTTGAAACCCTAAACCCCAAATATACCCTAAACCCGTCGGAAATCCGTCGGAAATTTCACGATCCGTGTGATCGTTGACTAACCAATAGAAATACATGCAACAAATAATGAAAGCGCGTACTTTGACCGCGTAAATGAAATTATTATTTAGAATCCGACGGATTTTCGACGGATGTGTCCGTCGGAAATCTTTAATTATTAACCGAAAACCCTTTCTTTTTCTCCATTTCTTCTTCTTCTCTTCTATTTCTTCCATGAATCTCCGCCGCCTCTCTCCAAAAAATCGCCGGAATCTCGACCTCCGCCAACCTAGGACCGCCGGAATCTTGTCTTCTTCAACTCCATAGCATGGATAACTTGTAAGTCTTCTTTTATGCTTTGATTTTGAAGGTTTTTTTTTAATTTTAAAGTTTTTCTTAGATTTTTCATTGTATTTTTGATAGGTGGTTAGAAATTATAATTCAAATGAGATTGTTATATGTTAGGTGATGTTAGAAGGTTAGAAATTAGAATTTTTAGTTGTGAATTTATATTTTAGAGGGTTAGGAATTAGGTTTTTTAGATTTGAGTTTTTAAATCAATTTTGTGTATCAAATAGAATTTTTTTCTTGTTTAGATTAGGTTTATTACAAATATATATGTTTTTTTTCTTAAATTTTAAAATAATGATAGTTTTTTAAAAAACTTTAATGATAGTTTTAAATTAAATTACAATTTTTAATTTTATAAATAGTGTGTTTGTTTAGATTGTTTACAACAATTTCTTTTTTGTTTCACATTTGTTTCATAAATAGTGTGTTTGTTTAAATTGTTTACAACAATTTTTTTTAATTTATTTTTATTATCATAAATTTTCATATTTTATTTTTATTTTCATAAATTTTATTGTTAACTATATTTTTGATTTTAAATTATTTTTATATAATTTGTTTTTTAATTTTCGAAATTAAATCCGTCGGAAATCCGTCGCAAACAGTTCCGTCGGAAATCCGTCGGTAATTCTTCGAAAGCAAATCCGTCGGAAACAGTTTCGTCGGAAATCCATTGGTCTATTTCCATCGGTAATCTGTCGGAAACTTCTTACGGATTACCGACGACTTTTATCCGTCGGAAATTTCCGACGAATATCCGACCACGACAATATTTCCGACGAACTGTAACCGACGAACTGTTTTCGTCGGGTGATGTTAAAATAGAAGCAGAACAAAATGAGTAAAAGAGGTGATATAGATCTAACAGAGAAGAAAGACGAACCCGATTCCGCTGGCTCCACCGGTTACAAGAGCAGTCATACCTTGAAGACTCCATCTTTTATCCATTTTTTGTTTGCCTTTGAGTAGCAATGACCAGAAATGCCACAGATTGTATATATAAAATGAATGTGGATCAGATAAATACGAATTAATTAATGAATTATGTTTGTATGTGTGGTGGAAATGTTAATTATACTGTCGTAAGAGGGGACATGACTAAAATATCTAAGTTAGTGGTCTCACGCAAAAGTAACTTTCATAGCAAAAGTCTTAGACCAAAATAATACTCTCATTTGTCTTTTTCAGTAACTTCACTCACAAGAGACAACTTAAACTAGAAGACGTTACTTTGGTAATGGTGAACAAAATTTGAGTTTAACATATAAAGGCTAAAATCCGTAGAGAAACGTTGTTAATTCAGTAAAAATTAAAATCTTACATAGTTTTCGTAATCATTTAAAATTTATGAATTAATAACGCTCTTGTTTTTGCATTTTTAACTTTAAAACATTTCCTCATCTATCCAAATCTAATATGAAATCCCTCATTAATGAATAATACCGAAAATAAAGTAATATTTAACAAAAGTGGTGGTGGGATAGTAATAATACAAAAGAGATAGTTTTTTGTGTTCCAGATTCAAACTTCTTTTGAGACGGAGCTATATTCTTTAATCGGAATATAAAAAAAGTTAACTCTGATACTGGAAAAGATTATAGATTTAAAATCCGGAAACTTCCACAGTTATTAAAATAAATAAATATAAAAATATTAAATAATTAATACCCGAATTTGGAAATTAGTGATTTAATAACACATAATTTTATTAAAATATATACTCTATTTAGTTATGGAATACTATTTTCTATATGAAATTTTTTTATATCTTAACAAGGTGGTGATGGTCTAATGATAATATAAGAGGATTGGTTTTCTTGTGTTTCGGGTTCAAATTTCTTTTAGGATTGAAGTATATTATTTAAATTATATATTATTTAAATTAAAATATAGAAATTACTAATTCCGGGTACTTAGAGAAGATTATAGATCTTCCATAGTTAATTAAAAAAAAAATTATCTTGTTATTCAGACTTCAGAGTCAATGGAGATAAGAAGTTGCTCGACACAAAGGCACTAAAATAATCAAAAGATTTCAAAGACTTCCCTAAGTCCAAAGGTTTGAGGTTAAATAATAGTGAACACGTGAGATCGATGCTTAATTAAGACACAATTTTTATCTTTTTCTATGTTAGTACAAAACAGAGGATGAAGGAGAAACATTTTGATGCATGTGAGTCTATCCGAGAGATATTGCTGCAAGTTCTTGGCGTTGCGGGTGAAAGAGTTGTGCTCTCTAAGGTTCTTGTGTGTAACTGAATATTCTATTAAAAAAAGATTGCATCTCCGCAATGGAAATGTCATCTCGTTCATGTTTTCGTGCATAAACTCATAGCGTGAGAATTTTTATTAGAGAGAAAACATTATTTGAGAGTTTAAGACGAAGAGACAAATAGCGACAAGGCCAATCTCAAGCCTGTGGTTGATAGGAGAAACCGTTAACAGTGAGACCTCCATCAACACAAATGGTTTGACCTGTGATGTAAGAAGCTGCGGGTAGACACAAGAAGACCACTAGTGATGCAACTTCATTCGGCTCTCCAGCGCGACCAAGTGGGGTTCTACCGAACAATCCTTCCTTGAAACTCACGTCATCAAGATACTTTGAAAAACAAAATAGAGAGATCATTAGAGGAATTGATTGTTGTTACATTAACACACAAAAAAAAGTAAAAAGTTGTCTTTTTCTTTTTTATTACAGGTTGAGAAAGAGGAGTCTTGATGATATTTGGCGCAACAGCGTTTGCTCTTATGCCGTCTTTTGCCCATTCACATGCCAAATTTCTTGCTAGCTGATTCAGAGCTCCTGCAAAAGACTTTTATTAGGAATCAACAAAACAAAACAAGAAAAAAAAACTTGCCTCTAGTAGTAACTTTGGTTATAACCTTTCGTTAAACTATAAATGGATCCACCGGTGACTGATACAATCCCCGTGACAGAGGACATGAAGACGATGCTTCCATATCCAGAAGCTTTCATCAGAGGATGTGAAAGCTGGCAAAAATGGTAAGCAGATTCCAAGTTTGCTGAGATGTGGAAAGAGAAATCGTCTGCCACATATTCTGTTGTTGGCTTTCCGCGAATTACACCGACGTTGTTCACCTATGTTGAACACAAAACGAAGATTTCTTACTAAAAGCTTCTTTAAACAAAAATATGCTTAGCTTAACTGTTTCTATATTGAGTTTCATTTTACTTACTAAAATGTTGAGTTTGCCATCGAAAAGCGAGGAGACAGTTTGCATCACTTTTTCTCTCCCGGGTCGAGAGGTTACATCACAGACTGACCCACTCACTTGAAACCCTTTCTTTTCCCATTCGCTTAAACTTTGATTGAGCAGAGTTTCAGAGATGTCACATACATGGATTCTCGCTCCAAAACCAGCTAACTCTTCTACTATGGCATACCTAACCGTTCCATATATCAAAATATTATAAACTTTTAGCCATTCAAAATGTTAAATGGAAGCAGAACAATGGGTAAAAGAGAAAGACGAACCCGATTCCTCTGGCTCCACCGGTCACAAGAGCAGTCATACCTTGAAGACTCCATCTTTTATCCATTTTTTGCATGTAACTAGCAATGACCAGAGATGCCAATGTATATATATATATTCAGTGAATATGGATCATATAAATTCGAAGTAATGAGTATATTTGTATGTGTGGTGGAAATGTTATGCAGAGAACATGACTAAAATATCCAAGTTAGTGGTCGGTCCCAAGCAAAAATGACATGTATAAAGAAAATCTTCGACCAAAACTTACTCATTTGTCTTTTTCAATAAATTCACTCACGTGAAACTTGTTCAACTAGACGTAAGAATTGTGTGACAAATTTTGGTAAAACATTACAGGTACTTAGATTACACAACGTTCCACTGTCTTCCAAAAGTCTTACACATCGATAGGCTTCTTATTTCTTCGGTACAATTTGTAACGCCATGACCATCTCTACTAGTGGATTCCCACGTCTTCTCTTGATCCGTAGATCCATTCATATCCAACGGTCGGTGCGTTAAAGGGAAGTTTCAAAAATTATGAAATAGTGACTGTGCAATCACCACGTGATCTTTTCTGTGGTTTGTCATCACTCACACGATATCGAAAATTATTTTCCAATATATCATTTATCCTAATACTATTTCAATTCAAACACGCTTAACTTTGAAAATCTCTTAAAATAAGTGACCGAAAAAATAAGTACATTTTAGTAACATAGATAGTGAAATCAATTCTCTTAAACCTTTGCACATATACATTCATATTCCTCAATATTCCTTAAACCGGGATGTTAAACAACTTCTCTTCAAACTTCTATTTTTGGAAATTATTACTTTCCTTTGGAACATTTTTATGCTTTGGAAACTCCGAAGTTAGTACGAAGGGTAAAGAGTTTTTTTTTTATTATTACTAATGATTTTATCGAGTGGAGCAGAAAGGCAAATGTTCCTTTCATAATTTTGGTGTGACAAATGGGGATCTTGAATTGTCAAGGCTTACTTCTTTGTTATAAGAAACATCTTTGGTGCTATTATCTTTAAATTCTTAATGTATGACTTTAAAATCTCATTCGTTTGTTTCATGCTTTCTAGTGGTTGTCTGTCCTATTCATTATGTATAATTTCTACAACTACGGCCCTAAGGAACGCCATTTCTCTCTTCTGTTGATAGAGTTTCATGACTTTGGAATTCAAATAACTAGAGAGATAATAATTAATAACCAAATGAATTATAAAACGATAGTTTGAAACTTTGAATGATGGCACATATGATCTCTCTTGATATTAATTGGTCACACATATGATCTATAATGTATGTCCCTAAAGTATCAATGTCATTTTCTGGAAATTTCAAGTCCCAAATACAGAATTTAACCCCTACTAGAACATGCAAACATGAAAAATAAACGTCAAATAACTTCCACGTTAGACTTGAGTTAAAGCATATTAATGCTAATAATCATTTGGATAATGATATTTACAATGGTGTCAATTCAGCAAAAGAGCAACCACTTGACATTAGTTTGGCATTTTTTGTGTCAATTGTCTAAAATGTCGTTTTAAGAAAGCGAACTCTCTACCAGTACCAGGGACCAATCAAGATTACTGGTCAAAAATAGTAGGATATGTTTTTTGAGCCATTGGTAAACATTGAAGACCTCATAAACTTAGGAAAAAAAAACAAATAATCAGGAAACAGAAAACAGAGCAATGTCTGATTCAAGCATGTGGTTGATAGGAGAAGCCATTAATAGTGAAACCTCCATCAACACAAATGGTTTGACCAGTGATATAAGAAGCTGCAGGTAGACACAAGAACACCACTAGTGATGCAACGTCACTCGGCTCTCCGGCACGACCAAGTGGTGTTCTGTTGAACAATCCCTCCTTGTAACCCACGTCATCAAGATACTTTAAGAAACAAAAATTGATAAATGATTAGAGAAACTGAGGTTTTTAAGTTCACAAAATTGAAAAATAAGTAAATAGTTGTCTTTTTTTTCTTCTTCTTATTACATATTGAGACAGAGGAGTCCTGATAACATTAGGAGTAACAGCGTTGGATCTTATGCCGTCTTTTGCCCATTCACATGCCAAATTTTTAGCTAGCTGATTCAGAGCTCCTACAAAAGAAATCAACAAAACATATACATATGAAAAAGAAAAACAACAACTTCTTGTTGATTAGTCAGTGTTGAAATGAACTGCATCTAGTAGTAACTTTGGTAACCTTTCGTTAGACAATAGATGGATCCACAATCAACTGATACAATCCCTGCAACAGAGGACATGAAGACGATGCTTCCATATCCTGAAGCTTTTAAGAGAGGATGTGAAAGCTGGCAAAAATGAAAAGCAGATTCCAAGTTTGTTGAGATGTGGAAAGCGAAATCGTCTGCCACATATTCAATCGTTGGCTTTCCGCGAAGTACTCCCACATTGTTCACCTATATAAGTTGAACAAGAAAGAAGGATGTTTTCAAAGTTTTCTTTAAACGAATATGCTTAGTTGTTAACTATATCAAGAATCATTTATTTTACTTACAAGAATGTTGAGTTTGCCATCGAACAGCGAGGAGACTTTTTGTATCAAAGTTTCTCTAGCGGGACGTGAGGTTACATCACAAACTGAGCCACTCACTTGAAACCCTTTTTTTTCCCATTCACTTAAGCTTTCATTGAGCAAAGCTTCAGAGATGTCACATACATGGACTCTAGCTCCAAGACTAGCTAACTCTTCAACTATGGTATACCTTAACATTCAAGAAACATAAACTCCTTGAAATCTTGACCATTCAAGATGTTATATAGAAGCAGGCTAAAAGAGAAAGAGACGAACCCGATTCCGCTGGCTCCTCCGGTTACAAGAGCTGTCATACCTTGAAGACTCCATCTTTTATCCATTCTACTTGCATATGACCAGAGATGTCACAAATCTTATTATATACAAATGATTGCAGACACAATTATTTATTACTTTTCAGTATTTCCCATTGACACCCACGTACTTATTTATTCTCTTCAATAGAACCCGACAGATTATTTTCTATCAAGAAAGACTAGAATCGCTCTGGCTACTGTTGCTCTGGCTACTGGCTTAGTGGTTTTCATTTAGTACCAAACTCAAAGAGCAAGAACCAAGGGTACTAAAATCAATCTTACTTTAAAGATCATAGATTGGTAGTTCAGTTTGGACTAATGGCTATGGCACGTGGATGTTGTGAATTATTGGTGGTACTGTAGATTTTTAAAAAAGACTTCTTGCTTTCAAGATAAGTGTGAATTATTATTGATAGTCAGTATTTGTGGTGGAAAACGTTATGCAGTTGTAAAATATCTAAGTTACGGCCCAAGGCAAGAAAAAAAGACTTTTATAATCAAAATCTTGGACCAAAACTCTCTCATTTCAGTCATTTGTCTTTTCAATGCCACATATGATCCTTGATATTGTGAGATTAGTCACTCATTTCTTTGACAACGCTGATCCGAAACTCTAATTGAGTGGAGACGATGTTGAAATCCTTTTCATAGATTCGAGCTTATATAGATCTTATATATATACTATTTGATGAGGAAGCAAACAATAACTTTAACAATCACCCTGTCTATGTTAGTATTTTGATTTGACTCTTAATGTCATTTAGAGATAAAGGAATATATATTTATGGCAACCAAAATAGCACCAAGTTATTCCTAAACTTGAAGTTTTCATACATGGAAATATGGAATAGTTCATCTTGGGTTAAGCATGCAAGCTGATATCTAGAACCGCACCAATGGCTTTATAGATTTTTGTTGTGAAATAAGAACGAAAAAACAAAGAAACGAAACATTTGAGGCGAAATACCTTTTTAAGTTTTTCTATTAACTCGTGTGATAATAATTTACAACCCTAACACCTTGTATTTATAAGTCCCAAAACCCATTCCTAACACCATTGCTATGTGCCCTTCAGAGAGCTAGCCCTTTTACAGTTGTGCTTCTGATTAGAGTCACCTTGGACAACAGTTTTCATTATTACTCGAAACTGAAATGTTGTAAAAGAGGAGTTCCCTTGCTTCAAGCCTTTGGCTGATAGGAGAAGCCATTAATAGTGAGACCTCCATCAACACAGATTGTTTGACCTGTTATATAAGATGCTGCAGGTAAACACAAGAAACCCACAAGTGAAGCCACTTCCCTCGGTTCTCCAACACGCCGAAGTGGAGTTCTACTGAACAAACCTTCCTTGAAACCAACGTCATCGAGATACTTTAAGAAACAAATTTGAGATATGATTAGAGGAATTGAGGTTGTGCATAAATTCACAAAAAAAAATGTTAAAGCTGTCTTTTCATTTTTATTACAGCTTGAGCCAGAGCAGTGCTGATAAAATTAGGAGCAACCGCGTTGGATCTTATGCCGTCTCTTGCCCATTCACATGCCAAATTTCTTGCTAGTTGATTCAAAGCTCCTGTACATACACACACATGATGACGACTTATTTATATATACATGATGAGAACACACACACATATATATATCCAGTCTTGCTAGCTATTGAAAAAAATATATAAAAATCAAGACTTGTTGTGAAGTGCGTCTAGTAATACTTAGAGCATCTCCATCAAGGACCAATGGAAATGCTCTTAGGACAGTATATGTACCTTTGGTTAAACCATAGATGGATCCACAGTCAATTGATACAATCCCTGCCATAGAGGAGACGAAGACGATGTTTCCAGATCCAGAAGCCTTTAAAAAAGGATGTGAAAGCTGGCTAAGATGAAAAGCAGACTCCAAATTTGTTGAGATAAGGAACGAGAAATCATCAGCAACGTATTCTGTTGTTGGCTTTGTGAGAATCGCACCAGCGTTGTTAACCTATAATATATATATAAAGAGTTAAAAAAAGAAGAAGCAATACTGTTCATATGTAAGCTCTACAAGTTATCTACAATTAAGATGTTTACTTTCTTGAAACTAAAATTTACATACAAGAATGTTCAGCTTGCCATCAAATAGAGAGGAGACGTTCTGCATGAGTGTTTCTCTCTCGGGACGAGAGGATACATCACAGATTGAACCACTCACTTGAAACCCTTTCTTTTCCCATTCACTTAAACTTTGATTGAGCAGTGTTTCAGATATGTCGCACACATGGACTCTAGCTCCAAAACTAGCTAACTCTTCTACTATTGCAAACCTAGACATTCAAGAAGCGTAAACTCCTTGAAATCGTGATCAGTCAATATGTTAAATAGAATCAGAACAATGTGTGAAAGAGAAGACGAACCCGATTCCTCGGGCTCCACCGGTCACAAGAGCAGTCATACCTTGAAGACTCCATCTGTTGCTATCCATCATTAACTATTTGACTTATCCTTAACAATAAATCTCACAGATTATATTAGATGAAGGTAGAGCACATGACACTAGCTACAACCTCTCTTTGTGTGGAGGAGATATTAAACATCCATAAGAAACCAACAAAAATTTGATAAACATTGGGCAGCCTCTGAGAGTGACATCTGCAGAGTTTGATTGACACGCAAGTTAAGTAGGGACCTACCTTTTGACACCAATACTGATTCTGGCGGTAACATCCAACTTTCATTCATGTCTATTCTCCAAATTATGCCAAAAAAAAATTAAGTTTTGAGAAAGAAATTGAAAATTTCATCATCATCTTCTCCAAAGTTTTCTTTTAGCTTTCAGTAACATCCCAAATTCAGGTCACAAGATCTTTAGCTAGGTTATACCGTTGTAGTAGTTGGAAACAATACAAATAAATAAATGTATGACTAAGTACAGATTAGTAGTATGCTTAAGGAATTGTATATCCCAAATGTGGCAGTAAAGAAGATTGTGAAAATTGTTTCAAAAAATGGCAGATATGGATTCTTGATCCGAAACTATGACATGCCTAGAATTTGAGAACTTATGTTGATCTTTGCTTAGTTAGGATTTGGACCATATCTCTAGAAAAATGCAAGACCATTCCTTACTCATAATGCATTCTTATAATAAATCTGCAGAAGCAAAATAGTATTTGCGTCGAGTCCTATGATTTTACTAAACCAAACCAGACACTACATCACTTGTTGAGACACCAAACCACACCATTAGGTTATTGTCCAAAGTGGATAATGAATCCAAACATATCTGTTCTAAGGCAGAGGCCTGAAGGAGAAACCGTTGACAGTGGCACCTCCATCGACGCAGATGGTTTGACCTGTAATATAAGAAGCTGCAGGAAGACAGAGAAATGCCACAAGCGAAGACACATCATTTGCTTCTCCAATACGTCCTACTGATGTCCTACGCTCCGCTTCTTTTTTAAACACTTCATCATTGAGATACTAAAATGATTTTGACGTAAGTTAAAAATTGAGAAGTAATCATACAATACATTTCTTTTTCATAGCACTAGGGGGAACTTTTTTATTTTGGCCTTACATTGTTAGTTAAAGGAGTTGTGATGATCCAAGGACAAACAGAGTTAGCCCTTATGTTGTCGCTTGCCCATTCGCAAGCTAAGTTCCTAGCCAGCTGATTCATGGCTCCTGAAATGCGTTTGTACTTAACACTTACGTAAGCATCAAAATGAAAGCGAACGTTGTTTTAAGAGTGTACATATAGGGTACCTTTGGTTGCTCCATAGATGGATCCGCCACTCATATGCACAACTCCAGCAGCAGAGGACATGAGCACAATGCTCCCTGAGCCAGAGGCTTTCAACAAAGGGTGCGCGAGCTGTGAGAGATGAAAAGCTGACTCGATATTCGTAGCCATCAGAAACGAGAAGTCTTCTGCTGTATACTCTGTGGTCGGCTTTGTTATACACGTTCCCGCATTGTTTACCTATATTATACATAGACCCAAACCAAATACATAATTAAAACATGATTTGCTTTTTTCAATCCAAGCTCGAGGAGGAGGAGCTTATATATGTATACTTACGAGGATGTTAAGTTTTCCTTGGAAGGCAGAGGAAACGGTTTCCATGAGTTTCTCTCGTTGGTCACGAGAAGAAACATCGCAAACGGAAGTGGTGACCTGAAACCCTTTTGCTTGCCATTCTCGTAAACGTTCTTGAAGCTGAATTTCGTCTCTGGCACATGTGTGAACTCTTGCTCCCAACATAGCTAGTTCCTCAACCACAGCTTCCCTATTCATAACACACATATAACATAATGTTGCAAGAACAGTCCTGTTTCTTCGAGGTTGTGTTCGTTTAACACTGAAATACTATCAATGACAATGTAAATCTATAATTGAAATGAGAACTCAGATTGACTATGTGAGTACTAGGTGAGGAGAGTTGGGACTGACCCAATTCCTTTGGTTCCACCGGTGACAAGAGCGGTCATTCCCTGAAGACTCCACCTGTTATCCATCTCTATGTATGACACTGCATCCAAAGAAACAATAAGATGATGAACTAGAAGTTTAGACAGTAAGCAAGTGGATGGTTAGCCAAGAGCTCTATGAAACATACAGTTGACGATGGTTCAGGACAATAGGAGACAAAGCTGGATCTCTCCTTATAAGAGACTTGCAGATATTTCATACAACAAAAGTAATATCTACAAGTTTTCCAAAGGACCATGCGCTCCAAGGCACCCTCAGCTACTTTCGTTCACAGTAAAGACCTCAACTACTTTATTCGACTTTAAATGAAACTAACCAAAATTCATATATATATGGCGTTGTCAAAAGCATGCCAGCAATGTCTCCATGTTGGGAAAGGGCTAAACGTTTTACACATTTAAACAAAGGTTTGCGTAAAGTACGCACCAAACTCATGTCTCTGATGTATCTTCATTTGTATAGCCTACTGATGCTGTGAATCTTGCATGCTTGTTACTTGCAAGGATGATGAGTATCCCTGGAAATTGAGTGGAGGCAATCTCCGTCAGTTTAACACGTGATTTAGATAGTGTAATCCAGATGTATAAAGCTTTTTAGGTATCTATAAAGCGCATTTACCAAATGTTCCGCGCATAGCATTTGAAAAACGTTTTGGACCGACTTTTTATTTATTTTGTATCACTCAAATTTTAATCAAATTAATTTAGATTTTGTATAGTTTATTTATTCCGCTCTAGATCTTTTGTATAAATATTTAAAAGCATGAAAATTATTTATATAATTTTTAAATCAGATACCAATACATTTGATTATATTTTTTTCATCTTGGACGAAAACTTATTTTTCACAACAACATTTTCTGGTAGTACACTGGCCTAGAAACCACCCATTTTTGCGACAAAAGTCATTGCAACCTCTGTCCCCTCCATCAATACACGGTTTTGGTGGGATACAAAAAAAATCCTGCTTTATTTCATAACCGATTTATGAATAAAAAAAAAAATATTAGATCAATATGAATATTCAATAAAATGACAAAATCATGCTCATATTTAAAAATGGAGGTATGAAAATAAACTATTACCCGGTACAGTACTAGGAATTGTAGTACGACAATGAATAAAAGATATGGTAAATAAAATAGTGAAAACAAACACGATTAAAGTCTTCATAGGGAGCGCCATTTTTAAATAGTCTCTTTGCTTTCTTCAATAAGTTTTTCTTTACTTAGACTGATTTATATAATAACACAAAATATGTAAAACAAAGTATTGTCTTGGTCAAAGAGAAGGAACATACTATATCCTTTCATTTCCATATAGATTTATAGTCAAAAGACACACCTAGAATTTAATGATTTCTTACCTAATTTGTACGTTTGAACATTAGTGACATGATGATACTTACTGTTTATGTATAGTCAAATACAGTATGAAATTTGTTTTCCCCATATTTAATTGAATTTTTGAAATCGAATTTGCAAAATTTTAGTGTTTTGTAATTCGAAATTATTGGTAGAGATTATTTGATATAACACAACACAAGTGTACGTATGAGCTATAAACTCATTCGCAATTTCTAACCAGTAGATGGACCCATTCACACATGCCAACTTACTGTCTCACTAGTTTTCGGTTTTTCGCTATTCCCAAATGCTCACTTTAAGAATCTCGCAGTAATTGTTAGCATCAAATATGTCTTCGGGATCAAAGTAAATATGCTAAATATGATTACACCAGTTTTAATGATGTAGAACAAAGAAGAACCAAATAATAGTAGAGACTAGTAAACAAGGAACTAGTTTAAGAGAGGTACGCAAATATAATCAACTATAACTAAAGTGGTAATTGGTAAACACAATCTCTCCGAAAATTTTAGTGTTTTGTAATTCGAAATATATATTGCTTGACATGACTCACAATGAGTAATATGAAACTGTAAAAAAAGTAATAGACAAAAAGGTTCGATTCCAAAGGAGTTTTTATTTATTATAATCCCGTCCGTACATACATGTCAATGTTGTAATTGTCTAAATTGATCAATAGTTAAATTTAAATATAGAAATATTTCTAACTTTTGTCAGAGAAATTGATCGTACATGAGTTATGAGAGCTATAATTATATAATTCAAAAAAAAATAATAAAAAAATGCTTACGTAAATTGGTTAAAAACAAACAAGAGACTTCATGTTCTTTAAAATCATCTTGACCTTAGTTAATGTCAAGGCGTTGATCAGGACTAATGTGACTTGTTTTGTCACGACTCAGGAACGGAGAATCTTCATTGTTCGTTTGGGGATTGTGATTAAGAAAGATAAAGTAACAATTATGGCTTCATATACGCTAAATCATTTAATCTAATTGAACCTTATAAAGAGTGGTTCTAAATGACTATATCAAATACCTTAAAGAGTGGTTCTATAATCATCCATCTAGTTTTCTTTTTACAACAAAGACACTATATATTAAAGTTTATGTTGCAAAGATATTTGGTTCGAGAGCCATCCATCTTGGAACTTGAAAGTCTATATAGGAAAATACATCGGCTCGCAGACGAGCTTCTTTAACAAAATGATGACATTTAAAACACGAGGAAGAAAACGAAGCTCAAAATAATGAAAATATTATTTAACCATGGAAAATTACTCTATTTCTGAATTAAATGCCGGCCATTCTTCTTCTTCAAACACTTTATAAGTTGAAGACAATCTGTTTCAAAAATCATTGAGAAGAAACCTAGATGAGACGCCGACTTCATCGTTCAAATCAAGTATTTGCTTTCGCATGGAGAACACAGAAAACATTAGCTTGTGCTAGCAATCCGTACATTTTGCTTTCATCCTCAAGCTCCAGGACCATACCCCTGTCAAACACATCTCCATCAGCCATCCACAACCATCAATCTGGCAGTCATCTATCTAATTTGTTGACTACATTATTTTATTTGAAGAGTAACCCTCCTTTTCTCAACATAAGAAAATAGTGAAAACAAACACGATTAAAGTCTTCATAGCGAGCGCCATTTTTAAATAGTCTCTTAGCTTTTTTTCAATAAGTTTTTTCTTTACTTAGACTGAATATATATAATAACACAAAAATATGTAAAACAAAGTATTGTCTTGGTCAAAGAAAAGGAACATGCTATATCCTTCCATTTCCATATAGATTTATGAGAAATTGCAAAATCTAACCCTCAATAATCTGACAATTAACCGACCAAAAAGTTAAAAATCTGACACAAACTATTTATGACAAAAAAACGTTTTTGTCCTTTTCTAATGTCTGTTTACAAGTTACAGCGATAACGCCGATGGCAACGATGATGATAACAGTTATAACAGAGGCGGCGACGATGATGACGGTGATGACCGTAACGTATGGCGACGGCGATAGCGACGATAACGCTGGTAGACGGTGGCAACAATAACGTTAGTGATAATATTGGTGACGATTAGTTAAGTAGTTATCGAAATAATTTTGTATAACTTGTAAAGTTAACAAAGTTAGTTAATCAATAATTCATAGTTTTACAAAATTATAATAATGTTAGCACGATAGATATCACGATAATAAAGTTAACATGATAGTTTTATGATATGATAACAGACTTACCACAATATTTACTATGATATGCTAATTGGGTTAACACGTTAACTGCATGATAACAGTGTTAGAGATTGGTTGAACCTCAAATAAACAGTGTAGAGAACGGTTGATGAATAGTGTCTCCGATCTATAATGATATCATAGTAGTTAGCATAATAACAAAATCGTTGGACTTTTTTTTTATGTTAAAAAATAGGGATAAAAGCGTCCACGTTAGGAAACTAAAAATCCCTCCACCTAATTTTTAGTCAACTGTCGCCACATTCTTCATTTGTCCATTATCTAGGGTCACAAGTTAAATTCACCCTAGATTTATAGTCAAAAGACACACATAAAATTAATTATTTCTTAGATCATCTCCAAAAGGAACCTCAAATCTTCAAATTTGAAGTTTTGCTCACTCCAAAAGAAACTTCAAAACTTCAAATTTTGAGGTTTTGAATAGTGAAACCTCAAATTTGAGGCTACACTATTCAAAACCTCAAATTTGAGGTTCTATGTTTTTATTTGCACTTTTAGTCCTTCTAATTAGTTATGTCATAAAAAATATCTTAATAGTTTTCCTGTTTATCATTTTAACCTTATAATTATATGTTTTATTAGTATTTTACATATATGATTATAAATTTAACTTTTACACTTAAAGTTAAATAAATAATTTAAAATGACAAAAATATTTATATAAAATAAATATTACATTCCATTCAAAATTAATATTACACAACAATAATTTTGCTTGTAATTTCCGAGTTGGTGTGTGTTTTTTTTTTAAGTTTATGTAATATCATATTATAATGTAATGTTTTATTATATTATTATTTATAAATTTTATGTTAGGCTATTTACAATGGACACAAAAATTTGGACACAAAAAAAAAATCGATCTTTTCTACTCTAATTTTTTATTACTTTTCAATAATCAAGCTATATAGTAAAGTTATATAGTCAATCCATATAATCGACTATGAATCGATATTTTCTACTATGAATCGATATTTTCTACTATGAATCAAGCTATATATTCGAGCTACATTTTTCAACTATATAGTCGAATTATATTCTTCGTCTAAATTAGAAAAACAAAAATATATTAAAAATAAAAATTATGATATAGAGTGGCAGGATAAAGTGTTGAATTGTGTATGTTTTATATTTATTTATAAAGTTATATGATTTTATTTAATTATAATCAATAATAAGGACTAAAATGCAAAATATAATAATATTAAAGTTATATTTAAGATTTTGCTTTTTGAGACAAATAACTTCAAACCTCAAATTTGAGGTTTGGCTAACCTCAAATTTGAAGTCCTTTTTGGAGATGCTCTTACCTAATTTGTACGTTTGAAAATTGGTGACATGATACTTACTGTTTTATGTATAGTCAAATATGAAATTTGTTTTCCCCATATTTAGTTGAATTTTTGAAATCGAATTTGCAAAATTTTAGTGTTTGTATTTGGGAATTATTGGTAAAGATTATTTGATATAACACAAGTGTACGTATGAGCTATAAACTCATTCGCAATTTCTAACCAGTAGATGGATCCATTCACACATACCAACTTACTGTCTCACTAGTTTTCGCTATTCCCAAATGTTCACATCAAGAATCTCGCAGTAATTGTTAGTAGTTCTGGGCGTTCGGGTCTTCGGGTTGGGTCGGGTCGAGTTTTTCGGGGTTCGGATAATTCGTTTGGATTGGATCGGATTTTTCGGGGTTCGGATAATTCGAGTAGGGATGGTTAGGACCATTTAGGACCCAGTTGAAAATCGGGTCGGTTCGGTTCAGGTCTTGTCCGGATCGGGTTCGAAAATTAAATGGTACCCGAGAAAGACCCGAAAATCACTCGGGTTCAGATCAAACCCGGGAATTTTACCCAAAAGAACCGTTTGTTGTGTATGTATGAATGCACAGATTCTAAGACACAATGAAAGTCAAAACCGAGAAAAGGATGACACAGATAACAAACAAAACCAGTGAAGGCTCATTAAAGAAACATAAAGTGTTTGCTATCATAAAAGTCATAACATGAAAAATTGAAAAGTTCCTCAGCTTTCCACCACATTTAAATTCTCATGAAAGCAGAAGGCAGAAAGCTGTTAAGTCTCTCAAATGACCGAATTGTCTTTCACAGGAGAAAGAAGATATAAAACTAAAAGAGCAAAGAAAGGATTCCAAGGGAACTAGTAAATCGACAGAGTCGTCTAATCATGTCGTGGGAAAAAACCGTTTATCGACATTCCTCCATCGACACAAATGACCTGCCCTGTGATATATGACGATGCTGGTAGGCATAAAAAAGCAACTGCAGAAGACACCTCTCTCGGTTCGCCAAGCCGACCAAGAGGAGTTACTGAGTAGACTTCTCCTAGGTAGTCTTTGTTGCTAAGGACCTGAGACCAAAAAAGACATGAATCATCAAACGAGCACATCGTAAACAGAGATGCAAGCAAGTTAGCTAATGAGACCATAGGAAAATTACTTGCTCCACCATAGATGTTTTGATATACCAAGGCGCAACAGCATTGACCCTTATATTGTCCTTGGCCCACTCGCAAGCTAAGCTCCTCGTAAGTTGATTGATTGCTCCTAAAACACAAAGGGAAACAAAACAAACCATAGTCTTATGGTTGATTGCTCCTTGGAGGTCTTTCTTTGTTTCCAGACCAAGTAAGTACCTTTGGTTGCAGATTGGACCGACATATTCTTGAGCGAGACAAAACCAGAGACAGAAGAGATGGATACAACACTTGCAGCCTCAGATGCTCTAAGCATCGGATAAGCAAGTTGGCATAAATGGAAAACCGATTCGAAATTCGTGGAAATGAGAGCTGAGAATTCTCCAGAAGTAAACTCTACCATTGGTTTCCTGATGTTCGTCCCCACATTGTTTACCTAAAAAGCAGAACAAAAATCGAAAACGAATAAACTACTTGAAATCAATTTGCCCTTTATATGTTATAGAATTGTTCTCACAGACATAAAAACGAACACTTTATGTGCACTATAGGAGAACAATGAGATAACACCTTACGAGGATATGGAGCTTCCCGTCGAAGACAGAAGACACAGTTTTCATCAAATTCTCTCGCTGAGTTCGATCAGAGACATCGCAGACCGACCCAGTAACTCGGAAACCGGAACGGTTCAAGTCTCTCAAACAATTCTCGAGCTCGGTCTCGTTCCGAGCGCATGTGTGAACCTCTGCTCCAAGACCAGCTAGTTCCTCCACAATCGCTCGCCTGAACTAACAGTAGAACACGCACACAAAGGTCTGAGAATTGGCGTTTGATAGGCGCGCACACAGTCGTTGAAATTGGATATATGTGTGTGATGAAGAGATACAAACCCGATCCCGCGAGTGCCGCCGGTGACGAGAGCAGACATTCCATGGAGAGACCATCTGTTGTTGGGTGTTGTTGTGGCAATGGAGCTCCGAGATGCGCAACGGATGAGGAAAGAGGATGCTGATGATTGGGGTTGTATGCGCTTGAAAGAGATGTATAAGTGAGGTTTAAGGGAAGAAGAGGAAGAAGAAGCAAGAAAGTGAAGGCGTTGAGGTGGAATTGTGTACAAGTGAGAAGCCATGTCCAGCCCCATTGATGCAGAAAGTTACTTAGAGTTTAGAGCTGAGGTTTATGTTCAGCTTTCGAACCTCTTTATTTGAAACTAAAGTGACTAACTTTGTGGCCTTGTGGGGTCTAACGGCAGAATTGTATAAAACTGAAAAATGGGATTGTTTTCAAAAGTACCAAAACTGGGGTTCAGACCACCTCCAATGGGGGATCTAGACTAAGGGTTCTTAGAAAAAAGTGTAAAAAAATAATTCAAAATGAATTATATCTTCAGAATCGATTCTTATCAAAGGAGTTTTAGAGTTGGTAAGAACCCCTAGGTGTCTCATTATTGGTTAATAATTTTTAAAGAAAAGAGAAAAAAATTAAACCATTTCTCTGCTTTCTCTCTCTTTCTCTATCTTTCTCGCCTCTAGACGACGACGGAGGAGAAAAACTCCTATCAATCAAACCCTCGCCATGGATCTACAGCCAGGAGAGAAACCAGAAAAAATTCCGATTCCCAGAAATTCCTCCTCCAGATTGAGTATGCTCTTCTTTCAACTTTTCAATTCCATTCTTTTTTCTCCTTAGGCATTCTTTTAGGTCTTTTATTGTGAAATCTTGAGGAACATAGTTGTTAGAATTTCGATCTGGACAGAAGAACGAGCAATCGAAGCCTTATTTGGTTTTTTTAAAATTGAAATTAGGGCTTTTTAATTTCCTTATTGTAGACTTGGGATCCTTCGATTTCTTGCTTCCGCCACCGTCCGTGGCAGATGGGTACTGGAACCAGCAGAGACACCATCAGCCTCCGATGTCGTCGATCCCCCACGGTGGTCTTCCGAAACGTCACCGTTCTGACTTCGATAAGCTAAAATCTCCTCCTTTTTTTTATCCGCTCGTTGTCTGATTTACAGTTTAAACCTCAAGGAGCTTCTTTCTCGCTTGGATTCAAATCTCCTGTGCTAGTGGAGCATTGCTGATTGAACAGCTTTTAACCTGTTATTAGGTCTTAAGTTTGCCTCTTTGACTTGAAAACAGTACATCTTCTTATCTTACTGAAAGACTTGAGTTATAGATGAGCTGCTTTGGTGCTATACAAAGAGTCATGGTCCATAGGTTTATTATACATTAACATACCTATGAATGTGTTAACAACCTGTGAACTTGAAATGTCTTATTTTTTTCGCTTTGTATTATTCAGGGCATGATATTCACAGCTACTTGTCACGGGATGAGGATAGAAGTATCCTCATTCAGTAAAAGATACGAGAACTATTGGGTCAGCTTATGACCTCTACCTACAGAGTGTGGTCAAATCTTTATTCTTAAATGTGTGGTCTCTTCCTCTTTTTGTCTTCTTTTCCACGGTGAACCAACCGAATGCTTCTCTGTTTTCTAGCAAACGCCTTCTGTGCCATCTGAAGAAGTTGGAAGGTTTAATGGTGTTGGCATGGGAAGACCAGGAGGTAACAACGTGATGCCTAGTCCTTCCATGGGTGAGCTCATCAAAGCAAGTAAGATTCACTGGTTTTGACTTGAAGCATTGTTGTAACTTTCCATTATTACATTAGGTTTTTTTTACTCACTAAAGTTTTTTTATGCTGAGGAATGGAGATCCTATTGTTCTTTGTTTTGTTGTTTTTGAAAATCCAGCATGTGCAGCAACTGCTCGTATGTCACTGCAAGGTAACTAAGCTTCTCTCTGCTTCCGAAATTGGGAATAATTGGCCAACACATATTGAGTTTTTGTTGCATTGTTTCTTGTAATATGCTATTTTCATCCAAATGTTGCGGTTTCATGAAGAAAGACACTCGACCTTGGAGTTAACTGATGTTACTATGCATTTGACAGGCTATCGAATGGATGAAGATGAACCTGATTCCAAATTTTTGCAAATCCAATTTTCAAGAAACCCAGGTCCAAGACTGTTCTGCACGAGCTTAAGGTGGTTGGCTGGTTGCTAAAGACATGTTGCGTAATGCAGAAGAAATATTAAAGATTTAGTGCAAACACCCTAGCTATATTTTGTTAAGAGATGTGTAGGTTCTTAAATTTATAATTTATGAACAATTGTTCTATCCGTTTAAAGAAATGACATTTTGTTTTGTGTTTTACAATTGTTATATTCGTGTTTTACATTATTGTTTTAGTTAACAAGATGGATACATTTAGTTTGATATATCAGAATTCGCATAAGCAGAATTAAACAGAATTTTACAAATGGATTTTCAACAGATATGCATTCAAATCTCGGCAATATGATGAGCGTTCGAAATTGAGTTCGTGATCGAACAATACATCAAAATTGATTTGGTTGAGAATATATGGCAAAAATTTGGCAAACGCAAAGATTACAACTAATTTTTTTCGTTTATGATTTGTACTTCTATTTTTATATGCTTTTATGTCATGTTTGTTTAAAATTTTATGAAATGCAATAAGTTTTAAGTTTTATAAAATATAAATGTTTAATAATTTAAACAAAATAAAAAATTTTACTTATACTATTATAATTTTTTAAATAATATTTTTTATTCTTAAGAACTTCAATTGGGGTTCTACCATTGGAGGCATCCAATTTTAGTTACTTTTTAAGAGATTTTTAACTTAAAAATTTCAAAATTTATAATTAAAATAATGATAAGAACCCATATGGAGTTCTTACCATTGGAGATGCTATTATCGTAATTCTCTCTCTTTCTCATTTGACAATCTTTATACTCTTCCAGGAAAATCAGCAGTTTCAAATATTCCTTTAATTCTTTAACAACAACAATATTCCTCTAATCTAATATATATAAATGATGAGTGTTCCTCATGTTAGATAAAAATTGCTTGTATTGTTTTTTATATAAAAAATAAATAGCTTGTATTGTAAAAGAAAAGGTAAGCAAATATATATGACTTAGTGTTGAATGCACATATTTCTTAATGAAAGTTGAGATTGTTTCTCTCTATAATTACGAGACCAAAAGCCGTTATTCGTTTTATATAATTATATGGACCTTTATATATGTGATTATATGTTTTATTCTCTTGCATCAAACTCCACCACTTAATTATCAGTAGGAACGAAACAAATAATTGAATGGTCAAGTCATATTTTTCTTCGTCTTTGAATCGTCGACTTTCTAGTATGAGCTTACAATTTTAAGAAATGTTCATCCATTTTTATATCGGATAGTGGCTATTGGCTAACACCAAGACCAACGAAAGCTAAAACGAAAACAAACAAAAACACCAAGACCAACGCCTTTCTTTAACGACAGTTATTCGATACCTTATCCCCGCGGATTAATAATCGATTTGGTTTTTCTTTTCTGATAAAATACCAATTAACCCTAAAAGCTAAAAGATGACGTTTTTCATCAATATCTATTGGTATAATATTTATTGTTGCAAACTTGCAATTATTTTTAATTATTTTTATTTAAGAAACTTAGGAGGAAACTCCGAATGGAATTTTCAAGAATATTAATAAAAGGTTTGTTTAGCAATTTATCTAAAAAGTCAAATACTCAACTCGGTTTGCTTAACGTCTTAGTAGAAACAAAAGGTTTGAATATGAAACAGTCGACTTCTCTTGAAGCTATAAAAAGAGATAGCAATGCACACAAGTAACTTCATACTCTTCAAACTATCAATGGCGATTACCTCCAAATCCATAGCTCGAACAACAATCTTCCTATTACTACTTTCTTGGGTCTCAAGTCAACGAGAAACCAAATTTCTAAACCATGGCTTTCTCGGGGCTAACCTCCTCAATTTCGGGTCCTCCAAGATCCACCCTAGTGGTCTCTTGGAGCTGACCAACACTTCGATGAGGCAAATGGGTCAAGCTTTTCACGGCTTTCCCATGGCCTTATTAAACTCTTCGAATTCCTCAGTTTCATTCTCCACAAGTTTCGTTTTCGCCATCACTCCGGGCCCCGGCGCACCAGGCCACGGCTTAGCTTTTGTTATCTCACCCTCGATGGACTTTACCGGTGCCTTCCCCAGCAATTATCTCGGCCTCTTCAACACTTCAAACAACGGAAACCCCTTGAACCGGATCCTCGCGGTTGAATTCGACACGGTGCAAGCCGTTGAGTTGAAAGATATTGACGATAACCACGTTGGAATCGACGTAAACGGCGTGATCTCGGTCGAGTCTGCGCCGGCTGCATATTTTGACGAACGAGAGGCCAAGAATGTGAGCCTGAAGCTGGCGAGTGGGAAGCCGATTCGTGTCTGGATCGATTACAATTCAACCGAGATGATGCTCAATGTCACATTGGCTCCTCTTGATCGTTCCAAGCCAAACTCGCCTCTTCTCTCGAGGAAACTGAACCTTTCCGGGATCTTCTCCGAAGAAAGCTATATCGGATTTTCGGGAGCCAGCGGGACTGTCACTAGTGCACATTTGGTTCTAGGCTGGAGCTTTAGCATCGATGGGAAAGCATCAGAGATTGATATCACGAAGCTTCCTTCTATTCCAGACCCGCCGCCTCCATCTTCTCCACCACCGAATCCTTTGGTTTCCGCCAAGAAGAGTTCAATCGGCACGAAGCTGATCATAATCTTGGCGGCATCAGGGACATTTGGACTCATAATCTTGATCTTCTTAGGAGTTTTTTTCCTCCGCAGAAAAGAAATCTTCACAGGAGGACCACGTAAATTCTCCCACCAGACGATTTCAAGCGCAACAGGAGGTTTCGAAAGCTCTAAGCTTTTGGGGGAGAGAAACTCCGGAAGTTTCTACAAAGGCCAGCTTGCTCCTACAGAGATAATCGCGGTGAAGAGAGTAACTTGCACGACAAGGCAACAAAAGACAACCCTAATATCCGAGATCGATGCAATCTCAAGGATAAGACAAAGAAATCTTGTTAGCCTACTTGGTTACTCCAGCAAAGGAAACGAGATCTATCTCGTTTACGAGTATGTCCCCAACGGAAGCTTAGACCGGTTCTTATTCAGCAACGACCGACCAGTTCTCACCTGGTCAGAACGGTTCTGCATTATAAAGGGGATTGCTTCAGCACTTCAGTACCTTCACGGCGAGGGTCAAAGTCAAAGACCATTAATCCACGGAAACGTCAAAGCCAGCAACGTTCTCTTGGACGGAGAGCTAAACTCTCGACTAGGAGACTATGGACAAGGAAGCAGGAACAGCACAACGGGACACGTGGCGCCAGAGCTGGTCGATACGGGAAAGGTAACACGTGACACAGATGTGTATGCGTTTGGTGTGTTGATGATGGAGATTGTTTGCGGAAGGAAAGCCATAGAGCCGACTAAACCTCCGGAAGAAATTTCTTTGGTGAATTGGGTGCTTCAAGGGTTCAACAAGGGAGATCTGTTACAAAGATGCGATGCAAGAATCAATAGAGAGGAAATGGTGGCTCGAGAAGTGGTATTGGTTTTGAAAACCGGACTTCTGTGCGCAAACCGGTCTGCGGAAGCTAGGCCAATGATAAAGAACGTGTTTCAGTACCTCGATGGTACAGAACGTCTCCCTCATGACGATTACCTCTTCTATGGAGTCTAAAACGTGATCTCGAAACACGGTTGTATTAAAGTGTTTGCGTTTTGGGGTAGTGTGTGAAATAAATTTAAGGATTGGACCAAGACGAATAAGCATGATATTTGAATTTATAAATTGTACCCTTCTAATAAAATCGTTTTTGTGATTAAAAAGGAAAGAGAAGACATTTGTAACAGACATCTCAAGGAGAACACACGTAAATAGCAAAAGTACAAATCAGAAGAGCCAGTTCAACAAATCTGATTGTTGGAGGCAAGAACTTTTTAAGATTAAGGTCTTTTGTTAATCTAAGACGCACAAGAAAGAGATTGTGTACTTCACCTGAGTCCAGGACCAAATAGCCACATTCTTAACCAAGTCCTCTAGTTGAAACTATACTCATCTAAAACAAAATTCCAGAGGATAACCATGTTTTAGTAGTTGGATCCAAGATTACTACCAAGTAACACCAGAAGATGGTGGAAGCATGAGCATTCTTCTATCAAGCTCAAACTCAAAGCATTTCTAGACAATCACAATACCAAATTTAAATGAAAACTACTCAAATGCAAGAAACTATTACCAGAAGCTCAGGATTGAATGTCTGCATAAAGTCTGCACTCAAGAATAGCAGCAGAGTAATTGTCACTAGTCCCAATTTTGCTGCCACCAACAAACAGACAACATAAGAAAGTGTTTTGGAGCATGTACGAGGAAGAAGGCACCCCATAAAAGATAAATCTAGCAAGGCATTGTATCTTAAAGAAAGGATGTGATCAAATAACGCTGGATACTCAAATATCGGGATAATAAGGATTTAGTGGCTGATGCCCTTCTTTGCTTTCAAAGACTCGAGTGCTTTGTTTCGCAACTCAATCTCAAGCCTCTTTGGATCTGACTCTTCCCTTCTTTTACTCTTAGGATGTGTCTCAGCTTCGCCCTCTGAAGAATCAGAATGTCCTCGATTCTTAAGTTTCAGCTTCTCACCACGACGTTCTTCCCTTTTACGACGTCTCTCCTCTCGCTTGCGTTTCTTCTCTTCCTTTCTCGTTTTCTTTTCCTCCTTCCTCCTCCTTTTAGCCTCCTTCCTATCTTCTAGGTCAGAATCAGAACTGCCATTATCATCTGATAATGCTTCTCCCCTCTCAGACCTTTTACTCTTTCTTCTCTTTCTATCCTTTGTTATTTCCTTAGAATCAGAAGAAAGGTTTGCATCCAGGTCGCTGTTATCCTCTTTCTCAACTTGGTTACTGTCTTTCACTTTTGAAGGAGGCTGTCTCTTTCCTTCAGAATTTTCTACTCTAACGGAGTCCTTATGCGAAACTGGGGACATCTGTGAACCGTGGACTCTATGACCAGAACGCCTCTCTGACAACTTGTCACTGTTAAGAAGTTGAATACACCAACGTCAACAGACTATTAAATCTGAAGTCAAAAGAATATCATATGGAAAAGGAAAAGAAACAAAATGTACCTCTTCCTCTTTTGCTCCTTCGCATCACGCCCAACATCTTGCACCTTCTCCGGTAAAGGTTTCCTCATATCAGAATCAGGCGACTGCACTGAAGTCTTCTTTAGCAGCTTCGATTTTTGGTCCATGTCATCTCTACACGCAATGTGAAAGCAGACAGATGGTCAAGGAGTTAACAACTATTGATAAAAAAGAATCTGAATGTAATATTAAACAGTTTATTGCACCTTTATATTAAAAGGCATTTACACAAATGAAATGATAAAAATGGAGTCAAGAAGAGCATACCTATCTCGCTCTTCAGATGGATGTCCCGGAGATCTTCTGTCCCTCCGGTGTTTTCTTTCACTTGGTGAAGGAGATCTACGGCGAGCAGGAGGTGAGAGCGACCTAGACAAAGACCTGCTCCAAGATGGAGATCGTTTCCTACGGCTGTTATCAGGTGATCGTGAAGCAGATGGAGATCTTCGACCTCGCCGGTTGACAGGTGCTGGTGATCTGCGGCGAACAGGAGAGCGCGCTTTCTGATGTCGAGAGGAAGGAAAAGATCTACCTCGACCTCTAGCAGGTGAGATAGATCCACCCTGCTTGACATGTGAAGGAGATTCTGCTTCAGGACGTCCAGCTGGTGACAGGGAGCGTCGCTCTTTGGCAGGTGTCAGTGACCTGCGTCTTCTAGCAGGTGGAGATGGTAACCCGTTTTTCCTACCAGGAGGGGACAGTGAACTGCGTGATGGTGATTCAAGGTGATTGGCTGAATGAGGAACTACTAGCCTCATTGGTGATGGTGATCCTGCACGCCTAGGAGGTGGTGAAGGCAATCTTGCCCCAGCGGGAGGAGAGGGCAACCTTTGTCCAGCGGGAGGAGAGGGCAACCTTTGTCCAGCGGGTGCCCTGAGCCTATCAACTGGTGACGGAGATCTCCCTGGCCTTTCAGGCTTAGCCGGTGGTGACCGTGACCGTGTCCTGTTACGCCTATAGAGTGGAGATGGAGACCTGCGCCGCCTAGCTATCGGTGAAGGAGACCTACGTCGCCTAAAGGGCAGTGGAGACCGGCGACGCTTAGCAGGTGGTGATGGTGACCTGCGTGGCCTAGCAGGCGGTGACGGTGACCTGCGCCGCCTAGCAGGTGGCGATGGAGACCTGCGTCTCCTGGCAGGAGGGGATGGTGACCTACGCCGCCTAAAGGGTGACGGAGATCTGCGACGCCTTGAAGGTGGTGGTGATTGACGGCGTCTCGCAGGTGAAGATACACGGCGTCGCCTTTGTGGTGATGGTGACCTGTTACGTCTAATAGGTGACCGCGACCTGCTTCCATAAGGAGAATGTATCCTACGTCGCCGAGGAGATGGAGACCTATGCAAGGAACGTGACCTGGATCTACGCCTAGAATGTGATGATCTCCGCTTTCTGGGTGAGATGGAGGCATCTGATGATCGAGACAAGCTCCTTGATTTTCGTTCACTGTTGTACAAGTAGATAATAGATACATAAGAAACGAGTTAAAAATCTGAGCCTACATTTTCATTGGATTTAGAACAATAATTACGGAAGGCACATACCCAGAATAACTTTTCGATCCTGAATTTGTTTTGCTGATCGACCTAGAACGTGAGCGGGATGCATCTCTGCGACGTGGAGATATCAGATCCCTGCATCAGGGAGGCAATGTCAAAAACCCACTCACATTATAAAATCTGGAGGTGCTCTACCTATTTTCAATCAATTACACGTGGTATTCAGAAGATAGGCAATGAAAACATAGGCATTAAGAGAACTATACCTTCTCTTTTCTTTTACTCCATTCTTCTCATCAGCCCTTCTCTCCTCCTCTGGAGGATCTCTTGAAGGTTTCGTCTCCATGCCATTTGTCACCTTCTGTTCGCCGCTGTCCTACAGTAGTTTGAGGTAAAGCACATGAACCCTAATAATTGCAGAAGCTATCTGAATAACATGAAAAGAACAGGCGAATGTTATAACAAGAAGAACATCTGTAAAGACTGAAACTCCAGCATGAATAACTTAGTCTTACTATTTTCCTCGACACATCATGCTCATGGTTCTTGAGTTCCCTCTCTTTCCTCCTCCCTAGTTCATTTGCTAACTGCTCTTTCTTCTCTATTGCTTCTTCCTGCCACATAAGGAAGATAAACAATGAGACGACGGACAGGAGGAAAGAAAAGCCATTCATCATCAATTTCAACTTCAAAATGACTTCCTAAGAATACCTGTTTCTTCTTTGCTTCTGCTTCTTTAGCATCTAAAAACTGCTGTGGAACACCACTTGAATTATTCTGTGCGCTTAGAAGAAGTGTCCAGAGCTCTTTCATGAACTTCCCAGTATTTTTCTCCATAAATCCAGTAATCGAAATCTGAATCTCCTTACCGTTCACTACCTACATTAGGAACACCGTTCAATTTGATATTAGTTCAGCAAAAGTTTGAAGGAAACCAAAGAAAAAAAGGTCACTTGTATTACATAAACAAACAACACTGATGACACGGTTAAGGAATAGAAGAAAAAAAGCAAAGCTCATATAGAAGCTACCTTCCCATCAAGCAGACCGTATATAAAGTTGATCAGCACTTCATCTTCAAAACCAAGAAGCTCAGTGACTCTAGTCGCAATCCAAGGTTTCATAACATCCATCTTCACTTTGGTCACATCAATCTGACACCAAACCAAGCAGAGGATGTCAATTGCCACAACTGGTAAAAAAGGTAACACAATTAAGCCTGAAATATGCATGATTGTGAAATAAATCAATCTCAGCTAAGAAATTCAAACGAGTTTAGACTCACTCAATTCAAACTTAATTTCATAGTAAAATATGCATGGATTATCCAATAATTCAATATCACCTAAGTAATTCAAACGAAATAACCTGCGAGTTTAGACTCACATAGATCACAATTAAGCCTAAAATATGCATGATTATTCAATAAATCAATCTCAACTAAGCAATTCAAACGAGTTTAGACTCAAATAGATCACCAATTTGATAAAGAATCCACGAATGAACCAGACTAACTATTAATCGTTGAATTTGAAAGAGTACACAAAGAAACTGACCGGATTCTCCAACTCGGGAGCGAATTTCTGGCTTTTCATCAATTTGGCTTGCTTGTTAGAAAACCGAGTATCCTGCTCGGCGGAAGTACCCTGAAACTCAGAAAAAAAAAAGAGGAATCAGAGCGTATCGAAACCGAGCTTTACACGAAGCTTAAGGGCTCGCGAAACTTGAATTGCATCGATCTGGATCTAAAAGACGATACATCGATCGCAGTATTCAAGGAAAATAAGAAAAGGATGAAGATGATCGGAAACACTCACCCGGAAGAATCCGCCAGACATCTTTTAGGGTTTGTGGAAGCAATCCCTTCTTCCCTAGGAACTAAAGGGGTTGAGGAGAAAGATCGAAAAGCTTCAGAGCGATGCAAAACTTCGAAGATGTAAAGGGGCCTTCCACAAGATTTTGAAGAGTTTTTACGAGCCCTAGACTTATTGAATTTAGTTTTCCATTGTTACCCTCAAATTTTTATTCAAATCACGTTGTTGCCATTTTGAGAGGAGGAGGAACATCGTAAAATCATCATGAGATTTAACATTTTTTTCTCTCATTTTGTTTTTTTTTAATTTTGACATACACTATTGTTTCCGATTGTATACCATTCAATTGATCTAACTTATGGCCCATAAGCGTAATAACATATTGTTTTTTTCTATGGACATTGCCATAAGCATCTTAGGCCCAAAACAACCATTTATGCAATTAAAACCCACTATCTGAGTTGAGAACACCGGTTAACAAACTAGATATGTGGTTATCTTCACCAACTCCAAAAGAATTTGTCTGGGAAATTGGCTACTTCGTACCTGAACTCTTAGCAGAAGTGTGAATAAGAATTTTTAATTTAAATGTTTTGAATTTGAATTTTAATACACAAACTTTGTTTTGTTTGGTGAAAAACAACATTGACCAGTCAACTTTGTGAATCCATTAACAAAAATGAGTCAGCTGCCATGTCATTGGACGAATATGTCAAAATACAATTTATTTACTTTCAGATGAATTATGTTAAAAAAAAAAATTTACATAGCTATGGATTTAACAAGCCTCCAACAATCACAAAAATAGAAATAAAAGTTAAAAAAAGGAAAAGAGTAGAACTAAGAGTTAAAGCGCAAAAGTGTAAAAGGAAAAATGAGTCATTGTATGTGATCTGGTCTTAAGGCATACACAACTTGATTAGAAAGTCTTTTTTACGAGCTATATTCTGAATCTGCGTAACACTCTTGTTGATTATGAGTCTTTAAAACCTTTATTTTAAACTAGAGTTTTCATATTTTTCAGCCGAGAATCTTCATCTGTTATGACAAGAATCCATTGAAGAAAAGTTATACTTCACCATGCGATTTGATTTTCTCAGATAAAATATGAGTTTTTTTAATCTTTGAATATCTTTATTTGTTTAATATGGTGTATATGTTTCACCGATGAGTGATAAACTCATAAAAAGATGTTCTTATGATCTCACAAAAAAAAAGTGTAGATCATTGTTTCTTATTTTGAGTTAGCATGCTGCTTAGTTTGGATCTTAGAGAAAGCCCCCAACAGTCAGAAGAAATAGAAATGAAAATAAAATCTTGCCATAAAAAGGTTGAGTTAAAGCGCAAAAGTTTTAAATAAAAAACGAGTCATTGCGTGATCTGATCTTCAGAGACACATAACTTGATTAAAAAGTATTTTTACGCGCCATATTATGAATTCGGTTAACCTTTTTGTTGATTCTAAATCTTTAAAACTTTTCTTTTGAACTAAAGTTTTATATTTCTAAACCGAGAATCTTCGACAAGAATCCATTTAAGGAAAGTTATGGTTCACCTTGCGATTTGATATCCTCCGATAAAATATGAGTGTGTTTTTTTTTTAATCATCTGAGTGTTGTATTAGGAACCAAAAGCTGATTGTTCATACAGAAAATTAAAACGGAAAAACTTATGAAAAAGCATCAAACTCCTAATAGTAAGAATAACTAGATGCACAAAGCCTCTTCTCTTTGCAAATGGTGGTTAAGGGCATTGAGCTGCTTCTCTGCGGATACGGTCATGGAGCCATGAAGCGCCACCAAGCGCCAGGTAAGATTGAAATTGTCTTTCCCTTGTAACGCTCTTGGCAATGTCTCGAGTAATGTTGTTTTCTTGGATTTGCTCAATGACACACTCACATCTTTCAAAACCTTGGCTAAGTTGTTAAATGAAAGCGGAGAAGGAGCGATACCTTGGGCATTCTAGAGGTTTGGATATAGCCTCTATTGTTGCATTTAAATCCGAGGCCACTCTGATTTTGGGGATGTGTAGATCTCGTAAACTCTGTAGCGCCCATACGATCGAAACTTGGCAATGAGTCTATTCGGGGAATTTTTTTTAATCTTTAATTTTTTTTTTCAATATGACGTACATATACGTTTCACCGATAAGTGATTAAAGCTTGTAAAAATATGTTTTTTATGATCTAAAAAAAAGGTGTAGATCATTGTTTCTTATTTTAAGTTAGCATGCTGTTTGGTTTGGATCTTAAAGGTTTAGAAAGCCTCCAACAATAAGAAAAAAATAGAAATAGAAATAAAATCTTGCCATAAAAAAGTGGAACAAGAGTTAAAACGCAAACATGTAAAAGGAAAATGAGTCATTGCGTGTGATCTAATCTTTAGACACACATAACTTGATTAGAAAGTATTTTTACGCGCCATATTATAAATCATTACGCGTAAAAGGAAAATGAGTCATTGTGTGTGATCTAATCTTTAGACACACATAACTTGATTAGAAAGTATTTTTACGTGCCATATTATGAATCCGGTTAACCCTTTTGTTGATTCTAAGTCTTTAAAACCTTTTTTTTAACTAGAGTTTTATATTTTTAAACCAAAATTTTTTATTCGTCTATGACAAGAAACCATTTAACGAAAGTTGTAGTTCGCGCCTTGATTTATGAAATTTAAATGTTTTTTACGATCTCAACAAAAATTGTAAGTCATTATTTCTTATTTTAAGTTACTATTTTGTATAATTAAATTTATTACATAAAATAAAAATTAAAACAAAATTTATATTGTCATCTCGCATCCTAAAACTTTAGAATAGCACAAATTTTGAGTTTAAAAGGATTTTCAAAAAAGTTAAGGAATTAGTCCCATTCAAATTTAAGAACAATTCCTAGCTTTTTAAAAAACTTATTTAAATCTAAACTTTCTGGTGTTTTTAGTTAGTTTCCAACATTATGGTATTTCTTGAAAAAAATTGGAGTTACATAATTTTAAGGTGTATTTTTAACTTTAATAAATCCACTAGTGAAGATCTTAAGTGTACTTCGTAAAGCTGAGCTCTAAAACCCAAACAGAACAAAGGAACATAACAAAGATCTCGAAACTGCTTAAACGCTATGTAGCACGGAAGCTTCTCTCGAGCTTCGCTTGCCGCTTCGGAATCGGAATCGGAATCGGAAGCTTTCGGAAGCTTTTGGAATCTCGCTTCCATAACGATTCCAAAAATATCTTTTTAAAGACGTTAGAAGCTTGCGTTTCCGTTTTGGAAGCTTACGCTTCCATATTAAAAACATATGTATACAAAATATTTCATTTTTTATCTATAAAAAATATTGTTTGAAATTATTATTTTAATCAAGATAAAATACCATAAGTGATAAAATTGATAATAGTAATGAGATTATCTTGAAAAAGTTGAGTTGTATAATCTTTCTTTCGATAACAAAAAAAAAATGATTTTATTTGATAAAATTAAGAAAAAAATGAGAATAAAAATAGTGTTTTAATCTTCTATTTTGATTAAATTGAATTATGTAAAATATACTAATTAAATTTCAATTGTTTATAATCATTTATTAATGTAATATAATGTTTAGCTTTATATATATATATATATATGCATATGATTCCAACACGTATCCGCTTCCTAATTTTTTTTAAAAAACCGTTTTCGCGTTTCCAAATGCTTCCGCTTCCGCGTATCCGCTTCTGATTCCATGCATCTTAGCTTAAACGAAGAAAATAAGGTTCGTTGTTATCTTTTAAAATAATAATGCTTTTTTCAATTCCTTTATGCAATCGCTAGGTCAAACCAACCCTAATTCGCAGTAATTTTTATTTTCTTAAACTTTCATACTTAAATGGCATAAAAACCCTAAGGTTCTTGCATCGCCGTCGGATAATTCCGTCAACACTATAAAAACCATTTTCCCCGTTTAGCTCAATTTTGCTATCTCTCTCACCTTGTCGCTGTTAGGGTTTTTTTTTTTTTAACTTGAAAACAACAGTAACATGAAAAATCAATCATCGATAGAATCTCGTGAGAATTGATTTGAGTAGCGGCGCCTAAAGTTTTGATCTTTGGCTTGGTTCTAATAGAGAATTTTGGGGATTGTATATATTGAGGTAGAAAGGTCTGATCTTTAGGATTCGTTGAGAGTTTTAAGCATATAAACATAATCTCATCATTGATTTTGGGGTGTTTTTTTGTTGTTAGGTGATAATGATTCCGGAACTGGGGAGAAGGCCGATGAATAGAGGTAACCAAGATTCATCTTTTGGGGATGACTATGAGAGAGATATTGGAGTTTTGCTCGGCGAGCAGCAGCGACGGCAAGAGGAATCTGATGAGATCGAGAGAGAGCTTAACTTGTACAGAAGCGGCTCTGCTCCGCCGACTGTGGACGGCTCTGTTAGTGCTGCAGGAGGGCTTTTCAGCGGCGGAGGTGGGGCCCCTTTTCTGGAGTTTGGTGGTGTCAATAAGGGAAATGGGTTTGGTGGTGACAATGAAGAGTTTAGGAAAGATCCAGCTTACTTGTCTTATTACTATGCTAATATGAAGTTGAATCCGAGGCTGCCTCCGCCTTTGATGTCTAGGGAGGATCTGAGGGCTGCTCAGAGGGTTAAAGGGAGTAGCACCGTGTTAGGCGGTATCGGGGATAGGAGGAAAGTGAATGATAGTCGATCTTTGTTCTCTATGCCGCCTGGTTTTGATCAGATGAAGCAGCAGCAAGAGTTTGAGCCTGAGAAATCTAATGCTTCTTCTTCTGATTGGGATGCTAATGGTTTGATTGGTTTGCCTGGATTGGATCTTGGAGGCAGACAGACGAGTTTTGCTGATATCTTTCAGGTTGGTGAAACCACTCCTTATCATTACAATCTAACTAGCTTTGCTACTTTTGGTTGTCCTTTGATAATGTGTTAGTGTTTTTTCTGTCTGATGATTGCTTTTTTTCCCCTCTTTAAATTTTCTGGCTTTTGGTGCTTATTGAGATACTCATACTGTTATAAGGAAATTAGAAGACTAGAATCCATGAAAACAACTTCATTCGAGGATTTAAACTCTCATCTGATGTCATAATTCTCTCTGCATATTCTCGTTTATGTAAAGTTGATCGATTGCTAATCTGCAGGCTGATCTGGGGCATGGGAATCCCGTCTCACAGCAGCCCTCACGTCCTGCAAGTCGTAACGCCTTTGATGAAAATGTCGACTCTGCAAATAATCAGTCCGTATCTGCATCACAAGGCATTGGTGCGCCACCACCATACAGCTATGCCGCTGTTCTCGGCTCTTCATTGTCTAGAACTGGAACTCCAGATCCACAGGGGATTGCTAGGGTGCCTAGTCCCTGCCTTACTCCCATTGGGAGTGGAAGAGTGAGTTCAAATGATAAGAGGAACACAAGTAATCAAAGCCCGTTCAATGGTGTTACATCAGGTTTAAACGAGTCTTCTGATCTTGCCGCTGCTTTATCCAGCATGAACCTGGGAGCCAATGGCGGGATAGAACGGGGTCAGGCTGAACAGGATGTTGAAAAAGTGAGGAACTATATGTTTGGTCTGCAAGGTGAGCATAACGAAGTCAATCAACACGGGTTCGCAAACAAATATGAACAAGCCCATAAGGAAACTGGTTCTTGGATGGATTCACAATTGAGAGGGTCACAAGGATCTGCCTATAATGGTGGAGGTGGACTACCTGGTCCATACCAGCATCTTGATAGCCAAAACTATGGTCTGAACAACTACGCATTAAATCCAGCTGTAGCTTCTATGATGGCTAGCCAACTTGGGACTAGTAACTTTTCTCCAATGTATGAAGATGTTTCTGCGGCATCTGCTCTGGGATATTCTGGAATGGACTCCAGACTTCATGGGAGAGGTTTCGTATCTTCCGGTCAAAACCTCTCTGAATCACGTAATCTTGGCAGACTCAGTAATCGAATGATGGGAGGAGGAGGTGGTCTTCAGTCACCTATTACAGACCCAATGTATCATCCATATGCTGATTCGCTTGATCTTCTTAATGATCCTGCAATGGACAGGAGCTATATGGGTAATTCATACATGAATATCCTTGAACTCCAGAGAGCTTATCTCGGAGCTCAGAAATCACCGTATGGTGTCCCTTACAAATCTGGTAGCCCTAACAGCCATAGCTATTACGGGAGTCCAACATTTGGGTCTAGTATGTCATATCCTGGCAGCCCATTGGCTCATCATGTTATGCAAAATTCTCTTTTGGCACCTCTTAGCCCTATGAGACGAGGTGAAGTTAACATGCGATATCCCTCTGCAACAAGAAACTACTCAGGAGGTGTAATGGATTCTTGGCCCATGGGTAGTAGTTTGGATGAAAGCTTTGGATCTTCATTGCTAGAAGAGTTCAAAAGCAACAAAACAAGAGGTTTCGAGCTTTCTGAAATAGCTGGCCATGTTGTAGAGTTCAGGTAATTTACTTGAAAGTCTTTACCTTTATTCTTTGTGTACCATTTGTCCCAAGCTAACGTGTATGTTGGGCTTACCAGTGCGGATCAATATGGGAGCCGGTTTATTCAGCAGAAACTCGAGACAGCAACAACTGATGAGAAAAACATGGTTTATGAGGAGATCATGCCAGAAGCTCTTGCCCTGATGACCGACGTTTTTGGAAACTATGTAATTCAGAAGGTAGATTTAATCCTCTTCTCTGTTTTTTTTTTTTTGGACCTTAGTCATTTTTTTACATAAAAATTTCCTGAATATGGTTATCTTTCTTCAGTTCTTTGAGCATGGACTCCCCTCTCAGAGGAGAGAATTAGCAGAGAAGCTCTTTGACAACGTTTTGGCTCTTAGCTTACAGATGTATGTTCTGCTATTTTACCTTTGTAGGCAATTGAGGTGGTTGATCTAGACCAGAAAATTAAGATGGTGAAAGAGCTTGATGGTAATGTGATGCGATGCGTACGCGATCAGAATGGGAATCATGTGGTTCAGAAGTGCATCGAATGTGTGCCTGAAGAAAACATCGGATTCATTATATCGACTTTCTTTGGTCAAGTTGTGACCCTATCCACTCACCCATATGGCTGCCGTGTTATTCAGGTTCTTGCATGTAGTAATAAAACAAGATGACAGTTTCGTGATCTTATGCTTCTTTTGTAAAACGCTTTTTTCATCACCTGTTGCAGAGGGTATTGGAGCATTGCCATGACCCGGATACACAGAGTAAGGTTATGGAAGAAATCTTGTCCACTGTTAGTATGCTGGCCCAAGATCAGTATGGAAACTATGTTATTCAGGTTTGTAATTTTTGTTTTGAGTTTTTCTGCAACTGGTGATTGTTGTTTTGCTCAAAACTTATACACGTTTTGTTGACAGCATGTGCTGGAGCATGGAAAGCCTGATGAGCGTACTGTGATAATCAAAGAACTAGCGGGGAAGATTGTTCAGATGAGCCAGCAGAAGTTTGCGTCGAATGTTGTTGAGAAGTGTTTGACTTTTGGAGGTCCAGAGGAACGGGAATTGCTTGTGAATGAGATGCTGGGCACAACTGATGAAAACGAGCCTCTTCAGGTTTTGCCAAACACATATTTTTAGATGATTGTCAGGGAAAACAAAGAAACTTATAAGCTCATATTCTTCTTCTTCTTGTGTATATAGGCGATGATGAAGGATCAGTTTGCAAACTATGTAGTGCAAAAAGTTCTGGAGACGTGCGATGACCAGCGTCGTGAGCTGATACTGACTCGTATTAAAGTCCATCTCAATGCGTTGAAGAAGTACACTTATGGAAAGCATATCGTTGCCCGTGTTGAAAAACTCGTCGCTGCTGGAGGTATGCACATGTTCCTTCTCTTCTATGGGTCCAAAGTTTCAGACTTTATGTACATGTTTAAGCCTTTGTGTGCTACCTACATTTCAATGTCTCTCAAGTGGTTTTTGTCTTTATATGCAGAGAGGAGAATGGGGTTGCAGCCCTTAAATCAACCTCAGATGGCGTAAGTGTTGTACAGCGTAACTAGGGTGGATGGGTCTGCCATGGCGTTTTGAGAATTAGGTAAGATCTTTGCGGGGAAATTGTGAAAGAGAGCTTTGTTTTCTCTGCAAAATCTGTAAAATTGTGTAGTTTCTTACGGTTTTTCTATACATAGAACCAAAACATCCCCTCCTTAGGCTGATGAGTGAAAGAGAGAAAAAAAAAGGCAGAGAATGGTGTAAAGATGGGTTGTGAAATGGTGAGGATTTTAGGGTTTCCTTCACACAACGAGAATGGCTGTTATTGCCAATGTGTAGAAGAGAGAATGTTGATGCTTTTAGGACAATCCCAGTTTTAGTGTTTTTACTCCCCATCTATGTAATTTGTTTCATCAGACTCTTATTTTGCTATTTCGATGCACTCTTTCGTTTCTGAAAATTTGCAGTCTTCTTGTTTATATCGGTCCCATTTGCTTGTTATGCAAGAAAATTTTGATAGATATGAGGCATATCATATGACAATCGCAGAGCCTTGCAAAAAAAAAACAAGATCGTTCTTGTCTCTCTCTCTAACAATGGATCAAAAATCAATCAAGATCAATGTCAATGTCGTCATCTTCAATCTTCTGACCGAAACCTCTTGGTCCAGCTTTGGCTCTCGTCGCTTTCTTCTTCCCACTTTTCTTGGATCTCTTTGCTGCCTCGTCTTTCTCAAACTTCTCTCTCTCCCTCTTCCCAAGAAATTCAGTCACTCCGATGTAAACAACCTGTAATAATAATACTCTCTTACTGTCAGGATCTTAAGACCGGTTTAGAGAGACTCGCAAACCGGTTTGGTTTCAACTCAACATTGGAAGATAGATTTTTGACAAGTTAGGATAAGATTTTGGTTTGTGGATATAAACTTACACCAATTGTGAGAACAGAGAGAGCAAGAAAAGCGACAATGAGAAGCACTTGTATAATCAAAGCGACACCATCTTGACCACCACTAGACACAATAGCTTCGGATGAAGAATCAGAGGAAACGATCTCCTGGGAAATTTCCTCTGGGGTTGCAGAGAATCTCCATAGTTGGGTTTTTTCCTGGTGAAGAAGAAGATGAACCCTAGGAGCTTGTTGTCTATCGGAAGACAAGAACTTTCTCCTTGAAACAGACAAAGAGAGTGGAGATAATTGGTGGGTTTTAGCTGGATTTTGGAACCTTGGTCTGAAATTCGAAAGAGAGAGAGATGGTGTTGTTGTCGCAGACATTGTTCGTTCGTCCACTCCCACACTCTCTTATCTTCTTCAGATCCTGGAGACAACCACTTCGGTTTATTTTCTTGAGATTGAAAACAGAATTTTACACATGGGTCGAGAAAAAAAGCCCAATATATTAATTTTCATGTGATGGGTATCAAGGAAACCGAATCTCAAATACCAAGAATGAACCGCTTTCGTCTTTCCTATGTTGGGATATGATTTCCATATCTCCACTCTCCCAATTTCATAATTCAGTTTCCATATTTGTAGGATCAGTGTGGTGATCAATCAACTAGTTTTATTTTTATTTTTATCGTTTGAAATATTATTTCTATTACAAATTATAAGTACAATTATAATGATAATTTTTCAATGGATAATTTATTTATTTCACAAAGATCCACTAAATATGCGGATCACTATGAACACAACTTTTTGCACCGTGTTGAAAATTTTCTTTTTTATTTGTTTCCAAGTAAAATTTGCATCTTTCAAAAATCTAAACCTACTCCTCCTGATATAAAATCATTAATGAATATACTAATGGGGTTTTCACAATATACTAACTACTACTAGTTTTATTTATGTATTTGAAATCCTCAATGTAAAGATAATGAAAATTTAAAATTTAAAAACAATGTTTAAGCTTTCTCTTTAGCTACTGGGACCTATCTTCATGGGCTTTAGCTATGTGAAGTTCTCACTTCTTTCTTATTGATATCTCAAATGAGAATTTTATCTCACTTCTCTTTCCTATTTTTTTTTTTTGAAATATTTTAATCATGAGAACCCCATTGAGATATTCTCAATGGAGATGCTCTAACAAAACAGTTTTTTAGAAAATGGTGGGAGAACCGGTCTGTCCCAAAAAAAAGAAAAAGAAAAAGAAAAATGAGAACCAGGAAAACCAAGTTTTTTTTGCACAATTCATGTTTTTTCGATTAACCACTAGACTGAACCACTTGCTTTTTAAAAAGAACTAGGTGATAACCTGCGCCCAGCGCATGATGAAAAATTAATAAATAATTTTGTTAAAGATGATTTTGAAATTGTTTAAAATAAAAATAACTTAATGAGTTATATATATATATGAATAATATGTATGGATTTTTATTAAATTAAGCTTCTTACTTTTACAGTCCTTTTAATCATTTATGCTTTTTATAATAATTTTTGAACTATCTACACATTCTCATTTTCAATGTGTGACTTTTTAAAACATACTCATATTTATTAATTATTTGAGTAATTTATATTCATTTAAAAAAATTTGAATTATAACACATGTATAAAAAAATCTATATATTTTTTACTATATGGATATTGTGATGATTTTTTTTTTTCACAAAACTAAGTTTAAACAAAAATAAGAGAAAAAAATATGGTGTTTACAAAAAATAATTAGTATGATATAATTTTTTGGTAAGAAATAGAAAAAAAGACAATATCTTCATAAATTAAATGATGTTTTCTTCATAAAGAAAGAAAATATTTATAATATTATTTGTTTTTAATATATTAAACTATTTTTAATATTTTGACTTTTTGATATAATATTTTAACTTGTTCTAGAGTTTAAATATTTATATTATTTGGTTAATTTATATGGTTCTATTAACAAACTAAAATAAATCAAAAAAATATTTATAAATACGGATGGCTATTAAATCAATCTTCTTGCTTTTCCAGTTTTTTTTTCATTTATGTTCTTTTTATAATGATTTTTCAACCATCTACACATCCTCATTTGCAATGTGAGACATTTTTAAACATACTCATATTATTAATCATTTGAGTAATTTATATTCATTTAAAAAAAATTCGAATTATAACACTTATATAAAAAATCTATATATTTTTTATTATTTGGATGTTATGATGATTTTTTTTTCTTACAATAAGTTTTTAAAAATATGAGAAGAAATATAGTGTTTAAAAAAATAACTAGTATGATATATTTTTGGTAAAAAAATAGAAAGAAAGACAATATCTTCATAAATTAAATGATATTTTCTTCATAAAGAAAGAAAATATTTATAATATTTTTTTAACATATTAAACTATTTTAATATTTCGACTTTTTGATATAATAGTTTTAACTTGTTATCAAGTTTATATATTTATATTATTTGGTTAATTTATATGGTTCTATTAACAAACCATATTAAACCAAAAAATATTTATAAATATCGATTACTATTAAATCAAGCTTCTTTCTTTTACAGTTTTTTTTTATCATTTATATTCTTTTTATAATTATTTTTGAACCATCTACACATTCTCATTTCCAATGTGAGACTTTTTAAAACATACTCATATTTATTAATCATTTGAGTAATTTATATTCATTTTAAAAAATTCGAATTATAACACATGTATAAAAAATCTATATATATTTTACTATATGGATGTTGTGATGATTTATTTTTTTACAAACCCAAATTTAAACAAAAATAAGAGAAGAAATATATTGTTTAAAAAAATAATTAGTATGATATATTTTTGGTAAGAAATAGAAAGAAAAAGAATATCTTCATAAATTAAATGTTGAATTAAGTATAAATAAATGATATAAGGAAATTAGTCATGAATTATATCTTAATAAATAAATTCAATTTTAAAAGTAATAAATGGTTAAAAATAAAAAAGTAAATTTGTATTAAAATAATAGGAAAATAAGTGTGGTGCTGACACATCAGAAAAATGGCACGAGTGTAAATAGTTTAAAAAATAAGTGTACTCTCTTAAAATATTTCTCAATATATAGGGGATAATGCATGTCTCTCTAACTGTCTATTGGACGTTACTTTCACCGTTACTCTCATGAGATGTAAAACAGGACGGTCCGATTCCAATATGGTCCCTTTTTTTAGTGATGGAAACACGCATCACCTTGTCACGCTTCTTCTTCTCGCCGCTTATGAACTGGTCTATTGCCTCTTCAACAGTCAATCCATAGTAACTCAGATTCCAAAGTTTCACGAACAACTTCTTCTTCTCCCTCTCCTTATAGCCCTTCAAATCCCCATAAAGATGACCGTTGACGCGGGTATAAGGGAAATCTCGGAGCCAGGGCGGCGGCTCTTGTACAGACCATCCGGCTCCTACAATGCCCGGAGCAGCGGCCCTTGTACATACCCTCCGGCTCCTTTCCAGGAGTTGAGAACCCGAAGCCAACAGAATACGGCGCAAGTTCATCATCATTCTCAAAACCCTAATTAAATATTCCTCACTCTCACGAAAAGTTATGTGCCCCCAGCTAAAGCGGCCATTTTTTTTTTTTTTTGAATCGAAACGGGTTGGTTCGTTTAGACTGCGGTTCATATATCTATGTCTAAATAAACCAGATTAAAACATGCGTAAAATCAAATCACCCATTAAGAAACATACTACAAAAAATAATCCCATTAAGAGACATGTCTTAGTTTGAATGGTGATACAAATACAAAAATGCAGATCAAACATAATAACTATAGATCAAATAAATTTGCATTGATTTGCTCTAAATAAGTGACATCAATAAATATATTTGTTCTGTTTTTATAAAAAAAAAAAACATTTTATTTGTATGATGTGGATCTTATTTAGCTGGGGGCACATAACTTTTCTTTCTACTAAAACTAACTTTTAGATTAGTTATTTTACACTAATTACTAAAGGAAAATGAAGAATCAGACGGGGCACGTGCCAGTTGCCACCGTATGTTACCTCTGCCTTTGTATGCAGATACTTAATATTTTATTATTTGCTTTTAGTTTTATAATAAAACAAGTGAATGGGAAAAAAATGCATCTGCTTCTGCTATATAAATGTTCTGCATCGTCGTATCCCAGTGGTACTTCCTTCTCACAGATGAGTGCCAGAGGTCTCGAGTTCGAGTCTCTCTGTCGCTACGGTGGTACTGAGCCTTTCCAAATAAAAACTCCTTTATACGAGTAGGGACAAGTGGTGTATACTAACCCGTAGGTCCAGGCCGGAGGTGGGGTTTTTCCTGGATATAGAGCCGCTTTGCGGTGGAGCCTGTCACTATAAAAAGTTTATCCTAACAGTTTTATACCAAAATGAAAAACCTAAAAAACAAAAGCCTCTGAGCGGCGATTATCACCCCCCACTCCTCTAGCTTTCACCATCACCTTCTCTCTTCCCGATCTCCTTCTCCGGCGAGTGGTGTCTCTCATCGCCGCCGAAAAAGGGACCCCCTTTGTCTCTTCTTTCTTCCTCGGTTTCTAGATCTCGGAGTTTTCAACGCATCGCCTCTAGATCTTGGTTTAGTTCTGCTCGTGCTTGAAGGTCTCGATTTCTTCCCTTCACTGGCTTTACATGGTTTGCGGCAGCGCAGATCTACGGTAAATCTCCACAATCGTCGGATGTGAGCACCGTGTGCCTTTGACGGCTCTTCTTCGGACTGTTGCGGTGGTGTTCGATGAGGTGGGCTTCCATTATAGATTTGGTCGTTGGTGGTTTCTAGAGTCCTCGGGGACGGGTCTCCGACGCCGGCGGTAAATCTCGGCGGTCCTCCTCTCTCGACACTAGTCGGTGGTGTGGCAATTTGCGTTGTCTCTCTTGGTTGGTCTCGTCGGTGGTTGTGTGGGTGATATATCATGGTTTTTACCCATTTTTAGACCATGATATAAGTATTTTTATAGAGTCTTTTGGCTATTTTCGAGTCTATATAGAGTCTATGCAGGTTCAGGTACAATTGGAGATAAATTAGAGATTTGGATACATTTTGGAGCTTAATGGAATGAAGTCACGAATTGCAACACGATGAGTGTCGATCGACACCAGGTTTTCCAATTTCCAGAATCGAGAAGTTTCCATATTTTGAAGAAAAAAAAATCTCCAAGACTTTTCCTAATCCTCCAAGGAATTGAAGATGCGAACTAGGCCTATAAATAGAGTTTTTCAGCCATTGTTTAGGCATAACACACACATTATTTAGAAAGAGTTTTTTAGAGAGATTTTAGAGAGAAGAATTTGTCTCCTTCAGAGCAAATTCGGAACTCCTTTGTTTCTATTGATTTCTTTTATGCAATCTTATTTATTCATGATGTTTTTTTCATTCACCATGTCTGAGTAGTTTGCTTGTTAGGTTTAGGGTTTTTTCAAAGGTGATTAATGAATTGTTAGGTCAAATTAAATTGTTAGGATAAAATCATTAGAGTTCTTCATCTGGATTTGTGTTGAATGCTTATTCTAGTTTCATGACCTAGAATCTGATCTTAGGTTAATTAATAGATGCGATAGTGTTATTGATTGCATGAACTAGTGTTAGATGAGCAAAATACCTATTCGCAAAGAGATTTGGTTTATGATTTTGTGAACAATTGAACCCGAAATTAATGCTTGTCTGAATTGTTTGAATTTGCAAAGAGATTTGGAATTCTAGGGTTTAGACATAGATAATCTTCGCAGCGAGAGTTGGTTGATTTTACATATGTGTTTCAAGTTCTAGAACGGTTCTTAATAATTCCTAACATTCTGTCTAGACCTACAATTTAGATCACCTGAGAATTTTCCTAAACCTAGCGTTTCGTCTCCTGAATTTACATCGTTTTTAATTGCTTTCTGTCTTTTAATTCTATCTTATTTCTTAACTTAATTCGAATTTAGAAAACTGTTGTGTGACTATCCCTTCCCTGTGGATTTGATCCCTAAGTACTACAACTGATCTCTTAATTTGAGAGAGTAACTCTAGGGTAAATTTGAGAGCATATCAGTGGGGACGGTCTGGTTTATGGCTAGGGTCTTCGTTCGTGGTGGCCTGGTGGGCTTCACTTCGTGAGGCTCATGCGGTGTTCCGGGCTCCGTCCGGTGTGCTTGCTCCGACACGCTTTCTAGCCTTGTCCAGCTGTGTGGCTCCTCATGTCTTTCTTCCGATGCGTTTTTGGCTAGAGTTTTTGCGGAGGTTTTTTGGCAAGTTTTTCGACGCGTCTTCCCCATCGTTAGGTTGTGGTTAAGGCGGAGAGTGTTCGGCAGTGGTAAGGCACGGTTAGAGGTGCCCCGGCAACGGCCGGTGGTTTGGTTTAGGTGGTCAGAGCTCCTCTCCATGTTGTTTTCTTCCCGTGGCCCCTCTGTTTGTGTTGGCCTCCGGTGTGGTCCCTTCCTCTACCTACGATGTGTGTTCTGTTTCGGGTGTTGTTTCTTAAACTATTGAAAGTTTCAAATTTCGGTGGGTGATGGTCTCATGGTTAGCCTCAGTGGTGACTTGGTTTCGATTAGAGGCGGCGGGTTTTGCTTGACGACCATTTACTGTCTGTGGGAGATGGGTCTCGCAGTTTTTAAGCTTGGGATTAGGGGGCTAGAGGCGGTTACTCTAGTTGGCCTACATGCTCTCGTGCCGCCGGTTTGTATTTTGGTGGGTCGAAGTGTTCCCGTTTTTTTTGCTTGTCCTCGGAGAAGCTGTAAATGCCGTTTTCCGGTGAGGTTTGAGGGCTGGCCTCGTCTACGGTTGCTCGTGGCAACGACGAGGAGGACTCGAGATCCTAGGATTTGCAAGTGAAATTTCCAAATGTATGATGTTCGGAATCGGTGTTTCGTCTTCGGAAATCCACTCTTCGGCTTGGATATGGCTCTTTCTTGTCGTTTTTGTGCTTTCTATTGCCGTTAGTTATTGCACCTTTGTTTTAGATTTTAGTATTTCTGTTTTTTAAATTCCTCTGTAATTTATGTCTCAAACTTAAAAATGGTATAAAGCTTAACATTCATATTAAAAAAAAATATATATATATATATATATATAAATAAATGTTCTGCATTTATTCAGCAATTATTTTATGTTACCATTAAAAACCCGAGTTTATACAAACATGTTTTTTTAATCATTAGTTTAAAAAAAAAATTAAATCATACCATTAAGAGACAAAACTTCGTTTGTGGTAGAAAGAATCTTTAAAAATCAAATCACTTAAGGTCACATCCTGAAGAAGACTTTTCAATCTTTGTGGGGAAATTATTTTTTTTGTGGAAAAACCATGTCACGCCGTGAGAAATGGTTTCAGAATTCTTTCATTGTGAAAAAAGATGACCTATTAATTTCATCAGAAACCATTTCTCACGGCATCATTTGGACACGCAAATCTGTCTATTCATCAATCTCCATCGGCCTTATCTAATCATTTCCCTTTGTCAGTTTCTTGGTTGACGCAAGACTTGCCAAGTCAATTAAGAGCTCCACAGATCAATAATTTTCTTCTATTTAAAAGACGAAGCCAATAGAAGAAGCATCACACACACACACACACACACACACAAAAAAAGAGATATGATGGTTCGAACTCATTGTTATTGGTATTTCTTCTGTTTGATTTCCTTCCTACTATACACTCTTGTTTCTCCTACCCTCCATCATTGTCGCCACGACCAGAGGGATGCTCTTCTGGAATTCAAAGACGAGTTTCCCATTAGTGCTATGGACACATCGTTAAGTTCATGGAACAAGAGCAACGATTGCTGTTCTTGGGAGGGTATCACGTGCGACGCTAACTCTCGCGAGGTGATTTCACTTGACCTTGATACTATCTTTCTCAACAACTCTTTGAAACAAGATAGTGGGCTTTTCAAACTCCAACACCTTCGTAACCTAACCCTTAGAAATTGCAGTCTCTATGGAGAGATTCCTTCTTCATTAGGAAACCTTTCTCATCTCACGAAGCTTGTGCTTTCCCAATTACTTCAAATCCACGCTTCCACAAAACATGAGTGAATTTCACAACTTGGAGTTTCTCCATGTGAGTGAAAACTCATTTGTTGGGCCTTTTCCTACATTCTTATTCACCATTCCTTCTTTAAAAGAGGTTTATTTGAGGAGAAACCATTTCAAGGGACCAATAGATTTTGAGAATACATCTTCACTTCTCAATCTCGAAAAGTTAGATCTTAGTTCCAACAATTTCATTGGACCAATCCCTACCTTCTTATTCAAGATTCCTTCGTTACTAGGGGTTGATTTAGGGGGAAACAAATTCAAGGGACCTATAAAGTTTGAGAATATATCTTCATCGTCTAGGCTTTGGTATCTAGGCCTTGCTCATAACCAATTAGATGGCCCAATCCCCGAATCTATATCTGAACTTGGCAATCTCAAAAAGTTGTTCCTTTCTTACAACAATTTCATTGGGACAATCCCCACATCCTTGTTCACAATTCCTTTATTACTAGAAGTTGATTTGTCGGGAAACCAATTAGAAGGACCTATAGAGCATGGGAATATGTCTTCATCGTCTAGCCTTTGTGTTCTAATCCTTTCTCAAAACAAATTCCATGGCCCCATCCCTGAGTCTATATCTAAGTTTCTCAATCTTGAATTGTTACAACTTAATGACAACAATTTTAGTGGGCCTATTCCTACATCTATGTCGAAGTTAGCCAAACTCGGTCATCTTTATCTTGATAACAATAAGTTGGTAGGTCAAGTACCAGGTTGGGTATGGAGACTGACGGTGTTGTCGGCTGCTCAAAATTCTTTCACTAGTTTTGGAAAGTCACCAAAAGTTCTCCATGAAACACGGTTAGAGATCTTGAACCTTAATTCGAATTCATTCCAAGGACCATTTCCCCATTGGATATGCAAGCTTAGATCGTTAAAGATCTTGTTTTTGTCCACCAATGGCTTCAATGGCTCAATTCCTCCATGTTTATGGAATTCTCTTATAGTGCTAGATCTAGGTCATAATGGTTTCAGTGGAGTTCTACCAGATGTATTTGTTAATACCACCAGGTTACAATCATTTGATGTTAGTGACAACCAACTAGAAGGAAAACTTCCAAAATCATTGATCAATTGCAAAGCTATGAAGTTTCTAAATGTGGAAAGAAACAGACTCAAGGACAAGTTTCCATCTTGGTTGGGTACTTTGCCATCGTTAAACGTCCTCATCCTCCGATCAAACCAATTCCACGGGTCGTTGGATCATTCCATGGGGTTTCAAGGCTTAAGAATCATCGATGTCTCAGATAATGACTTCACTGGAACATTGCCACCTCTCTATTTTTCTAGTTGGAGTAACATGATCACATCAACAAGAGAATATGATAACACGTACATGGATAGTTACGTGGGCAATGCAGTCTTTTTTAATATGATAGAAATGTTGCATAAAGGAGTACATACGGAGTTTGATCATATTCGCGGAGACTTTGCAGCCATTGACTTCTCAGGAAATAGGTTTAGTGGAAATATCCCTGAATCCATTGGCTCGTTGAAGGAACTGCGTCTTCTCAACTTGGCAAGGAACACATTCACAAGCAATATAGCTCAATCGTTGGCAAATTTGACATATCTCGAGGCATTGGACCTATCCCAGAATCAGTTGTCGGGTCAGATTCCTTCAGGTCTTGGTAGCCTCACTTTTCTGTCATACATGAACTTTTCCCACAACCTTCTTGAAGGTCCAATACCAAGAAGCACACAATTTCTAAGCCAAAACTGTTCTTCGTTCATGGACAACCTCGGACTTCGCGGTCTCGAGGTAATATGTGAGGAAACTCATGTCGTGAATCCTACACCACAAGAAACCAAGGAATCGTCGGAGCCAGAAGAACAAGTGATTAACTGGATAGCAGCAGCAATAGCCTATGTACCTGGTGTTTTCTGCGGACTGGTGATTGGACATATCTTTGTTTCACACAAACGCAAGTGGTTTCATTGAAAAGTTTGGATGAACCAAGCCAAGAGTTGTCACCAAAGTTGCTCGTTGGACACCACATCTCTCTTGTCTCTCCGTGTATGTAATAAATTTGTTAAGTGTGCTCTCCAAAAAACTCGTTTGTGTTTTATAATTTTACATTTTATGGTTTTGTAATAAACGCTTGAAAATGCATTAAGAAACTTCAACCTACTCAAATCGCAACATGTGTAAGTAATATGTTTTTTAAAGTATTTTTTTTTTGCTTTGTTTGAAGTTTTAAACTGTGAGTTTTAACAGTTAATTGGTTAGTTCTGAAGGCTATACAAAAACAATATATTTGTAAGTGCTGTCATTGTAAATCCTGTCATTGTTATCTACTCATCCTATACCATATGTTTCTTGCAGAACAAGCAACTGGACATTTTATCAACAACAAAACAGGAAATTCCAAAAAACGATAGATTTCTGGTGATAATAATAATAAGAGTTTAATGATGAAACCCTAAAACTGGGATTGTCCTAAAAGCATACACATTGGCATGAGAGCCAATTCTTTTTGTACATGTGAAGGAAATCCTAAAATATCCTCAACATTTTCTTTACACCATTCTCTGCACTCTCCACTCACTCATCAGCCTAAAGAGGGGGATGTTAGGTTCTATGTATAGTAAAAGCGGTAAGAAACACAATGTACAGATTCTGCGGAGAACAAAAACAAAGCTCTCTTTCAGAATCTCCCGCAGATTTTTTAAGTTTACATCTTACCTAATCCTCGAAACGCTCCACCCTAGTTAAGCTGTACAACACTTGCGGCATCACGCCACCTGAGGCTGGTTAAGGGACTGCAAACTTCTCCTCTCTGCATTTAAGATAACCCTACTTAGAAACATTGAAATGCTTATATTGTCTCAAAAGCATTAAAGACTGAGAACATTGAGACTTTGTATGCAGATAAAGGCTGAAACTTTGTATACAGAGAAGGAGAAGAACATGAGCATACCTCCAGCAGCAACGAGTTTTTCAACACGGGCAACAATGTGCTTTCCGTAAGTGTATTTCTTCAATGCATTAAGATGCACTTTGATACGGGTAAGTATCAGCTCACGCTGTTGGTCATCGCACGTCTCCAGAACTTTTTGCACTACATAGTTTGCAAACTGATCCTTCATCATCGCCTATTTAAACAGGAAGAAGAATATGAGCTTATCAGTTTCATTATCTTCCCGAAAATCATCTGAAAGTATGTGTTTGACAGACCTGAAGAGGCTCGTTTTCATCAGTTGTGCCCAGCATCTCATTCACGAGCAATTCCCGTTCCTCTGGACCTCCAAAAGTTAAACATTTCTCAACAACGTTTGACGCAAACTTTTGCTGGCTCATCTGAACAATATTCCCCGCTAATTCTTTGATTATCACAGTACGCTCATCAGGCTTTCCGTGCTCCAGCACATGCTGTCCACACACAAAAAAAACTTGTATCAGTTTTGAACAAAGAATTTAAAATCACCAGTTGGAGAGAAAATCAATATTTTCTACAAACCTGAACAACATAGTTTCCATACTGATCTTGGGCAAGCATACTAACAGTGGACAGGATTTCTTTCATAACCTTACTCTGTGTATCCGGGTCGTGGCAGTGCTCCAATACCCTCTGCAACAAGAGACGAAAAGAGTTTTAGATAAACGCATCAGGTGAATAAAGATGTAATCTTTATAACTAAGAGCAAGAACCTGAATAACACGGCACCCATAAGGGTGAGTTGAGAGGGTCACAACTTGACCAAAGAAAGTCGAAATAATAAATTCGATGTTTTCTTCAGGCACACATTCTATGCACTTCTGAACCACATGGTTGCCATTCTGATCGCGTACACATCGCATCACATTACCATCAACTTCTTTCACCATCTTAATTTTCTGGTCAAGATCAACCACCTCAATTGCCTACAAAGGTAAAAAAAACAGAAAATAATGAACACATTGAAGATACACTTTATAGAGAACAGTAAAACAGGTGAGAATTAGACTTTACCTTCTGAATAACACGACAACCATACATCTGTAGGCTAAGTGGCAACACATTGTTAAATAGCTTCTCTGCTAATTCTCTTCTCTGTGACGGGAGTCCATGCTCAAAGAACTGTGGGAAGATTAGATCATTCAGGAATCTTTCATGTAAAAGTGTCTCAACTCCAAACAAACAGAGAAGAGGATTAAATCTACCTTCTGAATTACATAGTTTCCAAAAACGTCGGTCATCAGGGCAAGAGCTTCTGGCATGATCTCCTCATAAACCATGTTTTTCTCATCAGTTGTTGCTGTCTCCAGTTTCTGCTGAATAAACCGGCTTCCATATTGATCCGCACTGATAGCCCAAAATACGGGTTAGCTTGGGACAAATGGTACACAAAGAATAAAGGTAAAGACTTTCAAGGAAATTACCTGAACTCTACAACATGGCCAGCTATTTCAGAAAGCTCGAAACCTCTTGTTTTGTTGCTTTTGAACTCTTCTAGCAATGAAGATCCAAAGCTTTCATCCAAACTAGCACCCATAGGCCAAGAATCCATTACACCTCCCGAATAGTTTCTTGTTGCAGAGGGATATCGCATATTCACTTCACCTCGTCTCATAGGGCTAAGAGGTGCCAAAAGAGAATTTTGCATAACATGATGAGCCAATGGGCTGCCAGGATATGACATATTAGACCCAAATGTTGGACTCCCGTAATAGCTATGGCTGTTAGGGCTCCAGGATTTGTAAGGGACGCCATACTGTGATTTCTGAGCTCCGAGATAGGCCCTCTGGAGTTCAAGCATATTCATGTATGAATTACCCATAAAGCTCCTGTCCATTAAAGGATCATTAAGAAGATCAAGCGAATCAGCATACTGATGATACAATGGGTCTGCAATATGTGACTGAAGACCAGCACCTCCTCCCATTATTCCATTACTGATCCTGCCAAGATTACGCGATTCAGCGAGGCTTTGACCAGAAGATACAAAACCTCTCCCATGATGCCTGGAGTCCATTCCAGAATATCCCAAAGCAGAAACATCTTCATACATTGGAGAAAAGTTACTAGTCCCAAGTTGGCTAGCCATCATAGAAGCTACAGCTGGATTTAATGCGTAATTGTTCAGACCATAGTTTTGGCTATCAAGATGCTGGTATGGACCAGGTAGTCCACCTCCACCATTATAGGCAGATCCTTGTGACCCTCTCAATTGTGAATCCATCCAAGAACCAGTTTCCTTATGGGCTTGTTCATATTTGTTTGCGAACCCGTGTTGATTGACTTCGTTATGCTCACCTTGCAGACCAAACATATAGTTCCTCACTTTTTCAACATCCTGTTCAGCCTGACCCCGTTCTATCCCGCCATTGGCTCCCAGGTTCATGCTGGATAAAGCAGCGGCAAGATCAGAAGACTCGTTTAAACCTGATGTAACACCATTGAACGGGCTTTGATTACTTGTGTTCCTCTTATCATTTGAACTCACTCTTCCACTCCCAATGGGAGTAAGGCAGGGACTAGGCACCCTAGCAATCCCCTGTGGATCTGGAGTTCCAGTTCTAGACAATGAAGAGCCGAGAACAGCGGCATAGCTGTATGGTGGTGGCGCACCAATGCCTTGTGATGCAGATACGGACTGATTATTTGCAGAGTCGACATTTTCATCAAAGGCGTTACGACTTGCAGGACGTGAGGGCTGCTGTGAGACGGGATTCCCATGCCCCAGATCAGCCTGCAGATTAGCAATCGATCAACTTTACATAAACGAGAATATGCAGAGAGAATTATGACATCAGATGAGAGTTTAAATCCTCGAATGAAGTTGTTTTCATGGATTCTAGTCTTCTAATTTCCTTATAACAGTATGAGTATCTCAATAAGCACCAAAAGCCAGAAAATTTAAAGAGGGGAAAAAAAGCAATCATCAGACAGAAAAAACACTAACACATTATCAAAGGACAACCAAAAGTAGCAAAGCTAGTTAGATTGTAATGATAAGGAGTGGTTTCACCAACCTGAAAGATATCAGCAAAACTCGTCTGTCTGCCTCCAAGATCCAATCCAGGCAAACCAATCAAACCATTAGCATCCCAATCAGAAGAAGAAGCATTAGATTTCTCAGGCTCAAACTCTTGCTGCTGCTTCATCTGATCAAAACCAGGCGGCATAGAGAACAAAGATCGACTATCATTCACTTTCCTCCTATCCCCGATACCGCCTAACACGGTGCTACTCCCTTTAACCCTCTGAGCAGCCCTCAGATCCTCCCTAGACATCAAAGGCGGAGGCAGCCTCGGATTCAACTTCATATTAGCATAGTAATAAGACAAGTAAGCTGGATCTTTCCTAAACTCTTCATTGTCACCACCAAACCCATTTCCCTTATTGACACCACCAAACTCCAGAAAAGGGGCCCCACCTCCGCCGCTGAAAAGCCCTCCTGCAGCACTTACAGAGCCGTCCACAGTCGGCGGAGCAGAGCCGCTTCTGTACAAGTTAAGCTCTCTCTCGATCTCATCAGCTTCCTCTTGCCGTCGCTGCTGCTCGCCGAGAAATACTCCAATCCCTTTCTCATAATCATCCCCAAAAGATGAATCTTGGTTACCTCTAACCATCGGCCTTCTTCCCAGTTCCGGAATCATAATTACCTAACAACAAAACCCCCCCAAATATCAATTATGAGATTATGGTTATACGCTAAACTCTTAACGAATCCTAAAGATCAGACCTTTCTACCTCAATATATACAATCTCCCAAAATTCTCTATTAGAACTAACCCAAAGATCAAAACTTTAAGCGGTACTCAAATCCATTCCCGAGATTCTATCGATGATTGATATCTCATGTAACTGTTGTTTGAAGTGAAAGACCCTAACAACGACAAGATGAAAGAGATAGCAAAAAACTGAGCTCAACAGGGAAAATGGGTTTTATAGTGTTGACGAAAATATCCGACGGCGATGCAAGAACCTTAGGGTTTCTTGTCCCATTTTAAGTTAACTATGGAAATTAAAGAGAGAAACAAAATCACTGCTAATTAATGGGGTTGAACAAAGGTATAGAAAAGCATTAACTAAATGAAAAAGAGAGAGAAGAGTTTTGTTGATATTAATGAAATTCTCAGCTCAATGAAACTTTTTCATGATAAGATGCATTTTCAATAATGTTAGTTTTAAATTTTCTTTATTTTTATTTTATACTAACGGTTAATCTGTGTTTCGCGCGAAATTTTATATTACCGTTAATAATATAGTTTGTCAATGTAAAATATCAATAAATTTACTGTTTAACAGTTTTATATGTGGTTAATAATATAATAAAACTTATCAAAACGCATAATTTATATTCAAAAATTTATATCTATCTAAAAGTTAAAATCTTTAAATATATTGTATGTTCATAAACCTTATTAGATGTCCGAGTTTTGAATATTTATATTCGTAGACAAAATTTAGATAGTCACATATCTAATCTTGGTCTTAGTAGTTAACTTTGGATCTGGAAGAATTATATTGAGTATTATACTTAAATTTCTCTTTTCTTAAATCTGAGTCGGATGTTTATTCATCCGACATTAATCTCAATCCATGAACGTCTAATGTGTTTTCAAAAAAAAATATTCATTCTGTTTTTCTCTTTTTCTCTATTTGCCTCTCATCAACGCCATTAAACTATATATCACATTAGATACATCAATGACAACATTGATCTCCTTTCATAAACGTTTGATATATTTCATTGATGCATTCTTAATTAATCTCTCTCTCTCCCTCTCTCATCAACGCAACTGATTGAATTACATATATATCATCGTAGTCCGGTTTAAACTTAATCTTCACTATCTTTCTCTTATATTTTTGTTTTCTTACGTTTATCGATGTATGCTATTTGACTTTTATACGACTCTATGCGTTTTTTCTCTCGAAGATTGTCTTGAAAATGTTAAAGTTTTAGAATAGCAGATTATGCATCTCATAACATGCATTCTCGCATATATTTTTTTGTAAGTTCAGAGAGTTCCATTGTTAAATGAATTCCCATTCGTTTGAACACCAATTTCTGACCATGAAAATTTATGTTTTTGTTTCTCCCCTATAACACATTTAGAGTCAATAATTGTAGTGCAATCTGCTTAGTCGTTGGCTTAGGGAATTTGTATATAACCATCTTACACCACTCTTATGCATTCAAAACAGAATTTGCAATAGTATAGTAGAATAACAGAATTCAGCGAATTTAAACATTCCATGTACCATCTTAATTCGAGTTACCAAACCCGGTTCGTGAGTCTCTAAAACGGTATCAACTATCAAGATTCTGACCATAGTGTGTGTGACACTGGTACAGATTGTCTACATTGGAGTAAGAGAAGTTTGAGAGAGATCGATCTTGTTCGCAAGGGCTCGGTGATTGTTAAATATATCATATGTTTCTTGCATAACAAGTAACTATATCAACAGCAAAAATGAAAATTCCAGAAACAAAAGAGAGATCTCGTGAAACAAGAGACAAAGAGTTTGATGAAACCCTAAAACTGGGATTGTCCTAAAAGCATACACATTGGCATAAGAGCCATTCTTTTTGTACAATGCGAAGGAAACTCTAAAATCCTCACATCATTTTTCTTTACACCATTCTCTGCCTTTTTTTTTCACTCACTTATCAGCCTAAAGAGGGGATGTTTTGGTTCTATGTAATAATAGTAAAAACGGTAAGAAACTACACAATGTACAGATTTTGCGGAGATCAAACAAAGCTCTCTCTTTCACAATTTCCCGCAGATTTTGTTGGTTTAGATCATACCTCCTACTTCTCAAAACGCTATGGCAGAGCCATCCACCCTAGTTAAGCTGTACAACACTTACGCCACCTGAGGCGGGTTTAGGGACTGCATACCCATTCTCCTCTCTGCATATAACATCAAACCACTCAGAGACATCGAAATGCTTATATTGTCTCAAAAGAATTTTATCTGTTTTGAAGTAGATAAAGGCTGAAACTTTGTATACAGAGAAGGAGAGGAACATGTACATACCTCCAGCAGCAACGAGTTTTTCAACACGGGCAACGATATGCTTTCCGTAAGTGTATTTCTTTATAGCATTGAGATGCACTTTAATACGGGTAAGAATCAGCTCACGCTGTTGGTCATCGCATGTCTCCAGAACTTTTTGCACTACATAGTTTGCAAACTGATCCTTCATCATCGCCTATTTACACAGGAAGAAGAACAACAACAAGAAGAAGAAGCATACGAGCTTATAAGTTTCATTATCTTCCCAAAGATTATCTGAAAGTATGTGTTTGGCAAACCTGAAGAGGCTCGTTTTCATCAGTTGTGCCCAGCATCTCATTCACAAGCAATTCCCGTTCCTCTGGACCTCCAAAAGTCAAACATTTCTCAACAACGTTTGACGCAAACTTCTGCAGGCTCATCTGAACAATATTCCCCGCTAATTCTTTGATTATCACAGTACGCTCATCAGGCTTTCCGTGCTCCAGCACATGCTGTCCACACACAAAAAAAACGTGTATCAGTTTTGAACAAAGAATCTAAAATCACCAGTTGGAGAGAAAATCAATATTTTCTACAAACCTGAACAACATAGTTTCCATACTGATCTTGGGCAAGCATACTAACAGTGGACAGGATTTCTTTCATAACCTTACTCTGTGTATCCGGGTCGTGGCAGTGCTCCAATACCCTCTGCAACAAGAGACGAAAAGAGTTTTAGATAAACGCATCAGGTGAATAAAGATGTAATCTTTATAACTAAGAGCAAGAACCTGAATAACACGGCACCCATAAGGGTGAGTTGAGAGGGTCACAACTTGACCAAAGAAAGTCGAAATAATAAATTCGATGTTTTCTTCAGGCACACATTCTATGCACTTCTGAACCACATGGTTGCCATTCTGATCGCGTACACATCGCATCACATTACCATCAACTTCTTTCACCATCTTAATTTTCTGGTCAAGATCAACCACCTCAATTGCCTACAAAGGTAAAAAAAACAGAAAATAATGAACACATTGAAGATACACTTTATAGAGAACAGTAAAACAGGTGAGAATTAGACTTTACCTTCTGAATAACACGACAACCATACATCTGTAGGCTAAGTGGCAACACATTGTTAAATAGCTTCTCTGCTAATTCTCTTCTCTGTGACGGGAGTCCATGCTCAAAGAACTGTGGGAAGATTAGATCATTCAGGAATCTTTCATGTAAAAGTGTCTCAACTCCAAACAAACAGAGAAGAGGATTAAATCTACCTTCTGAATTACATAGTTTCCAAAAACGTCGGTCATCAGGGCAAGAGCTTCTGGCATGATCTCCTCATAAACCATGTTTTTCTCATCAGTTGTTGCTGTCTCCAGTTTCTGCTGAATAAACCGGCTTCCATATTGATCCGCACTGATAGCCCAAAATACGGGTTAGCTTGGGACAAATGGTACACAAAGAATAAAGGTAAAGACTTTCAAGGAAATTACCTGAACTCTACAACATGGCCAGCTATTTCAGAAAGCTCGAAACCTCTTGTTTTGTTGCTTTTGAACTCTTCTAGCAATGAAGATCCAAAGCTTTCATCCAAACTAGCACCCATAGGCCAAGAATCCATTACACCTCCCGAATAGTTTCTTGTTGCAGAGGGATATCGCATATTCACTTCACCTCGTCTCATAGGGCTAAGAGGTGCCAAAAGAGAATTTTGCATAACATGATGAGCCAATGGGCTGCCAGGATATGACATATTAGACCCAAATGTTGGACTCCCGTAATAGCTATGGCTGTTAGGGCTCCCGGATTTGTAAGGGACACCATACTGTGATTTCTGAGCTCCGAGATAGGCCCTATGGAGTTCAAGCATATTCATGTATGAATTACCCATATCGCTCCTGTCCATTGCAGGGTTATTAAAAAGATCAAGCGAATCAGCATTTTCCGGGAACCTCGGGTACTGATGATACATTGGGTCAGCAATATGTGACTGAAGACGAGCACCTCCTCCCATCATTCGATCACTGATCCTGCCAAGGTTACGTGATTCAGGGAAGTTTTGACCAGAAGATACAAAACCTCTTGCATGAAGTCTTGAGTCCATTCCAGAATATCCCAAAGCAGCTGCCGCGGAAGCATCTTCATACATAGAAGCTACAGCTGGATTTAATGCGTGGTTGTTCAGACAATAGTTTGGGCTATCAAGATGCTGGTAAGAACCAGGTAGTCCACCTCCACCATTATAGGCTTGTGACCCTCTCAATTGTGAGTTCCTCCAAGAACCAGTTTCCTTATGGGCTTGTTCATATTTGTTTGGGAACCCGTGTTGATTGACTTCGTTATGCCCACCTTGCAGTCCAAACATATAGTTCCTGACCTTTTCGACATCCTGCTCAGCCTGACCCCGTTCATCTAACCCACCACTGGCTGACAGGTTCATGCCAGATAAAGCAGCTGCAAGATCAGAAGACTCGTTGAGACCAGATGAAACACCATTGAACGGGCTTTGGTTACTTGCGTTCCTCTTATCATTTGAAGAGACTCTCCCACTCCCAATGGGAGTAAGGCAGGGACTAGGCACCCTAGCAATGGCCTGTGGATCTGGGGTTCCAGTTCTAGACAATGAAGAACCGAGAACAGCTGCATAGCTGTATGGTGGTGGCGCCGCCCCAATGCCTTGTGATGCAGATGGATATTGATTATTTGTGGAGTCAACATTTTCATCAAAGGCATTACGACTTGCAGGACGTGAAGGCTGCTGTGCGACGGGATGCCCCATGTCAGCCTGCGTAGAAACAATACATCAATACATACAGAGAGAAGCAAATGTGGCACAAGATCAAACTTTATGCTTGAGTGAAGTTGCTTTTACGGATCCTAGCATTTTAATTCTCACTTGCATCAGTAAACTTTTAGAGCAAACACCATAAAGCCACAAACGTTTAATAAGATGGGGAAAAAAAGGTAATCATCAAACAGAGATAAACACTATCACAACATTATCTAACCATTGCATACTAATAAGAAGAGGATTCACAAACCTGAAAGATATCAGCAAAACTCTTCTGTCTGCCTCCAAGATCCAAACCGGGCAAACCAATCAAACCATTAGCATCCCAATCAGAAGAAGAAGCATTAGTTTTTTCAGGCTCAAACTCGTGCTGCTGCTTAAAACCAGGCGGCATAGAGAACAAAGATCTACTATCATTCACTTTCCTCCTATCCCCAATACCGCCTAACACGGTGCTACTCCCTTTAAGCCTATGAGCAATCCTCAAATCCTCCCTAGACATCAAAGGTGGAGGCAACCTCGGATTCAACTTCATATTAGCATAGTAATAAGACAAGTAAGCTGGATCTTTCCTAAACTCCTCATCGTCACCGCCAAACCCATTTCCCTTGCTGACTCCACCAAACTCCAGAAAAGGGGCCCCACCTCCGCCGCTGAAAAGCCCTCCTGCGGCACTAACAGAGCCGTCCACAGTCGGCGGAGCAGAGCCGCTTCTGTACAAGTTAAGCTCTCTCTCGATCTCATCAGCTTCCTCTTGCCGTCGCTGCTGGTCGCCGAGCAATACTCCAATCTCTTTCTCGTAATCACCCCCAAAAGATGAACCTTGGTTACCTCTAAGCATCGGTCTTCTTCCTAGTTCCGGTATCATCATGACCTAAACAGCAACAAAACTCCCAAAATCAATTATGCAAATCCTAAAGATCACACCTTTCTACCTTTATATGTAATCCCCAAAAGTCTCTCTATTTAGAACTAACCCCAAAGATCAAAACTTTAAGCGCTACTCAAATCCATTTGATGATTGATTTCCATCAATCTTATACCTACATGTGTTACTGTTGTTTTGAATTAAAAAACCCTAACAACGACCAGATAGAAAAAATAGAAAAATTGAAGCTTGAAGGAGAAAAAAGGTTTTATAGAATTCGACGGCGATGCAAGATTCTTTAGGGTTTTTGTGAAATTAAATAGGAAAAAAAATAAAATTACTGTGAATCACATTAGTAGGTTTGATCTGACCTAGCGATTGCATAAGAAAAGAATGAAAAAAAACAAGCATTAATTAAAAATAATAATAATAATAACAAACTGAAACTTATGTGTCCTCGTGTTCCTGGGGAATCTCAGACTCACACACGTTTGAAGCTGTTTCGATTTCGAGATCTTTCTGTTATGTGTTTCGGTTTGGGGTTTAAGGACACAGCTTTTTTTAACAAAGTACACTTCAAGATGATACGATCTTCAGGATTTTACTTTTTTATATAGATTTTTTAGTCCTTCAAATTTGAAAAATAGGAAACTAACATATTTAGCAGTAGTAGGAAAATGGGGAAAATATCCAAAAATGTTAATTTTCTTTAAAAACAACGAAACATATATATACTCAAATTGTAAACTCTCTAAAAAAAATATAATATTCAATACTTTATACGATTACAATCTAAATTTTTTGTAAACATACATTAAAATAAAGATATGACAAAACAAATTCTTTTAAATATGAATTACAATTACAAACTGTTTACAGACTATAGAATTTGAGATATTTGGTAATTGATACACCTGTTTTCTTTTCTTTCATTCCTTCTTTCTAACTATTAGTAGCATCATACTATTTCTGTTTTTCTATTATTTGATATGATGCAGATTGATTCACCAAAAACAGAAATGAACAAAATGTGTAACTGTGAAACACAGATTCACTGGTTTGGCATGTTCTCTCTGTAATAGTATAGTTCGTTTTAAATGCTATTTGAAATATAGCATTCAAAATATCAAAAGGTAGAAGAACATATTGTGAGTTTTCAGAAAATGGAAATAATCTAGTCTTTCTTTTTTTTACCAACTGGTAATAGTAATACGTTTGATCTTTTACTTTTATGTATTTATTTCCAAAATGGGAGTTTAAATTTTGGTCACTAGTCAAACATCTCTGCCTTTAAATGTATCATTTAATGGTTAATATTCGGGTTTAAAATTGACTGCAACGGTTAGTATGGGAGTAATGCGAATATGCGATTAAATTAAAGAAAGGTATCTTTGTTCTGTTCTAAGATCGTGCTTGGTCATGATTGCTCTCCGAAGTCCACGAGTCGGCGTATGAATCGGTTGTTTGGTCTTAGACGGGCAAAGTGAAAAATATTAGGTTAACTCAGTTTTATATGTGGGCTTTGAAGTGTGTTCTATTTTCCATCCCACTTTGTGAGTTTGAATAGATATTTTAAGGCCCAATGGACTCAGCCTTTTAAATCCACATTTGCTATGAATCTATGGTGATATTCATTGTTTCGGTCCTTTTGGTTTTGGAAAACAACAATAGTTTTTTTTTATTATATAACTAGTGAGTGATCCGAACTTTTAATATCCGACTAATCTTTTCATAGCGAGTCTCACTCACCGGATTTTCTAATGGGCCTAAAGCATGGCATCCAATTTCGCATGAATAGATTAAATTTTGTTAGATCATTCACTAGGGACAAAGGTTATGACAAATGTTGCATTAGGCTTGATCTTTTATTTTAATCTCGGTTGTAAGCTTTTCATTCCCAAAAGGTGTTTGTAAGTTGTTTGAATTAGTGAATTTTTTTTCTTTTTTTAGCCAATGAAAGTTATGTGTTCAAAAACAAAAAGTTATTTAGGTATCATTGGATAATGTTATTGGATATGCAAATATGAATTCGGTAGAATGTAACAGTAAAGGAGAATGGTGGAAGTTGGCAAACCAATGCCTTGGCAAACTAACGACCTACATTATTATGTTCTTTTTTACTTTTGTTAAAACCATGAATTTGATTATCACCATTTACCAACGGACTTTGGTAAATCCTGCAACTTGTTTCTTTTACAAGTCTTACCCTCCAACTGCGAAAATTGTAAGACATTCCTCCAATTCACAATAAACCCGTAATATAATCGTTCATTCTATATATCATATATGTATTCTATGTTGATGCCGACATATCTAACATATTGGCCAGCATTTTCAGCTAAGCTAATGGAGTTTTTGGACACATAATGCTCGATCCCGGTTTTGTGATTTCAGTTTTGTAAACTCGATCCCACTATAGTTTGATTAACCAAACTTTTGTTTATTAATATATTATTGCATGTTGACAAAAAAAAAAGATGGTATAAGGCCGTGGTACACCTGAATTGCTAGGTTTATTACATGGTGAAATCTAGATTCAGGTTGAGTTCGACATGACTCGTTGGATTTGATAAATCTATTTAAAAGAAAAGAACTGAGACTCGATGGTATAATGGGGTTGGTTCAGTTGTGTTCTGGATTTAAATTTGTTTTGGAATAAAATATTATTTTTTAAGTCGGAAAATCTAAAAATTGATTATTGGTACCAGGAAAAATTATGAGTCGAAAACTCCGGAACTCCCACGGTATTTTAAAAAAATATAGAAAAAAAAAATCGGAGAATTGAGAAGCATTTTTGCTTGATTTACGTGCTGTCAAATGGTGTAGTTGCTTTCAAATCCAACTAGATTCATTTCCTAACGTAGTAAGTGGAAAGAACTGAAATTCGAAAACAATTTGGTTTAAACTTGTTTTGTGACGAAATGTTATTTTTAAAAAATTGAAATATCTAAAAGTTGATTCCTGGTATTAGAGGAGATTATGGGTCGAAAGCTCGAAACTCCCATAGTTTAAAAAAAATTGAGAATTGAGAAATTTTTTTTGCTTGATTTAAGTCAAATGGTGTAGTTGCTTTCAAATCCAACTAGATTTATTTCCTAAAGTAGTAAGTGGAAAGAACCGAAACTCGAAAACAATTTGGTGTCTCATTTGTTTGTCCTTATCTATTATTTTTTCATTGACAAAACAAAAAGATCTATCCCCAAATCAAATTTTTGTGCAAGCAATTCATTTGATCTAATCGATTTTTGATTATATCATTCTAATGATTTAGTCGAAGCTGAGTTTGCAAGAAACTCATTGCCGCCAATTGACTTCCCGAACTAATTAGAGATTTTAGGAAATCAAATACCTTATTCATTCTTTACCTTTTTGCCTGCTATGAACAAGACGCCAATCTTAATTAACTTACATTTAAAACATTCCTAATGATTCCATACTGTCAAATGAGATAAAAAGAAAATGTAGTAACTCATTTTACCAAAATCAATCATCGGATGCAACATCTTAATTCGAGTTACCAAATATCAAGAAAAAAGTAGATTATAAAGCCAGGTGAAGCTGAATCCAACGATCGTTGTCTTATGTTGCTTGAAAGGAATGGATGAATTGGGTGAAGTGTCAAAGAGAGAGAGAGAGAGAGAGTCTTCCAGGAGACTGTGAAGATCTTCCTTAAGCTTAGTTCCACTCAACACTCTCTTTTTGTTGGAACATATGTTTTCAAACAACCAACCTGCAACTTGTCACATCCTTGTTAGACCCCACTCAAGACTATACTCGTTACATTATTTAGTTTCCTAAATTTGGTCTCGTCACATATATATAACTTAGAACAAAGTGTGGTACTATATTTCTTTTCAAGTTTTCATGTCTTGAAAAATGAAAAGTGAAAAGCGAAAAAGTCAAATTTGAATTCACATAAATTCTGAACTTCCTTTGATTTAAATTGTTGTATTTTTTTTTTAATTTCTAGCTTTTTGGGTATTTACTAACAAATCAGTTTATATTAAATGATGTTTTAGTGAGTTTTGTTTTGTATATATCGAATTAAGTGATAGCCTCAATTTAGAAGTTTAATTTATTTTCATAATTGTATCCTCATAATAAAATTGAGTTAATATTGTTTGATCATTAATTATAAAGTTAGGAATAGTTTAGTCAGTTTATTAAAAAAAATTTAATAAGTGTACGTTCTAGTTCTACTAAAACATCAATTCTTTAGATACACACGGAATTTTTTTAGTTGTTGTCTCGATTATGTGTTTGTATCTAATATTTTAATAAATTATCATTTTATTGGTACGAAGGATTGTATGTAGAGATATAATCATCATAGTTAGAGAACACAATTAGTTAACTTCGATTTCACTCGGACCGTCAAGAATTAGAACTGTAATATCAACACTTAAATCATCTTACTCATTACTTATCCGAATATACTATAATCTTATTTTCTTAATTTAATCTTGTTACCAACCATTAACCCTACCATCTGCCTCTCCCCCTTATATAAAAACAACACTCTAGCTCTATTTATCAATACACCAGAAACCGATACAAAAAGAAAAATCATATTTCATACATTGTGAAGATAGAATAATATTTTTGCTTCAATATTCAAATAAATATTATTCATGGCTACGTGGGTTTTGCATTATCTTTTTGTGGCATTTCTGATTGCCATTACTTACAACATCGATGCAGCATCTGCAGGAATCACGCGGCACTACAAGTTCGATGTATTTATAAAATTAGTTTAAATTTGAGACCAAATATGTATTAGTTAATTTATCTATTTTTTTCTGTTAAGATATATATAATATTTTAATCACTTATTCAAATTTTCCTCCGGCAGATTCAACTGAAAAACATCACAAGATTGTGCAAGACAAAAACAATCGTGACGGTCAACGGAAAATTCCCAGGACCTAAGGTTACTGCAAGAGAAGGAGATAATCTACAGATCAAAGTTGTTAATCATGTCTCAAATAACATTTCCATACACTGGTAAATTACTATATAGTCTCATAGTGATAATTCAACTCTTGTTTTAACTTTCCTTGAGCCTCAATAAATAGATGAATGTATAAACTGTTTAGGCACGGGATCCGGCAGCTAAGGAGCGGATGGGCGGATGGTCCATCGTATGTGACACAATGTCCGATTCAGACCGGACAAAGTTATGTTTACAACTTCACGGTGATCGGACAAAGAGGAACCTTGTGGTGGCATGCTCACTTTCAATGGATGAGAGCCACCGTGTACGGACCATTGATCATTCTCCCTAAACTCCACCAACCTTATCCTTTTCCCAAACCCTACAAACAAGTCCCTATACTCTTTGGTAATTATCTTTCGTACCCGTAACTTTTTTCTACCTTACATATGAGTCCCAAAAGAGTAGTGTTCTGTTTAAGGGATTCAACAATTGTTGTTTTAAATTTTGTGTATATATATATAGGTGAATGGTTTAATGCTGATCCTCAAGCAGTGGTACAACAAGCTCTTCAGACTGGTGGAGGACCAAATGCCTCTGATGCTCATACTTTTAATGGGCTTCCAGGCCCGTTATACAATTGCTCTTCAAAAGGTAATGATATGTTTTTTTTGGGTCCAAAACAAGATGCCGAATAATGTTTTGTAACAGTAACACTTATGCACATATTTGCTTAGACACATACAAGCTGATGGTGAAACCTGGGAAAACATATCTACTAAGACTGATCAATGCTGCACTCGATGATGAACTCTTCTTCACCATAGCCAATCATACATTGACAGTGGTCGAAGCTGACGCTAGCTACGTTAAACCATTCCAAACCAACATCGTGCTTCTCGGCCCGGGACAAACCACCAACGTACTACTCAAAACCAAACCTATTTACCCAAATGCAACCTTCTACATGCTTGCAAGACCTTACTTCACGGGCCAAGGAACAATCGACAACACAACCGTCGCCGGAATTCTCAAATACCATCATAAACCGATGTCAAACCATTTTAACTCTTCTAAAAACCTTCCTATTATTAAACCCTCTCTCCCTCCCATCAACAGTACAAGCTACGCCGCGAATTTCACAAAAATGTTTAGAAGTTTGGCGAGTTCTACATTCCCAGCAAACGTACCAAAAACCGTGGATAAGAAATATCTCTTTACCGTCGGTTTAGGAACCAACCCTTGTCCTAAGAACCAAACGTGCCAAGGACCAACTAATACAACGAAATTCGCAGCATCTATCAACAACGTGTCTTTCATCTTACCAAACAAGACTTCTCTATTACAATCATACTTCTTTGGCAAATCCAATAGAGTTTTCATGACCGATATCCCAAGTGCCACGACCGATTTCCCAAGTTCCCCTCTTTTTCCATTTAATTACACCGGTATGCCACCAAACAACACAATGGTCTCAAGAGGGACAAAACTCGTGGTCTTGAAGTACAACACAACTGTTGAACTGGTCTTGCAAGGCACTAGCATCTTGGGTATTGAGGCACACCCTATTCATCTTCACGGCTTCAACTTTTATGTGGTAGGTCAAGGCTTCGGTAATTTTGACCCGACCCGTGACCCAAAACAATATAACCTAGTTGATCCGATTGAACGAAACACCATCAACGTCCCCTCCGGTGGTTGGGTTGCCATTCGCTTTCTTGCCGATAATCCCGGTAATGGTTTTAAAGATTTTTTTTCTTTCTGGTTAATAACATACATTACGCGAATTTGAATTCGAGTGATGATAAATTTTTTGACATTGCTACATATACCATATATTAATTCTAGTGGTTAATGGAGTTCTCCAACTACATGTATATGCTTTTTTAATAGTTGTTTGATGGCGACAGGTGTGTGGTTCATGCATTGCCACATTGAGATTCATTTGAGTTGGGGTCTGACTATGGCTTGGGTGGTTCTGGATGGAGACCTTCCAAATCAGAAGCTTCTTCCTCCACCCTCAGATTTGCCTAAATGTTGACTCTGACCAAATCCAACGCCTCTGCCGATGCCACATCACCTTTTTTTCCTTTCTTGGAATGCTATTTCCTTAAATTGTGCAATATGTGCTTTTGTGTTTTGTGATCATCATCATTTGAGACTTCTGATTTTTTTTTTCTTTTTAATTTTTTTCTTGTAAGAAGATGAGTGAACTGAAGAGATTTGGTCGCGGTAATCATTTCTCTGTACATTTGTTTTGACGCCAAAAATAAATAATTTTTGTAATCAACGAACAATATGCATTAGCACAAATCTGCAACGCTCGTGATCTTGTTTTTCATTATCTGATTAAACAAAACATTTTTGTTTATGATGATAATGACAAAAGATGGAGTCGTTGACAACTTTTTATTGGATTCCCTATATAATAATATTCCGAACTTTTTTTCCCTTAATAAAGTGAAAGGATGGATTTCATCTCATGTCAATAATGCCGACTAGTTTCTAAACACCTAACTGTTTATACATAATATAGTAATTTCATCTTAAGTTCTTATAAAATAATTAAAATGTGGAAATATATTGACACTAGGGAATTTTCATTTGCCAAGAGGGAATCTTTCTTCCATCAAAGAGACAAAAACCCAGAAAGCAAACAGAAAAAATACTGCCACCAAATACTGCCATAAAATGCAAAAAGGAATAAAATAATAATTAATAAAGCTAAGAAAAAACAAAATGTGAGTAGAGTTCCAGGCATTATTGGTGTTAGCAAGATCTATCTATAGCATCAAACCATTATATTGATAATATTCTTATCATCATCATATTGACACTAACTGGACTCCATTATCGTTTCGTAATCAATAATAAATTAAAAGAAAAGCCTCAGATCTTTGACCAGATTATATGAATCATGATGAATCATTTCATTTTAAAATAAATAGATGTCATATTATTTATAAAAAAAAACATTAAATTGAATAATGAGTTTGTTAAATTGCTTCAAGTCTATTTCCAGAGACCTTGAAAATGACTATGCAGTGTAAATCCTAACAAAAATACTGTACTTCATGATACACCAATCCTCCAGATAATGTATCTAATCTTCTTTTTTTTTCTTTTACTAAACAGAGACATCAATAATCCTATCTAAATGTAAATACTTGCATCAGTGATACATATACACAGGTGTCTATGATTGTGTATGTGTAGCATCTGCAAGTTGTATACGTATAATGGAAAAACTACGAGCATAGAAACCCTAATTTTTTTAATCAAAATCTCTTCTTATAATGTACTTGTATGGAAACCCTCAATAACCAAACTGGTCTAATTACAAGGAACAAAAAAAAAAGATCCAAATTAAGAATCTCCATGTTTATGCCAGCAAACAAGCATAGCCACACACCTTCTCATGATGTAAAACCTTGCCTTCTGTTCTTTGGCCAAGCTGCTGTATTTCTGAGTGATAGAAGAAGAAGATGAAGATGAAGAAGAAGATCTTCTCTCTTTTCTTGAGAAGCTTCTGGAGACTGAAGAGGAAGAAGAAGAGGAAGAGGAGGAGGAAGGAATAGAGCACTTAGTAGAGGAACTCCTTACGAATATTGGAGACTTTGTGGAGGAAGCACTTGTTGAGAAACTTCTAGAGAACTTTGACTTAGAGGAAGAAGAAGAAGAAGCTGTTGTCTCTTTCTTCGACAGCTTCCACTTCTCCTCCATGAATATAATTAATGTGTGCTTCTGCAGAGAGACTCGGATCCAGATTCAGATGAATGGATCTAAGTAATTGTGTTTCTTGTGTATTTGATTGTGAGTTTGTGGTGATTCAACTCAAAGAAGAGAGAGTAATTCAGAGACAGAGAGAGATAGAGAAGTAGAGAGAGTGATAGTGTCGCTTTGCTTATATATCTTCTTTTAATACTTGTAATAAATCAATGGAGATAACAAATGGCAAACAAATCAATGGAAAATAAAATGAAAATTCTGTTATTATTATGTAATATTTAATCAGCTCGTCAGGAGGTGTGAACCTTTTTTCCGTCGACTTAGGAACTAGTATTTTCTTTTGGCGTCGAGTTAGGAACTATTTAGTGATTATTGGGGGAAGAAATTTAAAGAACTTTTAGAAATTTTAATTTCTTTTGTTATTCATTAATGAATTCTGACATTTTTATTAAAATATAGTGTTATTGGTTTGATAATTTTTAAAATATAGTAACCAATTAGTGGTTTTTAAAAAGTAAAATTATTGGTTCCCAAAAAGTTCTCCATCCTACATAAATTAATTTCAAAGGGTGGTGTACTTAACATCTAGTCTTGTGAAACTATACTCTCTCCCTTTCGTTTTATTTATCATTTTCGGTTATTTCACATAAATTAAAAAAATAATTAATTTTTCTATTTTACTTCTAATTAATACATTATTTTATTTGATATAAGTATTTAATAAGATAAAAAGTAAGGATAAAACTGAAATTTTTTATCATAAATATGTATTAAAAATACAAAACGACAAGTAATATGAAACAAAATTTAAACTCTAAAACGATAACTAAAACGAAACAGAGGAATTTTTTTTTTTTGTCAAATATCATGTGAAACTATTTATGGTAACATCCCCTATATATTAATTGAAAAGCATTTTAAGAGAAAATATTTATTTAAAAAAATATTTACAGTGCTGTCATTTTGCTGATGTGTTATTCTCACCAATCTTTTTTTAAAAACTTATTTTTATAGACTAATTACATTATACTAAGAGAATAACCGCACATACGCGCATGTTTTTCTATATATTCTTTCAAATATGTCTTATTTATATATCTTAAACCTTCCATGCTCACAACAATCAAAATTAATTATAATTTGATACATTCAACCATTATATATTTATATTAAAAGAGTATACAATTTTTGTTTACAAATTATTTTGTTAGGGCCATGAAAAAGCAAAAATGGTGATGCATTAAGTGTGGTTTGATTCTATAAGGAAGTTTAATCCAAATTTAATAGGTATTAAAAGTCTAAATTATTTTTAAAATAAACTAAAACTCACATGGACAGAATGTGAAAAGAATGAAGACGGTAAGAGTCCTTCCGTCTTATTCCACAACTTGTTCCATTCCCACAAACTTTATAAAATTAAATAGTCGTATTTATAACTTATATATTGTTTTTTTAGAGTTTTTGAAGTTTAATAAATGAATTTTATCTCTATCGTTATATTAGTTTTGATTGATTTCAATTTATATAATTTGTTGGATCAATTTTCACATACGATTGCAATTCGAATTCGCTATGTAGAATATTATAAACAAATATTAGACCATACACCTAAAAAAAAATTGGCAGGATCTGTACATCCCCTCTGAGGCGCATATTAAACGATATTCATCAAACTTGTTATAAGATGCAAAATTTTGATTTTACTCTTGAGTAAGATCACATTCTTGTGATTGGAAATCGATGAATAAAAAATGCTACCCCTTATATCTATTTTATCCATGTGGGGTTTTCACCTATCCAATTCACAAGCACGTATACAACTGACTTTAGGAGGACGGCTTGATAAATTGAAGAGGTTGTTTTTTGGGAGAAATTAGAGAAATTAATGTGTAAAATATTTTTGCCATATAATTAATTATGAACAGATCAAAACTAACACGAACATAATAAATAAAAATTTGTTATTTTACTAATCAGAAATCTAAAATTTTGACTCAATTCAGAAATCCAAATTTACATATAGAACTATCAAATTTAAAGTCCAAATGTGATCATATATTTTCCATATAAGTGCTTACAATTGTTAAAAAAATGCTTTAAATTTAATGTGTAGAATATAGAGACAATATGACAATTTTTTAGAGAGGATTGTCAAATAGTATTCATAGCCTAATAGATAAAACAATTGTGTTATATTGAGAGGATCGGGGTTCAATTCCACATGAGTGCAAGTTTTAATACAAAATAAATTTTTAAAAATTAAATAATGAAGAACACGTGTCATCTCCTGTTGTGATAACGTGGGAGAAGGATGTAAAGAGTTGATCATCTTTTATATAATAGATGTCATTATCCATTTTTAACTTTTTATATAACCAGAAAAACTATAATTCATTTTATGTTATGGTTCATTTTTTAAAAAATCGATAACAATAATTTTATACAAAATAATTTAATAAATGGAAATTTATAAGCAATTTATGATATACACAATACTTTTTTAAAAATAAAATTATCAGAAAATATGTTTATAGGCAAAACAAAATTTAAAATGTGTAATTTTGATATATCATGAAAGTTGCATATCAAGTACAAATTAAAACAATTAGTTATGTTTTGGGGGATCGAAATTAAGATATCAAAGATGGCATAATCACACACAACCACTTTGACAAAGATATTTTATATGTTTGTCAATCAATTTATTTTATATATTTCATTCCAATATTTTTAATTAAATGTGTTATAATAATGAAAGGAAAGTAATTATACTATAGTAAGACTTTAATTTAACTAATTTATATTATGGATTATTAAATCTAATAATTTAAATGATTTCATTAATAAGACCTACGATATTGAAAGATTTCAAAAATAAATCATTAAGTACAGAAATCATTTAATCCTATTACCATTAGCTTTGAATTTTAAGATTAGGAGTATTAATTAGTAATCAATCAATTACACCAAATTCGGAATAATATTGTATTTCTAAAATACACATAATCAATTTAAATTAATTAGTAATTAATCAATTAAGAAAATTTGATTGATTAGTAATAGGGCTACTTTTGATTTTGTTATAAAAGATATTAAAATTTTAGTTAATGGCACATTTTATCAATACAACTAAAATCCTATTTTTACTATATTATATAAGATGTTCTTCTATTACCACTTTCACTAATCATTTTTGAAAATCTTATATTTTCCTAATATTTAAAGTTTTTAGTTCTCATGGCATCTTTTAACTCAATTTCTCACCTAAAACTTTTCAAATCCAAGCAAAAAATCAAAAGGAATTTCATACGTTTTTGGAAACAGTGTTCCACTACTGTTGGTCTGACCATTGAATGGTCTTGACTCTTGATCGACTCAAATATCAGTCTTCTATCATTTTCATTCTACCATTTCAAGTTTTGATTATTGATCTCATTTCAATCATAAAGACATATGTTAGTACTTTTTATTTATAAATCTTATTATTAATGATTTCAGATATTGTTTTCATAATATATTTGTGATATATCTATATTTTTCTTTCTAATTATTTTAATATTATACACATTTAACTACTATTTTGCTTAATTTTGCTTTTTTTTATCAGAAAATATTTTATAAAAACCTACTATATTATCAACATAACAACTTTTTATATAAAAATATTCTACTAAAATAAATTACTGTAGTATTATCATCTAGTTTTATTATAATTCAGTTACCAATCTTTTATTTTTTGATAAAGTAGTTACCAAATTTTTGGTCGAGTCTTCTCTAGTTTAAATAATAAAAAATACTCTCTTTGTTTTTTAAGTGTCGTTCTAAAATTGTTTTTTTTTTACAACTAATTGTTTTTTTCGGATTTAAATGCAGATTTATGACAGATTTTACAGTTTTAACATTACTTGTTAAGCTTATTAATTTGATCATATCAAATAAAATAGTGTATTAATTAAAGGGTAAAATAGAAAAATTAGTTGTTTTCTTAATATATGTGAAACTAACCTAATAACGATAATTAGAAAAAATAGACGAGTATGTGTTTATGGGAAAGTTATGAATATATTTATAATTTTCTTTTTAATGAATATCTTTTCATTTCCCTTTTTACTGTTAAAATGTGGCAAATTGGCAATGAGTTTTTGGGGGTATAATCCGCAAGATTTGGGGATGGGGGCTTTTACTTAGCGTTGACGATATACTTAATGCTTTAATTAATGGAATCGTATTAATTAGATAACATATGCATCTAAAGTGAATTATTCCATAGCTAACGTGGCAAATTCCGATTGGGTAGATCTTATAGAACTCGAGGTCTTATTCTTTTTTTCTTTTTTTTTTTGTTAAAAAGGAGGTCTTATTCTTACCAGCACAAGATCTACACATTGTTGAAATCCTCTTCTTGAGATCTACCATTAATGTTGGAGGAACCAATGTCGTACGTTTATATACATATTACACATACTAATACATATATATATTATATACATACATCTCTCTATATATATATGCACAATCATAATCTTCATTTAAACTCGTCACATGAGGGAGATCCCAACATGGAGCACGAGAAAATTTATCGGTATTGCTTTCATATATATTGATTGAAATATGTACGCATATTTTATTACTATAATTTATTGATTGAAATAAAAAAATATATATATCTATAGAGATCCTTGTATATTATTGCCATAGTGGGACAGGAATCACAAGAAATAATGTGGAGGAGGAATATAATATAATTTAAGAAACTGGTTTAGTAGTAGATTTAAATTTCCACGAAATGAATACGAATCATACAAAATTACCGTCCTCGCGTTGATAGCTTTGTGCTAGCCGATATTTGAATTTTTTTATATAGAATGACTCGTTTGGGTGCTGGTCCTAAATTTGTTGGATAAACCATTAACGAGGTTGTGATAACTTTTTAGAGTAAAAGCTTTTTATCCGGGATACCAGTGAAACAGCTTTCGTCTAACAAAGTAAATGATTACCTAGTACTTACTTAGAGTTTGTTAATCCTCTCTCGGCTATTTCTCGGTTTTTCTTTTTTTTTGGGATTTTAAGAAAACTAGTGTTGCACTTTGACACCAAAAAGTTTGTTAAAAATGAGTTTAGCATACTTTTTAAAAACCCTTCACAAGTATATAAATTGAAGTAGGCACTATCAAAATATAAACTTAAAAATCTCCGAATAAAAGAAAAGATATAAAGATCAGCAAAAGGAAAAATGAAGAATTTTTTTTCGAAAAAGGAAAGGGAGATCGGTTTGACCGACTCCTCTGGAAGTATAATTAAAGGACCTCCCTCATCGTTCAAGTGATCTGCGTTACAACTCTCGAGACCTAATTGAATAATAGTTTTCTAAGCTTTCAGTTTTTAGCTTTCGATTTTCTTGTTCTTACAATTAGGTTGACGTTCTTATTTCGACGACCTAATTTATTTTATATATCTCGAGCTCCAGTATATATCAATAAAGATCTTCTCTTGAACCCATAATTTGTATTGTTTATTTCCATAAGTGATATTTGAGTTTAACAAGATTTCCGTTGTTGTATGTTTTTTTATTTTTTTTTCTTGCATAGGAACAAAAGATTGGTTTAATTATTTAAATTGATTCATAATTTCTACAATCTAAACATTTCATTTTTAATGATATTGACATTTTTTTTTAAAAAAAATTGATAGTCAAATTTATAAGACAATAAAAGAATATATTCTGAATAAAGCTTAACTATTCAGCTTAGCATAACCGTACCTTTTAGTAAAACTAATAGTTTTTAGAATTAAATAACCAATATTAAAAGCCAGATATAATGATATAAAATATTTATAATTGTAATTAAGGATTATTTTCAAATATTGGAAATGAAATTTGCATTCATATAATTTTTATTATTATTGTGTATGTGTGGGAAAGAGTGCGAGATAGAGAAAAATGAAAAAAACTATTGTAAGTGATAATAATAATAAAATAGCAGAAATGTTGAAAATAAACAATTTTTTACTAAATATTAAAACATTAATTTTCAAAGGTTAATCATTTTTATTTTTAGTTTTATTTTTAACACACATATTATATATGTAAAATATCGATTTTAAATAAATAAAAATTTAAAAATTTGATGTAAATGATAAAAAAATAACAGAATTACATCTTGAAAAATTATTTTTTTTAAAAAGTGGTATGCATTCATCACAAATATGTAGCCAGTGTTGTCTACAATTGTAAGGCTATTATTTCCAAATAGTATAAATAGATTTTTGTATGCAAATAGATATATTATTGTGTGGGGGCTTAGAGAGGAGGGGCAAAGAGGGATGGAGATATAGGTGTTTCCGTATGATAATGATTTTTAAAAGAGAGGAAGAGTAGACAGGTTTGGGTCTAATAATAATCTACATGTTTTTTCACTTATGTCTTCAAACCAGCCTGGATTTACGCAAAAAAGAACCCACATTACATTGTCCCCATTTTTGTTTGAATTCTATTTCTATCCTCCACATATTTCAAATCTGCTTTTCCCAAAGCACTAAACACCCTAAAGACAATTGTAATTTGATCTAAAATCTATGTATTTGTAATTTTTTATGCAAATACATAGTATCACTCAACCTACTTGTTCAATTATTTTGACGGATATTCAAACTCGTGTGAACGAACAAAATTGTTTGTTAAAACCAAAACTATCACAATATGAGAACATTTAAAATTATAATTGGTTAAATCTGATATTAGCTCATGCGATGTACGATACAACCACTCAAAGAAGGAGGGTTAGTAAGTTTTCGAATGACTAACTCTAACTCATAAGTAAACTTTTTAACTCTAGGATTAGTCTTGTTTTTAAAAAAAAAAAAATTTTTGCAAGGCTTCTCCATCTGGCTAATTAGCAAATATTTGGTAACTCTTACAATCCCTTTCATTCCTTAATGATATTTACATTCCTATAAAAAGAAAGTTTTCGAATTCTAGTACTAGCAAAAGAAAGAATAACGGTATCCAGTCCAAAAAAATTATAAGTTTAGGTTTTAAATTTTTTGTTTACCAAATAAAATATTACTGATTAACGAAATGATAGACTAAAAAAATCAGCTTTATGTTTTTGATTCGAACTACTAATTAACGTTCTAACCTGTATAAGAAATGCATATATGATTCTTATAAATTATGAGATTATGGTTCTAATTGGTTTCTTTTCAATATATCAATTGTTTTAAACCCAGTTTTTGTATTTGTATCTAAACCAGAAACAAATTCAAAAGAAAAAAATCACAGTTTGAAACAAAAAAACATTTGTAGTCTTATTAGTTATTTTTGTAATGTTTAAGAGTGAAATCTGCTTGTGATTAAAAAATTAAGATATATGATTTTTTAAGTATATAAAGCTATGGATAAAAAATACACTACATACAAACAATTAGCAATAGTCGAATGAATACACATATATTTATAACGAGAGAAATAAAATAAAAAAACATAGATTTCTACAAATTCTAATCCAAATAAAATATTACTATTATTATTATTTCATGACATAGTTTCATAATAAGCCATTTAACAATTTCTTAAGACACATTTAGTGGAAATTGGCGACTTGTAAAATGCATCTTTACAGTCTTACAGACAAGTATTTTTTTTATAACATCTATTTTATTTATATATCCCAAATTACATAGAAAATCCAAAAACAACTAAAAAATACAAATTTTCTTTATATAAATAAATATATTAATTAATTTTAAATTTACTTATACTTTTATTTTAATATTATAAATATATAATTTAAATAAAAATATAATCATCAGAAAACTATCTCAACATTCCAAAGTTATGACAAAGATCTGATAGAACTTTATGATAATACATTTGGAGCTCAGTCACCAATAAATTATTATTGATGGACTAATAACCGTTTATTAATGTTCAGAAGAAACGATAAACGTTTATTGATTTGCCTCAAACTTCAATTGCTAATATGAACTTCAAAAAAATTATGTTTCTTATTTATCTCTACATTTTATTACAATATAAAATATTAGTTGTTCAAAAATCAAACATCATACTGTATTTGATATATATTTGAGAGCTAAAAATCATTGATAAGACATTTTTTTGGGGGCAAATCATTGATAAGATATTATATAAAAATCTTATCAACAGTTTTTAGCTGTTAAATATTAAATATGATGTTTTTTGTTTTGACAACTCAGGGTAAATTCCAGACCTATGCAAAAGCCCAAACTAATTTTTAGGATAGATGTAGTCCATGGATAAATCTTTTTTCCCGGTATGCAAATGAGACGAAAGCAAGGGTTCATATCCGCGTAAGTATCCAAGATAATGTGTTTTAGATTTTCGCAGCAGGTGGATCGAACTTTAAATATCAAATATAATATTTTATTTTCCAATTATTAATATTTGGTATTGTAAAAAAATATAAAGATAAATAAACAAAAAAAATTTATAATAATTTTGATGTAATTTTGTTTTTGTCCAAAAAAGTATCACGATGCAATTTGTTTGTTTGTTTGTTTTAGTACAAAAATTATCATTCTTATGTCGCTACGGATAAACGAAAGAAACCACAACCACGTTTTTATTCGGATCTCCGAAATGCTTGCGTGGATTCGACTGAAAACAGGATAGACATTTGACCAATTATTAATTTGACAAATGAACCATAAGATATTAATTTGACAAATTTTCGAGATTATTAATGCGGTTTAAACAAGCCAAAAACAGCATCTCGCTGATTCACAAAGCTGACCTCACCATGTGATTTTTCTTACTTCCAAATAAAGAAATAATTTGTTGGAAGCTTAGACATAAACCTGTTTGTTGTCAAAACCAAAAGCAGGAATCTCAATGCCCAAATATGTACGTTAATAACGCACACACTGGTCACTTATGTCTCCAACTCTCCATTATCTTAGTCTGTTGGCTTAATAGTTCAATTGACTGGTCAAACATTTCAAATTTCTCAATTAATTTATTTTTAATATGATTTGTCAGTAACTTACTTTTGATTTGACCATCAACATTACAGATCATGTCCATGATCATACCAATATTAATGTAATATTTTTTTCCAAATTAATAATTACATCAAACTATAATGGTAAATATTCCTCAAACGGAAAAAAACACAGATATTCTAAGGCCACGAGAAAACTATGAAATATGAAAATATATGCTAAATTTCTGCATTGAGTATTTAATATTTGAAATTAGGTATAACACGCAAAAACAATCATTTGATTTAATTTAGTCTTTGAACGTAAGTAGTTTTTTTTTTTTGTGTAAGGCAAAGCTCAATATGCGATCATTGATCTTAGATTCCCTATTGGATCCACATAATGATCACTAAAGCTTCTATTTATTTAAGGAAACCTTGTATTTAAAAAACATTTAACAAAGATGGTGTTAGTTACTGAACCATACAATATGCAGTTAATTATCTTATTTACCGGAATTTATCTTGTTTACCGGAGTAACATGCGTGAAAGCGTATATAATAATAATACTAATATGAACCCCTAAACGGTGTAACTTTATAATTCGTTTGAGTTCTTTTTAGTTTTTAGTTTTTTACTAGTATAATTGGTTTGACTAGACATGCTGCAAAAGTAAATAGATTTAATAATTAAATAAGAGTGTTTATATGAAAAAGGTCATGTGAGAGTGTCCTTAAATTACTAAAAATGAAAGGGGTATCAAAAAATAATTTACTTAAGAATTATTTTATTAAAATTTACTGGTTGAGAGACTTGAGAATTGTAAGACAAGAGATTCTTTGACCAATGTGGAAATTTTTTTTGAAGGGTCAAATGTTGTGAACAGGTAAGTCAAAATCAAGTCACATGGTATGTTCAGATCCGTTGCACGACACCTTCTAATCCTTCTTATATATATTCTTATATAATTAAAAGATGTTCTGTTATTACTAATATTAATATTAAGAGAGAATCCGTGCGATGCACAAATTTTATTTCAGTTTTAGTTTTAAATAATATGTTTTTAGATTTATATTTTGACTATTAGTTTTTAGTTTTTTACTTTTTTTAATGATCTGTGCAATCTCATATATTATTTAACGAATCCTTATTTATTATTCAATTTTCATACTTTTTTTATTTGCCTAAATTTTAATATTATATTAATTTTTATATTTTCAGTTTATCTTTTTAAGAATTTTGTTCTACATATCTTCCATTGAATCCATGTCTTTGTACATGTTTTAAACTTTTGTATTTTTTCTTTTTCTTCTCTATATTTTCTATATCATTTGTTATCTTCAAAACTTTTTATTGAATATTTTGTTGTATCTCCAAATTTTATAGGTTGGAGTTAACTTCTCAATTTATTTAATATCATATTTTTTTCATTTTTACCAAAGTAATAATAAAGAAATATAATAATATATTTAAATTTATGTATTATATTAAATTTATTTATTTATCATTTTTTAAATTAAATTTTAATTTCCTCTACTTATAATAATTTTCAAATAGTTGAATTCAAATTTAATGGTTTTTATGTATATTGAATTGTACATATGTTAGTATTTTTTAATTTATTATTTTGAATTTTTTTATTTATGCATTTGAGGCATTCTACTAAATATATAGTTGATATACGTATAATGTTTTTTTAAAATACTTTCAATTTAATATGTAAAACATAGGGAAAATATGACAAATTTTTAGAAAGATTCGTCAAAGAATACTCATGGCATAATTGAAAAAACGATTATGTTTTTATGTTTTCTTAAACAAATTTAACAAACAAAAACAAAACGTTTCTTTCGTATATGACAAAGTTTCAAGTTCCAAATTAATTAAACTAAACGTACTTGTTAAATCAAACAAAATTTACATGACAAAAACTTTCATCTGAATGATTCTTTTTACCAAATTTTAAAGTTGATATAGTTGAAAACTTGAACTGGACTTGACGTAGTTGATGGATCTTTTTCCTTTTACTATTACGTGTCGATTAGTAAACAATGTAACACGAGTATCGAAAAGAGAGAGATTGACTGTGCATAAGAAGATGCGTTCAGATGTTGGAGTTAGATGAATAAAGCATATTACTATCTTTGGAATAAGAAATTACAACTTTGATGTAAAAAACAAAGAAAATACATTATTAACTTCTTTTTTTGTACGACATAGTAATTTTTATATAAAGAAAAAAAATATATGTAAAATGGGATTAGAAGAAGTGGTGAGGTCACATGGATACATGTGTAAGCTGAGTAGGACATGGTCAGGTCGGCTGGTGGGTCTTAACGAGAAGCCCCACCATTTTCACTTCATTTATGTATAAACGTATTAGTTTTGAAGTTACAAAAAAAAAAAAAAAAATGAATGTCAAATTTACATAATACAAGTATTAGTTTTGAAGTTTTTTGTTTCCAACCGATGATTTGGAATTTACTAAAAGAATCAACTTCAACGAAACATGTAAGAGTATTTTTGTGGGATTTTCTTCTTATACTTTATTTACATCATCCTTTTGGCTATTTGTGAAATTCGAGAAAGATTAGATAAGGGTCAAATGTAGTAGTATTATGTATGTTGTTAATCCAAATGTAGTATATGATTAACATGACCAGTAAGGAAATAGCCAATCAAGATGGGATACGTGAGTATCTGGCGATCGATTTTTTTACGGCAATTTCACGCAGGAGACCTTTAAAATAACAGGTGCAAAAGCAACTCAGATTTTACGTACACCATTTAGCGAGAAGCTGATACGTGATATGATACAAACATATACGTTTCCCAAAATAGTATGTAAATCATCATTATCCTTATTCTTTACGCGCTGAATCTACTAGTTACATGATTTTTGTAGAAGACCAACAAATTATGCAACCAACTGGCCTAATGTTAGTCATGCATGGGAGGAGGTATATCTTAAAAAAAAAAGGGAGGTATATCTTTTTGGGTTAAAATGAGATGTGGGCTTACTTATGAAAGAATATGGGCTGAAATTCCAAATTCATTCTTATCACAACTCATCCTCAATTAAATTCCTGGATCCGATCCATGAATATATATGTTCAGTGTCCGGTCATTGCAGGTATATCAAACTTCTGGTGCTCCACTTTTATTTTCCCAAAAGCTTGTATAAAGAAGATCAACTCAATGTGTAGTGCTTTCCTGTGGATAGGAAGTAATGCGGGTCACCATACAGCTAGAGTTTCTTGGAAAACAGTTACAAAGCTACATGGAATAAAGCTTGATCTATCAAATTGATATGGCTTCTGTTTCTTCAATCAGGTTCAGTTTGGGTGGCTTGGTACAAGCAGGAGGTGCTAGATGGCAACCTGAGCAATTTTTGGATTAAAAAGCCTAGTGTTAAACACTCATGGCTCGCTAATAGGTTGTGAAGATTCGGGATTTGATTTATACCTAGATTAATCTGCGAATAGGCAATGGTAAGTCCTGCAGGTTCTGGTCTGATCCAACACTTTGCGCTGCTTCATGGTAAAAACTTTCTGAATCTCTGAAAATCCAAGCCGCTAGAAAAGTATTATGTTGTCTGAAACGACAATCATGATTGCATTTTATGTGTCCTCTAGGTTGTCTTGTCCATTTTGAGCGTGTTGTAGCAGTAAGCTAACGTACTGTCTGTTGATGTTGGCTTTGGGAAAAGTTTGAAGAATATATAGAAGCCCATTCTTCTGCATATGCTATTGCTTTCCTGATGTCATGTTGCCATGCTTCCTTTTCTCTGATATACTAGTTGATTTATGCTCTTTTAAATCCTCCAAAGAATCCACAAAGGTAATTGCTGCTGAAAATGGGATATACTAGTGTTCTTGTTGCATTGCAGGACCTCTAGGAACAGGGTTTCAAAAGTAGCGTTTATGTCACAAAAACTCTGTTCGATGTTGTCGCTCCTCTCCATATTGCCTCTGCATATTCACATTTGAAAAAAAGATGATCCATAGTTTCTTCTTCGACACAACAACGACGACATTGTCCATTTGTAATGATTCTGCGATGTACCAACGTTGAACCAATTGGCATTGTTTGTGAAAGTATCCGCCACAAAAAATGCTTGAGTTTAGGAGTTATCTTAAGTTTCCAAATTGTTTCCTTAAATTCGGGTAGGCCTGGAGGTGGAACTATAACCTCATCTTGATTCTGCAAATGTGTAGCTAACCAGTATCCGAATTTTACTGTGTAAAATCCCGAATCATTATAACTCCAACCAAGAAGATCAGGTGCAGGTAAAGAACTCAGTTTTATTTGATAAATCAATCGTATATCTTCACGAGCTATCGCCACTTGTAGTTTTTGCTGATCCTAGGCATTATGTTGGTCATTCATCAAATCACTCACCACAGAAAATTGTCGATACCCTGCATCTGTAGAGTGTGGTGCTCTTGGCGGATGAGTTGCCAACCATGAGTCTTCCCAGATGTTTGTTTCAAGGCCATCTCCAATCAATTTTCTAAGTCCTAGTTTTAACAGGCCGCGTCCCTCTAGCAGAGATCTCCATATGAATGAAGATTTACGACCAGCTATTGCAAATAGAATATCTGAAGACAAAAAATACCTTCCTCTCAGGACTTTAGCAACCACACTATATTTGGCGCTTGTAAGATTCTCCATACCTGTTTGGCAAGTAAAGCTAGGTTGAATTTTTCTATATCCCGGAAGTCAAGTCCTCCCTTTTTTGGCAATCCTAGACGTTTCCCAGAAACCCAATGCATCGAACGATTCCTTGAACCCTTACTCTACCAATACTCTGCCAGAAGACTATTGATTTCATCACTTATTCCTTTCGGTAGCTTGAAGCAATTCATCGTGTGAACTGGTAAAGCCATAGCACCTGTTTTTAACAGGATCTCTTTTCTAGCTTGTTATAAAAACCTGTGTTTCCAACCCTGGGTGCGTTTCTTTACTTTTTCACTATGTAACTGAAAATTTCCTTCTTTTTTCTTCCCACTTTCTCTGGAAGACCCAAATACTTCCCGTTTCCGCCATCATTATGTATATTCAGAATGTGCCTTAGCCGAGTTTTAAGATCTTCCTTGACTTTTGAACCAAAGGTGATAGCAGATTTGTTTAGGTTAACTGCCTGACCTGAAACCCCCTCATATTCATTGAGAATTCGCATGATCGTAGAACTTGAGCGAGGGTGAGCATGGCAGAAAACAGTGCATCGTCCGCAAAGAGTAATTGATTGATAGTTGGACTCGAATTGCTTATTTTCATTCCTTTCAATCGTGTAGTTGCAGCTTCTCGAGTGAGTAGATGGCTTAATACTTCACTGCTAAGTATAAATAAATACGGAGAAAGGGGATCTCCTTGTCGGATTCCTCTATGAGTAGAAGTCAGACCTCGTGGAGTACCATTAATCAAAACGGAGAAGCTAACTGTCGTCACACATTCCATTATCCATCATACCCTGCGCTCACTAAAACCCATATGAGTCATCATGGTGTCTCTTAAAAAATCCCATTCCAATCTATCATAAGCCTTAGAGATATCCGTTTTGACCGCCATATACGACTTAGCCCATCTTTTCCGAGATTTTAGAGAGTGAAGCATCTCATGAGCAATAATAACATTATCCATAATGTTTCGACCAAGGATAAAACTACCTGATTTTCTGAGATGACTAATGAAAAATGCTCTTTTAATCGAGCAACTAGGATTTTTGAGATGATTTTATATGTGACATTACATAAAGCAATTGGTCTAAAATCACTCATTTTCCTTGGTGCATCGATTTTGGGAATGAGACATAGGTTTGTGTGATTTGCTGACTCCCTCATTTTACCATGCTCAAAGAAATATTGAATCTCTTGGAAAATACTTGATTTAATACTCGGCCAAAACTGTTGATAAAAAGCACCCGTTAAACCATCAAGTCCTGGACAAGGTCTGGTCCTATATTAAATATAGCTGCATGTATTTCATCCTCTGTAACAGATCTTGTAAGTTTCAAGTTGATTGCAGGTGTAACTTTTGCCCGAAAACCTTCAAAAACCTTTGAATAATCCACATTTTCTTGACTTGTGGAAGTGAAAAGGGAACTGAAAAAACTCTCTGCAGCATGGCCAACTTCATTATCTCCTCTTTTAATATTACCATCGTCATCTTCAATTGCCAGAATCCGATTCCTGGCTAATCTGTTTTTGGTCGTAGTATAGTAGAACTTTGTATGACGATCTCCATGTCTAAGCCAGGTATTTCTGCTTCATCCATATACGCTTGATTTAAATTACGTCGTATACCTTGAAGCTTTGCAGTGGAATGTGAACCATTAGACATTGCTTGATCTAATTCCTTTTTGTACAACTGTATTCTCTCTGCAGCGTTAGTTCTGTTGTTTTTTTTCCATGTGGCCATCGATCGTCTGCATACGTTAATCCTTTCATTCAAATTCAGACTCTGTGTTGCAGTACCATTCCAACTCTCAACCACTGATTTCCGAAAACTCTCATTAGTGAAAAGTCGTTTATCATATCTGAACTGTCCACGATGATGCTCTGTGACACGGAATAGACTTGTAACTAGAAGGCCGGTGATCAGATCCTTCAAACGGCAAAAATTCTGTATGTGTCGTAGGGAATTGAGCAAGCCATTCTGAATTGGCTATTGATCGATCCAAACAGCATTGAACATCATGGGAATAGCGTTTCCCTGTCCAAGAAAAAGGATTCCCTGATGCTTTTAAACCGTGAAAATCACAAGTAGCGATCATACGACGAAAGTCTGCAAAGCTAATTTCAGGCCTACGGGGACCCCCTCGTTTTTCTTCATTACTATTAATCTCATTAAAATACCCCCCATTACTAACCAAGGCGATCTTCTAGTGGTCGAGATTCTCTCAAGTCTTTCCCATACGTGATTTCTGAGACTCTGATTTGGATTTCCGTACACAAAAGAAAGTAGTAGGAAATTCCATTAAATTCAATAAAGAGATCATCAAGATTTGGAGACTGGTAAATAACGGAAACAGAAATAGATTTCTTCCAAAGAACAGCGATTCCACCAGTCATACCCTGTGGTGGAACTGTAACATTTCGATCATAATTACCCAACTCAAGACAGAGATCACGAATAACGTCGTCTCATTGCTTTGTTTCATAAGGCATATCATATCCGTGAGATACTTCCTGCGTATCTCCTTAAGGTCTATGCCGAGACCTTGACAGTTTCAAATGGTTGTACTTATTTTGTATTTGGTGGTTTAGGGCTCACTGCATCTCATACATTGCCAGTTTCCTAAGGAGACGGATCACTACTTTCACCCAACTCTGAAAACTTGGACTTCGAACACTTTAGAAATATATCTAACTTTCTATATTGAACGTTAATTTTTATATTAATATATCTATATTTGTGAGAGAAATAATTTTTTTTCTTGGTTTGTTCTTTATGTGTTATTAATTTGTTAGCGCGTTACAAATAATATAACTTGTTTATAAAATAAAGATTACGCAAAAATAAAATTTACGATGTCATAATAATATTTAGGGATTATTGCAAAAAAAACCTTAAACTAAATTAATTTTGCAAAATCAATCTTCATCTAAAAAAAATACAAGTCAATCCTACAACCTTCAAAGTCATCCACTATATAGCCCTTTCTTAAATAGACATTATATATCAGTAACGGAATTCAAAACGATGTGTTTTTATATTAAAAAACTGATAAAAAACCTTATTGTTTCATGGATTTGATTATTTTATTATAATCATTTTTAAGCATAAAATAAGTAAAATGAAGCTTTCTTCTTCATTCATGCTATTCATAAACTAAATCCAGAAATCAAACATAACAATCAAGTTCGAATCCACCAAAAATAAAACTTATATAAATCACACTTGATCAATCCACCAATAAAAACCAGAAATCAAACCCAAATACAGAAATCAATTAAATTATCAACCTAGAAATCAATGAAAAACGTGATCCTTGAAAAATCAAAAGTCAAAGCTTCATCCAACCCATAAACAATGGCCTAAAAATTCTGAAGTTTCTGGGCTTTTAAACTCTTTCGCAAATCACCACACCAACAACACCGATCTTGACCTTTGTATCTCCAATCATCTCCTTACTCACCAAACCTTTGCAATAGACCCGAAAGCTCTCACCTCCAATCGTTGTGAACGAGAACGGAGAGATATTGACGGCGGAGGAGGAAGAAGCCTCCAGGGTCACCGTCTTTGCTCCAATCTGCCGTCATAATCTCTGGGTTTGATTCGACCTCAAAATCCAGTTGGTAATAACGTTGAGGATTTGGATCTGTAAACGCCAATAGGAGGAAGAACAGTGTTGAATTTATTCCCAATGAAGACAGTTAAATGAAAATTAAATAAATACCATTGGAGGAAGCTTCTTAAGATAATGGAATCAAAATGACTTCCCAAATTAATTTCTCCAAACAACGCCAATGGAGGAAGCTTCTCTCATAAACCTCTCGATTCAACAGTGTCTTTTAGACCTAAAGCCTTCATCCGAACTCCTCCGTCGAACTTCAATTTCTGCAACGCGATCTCGTTGGACCTCACCGACAACGAAACATTGATTCTGGTTTAGAAGCAGAAGTTCAGTCCGGTTCCATCTGACACAACGAGTTCGTTGAGCCGTAATGTTGCCGCCGAGCTTAGAGTTTTTAACAACAAAATAAAAATTGATGAAATTTATCAAATCTTTTGGAGAATTCTGTTAGATTGAGATTGAAATTGATGATTATGATTGTGAAATGGATTTGAGAATTTTACGTTTTATTTTGTGTTTTCTAGAAGATGCAATTTCTAGGCTTGTGGCTAATTTTTTTTTTGGATTTCGGGTTATTATCGGTTTATTTTGGGTTTAATGGAAAGAAACCCTACCTAACTCCGGTTTCCCCAAATCAGACACACACTACTATCTGTTTTTAAGTGAAAAAACAACATCACTTTTGAAAAAACAACATTACTTTTACAAAACATCATGTTCTTTTAGTTTTAATGAAATGATGCGTTTTGATTTCCGTGAGTTTTCTGCAGACGTCTACAATGACACGTCATCGATACAACAAGGAGCTATATAGCGGGTGACTTTAAAGGTTATAGAATTGACTTGCATTTTTTCGGACGAAGATTGATTTTGCAAAATTAATTTAGTTTGAGTTCGATACGAGGGGCTATATAGCGGATGACTTTAAAGGTTATAGGATTGACTTGCACTTTTTTCAGATGAGGATTGATTTTGCAAAATTGATTTAGTTTGAGGGTTTTTTTGCAGTAATCCCTAATATTTATCATGTTATGTTTATTTGTAACAACTTAACTTGGTTCATCTTCCCACTTGGATTGAAGAATGATAAATTGGAAGTTGTTACAAATAACTATAACTTGGAAGAGTATTCAACGGTGGATCATGCACAACCACTATAAGTCCATCTTTATATGGAGTTTCCAAACTATATTTCTTTAGATCCACCAAACAACAAAATCATAACCTTGTTTACCACGACCAAGATGTGTTGCTGCAATGGGACAACGAAAGCAATGGAGATTCTCCAGAGACCATTTGGATTTTGTGGTGTTAATTTTAGAGAAAAGATGGAAAAAGAAATGATGGTTATTTAATCACTCAATTTTTGCTATAATACATACAAACTGAAAGAAGAAAAAGTGAATCACTGTAAACGAGATTTGGGTGAGTGATTTGGAAAAAGTGAAGATTGGAAAGACAAAGAGAGACGAAGGAGAGAGAAATGAAGAAGAGACGAAAGAGAAAGAGAGAGAAATGAGGAAAATGTATATATTATAATAAGAGTCAATTTGATATATGACTAGATATGATAATTAAATTAAGATATAGACAAACAAAGAAAACATTAGAAGAAATAAAGTAAAGGGTTCACATCCTAAGTATTTGGTGACATCAAATTACAAATATTGCCACTCGGGTGCGTGTAGGATGTGATAGTGAATAAATGCAACTAGAAAACGCGTTAATTTTAATTCGGTTGACAAGAGGTGTAAATGTATGAATATAGCAATCTACCTTGTAATATGCCAATCTATAATTGATACCATATATTTGTATATAATGCATCGCCCGGGGAAGAAGGGTTTCCGCAAGTGAAACCACTGCAATGGAACCGAGAATACTGCACCTGCAAGGTGCCATATGATGAAATTGTGAGGTGTTTTTTAGTTATTGCAAGTGGGTCATGAGGCAAGAGGCAAATAGGTGATTATTAAGATATTTTATGTAAATCAAGTTGTATATATACATATATATACATATATATACATATATGATGTGTATGTATGCATGTATATATATGTATCTACAATATATATATATATATATATATATTTCTATATAGTATTATTTTCATATAAATTAGTTATATAATTTAATTTGTAGATGTCTAAATAAGATATGATCTCTCTATATTTGTATAAATGTAGAGCTCTAATATGATAAGTACGTATCCATATTTATTTATAAAATAACTTTGAGTTATAAAATAGTTATGTATATACGTAGATGTCTAATTTGATATGTACATATATATATATTTACTTATAGAATAATATTGAGTTATAAAATAGTTACATAATCTGGTGAATCTGGCAAGGTAAGACGCATGATGGTGTTCTTGTAGGAGATTCTGAGTGATCTGGTGCGACCAAAACAAGGCTGGTGGATGAAGGATCGAGGAGGGGTATGGAGATTTGTATGTATATATCAGTTATATATGTATATATCAGTTATATATATATATTTGTCTATTAACAATTTATAATAATATATAACATGTTATAACAATATAAAACACGTTATAAAGAATATGTATAATGCGTTGCAAAAAAAAAAAAATTCGTCATTCATTTTTTTATATCTCTATCATTGTATATAACGTCGTTATATAAGTAATATTAAAACACAAATCTAATCCAATTGGAGGCGAGAAATGAAATATAATGGAACAAAAAAACCAAATCCAAAATAAAAATCAGCAACGAATTTTCTTCCGAAGACTACCTCTTCATGTTCAAAAAAAATCAGCAACAAATTTGCTTATTAGAGGCATCCATGGACGTGGGGACGATCAGCGACGAAGATTTACGGACGAGAAGTGATGTGGAGGGTGAAGATTGGACCAGACGGTGGTGGATGGAGCAGAGATAGGTGCTGAGTTTGCCTAGGCCTTGTTGAAGCCACCAGAGGATTCCGATAAAAGGGAAGAAGTTGGGGTGAGGAGGTAGTGGAAGAGAGGAGGTGTTACGGCGGCGAAGGAAGAAGAGATCTAGAAAAAGAGATAAGAATGAGAGGCCAATAACACAATTTAGAGATTGCATTGAAGAAAATATAGTGAGGAGAGAGAGAAAGAGATAAAGGAAAGAGGATAAAAAAAAAAAAAGAGGTAGAAGAGATAGAATGAGCGCGTGAGGGTAATATATACTGAAAGTGTGGTTAATTATTTTCATGTTGACACCTCTAAATGCCTCTTGTCATTTACTTAATTGAATACCGGTCTTTGTATGTCTAGTGAATTGTCTATTATAATAAACTAGGAGAGAACTCCGCTATGCGCGGATCTTAATTTAATTTAAGTTTTAAATAATATATTTTTAGATCGTTAATTTGACTATCCCTTTTCTCTTTGTTTTTTTTTATAAATTTGTATTTCCTACACCTTTGTAATATCTTTCATTAATATTTTTTTTTTAATTTTCATATTCTTTACATTTGTCTAAAAATAATATTATAATAATTTTAACTTTTCTCAAGTTACCATTTTGATTTTTTTTTAATATATATCTTTTATTAAATCCATCTCTTTTTCATGTTTTTAAATTTTGTATCCATTTTTCTCTATTTTTTCTTCTTCTCTCTATTTTTAATATATATATTTTTTTTCAATTGTTTATTTAATATTTGTTTTTGTATCTTATGGTTTTATAAGTTTGAGTTAACTTCTTAACTTATTCAGTCTCATAATTTGTTTTTTTCTTCACTTGCATTAAAGAATAATTTTTAATTTTTATTAATTTAATATTTTATGGTTTTATTTATATATATATATATATATATATATATATATCTCTTTCATTGAATCCATCTCATTTTTACATGTTTTTAAATTTTTTAAATTTTCTTGTATTCATTCTTTTCTATCTCTATTTTTGTTTTTCTCATTTTTTCGTGTCTTATGATTTTATAGGTTGGAGTTAACTTCTTAACTTATACTCTCATAATTTTCTCCTTTTTCATTTGCATTTAAATTAATTTATCCTTATAAGTTTGAAAATTCTGAGGATTAAATTCCTTTTAAAAAATGGAAATGATACATTAAAAATATTGTATTTTATATATGTTTATGATGTTTTCAAATTAATTTTTATTTTTATTTACTTTTTATATTATATTGATGTTTTAAATAGTTAAATTTAAATTAAATGAATTATATGTATTTTAATAGTTGAATTAATATTTATTTGTGTTATTTGATGCTTTTTGTTAAAAACTTTTTGAGATGGACCAATGAATGGAGGACTGATGTGTCAACACTAGAGAGCCCCTTTCATCTTTTATAGCATATATTTCTTTTTAAATTGAAAGATGTATCTATTTCTTTTTTGTTGATTAATAAATTTCACATTTCAATAAAAAAAAATAAGTATAAGTTAATAAGATTATTGTTTTCATCGTATAATACTAATGAATAAATTATAATAATATTTACGTTTTCTTAATTATTTAAAAACAAAAAGAGTTATTTGAAAGAGAACAGTTTTTCGAACATTTATTGATAATACAAAAACGTTTATTAGAACATTTCTCATATGTAACATAAGTGAAAACACATATAAATATGGTACGATTAAGGTTATAAAATTTCACAATGAAATTTAAAAGAAAAAGCAAACAAAAATCTATCCAAGAATATTATTGAATTCAAAAATAAATGAAGAAAATTATTTTATTTTTGACTCTTCTAGTGCTTGTTTTATCATGTAAGTTTAAATATATCGAATACAGATGATACCTAAAATATTTTATGATATTTATTAAAATATTAAATTTATAACTTAAAGTTTGTTTTGTAAATTTTTAGGTGTGTCAACTATTATGACCAATTCTAATTTGCAAGATAGTATCTATTCTTCCAATACAGCGACGTGCCCACAATTTAATTTTCAAATAAAAAATCAACATCCCCATGAAGATGTAGAACTCTTGGTCAACTATGATGACCAAATGAGTTTTTGTTACAGATATATGCATAATTGTATGAGAAAGGATATGTATATAAAAGAATGTGCAAATTTTTGTTGTTATTGTGATTATAATAGAGGTCTTATTCCTGAATAAAATTGTATGTTTTAATATATATATATATATATATATAACAATAAAATAAAATTATTATTTGCAAGACAAAGTTAATATGTGTTTTCAGTTGATATTATTTATCATATCAGTTACAATAACAAAAATATTTTTATTTTGTGCTAGCATGATTTTTCCGATTAGTTCTACAGTGCAACCATCAATCTCTTTGAATCGATCCTTAAGTATTATTTCGTTTACTGTGCACTTGCAAGAAAAATTTCAAAGTAAAACTCTAAACACATCAAACGGTAAACTAATTTAAAATATAGAATTTTGATATGTAAATAGTAAAAAAAAAAGAATATAATATAAAGAATAATGTTTTGTTATCCACCTAATTGTGTTCCAAATGTGGCTAAGAGAAATCAAAGGTAGAATATAATTATTGAAAGTAGAATATAGTATAAAGAATAATATTTTGTTATCCACCTAATTGTGTTCCAAATCTTTGCTACGTAATGTAAATTAGGTGGCTGGCCCGTATGTATGTGCATGTATGAGATTTTTATTAAAAAATAATCTATTTAAATTTTTTATCATTTATAGTAAATAGTTGATTGGTCTACACAGTCGAATAATATATTTGTAGAATTTCTTAAAATTTGAAAGAATATTTTGATATGTAAAGAAAATTAAATATTGCGAGAAATAGAAGAGACATAACTCAAATATTTCGAAAAAGTATGAAACCAAATTAAATGATTCTTCTTTCTTTTCCGTCTTCTTCGTATTTTTTGACTTCTACTTTTTCTTCGTATTTCTCTTCATTTTATTATAGTTTTTCTTCCCATCACATCATTTTTTTTGTCCCTTTATGGTCCTAAATTATTGTCACATATGATATACATTTTTGTTTTTTTTTCAGAAATGGAAAAGATGGGATGGTAGGAGAAGTTCTGAAAATTTCAGTCTATCCCGCCCTTTTTCGTCCCATTTTTGGTCATGTATTATTTCTCTATAATGAGAAAACATTCACATATAAACGTTTGTTCTTAGTAGGAAATGTGACAAGATGGGATGCGGTAACATAAGTTCTGAAAATCTAATTTGAGACAAATTATATACTTAGCAATATTATAAGCAGTGTCACAATTGGTAAATATTAATGGGATAACCCAATGTAATGTACTGAAATTATTGGTTCTAATGGGTTAATGGACTAAAATATCTTTATAAATTATCGATTAATTAATATCTCTATAAAATGATAGATTTTCAAGGTCCCAACTTTATTAATTTATAGAGGTTTTACTGTAGAATTTTGTTTTTAAACAATCAAAGTATCATATGTCCAAAATAGCACTAAAATAATCTTTAAAAGGTTTTTAAATAATTTTTAAAATTATATTAAATGATTTATGGCTTTCTAAACATGAATTTGTTGTATTTTAAAATTATACAAGTAGAGGTATATACATTTGTAAAACAAAACTAAAAACTTGTATTTTTGAAAATATCCCTGATTATGTTACAAAAATCCAGGAAGTTGCCTCTACTTTTTGGTTAAATTTCCAGGATCATTCCTCTTTGAAACCAGATATTAATTGTTTTAAAAGTTTACGTCACTTTCCTTCTTATTGTGTGAGTGTATATATATATATATATATATCCAATAGAAAAAGGGAAATTTAAAGAGTGACATAAAGTTCCTCAATCTTTGGATGAAGATGATGAACCCTACAAAAACTAATAATACTTTTATGGGTTACTTTGTCCTGTTCGTTTGGGGTTTTTTGTTGATGGAGGTTGGTTTAGGACAAAACCCAAAAAGTGAAATCAAAGTAGGAGTAGTTCTTGATCTCAAAACAAACTTTTCCAAGATCTGCCTCACTTCCATTAACATGTCGTTGTCCGATTTTTACGGAAAGCATGCTTCAGCTGCAGGTTCAATTCTTCTCTCTTTTACTTTGCTTCTCTACTTCAAGTAACGGATTATTTGACTTTATTAATAGTTTTTGAATGAAACTATTAATCGAACTAATCTTGTACATGAATTTACTACACAACAATATTAAATTCCATATTGTTGTGTACTAAATTCCATGATTTCTGAACTAATCTTATACATGAATTTCAAATTTTCAATTATAGGTTATTTCAATAATAGCCATATAACCTTTTTGACTTCACTTGAGCAACTACAAGTATATTAACAAATAAAACTTTCCATTAGAAAATTCACTTGAATATGAAATTCAGTCCTTATATTACAGAATTTTTACTACTCAAGGTTTCAGTGTAATTCAAAATCCAATAGGATAAGATATACATGAACATGTTTAATCGTATGAAATAAGATAAGATATGTATGAACATGTTGCTTTGGAAGAGAGATGAAACATTCTGTTGACTATTCAGAATGCCAGTATTCATTCTCTTATGTGGTCTGTATTTTAGAGCAAACAGTCGGTAGACATAATTACTATCTAATTGATGGGTATATATATTTTTTTTTTGGCAACTATTGATGGGTATTTAAAAAATAATTTTTTAAATTTATTAGTTTTCAACTCAAAACTAAGTGATAATAAATAAGTAATTCATGTTTTTAATTTGCTATTCTCTTTTAATCTCATTCTCACCTTTCAGCGCAAGATTTCTAACCTATTCTTTTTTCAAAAATAATAAACTTTCTATTCAATTATAAGATCTGATATATCCTATTTGGTCACCTTATTTAATTTAATCAAACTTGAACTTTAAGTTTTTACCACAATATTAAATTCCATAAGTTTCTTTTGTTTTTTTCAAACAAATTCCATAAATTTCTAACTCAACTATTTAACACTAAATAGATTGATTTATGAAATACTCCCTCTGTTTCACAAAAAAATGTGATTTAATAGTTTTTCACACATTTTTAAAAACTCTATTTTACCCTTTATTAATATACCAAATACATCTCTCTCTAATTAATACACTAAAACTACAAGACTAAAACTGAAAGTTTCTTCAAAATTCTGCATTACAAACATAAAACGACACTTTTTATGAAACAAGAATTAAACCTCAAAACGACAGTTTTTATGAAACGGAGGGAGTGTTTTAATGTGGGATTACTAAAACATTGATCGCATAAAAAATTAGTATCCATTTAATGTGGGATTACTCAACTCTTAGTTTTAAAGAAATGCTACATTGAAGGACAATTTTTTCTATTGGTTGTGGTGCAAGCAGCCTTGGACCTAATCAAAAACGAGAAAGTGAGCGCCATCATCGGACCAAGAAGCTCTGCGCAAGCCGATATTTTTCATCAGACTTGCCAACATATCTCAAGTGCCGACCATCACATTCTCTGCAACAAGCCCTCTTCTGACATCCATCGATAGCCCTTACTTTGCCGAGCCACTGTCAACGACTTATCCCAGGTCAAAGCCATTGCGGCCATTGTCAAATCCTTCCGGTGGAGAAGCGTTGTTGCAATTTATGTGGACAACGAATTCGGAGAAGGAATTATGCCCTACTTGTCTGACGCTTTACAAGACGTTCAAGCCTTTGTAGTCCATAGAAGTGTGATCTCTACGGAGGCTAACGATGATCAGATAAAAATAGAGCTATACAAGCTCATGACAATGCAGACAAGGGTGTTCGTTGCCAACATGCATCCAAGTATTGGTTTTCGGGTTATTCAGAAAGCTAGAGAGATCGGGATGATGGACGAAGGGTATGCATGGTTATTGACAGATGGAATGACGAATTGGATTAGATCTAATGAACCTGGTAGCAGCTTGGAGAATTTGCAAGGGGTATTGGGTGTGAGGACCCATGTCCCCAAGTCAAAAGAGCTCAAAGATTTTGGATTGAGATGGAAGAGAATGTTCGAGAAGGACGTTGCAAGACAGAACGTTTTNTTGGAGAATTTGCAAGGGGTATTGGGTGTGAGGACCCATGTCCCCAAGTCAAAAGAGCTCAAAGATTTTGGATTGAGATGGAAGAGAATGTTCGAGAAGGACGTTGCAAGACAGAACGTTTTCGCGTTATGGGCGTATGATTCGATTACTGCATTAGCAATGGCCGTGGAGAAAACCAGCACAGAGAGCTTGTGGTATGATAACGTTAGCGGTTCGTCAAATAACATGACAGATTTGGGGAACCTAGGGGTCTCTCACTACGGTCCAAGTCTTCTAAAGGCTCTCTCGTATATACGCTTTAAGGGTTTAGCAGGAGAGTTTAAACTCATTGACAGGGAGCTCGTGTCACCAACTTTTGAGATCATCAATGTTATTGAAAATGAAGAGAGGATTATCGGATTTTGGACACCGAGCAATGGACTCGTGAATTCAAATTCAAACACATCATTTTCAGGGGAGAAGTTGGGGCCGGTTATGTGGCCAGGGAAGCCAAGAGCTATTCCGAAAGGATGGGATATTCCAACGAAAGGGAAGAAGCTTAGAGTGGGCGTTCCTGTAAAGAGAGGCTTCTTCAATTTTGTGTACATAAAGACAGATCCGATGAGTAACGAAACTACCCGACCGGTTATTGTATAGACGTCTTTGAGGCTGCTCTTAAAAAGTTGCCTTACTCAGTCATTCCTCAATACTTTCGGTTCGAGTCTCCAGATGAGAACTACGACGATTTGGTACAGAATGTATATAACGGGGTTAGTTCTCTCTTTCTACTTTAAACCGATTAGCTATTAATAGAATGATGCTATATGGCTATTGGGTTGTACGTTAAAAATATAGATTATGCATTGTAGGGTTGTTATGTAATTTCTAATATAATATTAATAAATGAGGCAGACGTGGGATGCAGCAGCAGGAGATATAACCATCAGAGCAAACAGATCTTCCTATGTTGATTTCACGTTACCCTACACAGAGTCTGGAGTGTTTATGTTGGTGCCGGTGAGAGACAACGAGAGCAAGAACACATGGGTGTTCCTCAAACCCTGGAGCTTAGACCTATGGGTCACCACCGCTTGCTTTTTCGTATTCATTGGTTTTACTGTGTGGATTTTAGAGCACAGAGTCAACACCGACTTTCGTGGACCACCTCACCACCAGATCGGCACAAGTTTCTGGCTCTCCTTCTCCACTATGAACTTTTCCCACCGTAAGTTACTTACAACACCAATCAAGAATCCACTAATGATAACTGTTTAAGTTTACAGTCTTGCATTATATCTAAAATTTCTTCCCAAATTCTCAATAATTTGGGTAATGATAATCTTTAAGATAAATATTTCAGGTAATTTAAGAAAAATTCGGGAAATTTTATAAATTTTTAAACGAGTAATTCGGATAACCTATCTCTCGTATCTGTTCCCTGTACCATTTCCGTATCCGTTTGAATAAAATAAATAATCCAAAACATATAATTATTTGAACGAGTTTAGGAATGAAACGGAAAATTTAGGACAGGTACGGTGAAAAAGGAAACCCCTCCCGAAATGCTAAGGGCTATGTGTTGCTAATATAATATATTAGATCTATACAAAACAATATTATAAGTCTATAATGATATAGCACAACTTGTGTGGTGGGTATATAGGTGAGAAGGTGGTGAGCAATTTAGCGAGGTTTGTGGTGGTTGTGTGGTGCTTCGTGGTGCTTGTGCTGACTCAGAGCTATACAGCGAATCTCACCTCTTTCCTTACAGTACAACGGCTCCAACCAGAGGTCACAATGCAAGATCTCATAAACAACAAGGAGTGCGTAGGGTACCAAAACGGCTCTTTCGTGTTTCAACTAGCCCTGTCAAGCGGATCAAATCCACCCCGCTAGACCCGCCCGCAATGAGTTACAATATTTTTTTATCCGTATATACCCGCCTCGCAAAATTTCGGATCATAAAATATTCGACCCGCACCCGCTCCGCTAGAAGTTGTTGAAACCCGCGGATAACCCGCAAATATTTAAATAATAATAATAAAATAAATTATATATATATTTTTTAAAAAATATTTAATAAGAAAAATCAATATAATAAAACGAAAAATACATAATTTATTTTTAAAATTAAAAGAAATTGTTAACTATTTTTATATATAACATAATATTTCAAAATATTAATAATATTTACTATATAAATATTAAAAATATTGTAAAAAATATAAATATTAAAAATTAATTTTCGTTTTTTAAATTAGCGGGTACCCGCGAACCTGCCGGATAAAATTTCAATATCCGCATCCGCCCCGCATTTTTAAAATCCCCGCCCCGCAAAACCCGTTTTTTTGCGAGTTGAAATTTACTCGATCCGCGCCGCCCCTCGGCGGGTTAAATGAGGCGGGACCCGCGAATTGTGACTCAAATTAACAGGGCTAGTTTCAACTTTAAAAAAATCAAGGATTTCAAGAATCTCAACTCAAGGCTTTTGGTTCCTGCCGAAGAATGCCACAAGCTTTTGTCCATAGGTACATCAAAAGGCGGTATTGCAGCGGCTTTCGAGGAAGTGGCTTACCTTAAAGTTATCCTTTCTCAGTTTTGCTCCAAGTACGCAATGGTTGAACCTTCCTATAAATCTGCTGGTTTTAGCTTTGTAAGTTCCTTATTTCTCCTTTCACTTTACTTTTACAAAAATTGCAAAATAGCTACGTACTTCGAGTTTTAATTTTTTTTTGTTTTTTCATTGCTCTCTTATTTTGATTCCATAATCGATGTGTAGGCATTCCCCAAGAATTCACCTTTGACAAGTGATGTCTCAAGGGCGATCTTGGATGTGATCGAAGACGGTGAAATGCTGCAACACATCGAGGACAAATGGTTAAAAAAATATAGTGATTGTTCTGATCCCACCACCTCTGTTTCGCACAACCGTCTTAGCCTCAGTAGCTTTTGGGGTCTATTTCTAATAGGAGCCCTTGCTTCATTCTTGGCACTTCTCGTCTTCGTGGCTCTTTTCTTATACGAACATAGGCACACACTATATGAGGACTCCGAAACTTCCTTATGGAGAAAGCTAACGTTTTTGGTTAGAATCTTTGATGAAAAAGACATAAAATCCCACATGTTCAAGGAGAGTGCCGTTCATCATGTGAGTTCACCTTCCACAGTGCAGATGACACCGTGGTCACGAAGTCCATCACAAAACATGGAGTTTGAGCCAAGAACAGTGTCTCTCGTTCCGGGTGAAGAATTTTTCACTCCACAACTAGAACAAGATGATGATGAGGAAGCTGATACCGGACGTGGAGCAGAATGATATAAGAAAACTAGATTCATATTCGAAATCAAGAAGACACAATAGTACCTTACAAAAATCAGTTAAAAAGGCAATATATTGTGATTCGAACTAGAGTTGAGAAATTTCAACAATCTCACTTTTACATATTTTTATTAAATCATTAATAAAAACACAAATTTACAAAAGTTCATAAATCATTATTAAAAATGTTTATAAAAAAGCGGAAGATTTTATGAACATCGGTTTGTAAAAGCAAACCCTCCCCTCAAAATCGTGTTTCTTTTTTTTTGCAAACCTCTCTTCGAATTTATCTCTTCTTCTTCAGCGTCTAACCCAAGTACCCAAACCTAAACCACTCACGTCCTCCGATTATCCTTTAATGAATTAAACCGGTCCAAATGCCTTTTAATTGAATGCAATTCTTCAACACAATATAAATCTAAATGGTCACAATACTTGTTTGACAAAAAAAAAAAAAAACAGTTGTCACAATATATTTTATAATATCCTTTAACAAAAAAAACAAAAAATTTCTAATATCAACCCTATACAATTGCGAAAGTAGCTGCGTAGTTCGCCATTTCATTGTTTTGGAAAGAAAAATGTTGACAAAATGAATTCTTGTTTTGGATTTGCCCACATTATACGTCTTAATGTCTTATTCTCGGACAAGCGTACGAAACCGTGGTTCTCCAACGGCCAACACATAGTGTACATGTGTTTGATTATATATGGTATTTACCCGACGACAAAAAAAGAAGAAGAAGATATGGTACTTAAAACGCGTTGAACAAACGAAATTTGGTTTTGATACAATGTATTAATTTCCTTGCATTAATATGGTGGCAATTACCTAAGGAGGAAGAAACCATAATTATTTTCCCATTTTTATATTACCGTTGTCTTTTGGTTTGACTTTTTATGTTAATTCCATTTAAAATATCGTAATACTTCCACGAATCTAAAATTCTAATATTCCGTCAGCTTTCTTATATCTAGGTTCAGTGGCGGATCAATAACATTTTTTTATCGGAGGTAAAATATATATCAAATAAATATCTCTAGTCTATTATATCTTACATTATGTTTCAGTTTTATGATATAATGAATAAAACAAATATTTTTAATAAAAATCTTCGGTAGTAGAACAAAGTAAAATCAAACCGTGTGAAATAATCAAAAAAATTCCAAACTATTTGAGGAAAGTTAAATATATATTTGTATTGCATTTAATGAAAATTAAATTATTAATGACTTTATATTGTCTTTTGATCTCATAAACTAATTTAAAAATAAAAAGGTATAACATCTTAACCGCAAAAGTATAATTCTATATTTTGTATAATTTTTCCTGCTATTAACGTATAACATCTTAACCACAAAAGTATATATATATTAATATATATATATATATATATATATATATTATTTTTTTGGGTCAAAAACAAGTAAAAAAGTATATATCTCACTTGAAGTGATTTATTTATTTTCCTTTCAGATTTTTTGATATGTAAAAGAAGTTCTAGAAAATTTGTAGCTTTGCTTTGCATAGAAATTTCATCTGCCTCGTATTTCATTCAAATCTCACTCATCTGACGACTACTTCTTTGAGAACCAATTTTGGTATAACATTTCAAAGTCTTTCATAGATTCCAAGACTCTTTCAAACCAACTCCTTCCTGATGTATATATATATAACAGAAAAAGGAAGTGAAAGAATCACATAAAGTGTCTGTGTCCTCAATCTTTGGAAAGTGATGATGACTATGAACACTACAAAAACTCATAACACCTTTCTGAGTTACTTTGTCTTGTTCTTTTCGGGTTTTGTGTTAATGGAAGTTGTTTTAGCACAAAACCCAACGAGTGAAATCAAAGTAGGAGTAGTTCTTGATCTCAAAACAAACTTTTCCAAGATTTGCCTCACTTATATTAACATGTCGTTGTCCGATTTCTATAAAGATCATCCAAATTACCGCACAAGACTTGCGCTTCACGTCAGGGATTCCATGGAAGATACTGTTCAAGCTTCAGCTGCAGGTTCATTACTTTTCTGTCTCTTGCTTCTCCGTTACATTTGAGGGATCATTTGGATTTATTAATCACAGCCGGACATGATTTATAGCTGGTTACTATTTTCATTGAATCTTAAACAATCTTTTTGATGACTATTAAAAAAAAAATTCAAGTACGTCTTCTTGTGTAGTACATGCAAATTAAAGAGTCTTGGTGACGATTAGTCTATCAAATTATTATTGAAAAATTCAAGTGTCTTCTTATGCATGTGGTCTATTCTCAAAATCTTCAAATTCTCTCTTTTTTTTTTTTTTTTTTTGAAAGATTTCTTTTTCAAGTTTCTTCTTTTCTAGAAACGCATGGTGAGTCGGTGACGATTGTATGGTCGAAGAGAAACCCTTATTAGTTATTACTAATTATTCTCGTCAAAAAAAATTTCATATATTTTTAAATCATTGGTCTAACTAATTCTCAAAACAAAAGATTTAACGTTATTCTTCTCTTTTTGTTTGCTTGTGGTGTAAGCAGCTTTGGACCTAATCAAGAACGAGCAAGTGAGAGCCATCATCGGACCCATAAACTCTATGCAAGCCGAGTTTATGGTCAGACTGGCGAACAAATATCAAGTACCGACTATCACATTCTCTGCAACAAGCCCTCTTCTAACATCCATCAACAGCCCTTATTTCGTCCGAGCCACTGTCGACGACTCATCCCATGTCAAAGCCATTGCGGCCATTGTCAAATCCTTTGGATGGAGAAGCGTCGTTGCCATTTATGCGGACAACGAGCTAGGTGAAGGAATCTTGCCTTACTTGTTTGACGCTTTACAAGATGTGGAAGTGCTTAAAAGTGTGATTTCTCTGGAGGCTAATGATGATAAAATTCGAATAGAACTTTATAAGCTCATGATGAGGCAGACAAGGGTATTCGTTGTCTACATGGCCTCAAGTCTCCGTATCCGGGTTTTTCAGATAGCTAGAGAGATTGGTATGATGGATGAAGGGTATGTATGGTTACTATCAAATGAAATGACGCCTATGATGAGACATAACGGTCGTAGCTTGGAGACTCTGCAGGGCGTGTTAGGTGTGAAGAGCCATGTTCCCAAATCCAAAGAGCTTAAAGATTTTCGTTTGAGATGGAAAAAAAATGGGGAATGATGGAGAGCTTAATGTTTTCGCATTATGGGCGTATGATTCGATCACTGCGTTAGCCATGGCCGTGGAGAAAACCAACACAAATAGCTTGTGGTATGATAACGCTAGCGATTCGTCAAATAACATGACAGATCTGGCGAACCTAGGGGTCTCTAGCTATGGTCCAAGTCTTGTAAAGGCTCTCTCGGATGTAAGCTTCAAGGGTTTAGCCGGAGAGTTTAAACTCATTGACAGGGAGCTAGAGTCATCAACTTTTGAGATCATCAATGTTATTGGAAACAATGAGACGATTATCGGATCTTGGACACCAAGAAATGGACTTGTGAATGCAAATTCAAACAAAACGGCATCATTTTCAGGGGAGAAGTTGGGGCCGGTGATGTGGCCAGGGAAGCCCAGAGATATTCCGAAAGGATGGGATATTCCAACGAAAGGGAAGAAGCTTAGAGTGGGCGTTCCAGTAAAGAGAGGCTTCTTCAATTTTGTGGAGGTAAAGATAGATCCGATCAGTAACCTAACGACCGCAACGGGTTATGCCATAGACATCTTTGAAGCTGCTCTTAAGAAGTTGCAATATTCAGTCATTCCTCAATACTACCATGTGGAGTCTTTAGATGATAACTACAATGATTTGGTCTACGAAGTCTTTGACGGGGTTAGTTCTTTATTTTCTTCCCATATTTCTAAAGGTTGATGCAATTCCATTTAAAACCAGTAATAAGTAGATTGAACCATGTCTCTTTGATATAGTAGATTAGATATTTTTCTGCGATGTGTGATTTCTAACCTATTATTAATAAATGGAACAGAAGTGGGATGCAGTTGTTGGAGATATAACCATCACAGCAAACAGGTCACGTTATGTTGACTTCACGTTACCGTACTCAGACTCTGGGGTGTCTATGATGGTGCCGCTCAAGGACAACAAGAACAATACATGGGTGTTCCTCAAACCTTGGAGTTTAGACCTATGGGTCACTACCGTTAGCTTCTTCGTCCTCATGGGTTTTGTTGTGTGGCTGTTCGAGCACAGAGTCAACTCTGACTTCCGTGGACCGCCTCACCACCAGATCGGCACGAGTTTTTGGTTCTCCTTCTCCACCATGGTTTTCGCCCACCGTAAGTTCTTTACACCAATCATAAATTCAATAATGATATATATTAAAATTTAATAAGTGGGCTAATTACTGAGACTAGATAACATTATTTTCATTGTGATATTTTTCTGACAAGAAACAAGATTGTGATGCTAAAGTGAAATTGTGCGCACGTGTGTATATAGGTGAGAAAGTAGTGAGCAACTTATCAAGATTTGTGGTGCTTGTGTGGTGCTTTGTGGTGCTTGTTCTGACTCAAAGCTACACAGCAAATCTCACCTCCTTCCTGACGGTACAACGTTTACAACCAGCGGGCACAACTGTGAAAAATCTCATCAGAAATGGGGATACTGTAGGGTACCAACACGGCGCTTTTATTTACAACATTCTTCTAGATCATGGGTTTCATAAATCACAGCTCAAGTCTTTTGATTCTGCCGAAGAATGCGATGAGCTTTTGTCCAATGGGACATTGAAAGCAGCTTTCGACGAAGTGGCCTACCTTAAGGATATCCTTTCTCATAATTGCTCCAAATACGCCATGGTCGAACCTTATTTTAATAAGATTGCTGGTTTTGGCTTTGTAAGTCCCTTGTGTTTCTTTTAACGTTTTACAAAATGGGAACACAATAAAGTATGTATATTCACTGCTCGTTTTTTTTGTTTCCATGATCGATGTGTAGGCATTTCCCAAGAACTCGCCTTTGACGGGAGATATCTCAAGGGCTGTCTTGAATGTGACACAAGGTGAAGAAATGCGACTCATCGAGAACAAATGGTTCAACCAGCCCAGCCTCGCTAGTGAATGTCCTGATCCAAAGACCGCCCTTTCGTCTAACCGTCTCAGCCTCAGTAGCTTCTGGGGACTGTTCCTAATAGCAGGCATTGCTTCATTCTTGGCATTTCTCGTCTTCGTAGCCCTCTTCTTGTACGAACATAGGCACACGCTATGTGATGATTCCGGAGGTTCCGTGTGGAGAAAGCTAACGTTTTTGTTCAGAATCTTTGATGAGAAAGACATAAAGTCGCATACTTTCAAGAACAGTGCCGTTCATAATGTGAGTTCACCTATGACTCATTGTGATCCGAGCCCTTCGACTGTGCAGATCAGACCATGGCCACGAACAATGTCATTAAACAGGGAGTTTGAGCTAAGAAGAACCGCTTTCGTCATGAGCGAAGACCGTTTCACTACGCAAACGGTACATGATGAAGATGGAGGATCTGATATTGAAAGTGGAGCCGAAACCATAGAGAGAAGTTAAGGAAACTCCATAACAAGTTATATTGTAGATAGTGATTTAACAAAAAAAAAAAGTCTAGATAATGAATGATAATATTCAAGGTTCCTTACATATAATTCCATGTAATTTATTTATTGTTTTGGTCAAGAAATTCAGCGCAAGTTATTATTAACTTTGTATTTGTAAGAAACTGTGTATATTTATAATAACTACAAAATCTACTATATGGAAGAAAGTAGAATAAATCATCCCAATGCCAGTCGGTGACCATGAGACCAGGACAGTTCCTCCTCATCCGAACAATCATGCTCAACGTCGCGGACTACTCTGACGCTTTCTCCATTTTTTTTTAAATTTTTTATTAAATATATATTTTTATTAAAAATAAAACCGGATACATGGTATGAGTGTAGTCATACAGTTTTAACAAGCTATTATAAGTAGGAAAAAAAAGGGAACATATAATGAACCAGAAACAATAAGATCTTCTCCTACGATTGACTTTAGTGCTAGGATAACAATACTTCTAGGCGCGTCCACCTCGGTTTCCTCGTCCACGACCCGTGGACTGCAAATGCATCTCCATAGCCTTTGTTGATGGCTTAACCGATCTTTCTCGAATAATTATTTCCCCATCTTTTTCTTAGGCCATAAGGTATAGATTCACGAATTTTCCTTTTTTTTTTTCAATTCTCTCCTTGCCCTCAGGGCATCCATCTCTAACATGTGTTACATACATGTCATATGTTTCTTTTGTATATATTTGTATTACGTATGTTCTAAATTTGTTTAGTAAGATTTACGAAAACTGTTTTAATATCATGGATACTTTAAAAGTTTGCAATCTCTATTCATGAATAAGATTATCCCAAAACCATCAATCTAAATACTTTAATTTGAATCAGAAAGGAATTAAAATAATATTAGTCATTAATCAATAACACATAATTCTTAGTGAAGTATTGTAATATCGAAATTAATCGATAGCACGTAAGAAAATGTGGTCCTCCAACGGCCAACAAATTGCGTTTGATGAGAAATGGCATTACCCAAAAACGCGTTGAACCGACGAAATTTGGGTTTTAATCCATGCACTAATTAAAATTGTGATATTACGGAAGTTGGCTGGTCTCGACAGACCAATACATCCTCGGTCTCACCGCATCTCTCAAGGGGACTCATACCTCTCCACTTGGTTTGGCTTAGTACTATTTTATGCGTCATTCTGTGAGACAGTTTGTAGCTCGAAACAATGTCTTGTCTGAAGTACGAAAAAAAGAAATAAAGTATTATTATTCAGAAAAAAAAATTGTGATATTACTTTTTTTAACAAATACCCTTGCACTTGAAAAGGAAAAAAAAATAATAAAAGACGTTGTAAAGCGTCGTGACAGCTTTCCGTTGATTCACCTCCATAACGGAAATGTGAAGATTTCAAGAATTATAATTGGTCAACCTTTGGGGATCTTCTTAACCATCTAAAAGTAAGTCTGCCATGTATTTTAATTAATTTCTTTTGTTGAAAATCTACTCTGAATAAAGGAAAATCATCAAAATGAATCCGAACCAAGAAAGTCAGTTAAACCTCCGATCAACGCTGCCATGTATCTCACTTGAAGTAGTTTTTTAACTTCCTTTTAGATTTTTTTTTTTTTTTTTTTTTTTGTATAATAGAAGTTCTGGAAATTTTGTAGCGTTGCTTTGCAAAGAAATTTCATCTGCGCGTAATTATCAACTGACTCTTTCAAACAATTTTTTTTAATTGTTTTTACTTTTTAGTCAACACTTATGTTTTTTTTATTTAGATTTCTTCTTTGACAACCTATTTTGGCATACCATTTCAGAGTCATTCATAGATTCTAATCGAGGATCTGTTTGTTTCTCCATCTCAAATAGACATCCAGATAATTCATTTCCATGATCCATCCAAATGATCTATCGAGATGATGTTTGTTTATTTTCGGTTATTCTGCTTATTCATCTGAATGTAAATGTATTTGTTTGCTTAGTTTACATATCCATCCAAATGATTTTGGCACAAAAAAAAATTTACATATCCATCCAAAATTAGAAAAATGACTAAAATGTCCATACTTTTATTTAATCATATTTTTAATCTAATCTTAATTATATTAATTTTAATTCTTGATCTAAAATATATTTCTTAACCAAATAATTCTCAAATTATTATTTTTTACATTTATAAATTTTTATTTTAATGAAATATTTTTTTTTATAAAAATCAATTTTAATACCAAATATAACTCCAAAAAATTTGATTTTACAAAGATTCGAGTTTTGAGGTTTTACAAAAACCAATATCAATACAAAACATGAACTAAACTTGATACCACCAATACCAAAGTAAACACACAAAAAAATAATGATCTCTTCAATGATACTTTCCTATTTCCAGGGTTTTTCTCCTTTGCTCTTACTCTTTGCTTCTCTTCCTGGAAAAATAAAATAAAATACCGCTCTCAAAACAAAGGCTGATCATCATACTCATCCCTGGAACTAAATATCTACGAGATGATGGTGTTACCTCTTCCTCTGACCATACAAAACCCGAGAATTGACCAATGTTTCTATACTCATCGAAATTCCAAGAGAGCATTCATATCATATAAACAGAAAGGAATATACATATTAAATGAGGGCAATATGAGATTAAACAATTCAAAGCACCTTTCCTTTCTTCCCGTAAAGAATGGTGTGAAGTAAATCCAATAAGTGTTGCTTTCGGTCAATTTTGTAATCAACGGAAACTTGTTCTTGCCTAGAAAGTAGAAACTCTAATAACTTCTTCATTTTGTAAGGCCCATCTGCGTGAATCACATAAGACTCATTACCATGATTCCGATGAACCATCACAAAGAAACATCTTAACAAAATATCACACATACAGACTCGCGTAACTACTGGTTCTCGTGATATATAAGATACAATTATAACAAGAGAGATCTTCACAATCAGAAATCTTACCATATGCAGTGTACCTTTCAGCCTCAGTTTTAATTATGCCAATAAACACATTATCAGCTTTGAGCTCAGGAAACAGAAGTTTCGCAGCTTTAACGAATTCATTATATTCAGAACCCTAAGCAAACAAACAAAGACCAACATATCAACAATTGTATTTCAAAACAAATAGTGATTTGCAAAGGCTTTAAATCTACATTTTCGGTATCCAAGTACCTCAAACTTTTTGAATAGACCAACAGCAAAAGTATGATACTTCTTCAGAAATCTTTGACCTTCATCAACTGTATTAACTGTAATGATCGGTGCACCAGTCTTCTTTTGTACCCATATGACTCTATCCTCTCTGAACAGAAGAACACATTGACCCAAAAATCTCTCAGGAATAGCATAAACGATCCAATCAAAATATACTCTACTATAAACCAAAATCAGCACTTGCTCATGAGAGATTGGAAATTATTAATTTATAGAGTTATTGATTAATCGATAAATTAGTAATTATTAATTTATCGATTAATTAATAAAATATTAATTTATAGAGATATTTTTCATTTCGAATTCTTAATGTTCATCAAAATACAAAAAAAAATATTTTCAACAATGTAAAATTCATTCAGAAAATATCATATCAATAAATTTAGAAGATAAGCCAAACAACATTTATAAACTTAAAACAACAATATAATCACATTTTACTATATTACATTATTTATATATACCTAAATGTATAACTATTAATTTATATAATTATTGAGACAATTGTTTTACATAGGAGTTACAAAAAACTATTATCTTATTATCTTATAGAAATTTGCCAATTTTTACACTGTTCCGACTCGGGATCAGCATAATTGATTAATTTATAGTGATTATTAATTTATCGAGTATTAATTTATAGAGGTTATACTGTATATATGTTTGGGACATTATAATTTCAAACCATTCACATTACGATTAAATTTTATTTTGTATGCTATTATTTAGAAACCGAAAATTCTATGGTTATCGAAAATTGGATCGAACACAATTAGCAATCGTTAACATAAGTGATAATTTTTTTCTTTGGTATAGGGGGAATAACTATTTTTTTTTCTATGCTCGAACCTCATGTTGATCGAGACTGAATGAAATATAAAAAGGGCCACTTGCAAATCTACCCCGTTTGATCAGAAAATATGTGAAAATAGCACCTTCCAAAAATGTGTCAACAAAGTAACATTTTCGGATATTTCTGTCCTTCTGGGCATATAAAATATCTCTTACAAGAAAATAATCCAACCTCTTCGGTAAGTATTTGGTACTGTTGTTTACAATCTAATGCACGGTGAGTGTTCGGAAAAAGTTTTTTAGATATTGTTGTCCACTTGAATTTCAATTTCGAAACCTGAGATACGAGAAGCCTGTTTTCTATTAGAATTAATTATATTTTTCTATTAAAATTAGTATTTTAAAATTAATTATATTTTTCTATTAGAATTAGTAATTTATTGTGTAATTTTGTTTTGTTATATAATTTTTTTTTAATACACATGTCAATTCTGATATAGTTTTGATACATATAATATTAATTAATAACTTTGAGAGTACATAAGTAAAATCACAAATACCTCATGACCATGTAGGCATCTTACCTTTCCTCGCAAGCTCTTGCAGAGTGGTGGTTTCCGATTGCACTGCTAATACTCCCCCATAGAGAGTACATTATTGGTTTCAACCTAAGTATCTCAACATCATCCTCTTCAGTCCTGAGCCGAGAACAATAAAAAACATCTTTAGTTACAAAACCAAAACTATCAAACATATAAAAATTCTCTTACAAGATAATAATCCAACCTCTTCGGTAAGTGTTTGATATTATTGTTTACAATCCAATGCACGGTTAGTGTTTGGAAAAAGCTTTTTAAAAATTATTTTTCACTTAAATTTTAATTTCGGAGCCTGAGAGATGAGAAGCTCCTTCTCTGAATGACTTTTGTAAAAATATGTCGACTGTTGTAAAATAAATCTATAATTTTAAAATAAATCGACCAATCCAAAATAAGCCGATTGTTGTAAAATAAGTAGAATATTACAAAATAAGTCGACTGTTGTTAAAAAAGTTTACTGGTGTAAAATAAGTCGACTGTTGTAAACTAAGTCGAACAACAAAAATATAAGTTAATTGTTGTAAAATAAGTCAATTACCAAATAAGTCGAGTGTTATAAAATAAGTCGACCAATGCAAAGTAAGTCGACTGTTGTAAAATAAATCAACTTTTATAAAATAAGTCGACTGTTTTAAAATAAGTTAACAAATCCAAAATAATCCGAATGTTATAAAATAAGTCGACCAACTCAAAATAAAAGTAAAAGAACGAACCTGCAATGCGATCTCACACCTATAAAATCTCCGAAATGGATTCTCATCTGTCTGAGAAACATATGTTCTCAGCTTCCTCCCACACTAACATCTCGTTGGAACGCCGCTCACTGACCTACGAGATGAAGCAGACGAAGAATTGCTCATGGTCTCTGATATGTGTCACCTCTCTCTCTGATAGATGTATCCTTTCTCTCTGAAGTAGAAGAACAATTGCTCGATTTGTCTCTCTACTCTCTCTCTGGCGAGTCTGTCTCTGAAGCTCTCGTGTATGAACCCTTAAAAAAACAATTTTCCTCTTTCAATTTTGACTCACTAAATAAGTCAACAAATCAATCCTTGATGATATAATTGTCCCTATAATTGTTCTGATGTTATACTATACCAAATAATTCATTCAGCTTCAATGGTAAATTAACTCTCCAATTATTATAGAGGTCGCAGGTTCGAAGATCAAGTTCTTCTTTTTTTACATTTTATTTTTGTAAGCAAATTTTTAGCTTCTCATCTAATAATTTCTCTCTCAAATGTGTTATTCTACTGCATTTTATACCGAGAACTACAAATTCTTGACAAGCTATTAATGTGGAAATTCGTTACAAAACATAACTTATGAGTTGCATTACAAAGCATGGCTTATGAGTTTACAAATGCATTACAAAGCATGACTTATGAGTTTACACATGCATTACAAATCATACATAGAATAGAAACCCTTTCAAAAGTATTGAAAACCAAGGGTCTACTCTACACCGAAAAACACAATATCATACAAACTGAGAAAACAAATGATCATCTTCTCTAATAGACAAACCACATAATCAAAGCCATGAACATGACAAAAACACCCACCACCACATCAATCTTGAACTTAGGCACATTACCTTCACTTTTGATCGCTAATTCCTTAATCTTCTCCACCAAATCCGGGTCTCCAAATGTTTCCTTGAGCTGTTCAATCTCATCAACAAACTTTTGGAGATTCTGGCGAATTGTCTCCATTTCAGGATGAGTAACAAAATCATTCAACCTGCTTAAGTTCTCTTCACTCTCAACTCGAACCCTAGTAGCCAAGTCGTCAACATTTTCAATAAGCTCATTCACCTCATCCATCATTGCTTCATCCCACCACTTCCTAATGTGGTGCTGGCCATCCTACACATCAAACAAAGCTTACAATCCGAGAACATATCACAAAACAACTTAAAAGATAAGGTAATTACTCTAACCATTGTGTTATTGTTGCAAGAGTAAAATCTTCTTCATGGGTTTTTCCCTGTCTGGGAGGTGTGAATCACAACATCACCACCACACAAACACTTACGCGGAATTCCAAATCGACCATCCCGTCGACCTCTATAGCTAACACTTAACTTTGATGAAGAGCTATTCCAACTGTAACTGAAAGTCCTCCCCATTATTTACCTGACAACACCCAAAAACAATTGTTTCCCTATCGAATCTCTTCAATGATTTGCTCTCATACACGAAATCACAACTTTTTCCTACTTCCGAGAGACAAAGCCCAACCCAAACCAAAATCTGGGTTCCGAAATTATTTGCTCGCATACATAAAATCAAACAAACACATATTACATATACGTACCAGAATTACAGACGGAGGTGTCAATGCCTCGATTTTTTTTCCGTCGGATCAGTGAGATCGATTTTTTCTTCGCCGCGTTAACCCTAAAATTTTCCCCAATTCTCTTTCGAGATTTCTGTTTTTTATATCTCTTATTTCTTGCTCAATCACGAAAACAACACGCTTTTCTTCGTTCTTTCATTACATAAAACGCAGCGTTTGATCTTTTGTTACCGATAACGTTAATTTAACGTAGGGATTATATAGCGGATGACTTAGGAAGTGAGGGGATTGACTTGCATTTTTTGAGGTGGGGGTTGATTTTGCGAAAAAAGGTTAGTTTGAGGTTTTTTTTGAAGTAAATGCCTAAAAACTTTATACATATGCACTGTATTTATGTATAGTAAGTAATAAATCTAGTATAATAAATCTTTCCAATGGCAACTTAATAATATTTGAAAAGAAGGCACACGTCTTTCTTCATAAAAGATTAAAAGTTTTGTTTTTGATATATCCTATCGGTTATCCGGTTAGCTCCGGTATGAAACGTATCGAAGTGCTACAGGAACGGACTGATATGTATGTGGTTCAACGGGCACCATGAGCTGAGTCAACGGACCATGAGATCTACGAGATCCAAAGAACAACCGCATGTTCCGAGTTTAAAATGCCTTCCGACTATATGCCACGAGATAGCCAGTCCAACTAATTGGATCAAAGCCCAACTGACAAATTTTCCAACAAAATGTTGATAACAACAAGGGAGGAGAATCGAATCTGGGTGTAGGAGTTTCACCCTTTTAGCAAGTTCGCCTACTACTCGCCCACCACCTTGCGAACTAAAATATTAAAAGTTTTAATCAATAAGAAATAAAGTTAATTTGGATCATTGGGAAAATTTAATTCCTTAAGAAAATGACAAATTAAAAAAGAGAAAATGGCATTTTTAATCCTTAAAGTAGAAATTATTATTAACACTTTAAAATTTTAAGACTTAACTAACCACTTATAACTTTTAAAATAGCTTTCGAAACAAAAAAAAATAGACGGAATTCGTAATGGAACAGTAAACCGTTAATGGTTAAATAAACTTAGTGATTGTTCTGATTATCTGATCCCACCACTTCCAAGAAGAGTGTCTCTCGTTCTGGGCGAAGAATTTTTCACTCCACAACTAGAACAAAAAGATGATGAGGAAGCTGTACCGGACGTGGAGCAGAATGATAGAGAAAATTTGTTGAAACAAGAGCTTCAGGATGAAAGTTTGAACTGAAGATCCTACATATCTAGAACTAGATCTAAAACTAGAGCCATACACAATAGTGATAACAGGATTTTGCTAACAATTACTCAATCCTACTACACATGTCATTGTAGTATTTGAGGATCAATCCATATGGGTTTGTTGTAACAAAAGGAATTCATAAAACTTCTTAATCTAAGCAAGTCTAGTGAATGTTTTGATATGTGACTAGTAGCATTAAACAAGGTGAAAGATAAGCTATCTTCAAGATAAGTTAAAACAAACAAAAACAAGTGAAAGCAAAAACAGAGTTTTAAAAAGCTTTTTGTAAATTATGGAAAGATGAATCCAAGGGTATGGTATTGATTTTTAAGTGCTTAAAATTGTAATCAATGATGTCAATCTACTCATATAAATGCTAATCCCCAAGCTTAGAACTTCAAGAATAGATTAAACCATTTTCATGGACTTAATCCTTTTATCACATTTCTAATCAAGAACAAACTTTCATTTGTGATTAAAGATGCAACAAGCATAAAGATTCAGTTCTAATCTGCTAATAAACACCTTAGACAATCACTTTCATGAGCTAAGTATGTAAATCTCTTGCTTAAATAAACCAGAAATTTTACTAATCTTTTGGATGAGAAAATTTCCTAAAAATCTAATTCAACATGATCAAGGTTGAAATTTAGCATTAAGAACATCAAACAAGAGGGGATATGGAAGAATTAACTTATAGACATCAAGATTAACACTCTAAACACCCTAGATCTAACCAACCTTGGATTCTAGAGAACTACTCACAACTCATGATCAAACCAATAAAAACTTGTAAAAACTTGATAATAAGCATTAGAAAGAGTAAAGGAAAGAGATTAGAGAAGAAGAACTCTTGAATTGAAGTTTTTGATCCAAAGGTCTTGCAGAAAAATCACCCAAAACAGAGAGAGTTTCTAGAAAAGTTTTAGAAATAAAAGTCAACTACTTAATGATGATAAACAGTGTATTTTCGTCTTAAGGAAAGGAAATTTCGGGTACCATATCGGTATGATTACACCGGTATGACAGACCGATATGCGTATCGGTGTGAACCCACCGATATGTCAGACAGATATGCGTATCGGTGTCATCACACCGATACATCATACCGATACGTAGTAAAATGACCATATCTCTTGAACGGCTTCACTGTTTGACTTGAAACTACCACCAAACGAAAGCTAACTCATATATCTATGACTTTTATGAAGATCGCCGAGGCTAAATCGTAGTTGAAATTCTTCATCCGGCTCGATCTTTACTCATGTATTGGTTTTGTACTTCAAGTCCATTTTGCTCAACTTCTTTTGGTACACTTTAGTTCCATGCCATCCTCCAAGCAATGTTTAACCTCCATAATCTGAAAAGTCCTCCAATGTACCTAAAAACACTCCAAAATGCAACAAATATGCAATAACCTAGTTTAAGACTCAATAACTCTAAAATAGATGCAAACTAGACTATATGGACAAGTTATATACATGAAACAATGCAAATGTTTTACTAAATGAATGTTAAAATGATGTAAATATGCTAACTATCAAATAGTACCTTCAAAAAATCAATCAGTTGAAAAGGCCATATATATTGTGATTGAAAAGGCTTTTGTTTACAATATTCCTTTTTTAAAATATTAATTATGATACTACTTTTTACATATATTTATAAAATCATATATAAAAATATAAATACATAAAAGTTGATACATTTTTATAAAAAACATTATAAAATGTTTTATATGGTTTTATAAAGTTTTATTATCGTATGTATAATATTTTATATATATAATAGCTATGAAAATGAAGAGTAATTATAACTAGGTGGTAACCGCGCATATTGAAAAATCTATCAGCTAGTTTATTAAAGATATTTTTGAAATTATTTGATGTAAAAGTAATTTAATTAGTTTTAGGTATATGTTAATAATATTTATAAGTAACAATAGGATTTGTATAGTAATTGCAATTTCCGACGACGAAAGCTGTTGAAAATTGACCAGTCGAGAATTGATCGGAATTTTTCGTGGGATAGATTTTCGACGGATTCTGAGTTTTCGATGATCTAGATCTGATGAGCCATCCGTTGAAAATCTGACGGAAAAATCCCTTTTGAAAGGAATTTTGACAAGTTTTTCCGTTTAGAATCAACTGTTTTATTGTAGTGAGTGAATGAAGTGACTATAAACTCGAAGCAATCTTAATACTAAGTCCGACAATGGTGGCGATTAAATATGTAAAGTGGTGAAAGTCGGGCCTCACAGCAGTGATATATGATAGATCGATATAGATATATATGATATATTTTTAAGCGTACATGCACTTTTGGCACTCATGTTTAATCTGTATTCGTACTCTTTCTGTTTCATATTAAATGTATCTATAATGTATTTGGATGTATTAAACTCAAAACATATCCAGTTATATTGTAGATACATTTTCTCTAAATAACACTTATTATGAAGCGGAGGGAGTATGAAATAAAATGATATGTTTGAACATGCTTCGTTGGAAGAGAGATGACAATTTTTGTTGACTATTCAGAGAATTCAAGAATCCTTATCTGATGTCTATAATCTATAAAATATAAAATCATATATTTTATAATATAATATCAACCCTATATATATATATATATATATATATACCTACGTGTAATCTATATATATAATCTTTTGTGGTCCTCCGACAGCCAACACATCGTGTTTCATTAGATATGGCATAATGGCATTTACCCAAAAACGCGTTGAACAAACGAAATTTGGTCCATGCATTTACCCAAGGAGGAAGAAAAAATAATTATTTTTCATTTTTATTTTATCGTTGTTTTTTGGTTTGATTTTCTTATGTTAATTCCATTTAAAATATTATAATACTTCCACGAATTCCAATATGTTAAAATATTCTAATATTTCATCAGCTTTTTCATATCTAGGTTACGATTTTTTTTTTTAACTTACTATGTTTAATTTAGTATTATTTCATCTAATCTATTTTTTATTATTAAATTTCTAATTAATATTATTATTATTTATAATTTTAAATTCAATTTATTTGTAATGATACATAGTGCAACTTGTACAGTAGAAATGTTATCACTTGTTTTTTTAAACAAAAATGCTAACTCATATTTAAAAATTCTACAATAATTTTACCATATAAATCTAAAGTTTCTCTCACATAATTATTTCACGGGTCAAAATTCTATATCTCACTTGAAGTACTTACTTATTTTCCTTTCCGAGTTTTTTACATGTAAAAGAAGTTCTGGAAAATTTGTAGCTTTTCTTTGCATATAAATTTCATCTGCCTCGTATTTCATTCAAATCTATGAGATTGACAAAATTCAAATCTATGAGATTGACAAAAAAATGTGAAATTTTGTTTTTATTGGTACAACATCTGACTCTTTCAAACCATTTTTTTATTGTTTATTAGTCAACACTAATGTTTTTCTATTTCAAGTCTTCTTCTTTGAGAACCAATTTTATAGCATTTCAAAGTCTTTCATAGATTCCAAGACTCTTTCAAACCAACTCCTTACTCTGTATGCATATATATATCATAAAGTGTTTGTGTCCTCGATCTAGTGACGATGATGATGAACACTACAAAAACTCATAGCACCTTTCTTAGTTGCTTTGTTCTGTTCCTTTCGGGTTTTGTGTTAATGGAAGTTGGTTTAGCACAAAACCAAACAAGTGAAATCAAAGTAGGAGTAGTTCTTGATCTCAAAACAAACTTTTCCAAGATCTGCCTCACTTCTATTAACATTTCGTTGTCCGATTTCTATGAAGATCATCCAAATTACCGCACAAGAGTTTCGCTTCACGTCAGGGATTCCATGGAAGATACTGTTCAAGCTTCAGCTGCAGGTTCATTACTTTTCTGTCTCTTCCTTCTCCGTTACATCATGTCTTTTCTGTAACTTACATGTAAGGGATCATTTGGATTTATTAATCATTAGTTTTAGTTGAATGAAAAAAAAAAAAATTACATACTACCTAGGAAATTACGGCCATACATAATTTAGCTGGTTACTATTTTCATTGAATTTTACCAATCTTTTAGATGACTATTAAAAAAAATTCAAGTGTCTTCTTGTGTAGTGTATCTACAAATTAAAGAGTATCGGTGACGTCGATTAATGTTTTAAATTACTATTAAAAATCCAAATGTCTTCTGATGTGGTCTATGCTTAGATCGTCTTGGTAATGGTAACTATTAGTCTTTCAAATTATTATTAAAATTGCAAGTGTCTTCTTATGTGGGTGTATTCTCAAAATCTTCCAATTCTTTTTTTTCTAGAAAGGGTTGGTGACGATTGTATGGTAGAAGAACCCTTGTTACTAATATTCTCGTCAAAATTTTCAAATAATTTAAATCATTGGTCTTCTAATATATTTGATCATTGCTGACATGGCATATGACATCTTCACATAATCTTCAATTTCTTTCTTTTCTAGAAAGGGTTGGTGACAAATGTCTGGTCGATGAAATCCCTATTACCAATTATTCTCGTCAAAATGTTTTTTTTCAAATATTTATAAATCATTGGTCTTCTAAATATTTGCCAATGAATCCGATAATTTCACAATTAATACAGTAAAACCTCTATAAATTAATAATTCTGCGACTTCAAAATTTTATTAATTTATAGAGTTATTAATTAATCGATAAATTAATAATTATTAATTTATCTATAAATTAATAAAATATTAATTTATAGAAATATTTTCAGTTCAAATTCTTAATATTCATCAAAATACAAAAAAAAAAATTCAATAATGTAAAATTCATTCAGAATATATCATATCAATAAATTTGAAAGATAAAACAAACAACATTTATAAATTTGAAACAACAATATAATCACTTTTTACTATATTACATTATTTATATATACCTAAATGTATAATTATTAATTTATACAATTATTGGGACCATATTTTTACATAGAAGTTTTAAAAAAAAACTATTATCTTATTATTTTATCAAAATTTATTAATTTTTACACTGGCCCGACTCGGGACCGGCAAAATTTATTAATTTATAGTGATTATTAATTTATCGAGTATTAATTTATAGAAGTTCTACTGTATTTTAATAATATATATTAAGAATAGTTAATTAATTAAAATTATTTGCATATATGACTATGAGTGAATCCTAAAAACTCAACAAGAGCGTATATGAGTGAATGCTAAAAACTCAACAAGAGCTATAATATCTTGTATTTTGGATTATTAAATTACTTGCTTATGTGAGTAATATATAACTGTAGTCACTTTTCATTTTATTTATATAATATGAAAATTTAAATTTGTGAGTTTGGTATATTAAAAAAAAAGAGTACGTTGAAAAAATTCCTTCCAAATATTCTCGTATTCAATATTTTTATATGAAAAAATCAAACTATATATCGCATAATATGTAGACATTTGAATGATTTAGGATAAAAAAAAAATTTCTGAGGTAAATTATTTAGGATAGAAATAAAAAAAAGTCTTTATCATATTTATTTTTAATAATTATTTGATATAAATTCTAATAGCATATTTTTGTAAATGAAATATAAAACAATGGTTTTTGTTTAACATTGTCTCTCAAACATCTCAAAGCAAAAGATTTAACGTCTTTCTTTTCTTTTTGTTTGCTTGTGGTGTAAGCAGCCATGGACCTAATCAAGAACGAGCAAGTGAGCGCCATCATCGGACCAAGAACCTCTACCCAAGCCGAGTTTATGATCAAACTGGCTAACAAATCTCAAGTACCGACCATCACATTCTCTGCAACGAGCCCTCTTCTGAGATCCCTCAATAACCCTTACTTCGTCCGAGCCACTCTCGACGACTCATCCCAGGTCGAAGCCATCGCGGCCATTGTCAGATCCTTCGGGTGGAGAAGCGTCGTCGCCATTTATGTGGGAAACGAGTTAGGTGAAGGAATCATGCATTCGTTCTCAGACGCTTTAGAAGACGTGGTAGTCCAAAGAAGTGTAATCTCTCCGGAGGCTAACGATGATCAGATTCTAAAGGAACTTTATAGGCTCATGACGAAGCAGACAAGGGTATTCGTTATCCACATGGCCTCAAGGCTCGGATTCCGAGTTTTGCAGAAAGCTAGAGAGATCCGGATGATGGAGGAAGGGTATGTATGGTTACTATCGAATGGAATGACGAATATGATGAGACATAATGGTCGTAGCTTGGAGACTCTGCAGGGCGTGTTAGGTGTGAGGAGCCATGTCCCCAAATCCAAAGAGCTTGAAGATTTCCGTTTGAGATGGAAAAGAAAGTTCGAGATGGATAACCCGGGGAGTGATGCAGAGCTTAATGTTTTCGCATTATGGGCGTATGATTCGATCACTGCATTAGCCATGGCCGTGGAGAAAACCAACACAAAGAGCTTGTGGTATGATAACGCGAGTGCTTCATCAAATAACATGACAGATTTGGCGACCCTTGGGGTCTCTCGCTACGGTCCAAGTCTTCTAGAGGCTCTCAAGGATGTAAGATTCGAGGGTTTAGCAGGAGAGTTTAAACTCATTAACAGGGAGCTCGTGTCATCAACTTTTAATATCATCAATGTTGTTGGAAACGAAGAGAGGATTATCGGATCTTGGACACCAAGAAACGGACTTGTGAATGCAAATTCAAACAAAACTACGGGATTTTCAGGTAAGAGGTTCGGGCCGGTGATATGGCCTGGAAATTCGAAAGTTGTCCCAAAAGGTTGGGAGATTCCAACGGACGGGAAGAAGCTTAGAGTGGGCGTTCCAGTAAAGAGAGGCTTCTACAATTTTGTGGAGGTAAATACAGATACTATAAGTAACCTAACGACCGCAAAGGGTTACGCCATAGACATCTTTGAAGCTGCTCTTAAGAAGTTGCCATATTCAGTAATTCCTCATTACTACCGTTTCGAGTCTTCAGATGATAACTACAATGATTTGGTCTACCAAGTCTGTGATGGGGTTAGTTCTTTTTCTTCTTCCCATACTAAAACTAAAGGTTAATGTAGTTCCATTGTGAAACTAGTTAATAATGAGTAGATTGAACCATTTCTCTTCTATGTGTGATTTCTAACATATTATTAATAAAATGGAACAGACGTGGGATGCAGTTGTTGGAGATATAACCATCACGGTAAACAGGTCACGTTATGTTGATTTCACGTTACCGTACTCAGAGTCTGGGGTGTCTATGATGGTGCCGCTCAGGGACAACGAGAACAAGAACACATGGGTGTTCCTCAAACCTTGGAGCTTAGACCTATGGGTCACTACCGTTTGCTTCTTCGTCCTCATTGGTTTTGTTGTGTGGCTGTTCGAGCACAGAGTCAACTCTGACTTCCGTGGACCGCCTCACCACCAAATCGGCACTAGTTTTTGGTTTTCCTTCTCCACTATGGTTTTCGCCCACCGTAAGTTCTTACACCAATCTAGAATTCAATAACAATAAATGTTAAAAATTTATTAAGTGAGCTAAGAGACAGTAGTTTACCTTGTTATATATTAGATTAAATCTAAACTTATTTTCATTGTGTTATTTTCTGAAAAGAAAAAAGATTCTGATGATAATTAAAGTGAACTTGTGCGTACGTGTGTATATAGGTGAGAAGGTAGTGAGCAACTTATCAAGGTTTGTGGTGCTTGTGTGGTGCTTTGTGGTGCTTGTTCTGACTCAGAGCTATACAGCGAACCTCACCTCTTTCCTGACGGTGCAACGTTTACAACCAGCGGGTACAACTGTGAAAGATCTCATCAGAAATGGGGATTCTGTAGGGTACCAACACGGCGCTTTTGTTTACGATATTCTTTTAGGTCTGGGATTTCAAGAATCACAGCTCAAGCCTTTTGGTTCTGCCGAAGAATGTGACGATCTTTTGTCCAAAGGGACATTGAAAGATGGTATTGCAGCAGCTTTCGACGAAGTGGCCTATCTTAAGGCTATCCTTTCTCAGTACTGCTCCAAATATGCCATGGTCGAACCTTCTTTTAAGACTGCTGGTTTTGGCTTTGTAAGTTCCTTATGTTTCTTTTAACGTTTTACAAAATGGCAACAACAAAAAAGTACGTATTTTCATTCCTCGCTCGCTTCTTTTGTTTCCATGATCGATGTCTAGGCATTTCCCAAGAACTCGACTTTGACGATAGATTTCTCAAGGGCTATCTTGAATGTGACCCAAGGTGAAGAAATGCGACTCATCGAGAAACAATGGCTCAGCCTCGCTAGTGAATGTCCTGATCCAAAGACCGCTCTTTCGTCTAACCGTCTCAGCCTCAGTAGCTTCTGGGGACTGTTCCTAATAGCAGGCATTGCTTCATTTTTGACATTTATCGTCTTTGTAGCCCTCTTCTTGTACGAACACAGGCACACGCTATGTGATGATTCCTGAGGTTCCGTGTGGAGAAAGCTAACGTTTTTGTTCAGAATCTTTGATGAGAAAGACATAAAGTCGCATACTTTCAAGAACAGTGCCGTTCATAATGTGAGTTCACCTATGACTCATTGTGATCCGAGCCCTTCGACTGTGCAGATCAGACCATGGCCACGAACAATGTCATTAAACAGGGAGTTTGAGCTAAGAAGAACCTCTTTCGTCATGAGCGAAGAACGTTTCACTACGCAAACGATACATGATGAAGATGGAGGATCTGATATTGAAAGTGGAGCCGAAACCATAGAGAGAAGCTAAGGAAACTCCGTAACAAGTTAGATTGTAGATAATGATTTAACAAAAAAAAAAAAGTTTAGATAATGATAATATTCTAGGTTCCTTACATATAATTCCATGTAATTTTTTTTGGTCAAGAAATTCAGCGCAAGTTATTATTAACTTTTTATTTGTAAGAAACTGTGTATATTTATAATAACAACAAAATCTACTATATGGAAGAAGTAGAATAAATCATCCCAATGCCAGTCGGTGACCATGAGACCAGGACAGTTCCTCCTCATCCGAACAATCATGCTCAACGTCGCGGACTACTTTGACGCTTTCTTCATTTTTTTCCATAAAATATACTCTTTCTGTTTTCATTTAATTGTCGTTCTGAAAAAACGTATCTGCACTATAATTAGATGTATCTGGATGTGTTTTGAGTTTAATACATCCAGATACATTTTCTCCAAATGACAATTAAATGAAAACAGAGGGAGTATATTTTTATTAAAAAAAACGGATACATGCTTTGACCATAGTCATACAATTTTAACAAGCGATTACAAGTAGAGAAAAAAAAGGAATATATAATGAACCAGACGGGTCCGGTTTTAGGCATGTGCCTAAGGTGCATTTGCACAGGATCCCCATGTTTTTTTACAAAAATTGGTTACACTTTAGGGCCTTTTTAGAAAAAATTAGGGTCCATTTTTTTGCAAATTATGTTTGTTTTATTTACAAAGATAAAAAAAATTGCACAAGGCCCATTAATATTTTGAGTCGGGCCTGGAACCAGAAACAATCAGATCTTACGCTGCAATTGATTTTAGTGCTAGGATAACAATGCTTCTAGCAGCGTCCACCTCGATTTCCACGATCTCGGTTTCCTCGTCCACGACCCGTGTACTGCAAATGCATCTCCATAGCCTATGTTGATGGCTTAACCGGTATTTTTCGAAGAATTCTTTCTCCATCTTTTCTTAGGCCATAAGGTATATTCACGATTTCTCCATTTTTTTCAATTTTCTCCGTGCCCTCAGGGCATCCATCTCTAACATGTGTTACATACATGTCATATGTCTCTTTTGTATATATTTGTATTACGTATGTTCTAAATTTGTTTAGTCAGATTTACGAAAACTGTTTTAATATCATGGATACTTTAAAAGTTTGCAATCTCTATTTCATGAATAAGATTATCCCAAAACCATCAATCTAAATACTTTGATTTGAATCAGAAAGGAATTAAAATAATATTAATCATTAATCGAGAACACATAATTCTTAGTGAAGTATTGTAATATCAAAACTAATCGATAGCACGTAAGAAAATGTGGTCCTCGAACGGGTAACAAATTGCGTTTGATGAGATATGGCATTACCCAAAAACGCGTTGAACTTACGAAATTTGGATTTTAATACAATATGCACTAATTAATATTGTGATATTACTTTTTTTTTTTAACAAATATCCTTGCACTTGAAAAGGAAACAAACAAAAATAAGACTTTGTAAAGCGTCGAGTTGATTCACCTCCATAACGGAAATGAAGATTTCAAGAATAATAATTGGTCAACCTTTGGGGCTCTTCTTAACCATCTAAAAGTGAGTCTGCCATGTATTTTAATTAATTTATTTTGTTGAAAATCTACTCTGGATAAAGAAAAATCATCAAAATCAACCCGAACCAAGAAAGTCAGTTAAACCTCCGATCAGCGCTGCCATGTATCTCACTTGAAGTAGTTTCTTATTTTCCTTTTAGATATATATATTTTTTTTGTATAATAGAAGTTCTGGAAATTTTGTAGCGTTGCTTTGCAAAGAAATTTCATTTGCGCGTAAATATAAACTGACTCTTTCAAACAATTTTTTTATATTGTTTTTACCTTTTAGGCAACACTAATGTTTTTTTATTTAGACTTCTTCTTTGAGAACCTATTTTGGCATACCATTTCAAAGTGTTTCATAGATTCTAATTAAGACTCTTTCAACCCAATTCCTTCCTATATATATATATATATATAAAAGGGGAGTTAAAGAATCACAGAAAGTGTCTGTGTCGTCCTGATCAATCTTTTGATGACGATGATGATGAACCCTACAAAAACTCATAAACCCTTTCTGGTTTACTTTTTCTTGTTCGTTTGGGGTTTTGTCTTGATGGAGGTTAGTTTAGGACAAAACCCAACAAGTGAAATCAAAGTTGGAGTAGTTCTTGATCTTCAAACAACATTTTCCAAGATCTGTCTCACTTCTATTAACATGTCTCTGTCCGATTTTTATGAGGATCATCCTAATTACCGCACAAGACTTGCGCTTCACGTCAGAGATTCCATGGAAGATACTGTTGAAGCTTCAGCTGCAGGTTCGTTACTTCTCTGTCACTTGCTTCTCCGCTTCACGTAATGTAACAGATCATTTAAAAATTTTGAATCTATTAATCTTTTAGTCTGTTAGATTATTACTAATTTTACTTTGTACACCAAGTCGGGATTCTAATTTATTTTCTTGAGAATTAATGAGTTATATATTTGTTTGTTAAAGTGTTTTTGTCAATTGTGATTCTAAGTTAACGTAGTTGCTTCTAATTTAATGAATATATAGTTCTTAAAGTTCTCCTTAAGTTATTGAGTTTATGGTAAAAATATAATTAATAGAATATATAACCGTATGTTTACATTATAATGGGATTTTAATTTATTTTCTTGAGAATTAATGAATTATATATATATGTGTGTGTGTGTGTGTGATTTTTAGTTAACGTAGTTGCTTTAAATTTAATGAATCTATTAGCTCTACAGTTCTTCATAAGTTATTGAGTTTATGGTTAAAATAGAATTAATAGGATCCCAATTAACTTCTGTTTTAGTATAGATTAATTAAAAATCCAAGTGTATTTTTTGGGCAAATCCAAGTGTATTCGTATGTGGTCAATTAGAGCCACTGTCTTGAAAGAAAAAAAGTCTTAATTTTCTGTCTTTCTTTTTTTTTGACGGCTTAATTTTGTACTGTATATGGTTGAAGAAATCCATTTTGCTAATTAGTCTTGTCAAAATGTGATTTATTCATATATTTAATTCTTGGGCTTCTAGAATTCGATCAATAGTCAAAGACTAATTAATAGTGACAGGGCATAGGGTACGTACCCTACAATTAATATTTTCACTCTTACGTAAATTAAGATTGTCTCATTAATTGTCATAGTCTCTCTTTTGTATAGCACGTATCGTTTTAGTACTTCAACTTTATTTCACAAAAAATAACGTTTTGTGTTTTCAGTCTGTACTTTGAACAAATTCTAGTTCTATCTTTATCTTCTTAGCTTATTAATAGCAATTATAATAAACAGATTAAACAAAAAAAATTCGAGTGAAAAACTCTAAAACGTTGTTTAATCTAAAATGGAAGAAGTAAAAGATACTGATGTTTGGTCAAAAAAAAAAAAAAAAGATATTGATGTTTCGAAAAGGTTCAAAAAAAAAAATAACAAAGATACTGATGATATCAAGTCCAAAAGTAAATTTACAGTTCCGAGAAAAATGAAAGGAAAAAAACGTTACTAATAACCATTTTCTTTTCGTCGTGTTTGCTTGTGGTGCAAGCAGCTTTGGACCTAATCAAGAACGAGCAAGTGAGAGCCATCATCGGACCCATAAACTCTATGCAAGCCGAGTTTATGATCAGACTGGCGAACAAATCTCAGGTACCGACTATCACATTCTCTGCAACAAGCCCTCTTCTAACATCCATCAACAGCCCTTACTTCGTCCGAGCCACTGTCGACGACTCATCCCATGTCAAAGCCATTGCGTCCATTGTCAAATCCTTTGGATGGAGAAGCGTCGTTGCCATTTATGCGGACAACGAGCTAGGTGAAGGAATCATGCCTTACTTGTTTGACGCTTTACAAGAAGTCGAAGTGCTTAAAAGTGTGATCTCTCTGGATGCTAATGATGATAAAATTCGAATAGAACTTTATAAGCTCATGACGAGGCAGACAAGGGTGTTCGTTGTCCACATGGCCTCAAGTCTCCGTTTTCGGGTTTTTCAGATAGCTAGAGAGATTGGTCTGATGGATGAAGGGTATGTATGGTTACTATCAAATGAAATGACGCCTATGATGAGACATAGTTTGGAGACTATGCAGGGCGTGTTAGGTGTGAGGAGCCACGTCCCCAAATCTGAAGATTTCCGTTCGAGATTGGAGAGAAAGTTCGAGAAGGAGAATCCATTGATGGAGGGTAATGCAAAGCTAAACGTTTTTGCGCTATGGGCATATGATTCCATCACGGCATTGGCCATGGCCGTGGAGAACAGCACACAGAGCTTGTCGTATGTTAACGCTAGCACCTCGACAAATAACAGGACAGATTTGGGGAACCTAGGGGTCTCTCGCTACGGTCCAAGTCTTCTAAAGTCTCTCTCGGATGTAAGATTCAAGGGTCTAGCAGGAGAGTTTAAACTCATTAATAGGCAGCTCGAGTCATCAACTTTTGAGATCATCAATGTTATTGAAAATGAAGAGAGGATTATCGGCTTTTGGACACCGAGCAATGGACTCGTGAATGCAAATTCAAACACATCAATTTCAGGGGAGAAGTTCGGGCCGGTGATGTGGCCAGGGAAGCCAAGAGATATTCCGAAAGGATGGGATATTCCAACGAAAGGGAAGAAGATTAAAGTGGGCGTTCCAGTGAAGAAAGGCTTTTTAAACTTTGTGGACGCAAGGACAGAGCCAAGTTATGCAACGACCCCAAAGGGCTTCTCCATAGAAATCTTTGAAGCTGCTCTTAAGAAGTTGCCATATTCAGTCATTCCTCAATACATCCCTTTGGGGTATCCAGATGAGGACTACAAAGATTTGGTCTGCCAGGTCAATAACGTGGTTAGTTCTTTGTTTTCTTCCTATACTAAAACCAATTAGTAACGAGTAGACTAAACCATTAGGAAACCTTCTTTCCCAATAAGAACTTTAGCTTTTCATGACCTGTTCTCAAGTCGGCTTTTTCATTCTTTTCGGGCCCTTTTGAAACATTAATAGATTTTTTTATTTTATTTTTTTAAATGTGGAGACTTCTAACAGATTGTTTATACTATACTGTTTATAAATGAAGCAGACATGGGATGCACTTGTTGGAGATGTAACAATCAGAGAGGACAGGTCTTTGTGTGCTGACTTCACGTTACCGTACACTGAGTCTGGGGTGTACATGTTGGTGCCACTGAGAACAATGAAAACGGGAACACATGGGTGTTCCTTAAACCTTGGAGCGTAGACCTATGGGTCACCACCGGTTGCTTCTTCGTCCTCGTTGGTTTTGTTGTGTGGCTGTTCGAGCATAGAGTCAACACCGACTTTGGTGGACAGCTTCACCACCAGATCGGCACTAGTTTATGGTTTTCCTTCTCCACCATGGTTTTCGCCCACCGTAAGTTCTTACACCAATCAAAAATTCAATAATAATAAATGTTACATTTTAGGGTTTTTAACAAGATTCTGATGCTAAAGTGAAATTGTGCGTACGTGTGTATATAGGTGAGATGGTGGTGAGCAACTTATCAAGGTTTGTGGTGGTCGTGTGGTGCTTTGTGGTGCTTGTGCTGACTCAGAGCTATACCGCGAATCTCGCCTCTTTGTTGACGGTACAACGTTTACAACCAGCGGTCACAAATCTGAAAGATCTCATCAGAAACAGGGATTCTGTAGGGTACCAAAAGAGCGCTTTCGTTGATGATATTCTAATAAAAGAAGGATTTGATCAACTTCAGCTCAAGCCTTTTGAATCCGCCGAACAATGTATCCAGCTTTTATCCAATGGGTCAATTGCAGCAGCTTTCGACGAAGTGGCCTACCTTAGAGATATCCTCTCTCACCTTCGTAACAGCTCCAAATATGCCATGGTTGAAACTTCCTTTAAGTCTGCTGGTTTTGGCTTTGTAAGTTTCTTATTTCCTTCAACTTTACGTTAACGGAATAGGAAAAAAAAGTATATATTTTCATTGCATGCTTCTATTTTTCTTCCATGATCGACGTGTAGGCATTTGGCAAGAATTGTCCTTTGAGGGACGATGTCTCAAGCGCTATCTTGAATATGACTGAAACCGATGAATTGCAAAAAATCGAGAATAAATGGTTCCCGAAACAAATTAATTCTTCTGATCCAACGAACGCTCTTTCGTTCAACCGTCTAAACCTCGCTTGCTTCTGGGGACTGTTCTCAATAGCGGGCATTGCTTCATTCTTGGCATTTCTCGTCTTTGTAGCCCTCTTCTTGCACGAGCATCGGAGCATAGGCACACGCTACGTGATGATTCCGGAGGTTCCGTGTGGGGAAAGCTAACGTCTTTGTTCAGAATCTTTGTTGAGAAAGACATAACCGTTCATAATGTGAGTTCACATATTGCTAAGAGCCCTTCGAGTGTGGAGATCAGACCATGGCCACGAAGCATGTCATTAAACAGGGAAATTGAGCTAAGAAGAGTCTCTTTCGTCGTGAGCGAAGAACGTTTCAAAAAACCGATACATGAAGTAGAATCTGATATTGAATCTGGAGCTCAACGATAGAGAGAAATTTATTGTAAGGAAATTTTTATAGCAAGCTAGATAATAATCTAGGTTCCATGCATATAATTCCATGTAATTTTATTAACATTTTTTTATCTGTTTGAAGTAAATTATTAACTTTATATACATGCTAGCTGTATTTATGTATAGTAGTAAGTAACAAATCTACAATTTGAAAAGAAGACACACGTCTTTCTTCATAAAAGTTTTAATAAATAATAAAGTTAATTTGGTTAATGATAATGGGGAAGATTTAATTCCTTAAGAAAATGACAAATTAAAAAAGGAGCTAATTTGGTTACCAACGTCAACAAGAATCTGTCGACGTCTAAAAATGCTCGTCTGAGCCTCAACCTCATCTGAACTATTAGCTCGACGTTGAGGACTATTTTGACGCCCTTTGTAAAATCTGATTAGGTTTTTATTTTTATTTTTTATTCCAGAACAATTTTGTAAATCGTTATTTTAATAAATGCTTTTTAGCTTATTATTTTCTTTTAGATCTTACTTATGAGTTGCTAATATGTGATCGGTTGGCAACCAGTGGCCAAATATAACACATTAGCAATGTCCGTTTAGCTACGGAATATTTCTCTGGCAAGAAAAAAATTAGTCACAAATTGTGTGGCCAAAAGAAACAAAGCGTGCGTCTGACCAATATTCTGATCCTAAATCTAACAGCAAGGGGATTTTGTACATAACTAGATAACATAAAACAATGACATACACGAACTAACGTCTCACCTTAAACTTTAACAGATTGTTTTTCCTTTTACCTTTTACAGATTTTGTTGGTACTGTACTTGAAGCCCACAACTTTAGCCCGGTCTAAATCGTTATTTCCGTCAAAAGTTCGAAAACGAGACCCGTGAGGCCCATTCCAGTCAAAAACCGCAAATAACATTTTCCTATAAATATGACATTAAGCTGATGAGAAGAGGATCACAAATTCCAGAGAAAACCCTCAAAATTCTCGATTTACGATTTATACGATACTTCCTCATTTGGCTAAGTTTTTTCGACTAAGTCTTTTCGACGATTTTCGACTAAGTCTTTTCGACGATTTTTGACTAAGTCTTTTCGACTAAGTCTTTTCGACTAAGTCTTTTCGACTAAGTCTTTTCGACTAAGTCTTTTCAATGATTTTTGGCTAAGTCTTTTCGACGATTTTCGACTAAGTCTTTTCGACGATTTTCGACTAAGTTTTTTTGGCGATTTTCGACTAAGTCTTTTCGACGATTTTTGACTAAGTCTTTTCGATGATTTTTGACTAAGTCTTTTCGACGATTTTCGACTAAGTCTTTTCGACGATTTTTGACTAAGTCTTTTCGACGATTTTCGACTAAGTATTTTTGGCTAAGTCTTTTCGACGATTTCTTTTGTAATCTCCGATTTCAATATTTCGTATAAGAAAGTTTCCAAACCCATCTTTTTCATTTATTTACGATAACCGGATTTCGGTATCAACATTTGGTGCCGTCTGTGGAGGAAGGAACATTTCTACACTTTAAAAAAAAAACATGATCATCGATGATGGAAGGAACGACTCCCGCGTCCACAAAACCAACGTCTTCGACTTCGCCGTGACAACCGCCACTACCTCGGGAACGACGATCTTCGGAACATCGGCAAGGCCAACCCCCACCGGGTCAGAAATGTCAATCTCATCATTATCGGCGATGCCAACTTACGGCACATCAGAAGCGCCGACTCCAGTAACGACAGCGAGGCCGACCTCGAAGGCCTCGACATATCGAACTTACACGCCACCGACGGGACCGACTTTCCTAACTACGACAAGGACATCCTTCTCCGATCCAACAAGGATGGACAGGACAACCGCAAATCCAACATGTGCCACAAGGATGGAAGCACTCGCAAACAACGCATCGCCAAGATCTGACATCTCGGCTTTACTCCAAACGCTTATCGCTCAGATAAACGATAACACACGCGGGACTAACGAACGACTGGACGAATTGGTCACGGCTCAGCACGTATGCCATAGCCGAATTGACGACCTCCACAACGCTAATGACAGGGGCCATATGTCAAGGCAAACCGCCTACACCCCGTGCTTACAACGAGTTATGTTCGGGGACCAGATCGCCGACCTAAATGACCAAGGCGAACAGCCTCCCCCGATAGACAACCAAGAAACGAGGGAGAACGATTCCGACTCGCACAGAAAAAAGTATCCCCAAAACGCGAACCCGACGATCAAGGACAAGGCAACGCCCCGGCTCCGGCAAGATGAAGAATCAACATGATAATGGGGGGACTTCCCAGGTGTAACGACTCGATCCGATCAATCAAAACCTACGAACGAAGAACCATCGCAGCCAAGCCGTGGAAGCGCAATGCCGACGACGAACTAAAAATCGGCAATGACATATCTTTCGCAGAAGACGACCTCGAATGAGTGGATACGCCTCACAACGACCCTCTCGTCATCGAGCTCCGAATCGGAGATTGCGAAGTCACCCGCATTTTGGTTGACATCGGGAGTACAGTGGATCTCATCTTTAAGGAAACTCTCCAGAGAATGGAACTCGAAGTTTTCAAATTTAAGGCAAGCACGAAATCGCTCACAGGATTCGCGGGGGACACCACAATGACGATCGGAACCATCAAACTCCCGGTCTACGTCGGACGATTAACAGCGCGAAGAAGTTGTCATAACCAATATCGACATACAAGATCCGGAAAAACGCATCGGCATCGCACCAGAATTATGCAACGACCTCAGAGACGAGCTGAAATATTTCCACATTCGCATGGAAGATTTAACGACATGAAATGGATGCCCCCATCCTTCTAACGCAAAAAAAAAACAAACAACAAATAGCAAAAATAATCGCAAAAAAACCGCAACAAAAAAAATCGCAAAAAAATCACAATAAAAAAAATCGCAACAAAAAAAGCAACAAAAAAATCACAAAAAAACCCAGAAAAAAAATCGCTACTTTGTAATGCGAACTACGATCGGCTTGATCTCTTCTTAAGGTACGTAGGCAGCTTTTTCGGAGGTCCAGCTATACATAATAAAAATTTATATTTTTACTGTCAACTCTTCCGCTTCGATACGCAATCCGGCTGCCCAAACACATTGACACTCTGGCCAGGTGATCAATTTCGAAATGCGTTCCGCACGAATGCAATGGTGAAATAATCCACTCCTTCGATGCATAAGCCTAAAAACTTAGCTCGTCGGTTGAAAAAGCCGAGCCCAGTCTCGCACAAATTAAACGGGATAAGCCGAGCCAAGTCTCGCATTCAGAATCGACAAAGCCGGACTCCGGTCCGCACGAAGAGGTCGAAACGAACGAATAAGCCGAGCATCTTGCACGTTGCGATTTTGACCTCGGAATAAAAAAATAATAAAAATATATGCCGAGCCAAGTCTCGCAAAAATCAAACTGGATAAGCCGAGCCCAAGTCTCACACCCATGATCAATAAAGCCAGACCCCGGTCCGCACAAAGAAATCGAAACAAACAAATAAGCCGAGCACCTCGCACGTTACGATTTCGACCTCAGAATAAAAAAATAATAAAAATATACGCCGAGCCAAGTCTCGCACAAGTCAAACGGGATAAGCCGAGCCCAAGTCTCGCACCAATGATCAATTAAGCCGGACTCTGGTCTGCACGAAGAAATCGAAACGAACAAATAAGCCGAGCACCTCACACGTTACGATTTCGACCTCGGAATAAAAAATATATATACACCGAGCCGAGTCTTAGTAAAAATCGAGAACCAAGCGTCTCGCAAATCTCATTTTCAACTTTAAAATATATTCGGGCAAAAACCAGTCTGGCAAAGGGACTCGGCGAGTTTCCACACGCCGATAATCTATATGTATGAAAGAGCCGGCAGGACGGATGATGAGGTTTTAATCTACTTGACTATTTGTTTCAGGTCTTTTGTACAAAGAGCAAACCTAATTGCAATGCATGTCCGATGAGAAGGGAGTGCAGACATTTTGCAAGTGCATTTGCAAGGTGCTACATCCTGGTCCCTTAAACATTTTGTAGCATAATGAGAGAACCCTTTATTCAGAATATAATAGCTCTGAATTGGTACTGAAAATTTGGTAACCTTTACTTGTTTTACAGTGCACGGCTTACTTTATCCGGTACAGAGAAAGGCATGTAGACATCGGATAAAAGCTCTGAGACATGCTAGCGAGCTCTGAAGCTCTCACCCGGCGACGACTCGACGACCACCCGGCGTCAACCCAGCGACGGCTCACCGACCACCCGGCGAACGCTCGGCGACCACCCGGCGACCGCTCGACGACTCCACCCGGCGACGTCTCTCCCCGGCGAGACTCCACCCGGCGTAGCCTCCGACTCTTCTTTTCTCGGCGACCCGGCCTCCCTCTTCTCTCCTCGGAGGCGAAATGCCGACCCGGCGAGATCTCACCCGACTCGGCAAATTCACGGCAAGATCTCGATACAACGCCGAGGTCATGCGCCGGCTCGTCGACTTGCCGACTCGCGCAACTCGACGACTCGCCACCACGCCGACTCGTCGCATGATGCACGTCGATCGGAGAAGAAGCGACACAAGCTCAAACCACGTGGTTTCGACTCGGGATCCGTGCCAAAGATTTTCGGTAAGCATACAAAAACATCGAAAAGCCCGCGGATCGTTGCGAGATCCTTTGATAAAGCCGAACCCCGATTTGTGTCGGACCAACAAACTCGAAGAATCCGTCAAAATTCAAATCAACTTTTATATTTTAATGGACTGGAGGGGGGACTTATTGTTGGTACTGGGCTTGAAGCCCACAACTTTGGCCCGACCTAAATCGTTATTTCCGTCAAAAGCCCGAAAACGAGACCCGTGAGGCCCATTCCCATCAAAAACCGCAAACAACATTTTTCTATAAATATGACATTAAGCTGATGAGAAGAGGATCCCAAATTCCAGAGAGAACCTCCAAAATTCTCGATTTATGATTTATACGATACTTCCTCATTTGGCTAAGTCTTTTCGATTAAGTCTTTTCGACGATTTTCGACTAAGTCTTTTCGACGATTTTTGACTAAGTCTTTTCGACGATTTTCGACTAAGTCTTTTCGACGATTTTCGACTAAGTCTTTTGGACGATTTTTGACTAAGTCTTTTCGACGATTTTTGATTAAGTCTTTTCGACGATTTTTGACTAAATTTTTTTGGCTAAGTCTTTTCGACGATTTCTTTTGTAATCTCCGATTTCAATATTTTGTATAAGAAAGTTTCCGAACCCATCTTTTTTATTTATTTACGATAACCGGATTTCGATATCAATATATTTGTAGATAACACAAAAAAACTTTCATATCCTTCCTCTCCTTGCCCTCACGGCTTTTTAATTAGGTTTTGGGGTTTTCCACAATGTAGATGGAAGAATCTCACCCTCTTTACTTTTTATATACCCATGATCCTTTTGCCTTTCCCCTTATTTATTTTCTTAGATTATAATTCGACCACAAAAGCAACCTTATAGGTCAACCAAGCTCAAAAATCTCATAGCCCAACTTCTATATCTTAGTGTGTCAAAAGTCTCTTATGTCTTTCTCAAATGATTTGAGAATCGATTTCTCACTTCTGTTTCATACTTTTTTTCAATATTTTAATAGTAAAATACCTATGGAGAGACTTTTAAAGGAGATGCTCTTATAATATCTCCAACTCATCTCTATGTTTTATTTTACAATAAACTTTAAAGTAAAATGATCTGCAACTCTCCTTTTTATCTGCAAAATAGAGATTGTTATTTTTTCCTGTATATTTGGAGAAACTAAATTTTTTTATAAAATAGAGCTAAACTTTTTATGGTCCTTTAACTTTTTTTTTTTTTTTGTATAACAAGTATGGAAATTTAATTAAACTATTTTACATATATTCTTTGTATATAATAAAAACGAAATTAGTAACGTGATATGTTATATGCTATTAAATGAGACAACGTATACGTGCAAATGTAGAATGAGACAACATATACATACTATGTTATAGCCTTGTAGGCTATCGACAAGTGTTTTAAGCAGTTCTCAACAATTTCTGAAAGGTTCTCATTTGATAATTTTTTTCATTTTCTCTTTTTTTTTTTTTAATTATGAGATATTCTTAATGAAAATCCCTAATAGGAATGCTCTTAATCTCTTAGAGCATCCACATAATATAATAATACATGTGTATTTTAAAATTTGAGAAACTTGAGCAAAAGTATCTTAAATGATAAACTATTAGATGGGTATCTCAGTTTTAAGATATCTAAATAATCTTTTATTTTTATTTTTATTTTATTATATTTTGAGAAACTCTTGCAATGTGGATGCTACTGGGAGTTTAAGGCCAAGCGGTTACTGAATTTTGCAGTGAGTGATTTACTGGTTCGTCTCTGTCAGTATGTCACGGGCTACGTTTTTAAACCTCCAAATATTTTTGATTTATATTCTAACATTTTTCTCCAACTTATCCATTGCGCAGCCCTTTCACCAAAACCTAATTTTCAGAGTACATCTTTTTATCGAATATTCCAGAAGAGACAAGTACTGTAAATAACTTACTGAGAATAATACTTAAACCATAAAACTGTTAAAAAATAAAACTAAACTAAAATAGAACCATAAAATTTAATTACAAAATAACGTTAAGTTTATGCAAATAGTTGAGAAGCATTCGTGGACCCCAAAAAAAAAAAGTTACATTAGTTTATTTTTGTTTGTTTAACGATTGAATCTCAAGCCGAAGCCAGTGTACGAGAATAAGGTTCCATGTCGCTGCTTTCAAAGAAAGAGCAACCTTCCTCATTTTTTTTTTCAAAGAAAGAGCAATCTTTGAATATGTCTTTTTCTGAATTTTCTGTTTCTTACTGAAAAATTTATTCATCTTTTAGAGCTAACCTTTTTTTTTCCGACTGGTAAATTATATTGAACTTTTAAATTTCGATTTATACATAAATTGATAAGGTACGACATTTTTATGAAAGACAACTGCCCAAACAAAGAAAAACAGTTATAAAATTGGAAATATTTTTGGAAAATAAGCCGGTGGTAAAAGAGATTTCTCCGGAAACTTAAACCCAAAAGAAAAAAACTTAGAAGATTACAACTAATCAGAACCAAAATTAAAACCATTAGAGATCAAAACGTAAAATAAGATCTTAAACGGAAAGCGATTTAATCCAAAAACAAAGACCATAAGCCACCAACAAAACTTACGCCAAAAAATCATTTCAAGTAAAACACCAAAATTGGCCATAAACCTCTAATCTCTAATCTCTCTTTACAAAAAAATCTCTATAATCTCTAAATTTACTAAAATCTTTTATTTTATTATTTATTAAAAGGGTAGATACTGAACGGAAACCTAGACTAGTCTCCTACTATTTAATTTTTTTTACATTGACCAAAAATATTCTCTTTTAATAGTGTGTAGACTGTAGTCGTCTAGTCGACATTTCTATTATTACGATAGAAAAAAATAACATAGTGACTTGTTGTTCGAAGCAAGCTATTTTAATTTCTTTGCATAATTCAACAACGTCCAGTGGGAAGAAATTTTCCAAACTTGTAATAGTAGTTTACTATTTTATAAAATGCTAGGTTTTATGTTTTTTTTTACTATTTTATAAAATAGTAAAAAAAAAGGAAAATAAAGTATTATTCAGAAAAGAAAAAAAAATTATGTTTCATTACATCTTTGAATGAAATCGTAGATTCATTTGACTAATATACTTTGGAATTATTAAAAATTGATCATTTTGATTCGTTGATGCCTGTAGAATTTTACAGTACACAATAAATGCTGTATATACGAAAAGAACGTAGAAATTAACTATCACATCGAACCAAAAAAGATTCGTACTCCTCAAACATAAAGGAAAAAACAAAATTTAGTATTTGTTTAATTAATGGAAGCTTTAAGATTTTCCAAAACAAATAAAGAAAAAGAAGTTTAACTTTGCTAGATTTTTTCCTGCTGACAAGAGAACTCAACCATACAACATTTTCAGTGGATCCCATTTATCTAAAAAAAAATATTATGAACTAAGGTCTCTGTTTTTTGTGGTCACTAAAGTGTAGTGTGGGGTTACCCAAAGGGCAAGTAAAATAATAATACAATCCAAATACACAAAATCACAAATACCAATGAGTCTACACATATGATTTTCTCCTTGTTAGTTCCGTACAGGTTTTCTTATCAACAAGAATATAAAATCATCCTCAATATAATTGTAGATCATCCAAGGATACAACAAAAATAACAAATCAAGCAAACTATAACCACAAGAAGAAAATGAAATGTTTAAAATTATTTTTTATTTTTATTATTTTTTCTAAATCTTTTTTTTTTAATTTTTTTTTTTTTAAAAATAATAAGAATAATCAAATAATTTGTGTTTAGAGTAACTTTAAACTCATCTTCTATGATATTATATTTGTAGGCTATATGCTGATTCAAGTTTCTGTTTATTGGACCAAAAGAACCGTCGGCAATTTTTGAATACTTTGCAAATTAAAAATAAATAAAATTGAAGATACGGTCTAGCAATACGACTCGTTACATTAGCTATATTCCTTGGCGGAAATTTTGTAATTATTATGTATATATAATTGCTAAATCTACAAAAATATATAAATTTGTGAAAAAAAAAAAAAAAAAAGAAAGGCCAGGAACGAAGTGTCTTTCCACCTCAACTAGCTATATAAAGCCCCACCCTCTCAATACTCATCATTCATCAAGCATAAGTAACTAACAAAAGAATCAACACATACAACTCATAACATAATCATTCACTTGAATCACTTCTGAATAATGCAAATTCCATCATCATCATCTTCAATTTTCTTCTCTTTTTTTCATGCTGATGAATCGACACTAATGATCACAATAACTAGTGTAGTAGTAGTGTTTCTAGTGGTGTTGCTTCAATGGCGGTTGCACCGTAAAAAGCAAAGACGGAAGCTACCGCCCGGTTCCATGGGTTGGCCTTACATCGGAGAGACACTCCGCCTCTACACAGAGAATCCCAATTCCTTCTTTGCCACCCGCCAAAACAAGTATTCTTTTTTGCCCTTACATACATAAATAGTCATGAATAATGGATATATTCAACTTTGGGTGTATATCTCATTGTGAATTTTTACTCGACAAACTTGTTGGTAAAAAAAAGATCTTTCTTTGGGGCGATGGAGAGGACAAGAATATCAATCCGTTCTAGTCCTAGTCCAAAAAAAATATGGACCGCAAAGCCATAATTTTGTTGTTACCAACAAGAAAACTACATTTCTTGTATGTCAAATCTTCTATTTCATATTAAACCAATACATGGTAGTTTAGTTGTTGAGAGGTTCACATTGTTAATTGACAGACGACCATGGTTCGAGTTTTCAATTAGAGTTGGCCGAGTGTCTTAAATGACAAGATTACCCGCAGGTACGGAGAGATATTCAAGACGCACATATTGGGATGTCCATGTGTGATGATAAGCAGTCCAGAGGCGGCTCGAATGGTGTTAGTAAGCAAAGCACATATGTTCAAGCCTACTTATCCTCCTAGCAAAGAGCGTATGATTGGACCAGAGGCTCTCTTCTTCCACCAAGGTCCTTACCATTCCACACTCAAGCGGCTCGTCCAGTCTTCCTTCATGCCTTCTGCTCTCAGACCAACCGTCTCTCACATCGAGCTCCTCGTCCTCCAAATCCTCTCTTCTTGGACATCCCAAAAGTCCATAAACACCCTTCAACACATGAAACGAGTATGTCTCTTTGATCTATTTTGGGTTATATGCATGGAATGCCAAAAAGAAAACATTGACAAAAGATTTCCAATTTTTGCGGGGCTCACTTTATTTATATATAAAAAATAAGTTAATTTTTTTATGTTGCTGCTTATGGTTAAGTAAATGAAAAAGAGATTTGATTTTTTTGTGGGTCCACTTTATAAAGAATGTATATTTTTAATGGGTTCGTAGGAAAACAAATTAAGCTTTGGAACTTATGGTTTAGGAATAATTTATGTCATTATGTTATTAAAAAAATTAACCATGTGTTTCAAAATCAGCATAGGATACGAGATTTTTCAGGATCGGCTCTGATTTTTTATGTATCGGATCTTTATGAAAGAATTGGATTTGTGGGTGTAGTATGCATTCGATGTGGCGATCATGTCAGCCTTTGGGGACAAAGAGGAGCCCACTGAAATCGAAGCAATTAAGCTTCTCTATCAACGCCTCGAAAAGGGTTACAACTCCATGCCTCTAGACCTACCTGGCACACTTTTTCATAAATCCATGAAGGTATAGTACTATACTAGTAATGTTTAAATATGAAGCTGATCGTTATAGATAAGAGATGATTCTTTAAATTCTCTTAGGGATTTTGTACATAGAACGGGACAAGCCTATGTAGAATTGTAAATTACCAAAAACAAATTGTCGGGTTAGGTTTTAGGGGACCACACGTGTGCGATATTATTTGACATATATAGGTTAGATTCTTTTCACAAAACATGAAGACAAATTCATCTTGAAACGTAGATGTTTGATGCGTTGAAAATACTCCATTCATGTTATTTTGTCCTATTGATCTTTTAATAATAACTAATAGCCTACTCCTTATGTTAGGAGGGGGAATTAAGTGAGGAATGGTAAATAAATATTTTGTTTTATATAACTGAAAAATGAAGGCAAGGAGAGAATTAAGCGAGGAATTAAGGAGAGTGATAGAAAAGAGAAGAGAAAGTAGAAGAGAAGAAGGAGGACTATTGGGAGTACTTCTCGGCGCAAAGGATCAGAAACGCAACGGTTTAAGCGATTCACAGATCGCCGACAACATCATCGGCGTTATCTTTGCCGCCACTGACACCACCGCTTCTGTCTTAACTTGGCTTCTCAAGTACTTACACGACCAGCCCGATCTCCTCCAAGAAGTCACCGTAAGCAAGTTTCTCTCTCTCTTTTTCTTTCTTTTAAGTTTTTATTTTGCTTGTTCGTAGTGTGAGCCTGTGAGACATTGGAGAAATTTGTTAGATCTCATATATATATAGATATTTGCTTCCGCATCAAAGAGTTTTGAGGTTAAAAAATAAAAATAGGATTCTCTTTTGTCTGGTACATTATTAGTATAGACCACACTATCAGATGTAGTTTAATAGTTTATACATTCGAGTTTAAATTCGCACAATAATCTTTTTAAGAGCAAAAAAAATATATTTTGTTTGAAGAAGATCATATTAAATTATTAATCATATTGACTGTGACATTTAGTCTAAATTGTCTAATAACTTGTATTCGTATTGGTGTTGCGTTGTCATCATCGACATTATAAATCCAATAAAATATAATTAAAATATATATATATATCACAATTAATTTTGTTATTATAATAATTTATTTTACATGTATTTTTCATTTTTTAATAGAGGGAACAAGTCGGCATTCGACAGAAAATAAGGGAAGAAAACCGGAGAATCTCCTGGGAGGATACAAGAAAAATGCCACTTACCACAAGGGTATATATCCCATTTTGATATATTAATCATAATTAAGAGGATGATCTCATCATGTTTGTAATCAATCAATGGTACTTATATATACGTACGTATTTGAAAATAGGTGATACAAGAGACACTAAGAGCAGCAAGTGTATTGTCCTTTACGTTTAGAGAAGCAGTACAAGACGTCGAATATAAAGGATACTTGATCCCAAAAGGTTGGAAGGTCCTTCCTCTTTTCCGGCGAATCCATCACTCTCCCGATTTTTTCCCCGAACCCGAAAAATTCGATCCTTCTAGATTCGAGGTATACATTCCTATAAATCACATTTAACCAAAAGGATAAGATTATCGAGTATACGTACATATATATATATATATATATATATACATGGTAGATAAGGTGATTGAGACATGGGACGATGACTTTTTAATAATCCTATGTATTAATGTATATGGTTGCGTTTCACTAAAAGAAATTGAGAGTTGCATGAAAAGTAAAACATTATATAAAATTGCATGAAGAGTTAGAAGAACATTGATCGAGCTCAAAGTCAAATCTAGGGTTTAGTCAACTATGTGGGGACTTTGATGGACTTTCATAGTTACATTGCATGTAGATGATATCTTGTAATGTCGACAGGTGGCACCAAAACCTTACACGTTCATGCCCTTTGGGAATGGAGTGCACTCATGTCCAGGAAGTGAGCTGGCTAAACTTGAGATGCTTATCCTCCTTCACCATCTCACTACCTCCTTCAGGTATTTTTATTGTTTTTCCTATATTTTTCTGGATATATAAAAACAAATCTGCCCCATGCATTGTCTAATATATGTCCAAAATCCTTTATAGTTTGAAATTTCAAGCTCTTCTTTCATTTTTTTTCTTTTTCTTTGATATCTATCGAAAGCAAATAATTAAAAATATTTTATAAGGATCAAACATAATAAAAATCAAATCATTTTAAGCACGGATCGGAGTATTATCTTTCTTTTTGTGATACCTTTGTCAGTGTCTATGTCTCTGTGCTTAAAATCGATGAAACGTAAATCATTTAAAACTAACCCAACTCTCCTCTTGACTACATAACCATAACAATTTTTTTTTTCATATTTCTATATATCTATAGCACTACATTACTCCAAAACTATTTTAAGACGTCATCACTTCATGATGTCATATATACACTAAAAGTATATATTTTTTTTACATATTAACTACGTGTTTTATTTAAGATGTTTAGTTGAATTGGTGATGATAAAGGGTCATTGGGGGCCCAAGACGAGAAAAAAAGTTGTGATGATAAAGTGTTTGAAAGAGTTCGCCAGCTGTAAATGAGATCTAGCTAATATAAGGATCAATCTCGGATTTTGTTTCTATTCTTGAGAACTTAATGAGTAGATATTTGTTGAATACAATAATTAGAAGTACCCAATAATTCTCAAAACATGTGAATCGGCGACCTGGCAAATTAGTACTTACTCTATATATGGTCCAACACAAAAGATGTGTGAATCTCGTTAAATGTCAAATTATTCGTATATGTTACTTTTATTAGTCAAGTTCGTATATGTTACTTTTATTAGTCAAGAAATTACTGATGATTAATGAAGTTTGGGTTTGGGTTTTAATTTGCAGATGGGAAGTGGAAGGAGGCGATGAAGGAATACAGTATGGTCCTTTCCCTGTGCCCAAGAAGGGTTTACCAATAAGAGTCGCCCCAATTTGAGCCTAAGGCATATTTTGGGGGTTTTTTTTTTTTTTATCTAATAACTACTCATGCTTTAGTGTCTCTCTACCGGTAGATAATTTTTATTTTATTTTTAACTTTAAAATCTACCTCATTTTATAAATTGGCCTCCAATTTGGCCCGTTTTATTTTGTAAATGAATTATTATTCCCCAAAATCCTATGTAAAGTTGCAATTCAATGAATTTTCTTTATTAGTTACTTGCTTGGACCAGATGAAATATCTTTGAACTCTATTATACATGCATGTCCAACTAGCTTATTGCTATCATGTTTTGACAGCTGCGTCGAAATATTTATTGTTTGAATTATATATATATATATATATATATATATATAGCGAATGCTGATTCAATTTATTCAGATTTCAAATATAATAATATGTTTGAATCAAGATTTGTTTTCGATGTATCCAAAAGACTTCGATATCTTAGTTAAATGGATTGACTTCAGCTACTTATATATTAGTTAAAGTTCCTCCCAACTTTTAATGTGTGATAATCTTACACACACTTTCTAGAGATTAAAGCCTTATGGTCCATTAACCTCTACTAATCCCAATATCTCCCTCGAGATAATGACTCTTGTAGTTATAGCCATTAATCTCGCCATGACCATCAATTTCGGGTCGAGGGGCAAATGCCACTTTCCGGGCCGGATTACAAGAGTGTGTGGCTCTGATACCATGTTAAGTTTCCTGTACTTCCAACCCAAAACCAATTGGCAATGAGTGGATTGGCTCAAGTTACTTATATATTAGTCAAAGTCCCTCCCAACTTTCAATGTGGGATAATCTTACACACACTCTCTAGAGATTAAAGCCTTATGGCCCATTAACCTCTACTAATCCCAATATGATAGATTTTGGAAGAAACCTTAGTAGTAGCATAGTTTCTCTCATCTTTATTCATTAGCCAATAGACTTATTTATACAAAGTCTTAACTTGTCTAACAAACTCTTTACATATTTAATAATAGTAAATCTTCATATTTAGTAATAACAGAATATACATAAATGTTAACTTTCCTAATAACAATAAGGAAATATGTTCACGTCGATCTCGTCATCCCGAGATCTCATAATACCCTCCTGCAAGCTCATACGTGGTAACACGTATGAGATTGGAGAAATCATCAAGTCATCTTCATGGTGTTTATACCCAACCATCGGGTCGTCATTGGCGTTATACCTCGCCATAAGGTCATCGATTCGGTGGAAAATACATCATGATCGTAGTGATGTGTATCTCCATCGTCTCGTCATCTGTCACCATGTGAACTGAACAAACCCATTAATAGATTCATGTTCATAGTCCACATCAACATCATCATCACCGCCTGATTTATCCGTTGGAGTCGTCATCTTCGTGGCTAATCGAATTTGTAGTAGATGAATAACCACATGAAGACAAGTTTTAATCAAACAAAAAACCACAATCTCACGATTCCTTCTTTTTTTTTTTTTTGCAAAACCAGGAAAAAGAAATAAGATATTAAGTAGAAAACCAGAATTTCTTTAGAGATTTGGAAGCACGTCCCTTTCTCATTTCATTTTATTTTATTTAAAAAAAAAAAAATAATAAGAAATCAATAGATAAAAACATAAAAATCCGCAGCAGTAGGCGGTCAAGAATCGAACATAGCCTTTTGTATGTGGCTATTGCTCTGAAAATAACAAAACTCAAACCCATAGGAATTGGATCTTAGCTCTGATACCATGATAAATTTTTGGAGGAAACCTTAGTAGTAGAAAAGTTTCTCTCATCTTTATTCATTAGCCAATATGCTTATTTATACAAAGTCTTAACTTGTTTAACAAGCTCTTTACATATTTAATAATAGTAAATCTTTATATTTAGTAATAACAGAATATACACAAATTTTAACTTTCCTAATAACAATAAGGAAATATATGTTCACATCGATTTCGTCATCCCGAGATCTCATAATACTATTATACATGCATGTCCAACTAGCTTATTGCTATCATATTTTAGAAGTTGCGTCGAAATATTTATTGTTTGAATTATATATACAGCGAATGCTGATTCAAGTTATTCAGATTTAAATATAATAATATGTTTGAATCAAGATTTGTTTGCGATGTATCCAAAAGACTTCGATATCTTAGTTTTTTTTTTATCTGTCCTTAGATTATAAATCTCTCGGATGCTAACTAATTAATTTATTCTTCTTATCTGGAACTGATCATATGTTTTCTTTTCTTCTAAAAACATTTTCTACAATGCAGTATATGATATATCGGATCTTTATTTTAAGATTCCGTTCAGACATAGAGTGAGGTATACGCAATTTGTGTACGGAAGCAAACGTACGTATTGATTGTACAAATTAAGTCATACTACTAAATCGCAAAAATATTTATATTTAATTATACAGTAAATAATTCTGTTATTCAATATATGTATTTTAATAGAATTCAAATTGATTTAGAATCTAATGTTAATTCTAAATTATATATTTAAATTCAGTGTTATTGGATCTCCTATTTGTAATTAAATCGTGCTTATAAGAATTTAAAATTTGATGTTATTCAATTAAGATTTCAAATGCTCCACTGAAATTCAATGTTATTCAAAACTAAACAACTTTTAAAATATTTGTACGTATGTTAAATCATTTAAAATGAATTCTAATAGAGGTTCATGAGTAAATATTAAAAACAAAATCCAAGATATACTGCAGATCATTTTAGAATCTGCACACATAAATTTTTAAAAACAATATCAAAATTTTCAATACATAAGATTTTAAAACCAATAACATCTCCCCTTAAATAACAATTTTCGTTATATCATGTGAGAGACACGGAAGTATATACGAAGGGGGACAAAGAGGGACAAACACACGCGACGAATCGCCACGTGTCCACAATGGGTACGTGCATGCGACGAATCCACCTAACTAAGCTTACGTGGAACCCTCGATTTCCATAAACGAAAAAGATTGAAATGAAGCTAAAGTCATTGTCCCCGATTTGTCTCTGTCTAATTGTCAAGATTTGTTCAGAGTGTAATTGATTTTGCTTGCATTGGTCCAAACTAAAGAGTCTCTAAGCTATTCCGAGGGTCTGGTGGACAGAGATTTAACAAGCTCCAACCCTTTCTTATCCCTATTGTCTCCCTCACTCAATTTAAACCCTACCTCAAAGTTTTCACATGATTTGTTTTTGGAAGTGTCTCTCAATCTTTTTGTTTCTTAATTTTTTTGTTTTTCGAAAAAATTGTGGGAGGATTTGATGTCAGACGACTAAAACGTGTACAAAGAATATAGGGGAGCTCTGGTAAGTGGTAACTAATTAACAGGATATTTTATTTGGATTGGATACGTGAAGTAGCCTAAACTTTGAAGTTTCAAGCTATATTTTTCAGTCTAAGTCGATTTAAATGAGAGAAGTCTTTTGTAGGACCGCGAAAATCCAGATTGAAAATCACGAAACTAAAACGATTGAAACCGATAAGAATTTATAAAACGTTTGAATAAAACCTTTTAAGGAAAGACGAATACACGGAGTCGAGATATGATCTCTTTTCTTAATTCTTTAAATCTTCCGCAGTGTGGCGGTTTGTAGAGATTCAGAATCCCAGGATACAACCGTGTTTGAGACTAAAGTCGCAACACTCGACTATAGAATCTGCGAACTAAAGATCTACGCTATACTCTCGAGACTCACCCTAAAACTGTAAAGACGAGAGGGATTTGCTGGAATGTGTGTTTGAAAGCTTATTGCTTTTCTGGATGATTTGAAAGGAGAGGCTAACCCATCATATATATAGTATGAGAGGGGACTTGAAAACATTCCAAGTTTCCAATGTGGGATACTTTAAATTTTACAAAAAGTTATATTTAATGGAAACTTTTCATTTGTTTAAGCTTCTTCCACAAGGAATTATAGCTAATGGAAACTTTCTATTTATTTTAACCTCTTCCACAAGGAGTTATAGCTAATGGAAACATTCCATTTGTTTTAGCCTCTTCCATTTGTTTGGGTCTCAACCCATCTCTTATTCACACAAAACACAAAATAATAAAGCCCAATTGTCTTTATTAATTTTTTGTTCCAATATCTTTCAAAAAACATAAATTATATATTTATTATTCTTAAATGTGTCAGTAAATATATACATATATAGTCCATCACCAAAAAAATACAATAAATTTTTATACATATATAGTCCATCACCAAAAAAATACAATAAATTTGTTTCAGTTGCAGTGTATGTTTAAGTTGTTTCTTTTCTTCTATTCAATTCTCGGATTGTAGTTGTATTTTAAACGATGTCCCATTTGAAAGGGGACAAGAAGAATAAAAGAAGATTAAAAAAAAAAAGTACAATACCGTATACGACGTGAGATAAAGAGCCATAATTATTTCATCAACAACAATGCAGCCTGTTTTGAAAAAATAACAACAATGCAAAGCTTTTCGTTGATGATGGTTAGTAACATTTTTAGTTCATGACTAAAATATTAAAAACAAAATATACTCTATGGCTCTACCTTCTGATGGTTAACATGTATAAAACAATTAAACCCATATGGCCATATATAATCATGATATCTATTCGGGGGAAAAGTTGTTTTACTCTTAAACTTATAAGGAAAAAGAAACGATGGTAAAATAGAAAAATGAAAAGTTAATTGTTGTGTAGCCAAGAGATGTAATCTAATTGTAGGTGAGGCGGATGAATTGAACTTCCAGGCGGATGAATTGTACAAATGTATATATGCATACTTAAAAGTGGATAAAGTATGTTTGAGGTGATCCTGGCATAGCAGTCTCATCGCATGCAGTCCATGAAAATATGGTTACCGAGTTTCGATGGTGGATAGCACACAAGATCGGCTCAACTGTACGCAAATATATTTTAGATTTTGTTCAAAATTTGAAATACGAACCCTAATTTTTGGATAAAAAGCTAAACCGGATGGAATCATAAGCGGGTACGCGGAAGCGGAAACGTTTGGAAACGCGGAAACGGCTTTTTAAAAAAAAATAGGAAGCGGATACGTGTTGGAATCACACATATATATATATATAGCTAAACATTATATTATATTAATAAATAATTATAAACAATCCAAAATTAATTAGTATATTTTACATAATTCAACTTAATCAAAATAGAAGATTAAAACATTATTTTTATTCTCAATTTTTTTAGTTTTATCAAATAAAATCATTTAATTTTTTTTTACCGAAATAAAGATTATACAACTCAACCTTTTCAAGATAATCCCATTAATTTTATCAATTTTATCACTTATGATATCTCATATTAATTAAAATAATAATTTCATACATTATTTTTTATAGATAAAAGATGAAATATATTGTATACATATGGTTTTAATATGGAAGCGAAAGCTTTCAAAACGGAAACACAAGCTTCCAACGTGTTTTAAAAATATATTTTTGGAATCGTTATGGAAGCGAGATTCCGAAAGCTTCCGATTCCGATTCCGATTCCGATTCCGATTCCAAAAATATATTTTTAAAGCGTGATCCCAAACATGCTCCATATCCTCCCAATTCTGCATAATACCGTTGTGTACAGGATAACTTATGATATCTCATCTTGATTAAAATAATAATTTCATACATTATTTTTTATAGATAAAAGATGAAATATATTGTATACATATGTTTTTAATATGGAAGTGTAAGCTTCCAAAACAAAAACGCAAGCTTCCAACGTGTTTTAAAAATATATTTTTGGAATCGTTATAGAAGCGAGATTCCGAAAGCTTCTGATTCCGATTCTGATTCCGATTCCGATTCCGATACCCATGAAAGATGTGGGTAATTTTAAAATATTTTTAAGATTTAATGATGAATCATCCAAATTACACACTATTAGTCTTGTAAATTTTATTAGGTGGACCATGTGCAAATACACACTTTGCAATTGCATATATATAACCGGTTTTAATTACAGTAATTCAAAAACTTTTTATGGATTATATGTGACGTCCCGACCTGGCATGCTTAATCGAGATGTCTATTGACTCTTAATTTTTTTTTTTTTTTTAAACATTATTTCATTGAATCATTAGTCTCGCATCCTAACCTTAACGTATCTGCACACATTAAAAAAAAAAACATAAAAGAAGTGAGTAATGAATTACTCAATGAAGACATAAGGACATATATAAACCTCGATTCAGCTCAAATGAAACATGGAAGCTAACCCGAGTGGCGCAACCAGATTGTAACTGGTACAAAAGTATATGGTTCTTACACTCTACGCCTAAGTACTCTTTTACAAGTTGGCTGACCACTCACAATCGATTATCTACGAGTGACAGAATGATTTTATGGAACAGGGGTGCACATGTCTCATGCATTTTTTGCCAGGCACAGTGTGAAACTAGAAATCATTTATTCTTCGGCTGCATTTACTCTGATACAATTTGGAGGAATTTAATGCAGAAGATGCTTGGTGTTGCATACACAAATGATTGGACTAATATCATGGAGCTAGCATCGGATGAATCGAGAGAACAAGTATCCCAGTTCCTCTTGTGATATGCTTTTCAGATAACAATTCACTCAATATGGAGAGAACAGAATGGTAGAAGACATGGCGAACCTCCTACCCCTCCTCCTCAAATGGCTCATTGGATTGATAAACAAATTCGTAACCGCTTGACAACAATTCGAAGAATGGGCGACAAGAGATACGACAAGGGAATGGAACTATGGTTCTCCTTCCGTTGATTTCAATTTGTTAGTAAAGTATAAAGCTTTTGTTATAAATTTCAAACTAAAGACGCATTTATTGTAAACATCGGTTTTTGGATGGATTAATTTAACATTTCCATTCAAAAAAAAAGAATTACTCAATGAAGAGGATCGTATATGCCCACTTAAACATAAATAAAAAATTTACGCTTATATCACACTTATCAAACCACATAAATCTAGACACTAGCAAACATATATCTTGATTTACTTGCCAAACTATAACACTCGTTATTTTTTTCCCATAATGCAAGAAATCCACAAACATTAGGTTCATCTATCTATTTGTGATGGTGCACTATCCTCGTGATAGCCTTAGAATCTCATGCTGTGGAGGCTGATCTTGGATCAGACACTCCCATCCCGGACTCGTCAGCTATTCATGACCTGCATGTAACATGTCGGCCCATCACAGTCCAATTATTGGGATGACCACGTCCCCTAGCTCGATCCTTCCTCTATCTCATACATACATAACGCTATCTCGTAACGCTATCATCAATCAGCATACATGTTATCATCACATAATCATATCACGTAAATATCATAGCTAAATATCATCATACATATCATTATCATATTATCATAAGCATATTATCAAACAAGTCAACTCTAACAATCAGATCTAAGCCTACATATCATGAATTATATAATATAACAGAAAAGTATGAACTATGTTTCTACAGATTACACCCTCACCTTAGCCACTTCCTGACAAAGACAATACACAATTTTTACTTCATTACTCTTTATACAAATTCACTATCTCAACTTCAACAGTACATTTTCCTATACTCCTGGACTCCAAAACCGTCTCTCCTTAAAAAAAAATCTACATCCATGAGTCCAAGATCCTCCTACCAAATTTCAGATCAATATGAGCTCATTTGCCAAACCAAACATTACAACTCGTAAGACATGTCATACTGCTTTACATTGCATCAAACAGCTTCGGAAATACATGAATAAATAACAAATTGACTGGTACCTTCTCAATCCCACCGTTGATTATAAAGTCTCATATGCCACCATGCTTTCCACCAAAACTCATCTTGATCTGACTTCATTTAACCATCCAAATGATCCCTTGAAAAGATGCAGCGAAACTGTTTTTCTAAAAAGTTCAGACTCTGATGATTCTAGGCTAACTTGCAAAGCGATTTGCGGATTACGTGTAGCTCCGATTAATAAACCGATTTTCTCAAGTAATATCTTTCCACAAACAAGTTGACGCGAACTGAATCTTTATGATCATTCGGGAATCCCCTTCGCAAAACTCTTTGTTGTTTTTGGTGATAAAAGATGTTGTGAGGACAACATTACGGTTTTTTATTGGGCCTAGGAAAGGAAATCCCTTTAGTAAGTATGCTTCAGAATCGAGTTGTGTAGCTTATAAATACAAAGTCTTATGGTTGTAATTAATTCATTCACACATTAAAAAAAGGAAAGTTAGCAAATAAGATACTTTTTGAGATTTTATTTGTTGGATTGATACATTTAAGTTTTAATTGGGAAAGTGGGTGAGAGAGAGCGTGACTAAAATTGTTGGACAATTTGCCCTTCTCTCTTAGAAAGAGATAGAGATACCAATTATGAGTGTGAGAGAGAGAGAGATAGTGTGGTTTCGGATGGGGTCCACTGTGAAAGAAATAGAGAATGTGAGAAAACTTGTGAGTAAAAGAGAAAAAAAATATAATATTTTTCTCTTTCTTACTTTTTCAAATTTTGTTTCTCTTTCAAATTTATGATTCATATATCTTATTATAAAATATAAATGATAAGATAATATATGAACACAAAAAATATTTATTTATTGCTGCACATGTCGAATTTCAAAATTTTTAAAACGGACATTTTAACATATTTTGTGTATAATTTACATTTACACTATATATTGTACACCCCAAAAATACGGTGTACGTACACCAAAATGTTATATATAGCGTATGCCGCTAGTATATGGTGTATATATAAAAATATGTGGTGTATACATCGTAAATCATTATAATTGAGATAAATATAATGATAAAATATCGTGTACAAATCTCTTATACACCATCGTGTACACCTCTTTTGTAGGCATGGACATTCGAGTACACAGTCTGGTTCAGGTCGGGTCTATTCGGGTTTTGGTTACTTCGGTTTTAAGCTATAAGTCCCATTCGAGTAATTTTTATTTTCGGGTTGGGTTCTGTTCGGTTCATGTCGGGTCAAGGTCGGTTTTGTATCGAGATTGAGGAACCTAATTTTATCCGAAAACCAATCGGTATGGATCGGTTCGAATTTTTAAAGCCAAAAGTAACCATAATTTTAATTTGGTTCGGGTATTTTTGGGTATTTGTAACCAAACAAACCAAAAATATTTGAAATGTATCCGATTGAGTACCTAAAATAACTAAAATTGGTATCCGTAAATATCAAATTTATCCAAAATACCAGAAAAAATATAAAAATATATGAAAACCTATAAATATAATTGATATATTCAATTTTTAATTATAATCTTATTATATAAAACAGGATGCATCAAAGTTAGTTTTTAACATGATCTTGACATGTGTCAAGTTAATCGATTAGATTTTGACACGTGTTAAAAAATTAAACCAATTAGATTTTAACATAATGTCTACATAAATCTAAAAAATAGTTTTAAAAATAAAAAGGGCAAAATAAGTATATTTTCAATTATTAATACAAAAAAAAATCGAAAAGGTAAATAAGAAAATTAAGAAAAAGGAAAATAAAGTTTTTAATGTTATCATTTAAATTAAGGAAATTGTGTGATCAATTACTAATACAAAAGAAAAATCAAATAAATAGTTTTAAAAATAGAAAAAGAAAATAAGTTTATTTTTCAATTGCTAATACCAAAAGAAAAATAAAAAATTTGAAAAGGTAAATAAGAAATTTAAGAAAAACAAAAATAAGTTTCTTTTATGTTTTTCATTTAAATTAAAGAAATTGTATGATCAATTACTAATACTAAAAGGAAAATCAAAAAGGTAAATAATAAGTTTCTTTTATCAAAAAAACTAAAAGGTAAATAATAAGTTTCTTTTATCAAAAAAACTAAAAGGTAAATAATAAGTTTCTTTTATGTTATTCATTTAAGTTTTTTTATTTTTTTAATTGTTAAAAAAGATTTAACCATTTTGGTTATTCGGTTGTTTAGTTAAGGTTTAAAAAATAAAAACGTCAAATTTATCGATTTAGATTACAATAGTAAAATAAAAGTGAGATTCTATATTTTGAATATTTTAATTGAAAATAAATGAGAATTAAAATAAATAAATAAATTTTAGGTTTAGATTTTGTGTTTTTCATATATTTTTTTAGTAATGGTCCGATTTTGCTTTATATTTTCTTAAAAAAAATATTTTAAAGGGTTTTAAATTTTATTATTATAATACGCGTATCTTAATCTAGATTTTAATTATGATAAATTTAATTATAATAAAAGTAGGATAATTAACACGTCAAAAGTTTAGAATAAACATATATATATATATATATATAAATATGATCGTGACACGTTCCATGTGAACAATAACTAAATTATTTTAGAATAAATTATTAAATAAATATTAATAAAGTACAATTTAGAATAATATATATATATATAAAGCATTAAAAATAAATATAATTTATATAAGAGTATTAAAACATATATATGTGGAAATATTAATAAAAGTAAATTTTGTTTCTTACAGATTATTCGATTTTGTTTTCAATTTATTTTTACGGGTTTAAAATATTTTATTAAAAACCCGCATATATGCGGATCCTATTCTAGTATTATATTTTTTTTATTACAAATCTAAATATAACTAATATTTGTTTTGTATATAATTGTATTTTGGATATTTCGGATACCCATACGGTTCTCGGTTCGGTTCGGGTTCGGTATCGGTTCTTCGGATATGACTTGTAGCTCCCATTCGGGTATTTACACTGGTTCGGTTCGGTTCGGTACCTAAAAATTTGGTTCATATCGGTTTGGTTCTTTGGGTCCGGTTTTTATGCCCATGCCTACTCTTTTGTATACCTGTTTGTACACCATCGTGTACATCGCTCTTGTACTCCATCTTGTACACATCTCTTGTACACCAACGTGTACACCTTGCTTGTACTCCATCATATACACCTCTCATGCACACCATCATGTACAACTCACTTGTACTCCATCGTGTACACCTCTCTTGAACACCATCATGTACACATCTACCTCTCTTGTATACTATATACACCTCTCTTGCATACCATCAGGTACATCACTCTTGTATTCCATCGTGTAAACCTCTCTTGTACACCATCTTTTACACCTTTCTTTTACACTTGTTTTGTACACCATCGTGTACACCTCTCTTATACATCACTCTGTTTTCCATCGTGTACACCTCTCTTGTACACCATCGTGTACACCTCGCTTGTGCTCCATCGTGTACATCTCTCTTGAACAGCGTCGTGTACACCTCTCTTGAATACCTCTCTCGAACACCGTCGTGTACACCACTCTTGTACACCATCGGGTACACAACTCTTTTACATCGTCACGTATATCACTCATGTACTCCATCGTGTACACTATCATGTATACCTCACTTTTACACCATTGTGTACACCTCTTTCGGTGTGGTGTACATCACTCTCTTCTACACCTCTCCTGTACACCATCGTGAACACCTCACTCGTACATCATCGTGTATACTCTTGGTGTGGTGTAAACCATTAAACCTCAACCCTAAACCCTAAACCTTAGACCCTAAACCCTAGACTGTAAACCCTAAACCCAAAAGCCTAAAGCCTAAAGCCTAAATCCTAAACCCTAAACCCTAAACCCTAAACCCTAAACCCAAAACCTTAAACCCTAAAGCCTAAACTCTAAATCATAAATCCTAAACCCTAAACCCTAAACCCTAAATCCAAAACCTTAAACCCTAAACCCTAAACCCTAAAACCCTAAACCCTAAACCCCAAACAACAAACCCCAAACCCCAAACCCTAAACCCTAACCCCTAAACTATAAACCCTACTAACCCTTAAACCCTAAACCCTAAACTCTAAACCCTGAACCCTCTCACTCGTACACAATCGTGTACACCTCTCTTGGTGTGGTGTAAACCCTAAATCTTAAACCCTAAACTCTAAATCCTAAACTCTAAACCTTAAATCCTAAACCCTAAATCATAAAGTCTAAACCCTAGACCCTAAACCCTAAATCTTAAATCCTAAATTCTAAACCATAAACCCTAAATCCTAAACCTTAAATCCTAAACCCTAAACCCTAAACCCTAAACACTAAATCCTAAACCGTAAACCACAAACCACAAACACTAAACACTAAACAATAAACAATAAACCCTGAACCCTAAACCCTAAACCTTAAACCCTAAACCCTATATTATAAACCCTGAATCCTCTCCCTGAGATTCTTACTCAAATGAAAAAAAATTGGAATCCACCAATTCATATCATTATGAGATAATCAAGAGTTTGACGAGGTTATGGATTAAAAATCCACTTTCTTCTCTAGTTCTCCTCCTTTTCTTTTCTCAACCACACCTCCTCTTCTCTTATCCCTTTTGATTTTTCGACAATTCCAACAATTATACTTTGAGTTTTTTTAATTGGATTTAAATGATTAACCGGACTTAGGTTTATAATCTCATAAATCAGAATTTTTAAAACATGCCTATAACGCGAAATCAGAGTGTTACATTATATTGTTATGAGAAATTGATACCTCATAAAACCAATGTTCAAGAAAGTGGGTTAGGCGGTAGACACTCCGAGTCCGGTTGGATTTCATGTTAATCGGTCGAGTTAGGTAAACAATATCATTCAGCGGTTTAGGCTAGTGTAGTAGGGCGTAGGCAGGCTAGGCGGGTTAATTAAATCTGTCTCTTTGTTATAAAAAAAAATATGAGAATTTATTTATCTTTACGAACTCTACTTTTGCTTATTTAATTACATTTTATGTTTAGTTTAGATTTTTCTATTCATCATTAGATCATGTAATTAAGATTATTTTATTATAATATATTAAATATTTTTGTTTATTATATATATGCTTATTTATTATCATAAAACTGCCTAAAATCGCCTAAACATTGCCTAAACTCTGATTAGACGTTTTAGGTGCTAGACTAAAAAGATCACCTCCCTTTTTTTTAAACACTGTATAGAATAAATTGAAACCGAAGAATCAATCAAAACAAAAAATAAATATACATTATTTTAATTATACACATGAATTTTCAAGTTAATTAATCTTATGAGAAAACCATTTTGCTTATGTTCTTTTTTTGTGTGGATTCCCCCTAGAACAAATTTTTAGACGTTATGCATTTGAAGTGACTTCCATTTGGATCTTAAAGAAGGCCCCTTATCTTTAGACGTTATTCTCTTATGCATTTGAAGTGACTTCCATCTTAGACGTTATGCATTTGAGCTGAGTTTTGGTGGCAGTAATCGTGACATATCGAAATCATTAATCGACATTGAAATTGAAAAGTGAACACTTCCCGAGCTTGTTTAGCATAGTGCGAATATGGATAATCAAAGTGTTGTGTCTCAGTAAATGTAGTGTATGAAGGACCGAACGAGTTCGGTTTGAGGTGATATTTTGCAATGATGTTCTAAAGTCATAGTCTAAAAATATACGATTATGAACATGAAAAAATTTGTGGTTGAAGCAGTCGAGTCATCGAGGCTATCCAAAAGTTAAGGGGAAGAACTTGTCTTCATCACAAATGGCAAATGTGAGAGTGTGATACATATTTTTTGAAAAATTGTTTGACAAATTATTTTTTATATTTCTGTTTGAATTATTTAGGTTCATATCCGAACTTATTAATCGACATTGGAATTGAAAAGTGAACACTTCCCGAGCTTGTTTAGCATGCGAATATGGATAATCAAAGTGTTGTGTCTCAGTAAATGTAGTGTATGAATGACCAAACAAGCTCGGTTTGAGGTGATATTTTGCAATGATGTTCTAAAGTCATAGTCTAAGAATATACGATTTGAAGCTTATGAACAAGAAAAAAATTTGTGGTTGAAGCAGTCGAGTCATCGAGGCTATCCAAAAGTTAAGGGGAAGAACTTGTCTTCATCACAAATGGCAAATGTGAGAGTGTGATACATATTTTTTGAAAAATTGTTTGATAAATTTTTTTTTTATTTCTATTTGAATTATTTAGGGTCATATCTGAACTATAAAAAGACCTTGTAAGAACTGATATCCGATCTAAAGAAAGAATAAGAATTTGTGGGGGAAAAGAGTAAGTCTTTATTGATTTAAGCCGGAGCTCGGAGATAGTACAACGGTGGTTAGGTCGTCGGAATAAGAACGCCGACCTGAACCTTTTGGATGGTGAATCGAGATCTAGAACTAAATGCCGGAGCTACGTTTGCCCTAGGTCTCGAGAGTAAAATTGCGGATCTGGCGAATGGACCATCCTTCCTCTATTTATAGCGGACCTAAGTCGGTCATTCGAACTCCTTCCTTTTCGGGGAAAAGGAAGATTTCCTTTATCCTTAGCCGACCTCCACCTTTCTCGGAAAGTTTCCTTTCTCTTCGGAGGGCGGCGCCGACCTCAACGTTGCGACGATCCGAGTGTGCCTGAAACCTTAATTATTTAATGGGCCGAGCTGAATTTAGAAAGGGCATTTTAGAGGGGTGCTAAACCCATCTCTAACAATTAGTCCCCCCCCCAGTTCGGCGAATGCGAATAATGAGCTCGGGGAACTCATAGAATCAGAAACGGTTCAGCATGAATTCAGCTCGGCAAATTCTACCCTTGAAAAATCGTCAAGATTTACTTCCGGGCGGATCAGGTCGAAAGATTCTATCTTTCCCGCTAAAACAGTCCTCATGTTTTAGGGCAACACGTGTACGGTTATGATGAATGTCCCGAATAGATTTAATTAGGGGAAATACGAAGAGTCTCCAAAGTAATGATGACTCTCGATAACCGTTCTCGTTTCTCTATAAATCGAGGGAGCTCTCCTCATTTCTTCACTTTTCCAACTCACGAAAGAAAGCAAAGGTTCGCTCTCTCTCTCTCTCTCTCTTAATTTATTTCTCCGCTTTAGATAAATAAAACGCCGTAGTTTTAGATTTCTCGGCGTGATTTTGCCTATCTACTTTAGATCCGCCGCCCGTGTTCTTCGTGTTCTTCGTGTTCGTGTTCTTCCATTTTCTTCAAGAGGTTCCATTAATCAAGATGGGTTTGATCCGAAAAAATTTCAAAGTGAAGGCGCTTCTGGTTTCTCCGAGCTCAGAAGAAGACACGACTCCAAAGGCATCAGGTCTGATATCATCTGATAGCTCGGAGGAATTCGACCAAGAGTTCGTAGATGAAACGGGATACTCCCGTGCTGAATTAAAGCTTCTAAATCAGCGGGCAACTGTCGAGCGGTTTGAAGCGGCGCAGCTCGGGGTGACCCGTCCTGGTGATGCCGAAGCGTCCTCAGCTCGGCAAACCTTTAGCATTCCACAACTAAGGGACGAGTCTGATGAGGACGGTGGTGGCAACGAATTATGCCCAGAGGACGAAGCTGTTGTTATGGAAACGGAAGCCCGGGCTGCTGTCGGTTCCGGTCTTGATATGGAGTTTGGCGAGTATGGGATCGTCGACCTCTGAACTAAGCCAGAGGCCGAGACCAAAAGAGGTGGGGCCAAGAATCTCGTCGAATCTCGTTGGAAGAGAGAGCTCGGTAGAATTTTAGTCCACCTATGTCACGTATCTGTTCACTGTAGTTTATAATCGAGCCCCCATCGGTCCGCTTCCCGACGATTTCGAAGAGAGCAGAGACGCGTTTCTGACACTCAGTCATCTGTATTGGCCGGAACTCACCATTCGCAGAATAAACCGAGCTGCCAATTCCCTCGCAAGATCATCTCGCAAGAAGAAAATGCTGCTTGCTCCCCGAGAGATCAAAGATTACTCCACGGGATTGGAGGAGGTCATAAAGAAATCGGGCGCGAAGTCGCCCTTGGCGGCGCCAGGTTCCGGCGTTGATAAGGGGAAAGGTCCAAAGGAGACCGGGCCGAAGCGGACGAGCGATGCCAAGAAGCCCTCGCGGGGATCTAAGAATAAATATCCTAAACGAGACGGTGTTAAAGCGTCCGTTCCGAGCTTGAGCTCGGATGACGCTACTCTTGCAGAGCGTCGGCCTGCCGGAGATAACAACGAGGTCGCTGCAGAGATGCACATAACTGCCGAGGAGGCAGCAAAAAAGAAGGCCAAGGCGGCTGGCAAACGGAAGTCTTCTGAGGTCGAGTCGAAGAGTACTGTCGACCAGGCTCCCAAGCGTGCCAGATCGGATTCTGCTCTGAATCGTAGCGCCTTCCAGTTTGAGTATCATGGGAAGGAACCGCTATCGACTGATCGCCGCGCCTGTTCTCAGCTGGTTTGGAAACTCAAAGCCAGACCGATGGTTGGTTCTCCGCAGGAGGAGTTTCTTTATCGAGACGAGTATGAGCAGTGGGCCGCGGACGAAGTCCGGGTAAAACTCCTTAGAATAGATTTCTATCCAATATACGAAGACGGGTTCTCACATATGTTTTTACAGGCGAAAAACAGCGCGAACCATCTGTTCGGCCGTCTTGATCGTGATGCGGAGAAGGGCAAGGAGGCCGAGAAGGAGAGGGTTGCGGCGGAGAAGAAGTTCCACGAGGCTAACCTTAGCCTCGAAGTCGAGAAGTTCAAAACTGCGCAGCTCGAGGAGAGAGTTATCGAGCTTCAATCCCAAGTTGGGGAGTTGGAGGCTAATAATTTCGAGATCTCCTCGGCTCTCATCAGGTCGACGAAGCAGGTCGAGCACTTCAAAGAGGAGGCCGCTTGGTTGAGGAAATCTCGCAATGAGATAGCCGTCTTTTCCCAGAATCAGGTCATCAGCTTCTACTCCGGTCTGACGGAGAAAATGAAGAAAAGCCTCGAGCAACGAAAGGAGGTCGACAAGATCGTTTCGTTCTTGGCTCAAACCCGTGGAGCTCGCTCTATTGCGGAGCTCGCAAAGAGGTTGGGGTTGGACCTTCCTAAGGCGGCCACTGATAAGATTGAAGAGGACGTCGCCAAGTGGGAAGCCAAGGCGAATGCCTTTGATGAAATCTTCTTTGCAGAGGGAGAGTTCGGGTCGAACGCACCCATGGTGACCTCTGAGGTAGCTTCTCAGCTTAAATCTCCCGAGCCGCAGGTCGAAAGCACGGCCACTGCGACAGGGATCGTTCAAATCGATGCTCCGCCACTGCTTCGACTGACCGCCCCGGTCGAGAACGTAGACGCAGAGACGGGCGTCGAGCAGCTTGATATTCAAGTAGCAGTCGATCCGACTCTGGTTGTCCCTACTGACTCGTCCGTGAGACTTGAGCCAGAGGGAGAGCTTCCAAAGGAAGACGAGCGAGCAGAAGCGGTGGAGGGAGAAGATTCTGGCAATGAGCCTGTTCGAGCTGAGGGAGGCAAGGAAGGGACCGAGCTGGAAGACGGCGAGCAGCTGATCGATGTTCTCGGGGATTGATCATCCTTTAGTTAAAATCCTTTTTTTGTCTTTTTTTTTACGTACTTTGATAACCCGAACTTATTGATTTGCCCGTGGGGGCTTTTGAACAAGTTTGCCGGTTTCGACTTTTATGAAATGCTTTGAATTCTTAATTGTATTTCCGATCTGAGTCTATTTTAGATACGTGAGTAACTGGAGTTCGAATACAAACGTGCGATGCGATATCGACTTTAAATTGTTTGTATGGCTCAGATTTTAGTAAGTGCGAATGCAAATGTGCGAGAGATTTGGTTTAGCTCGGCTTATTCAATGTTTACATGACTTAGGAATGTGCGAGACAGATCTCGGCTTTAAAAGGTAAGTACTAATACGATCGTGCGAGAGATTCACTCAGCTCGACTAATGTAGATCGTACGACTCATTCCTAAGTACGAATACCGATATGCGATCAGGTCGGCGTTTATTATCGATATGACTTAGGAAATTCTAAGTGCGAACGCAAAGGTGCGAGCAGGGCCCGGCTTATGTGCTTTGCATGACTTAGAATGGTGCGAGAACAGGCTCGGCTTATATTTGTGGATTATTTCACCACGGCATCCATGAGGAACGCATGCAAGACGAGTCTTGGCTTTTGTGGTGCCGAACTAAGTTGATCAGACTTAGTTATAGGCATATCTAACGACTGGCCAGGAAGTTGATGTGTAAATAGCTCGGGAACGTAAAAGATGGGAAAATTTAAATTTTTTATTAAGTTATAGTTGGACCCAAATAGGGCTGCTTACGTACTCAAACGGGATCAAACCATTCGTAGTTCGTATTACAATAGAGAACTGCTCGGATGACGAGCTCTTTTGTTTTTTTTTTTTTTGGCGAAAAGATGTCAATCAGAAGATTGCCGAGCTGGGAGGTCGAGCTTAAGAGTAGAAGCGCTGGAGGCTCATTGAATTCCATGCTCGTGGGACTTCGTCGCCCGTGGTTATTTCGAGGCGGTAGACGCTGGGCTTCACGACCTTGGTGATGATGTATGGGCCTTCCAAGTTAGCTTCGAGCTTGCCTGCTCCCCATTCTTTCGTGTTTTCATACACTTTTCGAAGGACGAGGTCTCATTTGTCGAAGTGTCTATTGCGGACCTTCTTGTTGTAATACTGCGAAGCTTGGTTCTGATAGTTCTGCATTCGAAGGAGTGCCAAGTCGCGCAGTTCCTCCGCAATATCGAGGTTCTCGGTGAGTACAGCGTCGTTCACCTCGGGGTTCTCGGTCATCAGAGTTCGGCGAATGCTGGAAACATTGACTTCGGCGGGAACCATTGCTTCGCAGCCGTGAGAAAGGGAAAATGGAGTTTGACCAGTTGCAGTGCGAGGCGTTGTACAATGGGACCAGAGGACGCCGTCCAGCTCGTCGGCCCAGAGACCTTTCTTCTTTTCGAGGCGTTTCTTGAGGCCGCCGATGATAGTTTTGTTCGTTGCCTCGGTCTGACCGTTGCCTTGGGGGTAGCGCGGGGTTGATTTACTTAGTCGGATGTTCCATCGTTCGCAAAACCCTTCAAAGAGCTTGGAGATGAATTGGGATCCGTTATCAGTGACGATTTCGTATGGAAGTCCCTGTCGGCAAATGATGTATTTCCAAACGATGTTTTGTACTTCCTTGTCCTGAATCCGAACGTATGCCTTAGCCTCCACCCACTAAGTAAAATAGTCGGTCATTACTAGCAAGTAATTTCGTTGTCTTAAAGACGGGAGAGGGCCAACGATGTCCATTGCCCAGCGCATGAAGGGTAGGGCGGGACTGCCGAGGTAAGCAGCTCGGTGGGTTGATTGATCATTGGGGCATGTTTTTTGGCAGAATTCACACTTCTTGGCGTATGTCTCGCAGTCCGTCATCATAGAAGGCCAATAAAAGCCAGCCTTTTTTACTTTCAGAGCGAGAGCTCGGCCGCCAGAGTGGTTGCCTCCGATTCCATCGTGTGTCTCTTTGATCATGCGGGAGAATTCGTCGCCATTGATGCATTTGAGCAAGACGTCTGTTGAGGTCCATCGACAGAGTTGGTCGCGTACCATCGAGTACTTTGCACCACGGGCTTTAAGGCGACGTGCTGCCCATCTATCCTTTGGTACTTCTCCATCTACTAAGTATATAATAAGCTCGACGCGCCAATCTACGCCGTCGGTTCTTGGTTCGTTGAGAAGCTCCATCGGGTCGTCATACTCATCCTCTTGATAGGTCAGAGTGCAGATCTCTCCGGGCTGCATTATGCTGGAGTGGGGTATGGTTGCTACAGGGATGGTACGTCGTAGGTCGGGATCAATACTGGTAGCCAGGGCTGCCAAAGCGTCTGCAGCCGTGTTCTCCTTCCGAGGTATCTTCAGGAGCTCGAAGGTCGTAAACTCCTTTGCCAGCAGTTGAACGAGCTTGAGATAGGCGTCCATTCGGTCGTCTTTGGCATCGTATTTGCCGTTGAATTGATTCGCGACGAGCTGTGAATCGCAGAAGGCGCGGATGTGTTCAATTTGCATTCCCCGGGCTAAACGCAGACCGTCGGAATAAGAACGCCGACCTGAACCTTTTGGATGGTGAATCGAGATCTAGAACTAAATGTCGGAGCTAAGTTTGCCCTAGGTCTCGAGAGTAAAATTGCGGATCTGGCGAATGGACCATCCTTCCTCTATTTATAGCGGACCTAAGTCGGTCATTCGAACTCCTTCCTTTTCGGGGAAAAGGAAGATTTCCTTTATCCTTAGCCGACCTCCACCTTTCTCGGAAAGTTTCCTTTCTCTTCGGAGGGCGGCGCCGACCTCAGCGTTGCGACGAGCCGAGTGGACCTGAAACCCTACTTATTTAATAGGCCGAGCTGAATTTAGGAATGACTTTTTAGAGGGGTGCTAAACCCATCTCTAACAGACCTGCATAAAATCTATACAAATCTTCTTAAGAATAAAAAATGGGGGAAGGATTATAGAGAGATGGATACGAAAAATAACCAGAAACATCTAAAAGAGCAAAAGGCAGAAAGCTGAGAAAGAAAAATCCTTGGAAAATGTCAAGGGAGAAATATTTTGAACTAACCCAAAGAACCATCAGTAGATACCGGATGCTCAAACCCATCATCAAAAGCCCTGACCCGAGTCAGGGAAGTACGTATTTCTTCCTATCAAATATTCACATGGTATATTATGGTCTCACTTATTCAGCAAAAAGTTCCAACTCTTTTTTGAAGAATAGTTTCCTTCTTCACACTTTTTCACCAAATATTATATTAGGTCATAAAATTTTAAGGGTTAAGATTTTAAATTTTAAATTGTAGTACATGTTTACTCTCCAGTGGATAGAGCTCTCATCGTACGCTCGATCAGTTATTCCAAACACATGGTATTTATTTTAGAGAAAAAAAAATCAACAATCTAGAGAATTTGAAATCCCATTCGAACATTTAAAAAATTTTTTATCAACATTTTAATATAGTTTTTATGTAAAATTAAATGAATTATTTCATCTTTTGTTAATTAATTTTTTAATGACACTTGATTGGTAAAGATTTTAGAAGTGTTTTCACTTTTGTTTTCAGTTTTTGACAATCTGAACCCATATGTTCTATAAGACCCAATATTTGTAAACTTGGGCCATACGTGCGCTCAAGTATCAGATTTAAGCCTCTCTAATCGCCAATGAAACCATCCTTACCCAAACACCGAAAACGGTTTGAGATTCCAAAACCAAGAACCGGTTTGTTTAAACCGATAAACACAAGTGGGAATTCTGGAAATCAAAATTCGGTTCAAGAGAATCCATTCATTTCCAGTCCACAGAACAACAACATCAAAGCACACAGAACGCGTATCTGTCTTGTCTGCCAAGCAGTTTCATAAACCTCTACTGCATATTTTCTCTCTCTCCATCAAAAAAATATATATTAAAAACCCAAACTTTATCTTTCCCGTGCCATCATCAGAAACCCTAAATCCCCCCCCCCTCCTTCTTATCTTGTTTGTTTCTTTGGTTCCCTTCCCCCATTTGATTCGATTTCGCTAAACCGGAGAAAAAAGAATAAAAAAAGTTGGCGTTTTTCCCTTGCTCTATAGCTCGCTCAGATCTTCGATTCGCCATTTTTCTGAATATTATGCGAGATCCTTTCTGTTCATAGTGATTTATTAATGACGATGATCTTCTCTAAGCTTGGCCGCTCCGTCTCTCGTTCTAAGGTCTGTTTCCGGTTTGCTGATTTCTTCTCAGATTCGTAGTGAGATTGTGTTTTTTTGGTTTCTCTCCTGATCTTTGTTCTGGGGTGAAATTAGGGGTTGCTGTACGGTGGTGGTGTGAGATCGGCAAGGCTGCTTGCTCCGCCGGCTATTGAGGCGGCGTCTGTGAATCAAGTGGAAGGTGGATTAGGGTTTCTGAGGCGGCACTTTGCTTCGTTAACTGCTCGAAAGGGACTTGTCAGCAATGATTTAACCGGTGTTTTCGCTAATCCAAAGATTCGTCGATTCTTCTCCGACGAAGCCCCGAAGAAGAAGAGTATGTAGCAAAAAAAAAATCCTAAATTTTTATAATTTTCAGGGGTTTTACTGAATCAAAAATAGTGTGTTCTCATTAGTGTTTTTGTTGTCTGCATTACTTCGATTTTTGCAGATTATGAGAACTATTTTCCTAAAGATACAAAGCAAGAACCCAAGAGTGACCAGAAATCAGATTCTAAAGGTGAACTAATTTCCTCCTGATTTAAGGATTTCGATTTCTTTCATAGAGTGTCTTTTTGGCTTCCTCATTTGTTTGTGATTCCCTTATGCGAAATGTGAATACAACGTTACCATCAGTGTTTGCGGAGGAAAGTGAATAGAGCACTGAGCTTTGTTTGCGGGATTGTTGAATTTGTCATGGAGTGTTTTGCTTTTACGTTTTAGTATCGATAAGGATGGTTAAGTAAAAGCTTTGAGCTTTGTTATTGACGATGGTGTATCGGTTTATACCCAAGGTTTAGTAAAAGCTTTGAGCTTTGTTATCGACAATGGTTTATCGGTTTAGTGTGAGATAAAGCTTTGGAGGTTAGTAAAAGCTTTGAGCTTTGTTATGGACCATGGTTTATCCGTTTATACCCGAAGTAGCGATTATTCTCTCTAATGTTACGTTATTTTAACTAGTAAGATATGCTTTTGGTTTGCGGAGGAAAGTGAATATAGACCACTAAATTTTGTTTGTGGGATTTTTGAATTTGTCAACTGTTTTTACTCAATAAGATGGTTGATCAACAAGAAGTGTTATAGTTATTTATATGTTGCAGTAGAAATGACCTGAGACGTCTTGTGTTACTAATGTGTTGGAAATTCTGAGATCTATTGATTGTCTTGAAGACTAAATGGAATTTAAATTGATGATTTTTTTTCTTCCAGTCTTCTTGTTTTGAGACCTGTTGGTGCTACTGAAGGATTCTAATAATTAAAATATGTTTTTTGTTGCAATACAGATGGTTCAGAGAAGAATGAAAATGAGAACGTGGGAGATATGTTCATGAATCGTTTCCAGAATCTGCTAATTCCTCTGCTGGCTATCGCCGTGTTCTTTTCTTCTTTCTCATTTGGCTCTGGAGACCAACAACAGGCAAGCATTATTTAAGCTAAACTTTCTGTCACATTCTATACTAATATCATCTTGTCTATTTTGGCCCTGCTCATATGTTTTCCACTAATATCCTTTTTTTCTGTTTCAGATTAGTTTCCAAGAGTTCAAAAACAAGCTTCTCGAGCCTGGTCTTGTTGACCACATAGATGTTTCGAACAAATCCGTGGCGAAAGTCTACGTGAGAAGCACACCGAAAACTCAAGACGTTGTTGACCACGGCAATGGTAATGGAATCTCAGTTCCTGGTAAAAAAACTGGTGGCCAGTATAAGTACTACTTCAATATCGGCAGTGTCGACTCTTTCGAGGAGAAGCTCGAAGAAGCTCAAGAAGCGTTGGGCGTTGATCCCCACGAGTTTGTTCCCGTCACCTACGTCTCTGAAATGGTCTGGTATCAAGAGTTCATGAGGTTCGCGCCGACTATATTGCTCTTGGGTACTCTTATCTATGGCGCGAGACGGATGCAAGGCGGATTAGGTGTAGGAGGAACCGGCGGGAAGAACGGTCGCGGGATTTTCAATATAGGCAAAGCCACAATAACGAGAGCGGATAAAAACTCCAAGAACAAGGTTAGTTTTTCGTTCTTTTCTTCTTTTCTTATGACCTTGCAGGAAATTTTAAACTGATAGATTCTTGTTTTTCTTTGCCAGATTTATTTCAAGGATGTTGCTGGATGTGATGAGGCAAAACAAGAAATCATGGAGTTTGTACATTTCCTCAAGAACCCTAAGAAGTATGAAGATTTGGGTGCTAAGATCCCGAAAGGCGCGCTTTTGGTCGGTCCGCCTGGGACCGGGAAGACCCTTTTAGCGAAAGCTACCGCCGGGGAATCTGGCGTGCCGTTTCTGTCCATCTCCGGCTCAGATTTCATGGAGATGTTTGTTGGCGTTGGACCTTCGAGGGTGAGGCATTTGTTCCAAGAGGCTAGACAGTCTGCACCGAGCATTATCTTCATAGACGAGATCGACGCAATCGGCAGGGCGAGAGGACGGGGAGGTTTAGGCGGCAACGACGAGCGCGAGAGCACTCTGAACCAGTTGCTTGTTGAGATGGACGGTTTTGGTACGACCGCTGGGGTTGTGGTTCTCGCCGGGACCAACAGGCCGGATATTTTGGATAAGGCTCTGTTACGGCCTGGCCGGTTTGATCGCCAGATAACCATTGATAAACCGGATATCAAAGGCCGTGATCAGATTTTCAGGATTTACTTGAAAAAGATCAAACTTGATCACGAGCCATCGTATTTCTCTCAGAGGCTCGCGGCTCTCACTCCCGGATTCGCCGGAGCTGATATCGCGAATGTCTGTAACGAGGCGGCTCTTATCGCTGCTAGACACGAAGGTGCTACGGTTACGATGGCGCACTTCGAATCCGCGATCGATCGTGTTATTGGTGGTCTTGAGAAGAAAAACAGAGTAAAATGCTCTGCTCTTCCCATTTGGACAACTTTTGCAATTTGAGAAATGTGAATCTGAAATGTTTTGATTATACGAACAGGTGATTAGCAAATTGGAGCGTCGTACAGTCGCGTATCACGAGTCTGGACACGCGGTTGCAGGATGGTTCTTGGAACACGCGGAGCCATTGCTGAAGGTGACCATCGTCCCACGCGGCACGGCGGCGCTCGGGTTTGCTCAGTACGTTCCAAATGAAAACCTTTTGATGACCAAAGAACAGCTCTTCGACATGACTTGCATGACCCTAGGTGGCCGTGCAGCCGAGCAGGTAACTAGTACTACTCGGGTTTTTTCGTTATAGTAAAATCTCGTTTTTGGGTTTCGGTTTCAAGAAGTTATAAGTTTCTTGGTCCTTCTCAGGTATTGATAGGGAGAATCTCGACGGGTGCGCAGAACGATCTGGAGAAGGTGACGAAAATGACGTACGCGCAAGTCGCTGTGTACGGTTTCAGCGAGAAGGTCGGGCTGCTCTCGTTTCCGCCGAGGGACGATGGGTACGACTTCTCTAAACCGTACAGCAACAAAACCGGCGCCATCATAGACGAGGAGGTTAGGGATTGGGTGAGCAAAGCTTACGAGAAGACCGTGGAGCTGATCGAGGAACACAAAGAGCAGGTGGCTCAGATCGCCGAGCTTTTGCTGGAGAAAGAGGTGCTGCATCAGGAAGATCTTCTGAAAGTTTTGGGTGAACGTCCGTTTAAGTCGGCGGAGGTGACCAATTACGACCGGTTCAAGTCTGGGTTTGAAGAGAGTGAGAAGGAGTAGTCGTCCACCACGACGGTTACGCCGCCTGTGGTGGATGAAGGAGCTCCTCCGCCGCTTGAACCGCAGGTGGTTCCGACGTAAGAAGAGAGTGTGACTTCACTGTTACTAATTGTAAATTTAATTAAGAAATGGAATAATACAATTACGAAAAAATGAAAACAAAAAACACTGTTTTGTTCTTCAATGTTTTTAGTGATGGAAAACTTGTTAGCAATGAATAATTTTGTTTTCTAAATTATTTCTTCTAATAAGATTTTGTTTTTTTTTTTGTTTTTAACTTTCTCCTGCTAATAGAGTTTGTGTTTTGTAATAAATGATGACTACCTTCCCATATTTTACCGAAACATCAGAAATTTTTTGGGTGCAAATTCTAATGATTCCAAGATCGAATGTATGTTCTTTCAGGCACATGTGTTATCTGGTGAGATAATAATAAATAATATATAAATGAATGCTTAAAACAAATAAATTTTTCTTCAGCAGATGATTAAAACCCTTGTTTTTTTTTCTTAACCCTTGAGTGAATACTTCTTCCCAGTGAACACTTGAAACTTGGCTTCATCGGATTTTGTCGAAGTCTCTTGCTCGATGGTCTTTGGATCAACCTATACATTTTAAGAAGCCATACAACACAATTTAGTTATCTTTTATAATGGATTAACGGAATGACTAATTGTGGATCACATGAATTGAAAACAAAATCCAGAGAAGAGACATTACTACCTTCACAGTTTCTTTCGCAGTTGTTTTGCTGTTTGAACCAAAGACGAGCTTCCCTGTCTTTTGCCGTGGCGTTGTGCTTGAAAACTTCTCATCGTCTTTGCCATTCTCAGTTGGCTTTTCTTCTTCTTCTTCAGTTGATTTTGTTAGTGTTTTTCCATCCAAACGTTTTCCCGATCCAGTGAACGGTGTGAATTTGGGAACTTTGCTTGTTGGTTCCTCTTCCTCGACTGCAAGGAAGCAACAATGAGAAAATAAACTCTCAATGAAGAACGATATCGATAGAGAATTTTCCTAAATAAACTCAAAAGAAAGAAACCTTTGCGGGATCGCTTGTTCGAGGGACTCAGCTTCTGTGGCTTCTCAGGCTCTTTGTAATCAAGAGGAGTAGCGAAATCAACCTCACAATCCGTCTCTATAATACTCACAGCCGAAGAAGGTTTTGCATCAACCACATTGATGAAATACTGCTTGTTGTTATAAGGAACCATGATCGTATCACCAGTGGTTAAGCAAGAGTAGCTCCTAAGCGCCGTCTCCAAGCTGCAAAGCAAATTAGGAATGTTCCAATAAGAACAGAGATTCTTCCGGAAAAAAAAACAACCAAAAAACAAGATTCAGTTTTCAAAAGAGGTAACAAACATGGCTTTCGGGTTTGAAATGTCCAAGAAATCTTGCGTGTGAGGCTGAAGCTTGAGGAATGTCCCTTTCACCAAGCTTTTATTCTTGATTTTCACAATGTCTCCTTCTTGAAGAGACATGTTTTGCATCATCTGCCAACAAAACAAAAGATCATCAGATCCAAGAAAAACAGTGTAAGAGAAGACAAAAAGACAGAAAGAACGATGAAACCAAGTATGTATACCCAATACGGCAAGTAAACTACGCCTTCGTCTGCTGTGAATTCAAGTACGCCGCAATGCGTAGTCTTCTCAGTAGAATCGTTACTCAGTTGAAACAGCATCGGGTATTCGATATGCAAAGAAGCTGAGAGGATATGGATTCAGAGACCAGAGATAACAAAAAGTAAAGAGAAACTGAAATAAGAGTAGAGTTGGTTGGCTTACCAAGACGATTGAGAGCAGAAGGAGGCATGATAACTACAAAAGATCACAGATATATATAAGTAAATGTTCAGAGAAATATCGAAACAAAGTCTTAAAAGAAACCATCTAAGAGAGTAAGGGGAAGAGAGAAAACTTTACTTTTGTCACCGTTCTCAAGATGTGCCTGCATTTAAAAATGTCTGAAATTAGAATGTTTTCTTTTTTCTTTTGTAAATTTACGCATCAAAGAGATCAAAACAATATGATTTGATTTTAAAGAAAAATCCGACCTTGTCAATGAATGTGACCGGGTAACAACGGTACCGCTGCTCGAAGCTAGAATCATCTCCATTCATCTCCACTGCCACAAAATCAACAAAAGCATCAGAATCAAACTCTATTAAGTAGCTGCAAGAACATTCGTCAGTGATGGAGATAACAACGGAAGCCATTGAGGCAAATCATCGAAAACCTTGTGGGCACAAAATAAACAAAGCAAAAAAAACAATAATAATCTGGTTTTTTCGAATTTCAGAATCCTTGTTCGATGTTCAAATCCGGATTTAAAACTTACAAATTTTTCAATTCAAACTTCAAAACCCCAGAAAGATAAGAGATCTTCACAGAGGAAAAATCAGAGGCGATCATCGAAAAAACTTTTAAAAACAGGGCTAAATCCAAACTTATGAACGTTATAGTAGATGAATCCACCAGATTGAGTAAAGTAACTTTAACACAAAAGCGAAAGATGATCGGGACAATCTTAAAGGACTTTTTAAGCTTTACTAAACTCAACAGACGAAGAACGATGAAGTTTAACTAGAACTTGATCAAACCGTACCCAGAAAAACGTAAAAAAAACGATGTGATTCTAGGGTTCTTTGAAGCTCGAAGAAGGTAGAAAACTTTGGATTCTTAGTCAATGAGCAGATCGGAACTGAAAAATTGGAAAGTTGTTTTGATTCAGAAGAGAGAGTACTTTTATAGGTTTTACGAGGAAATCGTATGTATGACGGTGTATACACGTGGTGTACAATAATTGGGCTAAGTAATCCTACGTGGAATTTAATTCTAAAATGTTATTTGATTAAATGAAACAAAGAAGCTTTCGATCGGGGACGATCGGTACAGTCCATATCGGTTGAGAAGTTATATTTTTTTTAAAGGAGAGTCTATTGAGAATTAATGTTTTTTTCACAGAATTTGTTGGAAAATGCAAGATGTTTTCAAGGCAATATAACTGAATATCGTAAATATTTTGCATTTTTTTTGTTTGACTTCAAAATATAAAGTATATATATAGTTACAAAAAACAAATTCGGGATAATTCACCCAAAATAAAATCTATCTACACAATTAATTATTTCATAATAGTTCTAATATATTTTGTTGTAAAAGCTGATATTTTTAAATAACGGTTAAAATCCCAAAGTTCACTTATCATGTTAAACTTATCCCCAAGTTCATTGGGAGAGAATTTGAGCTAAAAACTCTCTTTTTTTTTGCTGTATATGAGCTAAAAATTCTTGAAACCCCTATTAAATGTATTCATAAACTTACATGATTTTTGTTACAAAACTACGATTTTTATTAAATCGGGTCTGAGTGACTATCACGTAAACCAATTAGAGCATAGCCCAACTGACAGATTTTCCAACAAAGTGTTGATAACAACAAAGTGGGGAATCGAACCTGGGTGTGGGAGTTTTTCATCCTTTACCAAACTCCTCCTACCACTAACCCACCACGTTGCGGGCATTTTTATGTCGGCTTTGATTATGAGTGATAACAAAACGATATAATTAGTACAAACCACTAGGCTATGTATTCCGGTTTATAGGGCTCTTGTTTTTTTTATAAAAGTATCTTAATTTCTTGAACCAAAAAAAAAAAAAACTCTTAAGTATGTATTTTTTTCATATATATTTTTTTAAACATCTATTATGTATATTAATAATAATGGGAGTTGCTGAAATCAGTAAGTAGTACAGACATGGTGTGAGGCTATCGTTTGGTTACTTTTGAAGGGGATAATCGCACAGTATGCAGATTGATTAGTGGAGAAGACAGAAATTTCCAAAAACACAACCTAATAAGAAAAATTCGTGAATGGCAGAAAAAAAATCTCAGACGCTGAAGTAGTTTGGACATCTCGTGAAAATAATCAAGTAGCCGATCGTTTAGTGAAAGATCCAACTTTTAATTCTATCTTTGCTTTCCATAGATATGTACCAAATTGTATTACATCAAACCTCCATGAGGATTACTCGGTTTCTCTGGTTAATATGGTAAAAAAAAATAAAAATATATATATATATATATATATATTTATATATTTATATAAAATTTGTTGCAATAATATAAAAAATCAAGAGAGCCCACCATTGTTTTAACAAAGAAAGCCCAACTCTAGTGATTAAAAGATTTACATAAAACCCATATAGTGGTGGTAAATAGAAACCCAAATTGGCATAGCCCAAGCGATTGAGGAGTAAGATGGTTGAGGATCCGTAAAATCAGTTGTAGAGATAACCACCACTCGAACCGGTTTTCACTAGGTTTAGAATCATCAATGTTAAGCCAAGTCAATAATTGCTATCTCACCTATTATCTCTGCTCTTTCTTCGTCAAATTATTGGAGTATTGAAGTTCAATATGGTTGGGAATTAAAGTTTGGATTTAATGGTTCACTTGGAAACATGTTTTCACTATTTTTGTTTGTGGTTCAAAATCGATCCTTATTCTCCTTAGGGATTCAATATTATTAAAATCGGACATGTGACTGAAATTGGTTTGACCGAGTTTGATGATATTTTTGAAAATAATAGCAACAAAAATTATGATCAAAGTAATGATTTAATAAGCTCATAGTCATAGAAAGCAAAAAAAAAACAAAACAAAAAGTCCTAAATAGTGGAAAGTGAAACAAACTTGGAGGACAGAAAATAATTTTATTTGTAATCAAGAATCAAGAATATGACGTAAATGGCATATAAAACGAGGGAAACTGAGTTGTCAACAGGATCATGTGTAACTGGAGCAATCGAACAGATTTAAAATATATTTTTTGGGACAAGGGACCTAAATTTTTTAAAATTTCTTTTACCATATTAGATATGTCCTCCATAAACAATTTGAATAGGAGGCATAAATTATTTGAGACGTCCCTGGTTGTTAAATATATGAAACATATTGGAATGAAAATGAAAGAATATAAGAAAAAATGTTTCAACACTATTGGTTGTGAATGGTGACCATATGAATTAAGGAATGAGAAATAACTTTTCATTTTTTTTTTTTACTATTTACAAATAATATTTTTACATAAAATTCCTTTTCATTTTAAAAAAAGAAAAATTTAAAATAAAAGTATTCCTTATCAAATTTGAAGATGAATAATAAATTATTTCTTTTTTCTATGTATTTTATCCTCATTCATTCTTATTATTTTGTTTATATTCATTCTTTTCCTTCTCATTCTTATATATATATTTGAACAACTCTATTTCATAACCTATCTGCTATCGTCTACTCTTTCTTTGATTTTTAGTTTCCAGAAGATCGACAATGGGAGACAGAGACGGCGAAGCAGAAGCTGTAGAGATGGTTCCTCTGCTAAGGGATCAAAATGCGGCAGAGAAAGGCGGAGAAATATGGATTGAGACAAAGAAGCTATGGCGTATCGTTGGACCGGCCATATTCACTAGAGTCTCGACCAACTTGATCGTCGTAATCACTCAGGCCTCCGCGGGCCATCTCGGCGAGCTCGAACTCGCCGCTATCTCCATCGTCATCAACGTCATCATCGGCTTCACCTTTAGCCTTCTCGTACACACACACATATATCTATAAACTTTTCTGGCTTATACTATAATGTTTTTAACCTATGAAGAAACACTATATATATATATATATTTAATATGCAGCTTGGAATGGCGAGTGCATTGGAAACGTTGTGTGGTCAAGCGTTTGGAGCGAAGAAGTATGACATGTTGGGAGTGTATATGCAGCGATCTTGGATTGTTCTCTTCTTGTGCTCCATCTTTCTTCTTTGTGACTCCGATTCTTAAGTTTCTCGGCCAGGCTGATAACATCGCCGAGCTCTCCGGTACCATTGCTGTTTGGGTCATTCCTGTCCACTTTGCCTTTGCCTTCATTTTGCCTATCAACCGATTCCTCCAATGCCAGCGCGAGAATAAAGTATGTAAACATAATCTTAATAATAAGTTGTTAAAGAATATTTTGAGTTTTATTTTGGGCCACATTCCCACATAATGGTGTGCAGTTAGTGTGACGAGAGATGCATAGCATAACTAAATAGTGATCAAACAGTAAGTGGTATTTAGACGAAAATATTTTTTTTTTCTGTTATACATCTATAAATTAGTTGAAACTTTGTATATTATGTTGTTCTTGACTTCTCATAGATAGGATGATACATTTTTCCCACTATTTTCTTTTTTTCATTGGTGATAATTATGAGGATAACATTTTTCATTCATTTAGGTAATCAGTCAATCACAATATCATTTGACAGCGGGTTCTATGATTTCTTCTTGGATCATAACACTCACTTTGAAATATAACGAGTGAACATTTTCTTGATATTAATATTGACAAATGTGTTTGGTTAATATATTATCTTACATTACCACCAGGTGATTGCAATTACCGCTGGAGTGACACTTGTAGTTCACATATTTGTGTGCTGGCTTTTTGTGTACGGTCTCAAACTTGGAGTCATAGGGACAATGGCTACTGTGAGTGTGTCATGGTGGTTCAATGTCTTCATTTTATTTACTTACATCATATGCGGCGGTTGTCCGCGCACTTGGACCGGTTTCTCCATCGAATCTTTCACCGGACTGTGGGAATTCACTAAGCTCTCTGCCTCCTCCGGAATCATGATTTGGTATTATTTGCTAAATGCCACTTGTGTCGCATTTTTCTTGATTTTATAGATCGAAAACAACTTCTTACGGTAGATTTTTGTCGAGGCAGCTTGGAGTATTGGTATTATAGGATTTTAATTGTGATGACTGGAAATTTGGAGGATGCAAAAATTGCTGTCGACTCTTTGTCTATATGGTACGTCCAGTATATTTATATATATAGTTTTTTTTTTTTGAGATTACTTTATATATGAATTTTTATCACATCGTATTCTTATCAATATTTTTTGTCGAAAATTTTACAATTACAATTTTCATCGGCAGCATGTCGATAAATGGTTTGGAGATATGATGATTCCACTTGCTTTCTTCGCCGGAGCCGGGTAACCAATCTATCATTTTTATAATTATCGTATGTGTCATGTTTGTGGGTACATGTTTGATTTGGTTATAACGAAACTTCTTATGAATCCAAATATAGATTTTAAAACGAACTTAATATATAGAAGGGAAGATATATTTATTTCTCAGTAGTGATTTGAATAGATGACTGATCATGATCATAATGTCACAGAAAAAAACCTACACAAATTAAGATCTGTCACATGGCTACACATATATTTGACATTTCATCTACAACGACTATACACTTAACCATGGTTTAGGGTTATTTTTGTTCTATGTTTTTGGGTTATATTTGTTTTATTTTTTATTCGGGCCGGGTATGTTCTTTAGATTAGGATCAGGTTTCTTATATTTTTTTATTATTGTTTACCGAACTTACGGATTGTCAACCATCTCGATGTTAGCAGAAATGAAGTTTACTATATTTTCTTTGTATGGTCATGAGACATGCACTTTTTTTGGTTAGGAATCCTAACTTAGGGTGTGTAGCGATATTATGTGTTAGATCCTAGTTCGCGTAGTCAATGTGCTTTATGAAGGATCTCATCATGAAATTTGCGTATGGCCAAAGAACTGTGTTGCCCTAAAAGTTGCTATACCCTGATTAATTATCTTAAGACCGGTTAGATCTGATTAAACCGAGTCATGGCTTAACCAATCGTTTATAAGACCAACTATCTTTCGGCTAGTATTCTCTCAATAGATGGAATGATGAATCATCAAAATTTTGCCATTAAAAGTTATGTGCTTGTGTCGGAAGAAAAAAAATACTGTCCTAAGTTAGATTGCTAGTTTTGTACCACTATTGAGTATAACAATAATTAACAAGAGAAACTATTTTTTTATAGTGTACGAGTGGCAAATGAATTAGGAGCTGGCAACGGAAAAGGAGCCAAATTCGCAATGATTATATCAGTGACACAATCCTTAATCATAGGAATAATCATTTCGGTGCTCATAATATTTTTTATTGATAAAATCGGTTGGATTTTCTCTTCGAGCGAAACCGTTATAAAAGCAGTCAATGATCTCTCTATTCTTTTAGCCTCTACGATTCTTCTCAACAGTGTCCAACCGGTTTTATCCGGTACGTCACACAATTTTTTTTCTTACCACTAGATAAACCGAACCGGATCAACGGTTGTGTGTTGAGTGTTTGAGTTTTGGTTTAGGTGTTGCTGTTGGTTCGGGTTGGCAATCATTTGTGGCATATATAAATTTGGGATGTTACTATTTCATTGGACTTCCTCTTGGATTTGTCATGGGTTGGTTTTTCAAGTCTGGTATTAAGGTTAGTCAAATCTCCTTTATGAATTTGATATCAATATTGAAAGTTTAATCTCTCTATTCATATACATGTCTATTGTGATTATATATGTTAATAATAGGGCATTTGGGCTGGTATGATATCCGGAGGAACTGCAATTCAGACATTGCTATTGATTTTTGTTACTATGAGATGTGACTGGGAAAAAGAGGTAACTTATAAAAAAAATGTTTGTTGCTTCTGGTTTGCGTATATGTATATATACTAGAATAGGATCCGCATATATGCGGGTTTTTGATAAAATATTTTGAATCCGTAAAAATAAATTGAAAGCAAAATCGGATAATCTTTTTAAAAAAGCATTTACTTTTTTTTTAATATTACAAATATATATGTTTTAATATTCTTATATTAATTAGGTTTATATCTAATGCTTTATCTATTTATCATAATTATCCTACTTTTATCATAATTAGATTTATAATAATTAAAATCTAGATTAGGATCTGCGTATACGCGAATTTATAATAATAAAATTTAAAACCTGTTAAAATATTTTTTAAGAAAATATAAAGCAAAATCTGATCACTAATGAAAAAAATATATATGAAAAATACAATCGAAACCTAAGAGTTATTTATTTATTTGAATTCTCATCTATTTTTAATTAAAATATTCAAAACACAGAATCTGTTGCGGCCCTAAGCAACATTAACCATATTTCTCATATAGTTCACACACTATCAACTATCTTTTTCTGTTCTGCTGCGTTAAAAACTTGGATATGCAATTTTTCTTCGAGTATGTTAACGATCTCCCCATTAACTCTCTTCAAGCAAATAAAGTCTTTCTTTTCTTTTACATTTCATCTCTCTTATATGATCTCTCTGCTCTCTAGAGAACTTTTGCTTCTCAAGACTCGCATCAAAAACCTCTCTACATGATTCTTGATATCCTCCTCCTCATTGAGCTTATCATCGTCTAATGTCGTATCATTAGCTCTTTTAAAATTAATATTTTTTTAATTTGATTAAAATATATTATTTACTTTTGTTTTAGTTTTCCTTTTCAATTAAAATTAAAATATCTTATTAACTTTTGTTTTAATTTTCCTTTTCTTAACTGAAATATGTCTATTGATTTTTATTTTATTTATTTATCTTTTAAAATTAATATTATTTTCCTTTTTCTTTTATTTATTTCTCTTTTAAAATTAATATTATTTTCCTTTTTCTTTTATTTATTTCTCTTTTAAAATTAATATTATTTTCCTTTTTCTTTTAGGATTAGTATATATTTTTATTTATAATATATTTTAATCAAAACACGTGTGGAAATCTTATCGATTAACTTGTCACGTGTCGCGATCATGTTAATTAGCAACTTTGGCGCATCCTACTTTATATAATAAGATTTGATTAAAATATATTATTTACTTTTGTTTAGATTTTTCTTTTCAATTAAAATTAAAATATCTTATTTACTTTTGTTTTTATTTTTCTTTTCTTAGCTGAAATATGTCTTTTTATTTTTATTTTTATTTTATATATTTCTCGTTTAAAATTTATATTATTTTCCTTTTTCTTTTATTTATTTTTCTTTTAAAATTAATATTATTTTCCTTTTTCTTTTATTTATTTTCTTTTAAAATTAATATTATTATTATTATTTTTTTTTATTGTCTTTTAAAATTAATATTATTTTCCTTTTTCTTTTAGGATTAGTATATATTTTTATTTATAATATATTTTAATCAAAACCCGTGTCGAAATCTTATCGATTAACTTGCCACGTGTCGCGATCATGTTAATTAGCAACTTTGGATAATTAGCAACTTTGGCGCATCCAACTTTATATAATAAGATATGGTTTATTTTAAGTATATATCTTTTAATTCAATTGTCTAGTCGTTTATTTCAAATTTACAGGTTCAAAATGCAAATGTGCGTGTTAAAAAATGGTCTGCCTCGGATGCAAAAAATTGAAGATAGTATTTTAATTTTAAGTGAAAAAAAAATTAAAAATTTACCATTTCAATCTCACATGATTTAATTGATTGAATTGGGCCAACTAGTAGATCGGTGTATTGTAGTATCTGGTTCGGTTTTCTCAACCGAAACTGGAGCAATGACCGGTTTGTTTTCGTATGAATGTGGCAAGTTTTCTTGTTATTTACTTCTTGTTATTTACATACGGAATCGTTTCTTCGTTGTCTTTTTTTTTTTGAACATTTTCTTCGTTTTCTTTACGAATTAAACATAACTGAAAACTAATGGAAAAAAAAAACAACTGAAACTGTCAAAATTTGTTTACATGTTCGTAGTGAGACGCCCTATCAATTGTAAAATGTTATGTATACAATTTAGCACTACACATAAAAACCGGAATCAAAAATCCGAATCGGAACCAGTTCAGTTCGCTTTCGGGTATGACCAAAATATTTGATGGTTCCCGCACATTATTATTTATGGATTTCTGTTCGGTTCAGAGTATTATACTAGATATCCGATCTGATATCTAAATAAAGCGAAAATATTAAATCTATTAATTATTATTTTTGGGTATTAAGGATATATTTTCTGGGTTTTAAATATATTTTCGAGTTTTCAGATATATTTTAGCTATTTCGGGTGATATATATCCAAACCAAAGCATATAAAAAAAAAATTCAGGTATTTACCTGTTCTCAAAATTACAAACCAAACCAACTCCGAATCGAAACACTATCGATTTTTAAATGAGTTCAAAATCGCTATATCCAAAGATATGAAACCGATCTAAATACCCGAATGCGCAAAATACATCGTCGACGGTTCATTCGTCAATCCCTTGGAGTCAACAAATGTTAACCATTTAGAATCCGATGTTCGTGATCCGTAAAATCAGTGGAGAGATAACAACTCGAATCGGTTTCCACTGATTTATCGTTTAACTAAAAACACCTATTAGATATATATTCCTAATAAGATTACAAGAGTTTTTGTAACAAAACTATGTAACACTAAATTCACTAAGCAGGAACCCAACAAGAAGAAGCATAGAGAGTCCGACCTTTCCAGCCTTGTAACAACCATTTACTATTTTCATCGACCACAAAGTCTTTATGATAACGCCATTTCTTCAGCTTTTCCCTAAAGAACTCAACTAGGCAAGCCTTAACCGGTTTCTGCCTAAACCCGGCCCTAACCATCCTCACCTGCCACTGCCTATACGTCTCCGGTCTCTCCACCCGGTCCGCCTCCTCGCACGCTATCACGTTCATCGCCTCTCTCCCGTAAAACTCCCTCTCGAACCTAACCCTCTCTTGGTTATCCCGAGGCAGCGTCGAGTCGAACATGTCGAAGAGCGCAGAATAATGGTAAACCGCTTCTTTGAACCGCGACGTGAAGAACGGTGCGTTGAAAGAACCGTTGACGATCGAGTGTGTGAAAACGTCAGGGTTCATTCTCCTTATCAGCTTCAAGAGAGCGTCTCTCGGACAATTCTCTTCGCTTCCCGTCTCGTCTTGAAGGTTCTTGAGCCTGATTCCTGCATTGACCGCCAAGACCTCGTCCGGTCGAATGTCGAGCTCGTCGATCCGGATAGTCTCCCAGTCCTGAGACGCGATGGCTCTGTACTCGAACGGGACGTTAAACCGTTTACAGTACTCGGCCAATCTCCGTCCCGTCTCCTCTATTCTTTCCGCCGGACGAAGCCCGCGCTGAGGCAGCTCGACGCCGGTGATCCGTAGCTTGCGCGGCGCGTCTTCCCGGTCCGATATGTATTGAATGAACATCGGCCATTGGAACCCGTAGAGGATCCCGAAATCGACTATATGGAGAACCTCAGCGTCTTTAGCAGCGTCAAGAATCATCCTCAAGGAGAAGAAGTACATCAAGGTCACGAACGGAGACGAAGACAGGTAGACTCGGTACGCTTTAAGCGTGTCCGCAGCTGTATCCTTCAACGAGGTTAAGGCAGTGAAATACGTCTGGATCATGGGACCGGTGCTCCCCTGCAGACGCGCCTCGAGCGCATTGGCGAAACAGTGGGCTAGTCTCTGCGACGCGTCGCCGAGAGGCGAGGACTGTTGCCTGATCTGCAAGAGAAAATCAAGAGCCGTGGTTTTATCGCCTGTGGAAATGGCTTGTGCGCATTGAGTGAAGAGCGTGCGGAAATCAACCACCTGACTCTTCTTCTTCTTCTTGCTCTCTCCTCTCTTCTTACTACTCAGAATCGCCAGACTCTCGCCGTCTAACAACGTCTGCGGATCGCATTCTCCGTCAAGAAGCAGAGCCTTATCAAACATTTCCGTTATCCTCCCGTCTTCCACGTTCCCTGCAGATTGCTTGCTGCTCCTGGTTTCCTCACAATCATCAAGAACTTCCCTTTCGTGATTCTTCTTTACTCTCGAGTGACCAGAGAATCCAATCTCTTCTTCTTTAACCGAAACAACGGTCTTTTCGCTTGTTTCGAGATTTATAACCCATTGGTCACTATTGGGAAGGAACTTCCTAGCTTCTTCAAGCCCTTTCTTAAACTGTAGAGCTGACTCTGCATCACTAAACATACTCTTGACAAGAATCTCATTCACAGGTGTTAGACCGAGTTTCGGATCAGCCGAATCAGCTGATTCGATTGTACCGCTTGCATCACCAGAATTGCTAGTAATCATCGAATCAGCACTACTCAAGGACTGAGCTTGAGAATCAGTAATCACTTGCTGCAACATTTCTTCGGTTTTCCGTAAAGCCAACGAATCGTAGAACATAGATTGCTTATCCCCGATACTCTCTTCCATAAGGATCTGGCTCACGTATTTCAACAAAGTTTCGGATGAAACGTTCTCATCAGATGGAAGAGAATACTGTTGTTCCTCTGTTGTTGGATCCCAGATTGAAGATGGGTCGCCACCAAAATTAGGGCTCCCATCGAAATACTCGAAGCCTCCTTCATCAGAGAAGTTTGGATCCATTATTAATCAAAACCCTAATCGACAGAATTGGTTGCTCTGCAGAAGAAAAAACCACACATAGAGAAGCTACCCAAGAAGAACATAAAACAGAGGGGGGTCAAAGGTTAATAGAGTAAACAAAGAGAAGAAACATTCAAACTTTCTATTACATAAGCAATGGAAGATCCCTAATACTATAATAGACGAGAGAAATTGAAATTGAAATACCCATGTGAATTAAAAAAAAAAAAAAATACACGGGGAAAACGGGAGATCGATGTCATTGCTTACCTCAGATGGTGAAGTGTGAAATAATCTGATGTACGAGGTAAAAAGGCAGTGATCTTTAGATTATGATTACAGATGTGATTTTTGGTTTGAAGACAGGTTCAGAAGTGCCAGAATGAAGTTTCCAGGAAAGAAAAGTGGTTGAGAGGGAGACAAGTCTTGTCTTGCGACTCGTCGTCTCCAGGACCAGAAGTCAAACGAATCTTGGTGGTGGTTCTTTTGACTTTTCTCGTGTCTCCGTGAATTAAGGCTTAATTTTGGGCCTTTTGGCCCAATTCTTTGTTTCATTGATTAAAAAAGTTCAAAAACTAGTTTATTTTCTTAGTTAGGGTAAAAAAAAATTTGAAGATGGTATGGGACCTATGGGTAGTTTAGTGTGATATACAGTATATGCTTTTTTGGAGCACATTAATAAAAGAAAACATGATGAGTATTTAATCATTTTTTGTTATATTTTTCTCGTATTTTGCATATATTTTGCTTATATTTGGTCCTTGTTCGTAAACGTGTTAGGCATTAATCGGGTGTTCAGTCCGGGCTTAGCACATAATCAAATAATCAGAGATTAAACGGAGATTAATCGGGGATTAGTTTTTATAGTTTCAACATATATATAAATACATATATTATTTTCTGTTAAACAAAATAAATTATATGTTGTGGTCTAATGGTTAGACTGTTATTATAGTTTGATAGAGGTACCGAGTTCGAGTGAATATTTAGAATTGTGCTTATATTTTATTTTCCCCATGTTAAAACAAAGGATAAAATAGTAAAAATCGCTTGAGTGAAACTCTAATGACTTCATCTTGTTTTTGTGGCTCTTCTTTTTTCTTTCTGCGGCTCTTTATGCAATTTTTCATGGCTATCTTCAATATTTATTCATGATTTCATATTAGAAAAACGGATTTTTGTTCAAATTACACCGATTTTTGCCGATTTTAACCGATTTAGCAGATAAATATGTCGATTTATCAAGAAACGATTTCTTTGACCAAACTGGTCAAAATCGCCACGGTTCACCACCGTTGAGCGATTATCCGACCGATTAACTGCAAATCGGCCGAGTTTTAGAACAGGAGTACATGTTTTGCTCATATTTTTCTTATATTTTCCTCATATTTTGCATGTGTTGCTTATTTTTCATCTAAGTTTTATATATATTAGATAATTTGTCCGCGCCTTACATATTAACTGTAATATAAACGATTAATCTAATAAAAAGAATGTGAAATTAGCATATTTTACTAAATGATTGTTCATCATAGAATTCAAAATGAATTATATTCATTTTATGAAGCTATCAATTAGTTGTTACTACGCATCTAGCGTTATAGGTTATGCATTGACAAAACGCAACTTGCAATTACAGTGTAGATGTACTCGCAGAGTTCCATATGATTTATACCACGAAGACAACATATACCATTGGCATGCAACTATTATGAGACGACCAGACACACCTTACGAAGGAGGAGTATTCTTTCTCACCATTCATTTTCCTCCAGAGTATCTGATAACACTCATATTTTACTTTTAAACCTATCATTTCAAGATTCCTTACAAGTGTTTTAACCCGATTTTCAACGGTTTTAAAGTGATTTCCACGTTTCCTAGTCCTAAGAGTCATTTCAGGGAAATTGGACAAAAATATATATTTTGGAGCAAAACGGGAACTTCTAGGACAAGTGCTCGGAGCCATAAGTTCAACATCAGACGACGACCTTCCCACCACAAGATCAAGCTCATATTCGGAGACAAGGTAGCCTCTTCAGCTCTCTTTCACCTCGAGGTGGTTTGAGTTCAATCTCACGGTTGGATCTCAAGTTACAAAAGAAGCAAGAAGGTCCGTCAGACACATCCTCACAAGAAGGCCAGCCGCGCCATGGAGTTCCAGAAGGCCAACGGCTCACGCGGCAAGACCATTCCGGCCCATCCCGAGCCCGTTTGCACTTATTCGATGTTTCCCGAGGTTAAAACGCGAAGCCCACTTTCTGAAGACAGGAGGGTCTATATAAGGAGACCATAGGGCTTCACAAAGAAGAGATGACTACGCATAACTTTTCCAGAAACACTTTCACGCCGCCGGAGAGAGAGAGAGAGAGAGAGAGAGATCGACGGTGCCCGAAGTTGAAGACCTCTAGAGAGATTTCTTCTGCAGCCGCTACTTTTCTTCCCTTCTCTTTTCATCTTTTGTTCTTAGTTCTTTGTTTTTCAATACTTTAAGAAGATCTCTTCATTCGAGTTTCCTTTGAAGAAGTTTTCTCACTTTGTTTCTTATTCAATACAATTCACACCTTTCTTATCTCGAAGATGTCTCTCGTTCCCATGAACGAGTAGTCATCTAGTTGGGTTTTTAAAGGGGTTTTCAAAGGGGTTTAATCATGAATCGATTTCGCTAGGTTGATAGAGATAAAATTTCTTTTAGGTATCTTCATTTATGTCTTGCTCTTATTGCATGGTTGCTTCTCTGATCATTTAGCAACTGATTCTAGGACAACTAGATACACGAACGTGTGGTCTATCGTCTGGATCTAGAGGTTAACGAGCGGACCGCCCCGTAGGATGCTTAGGCATATCGACGGACCGCACCGCGAGTGTTTACAAATAGGTGAATGATACGTATGCGCGTTTGACTTGCATCGTGGGATGATAACTCATATCCGCAGAGCAAGGCAAACGTAGGTGGCTAGATCCGCGAGAGCGGGGTAGTGATAGTCGACCGTTTCAGCTTAAGAAACTAACCCATTAATCATTTAAAACCTAATCTATTGCTTGTTAGATCCGATCTATGAACCCCGGAGAGCACCCCTGAACCCAACGCCTTTTATCTATGATTTACAACCGTTTAATTCTCTTCTGCTGCTTGATATCATCACTGCAAACCGTGACACACAAATTCCCCCAACTTCCCTTTTGGTTTAAAGAAGTTAAAAATCCTAGAACTTTCGCAAAACAACAATCTCTGTGGATTCGATCCCTTAATACACTACTGTGATTGTTGTGCACTTGCAGCTATCTTAGAGGTAAAACTTGAAGTAACAAAGCCTGCCGCATCAGTATCTATTGAAACCCCCAATGGTTTATTTTCAGTAATGACTATTCTTATATTAAAAAGTTGATGCTATATTGCAATGTTATTCAAGATGAAGATCTATCACCCAAACATCAGTGCCAAAGGATCAATTTATCATCATATGACTAATATTTGCCAATGTTGTTGAAACGTTTATCATATGTAATACCAAAAAAGAAAATTATCATCATATGTTGTTGAAACAATGGTGCCCCGCTTTTACTATATCACATGTACCAATATCATATCCCGATATAAATATTCATTACAAATGTTTATTTAAAAAGTTGAATATTCTGAACATAGCTGTATCTTCATTGGACCAATTCATGTTATGGAATTAGGTGTTGGATACTCTTTGGGAATTTCTTATAAATCCCAATGTCAAAGAAAGTGATGTCGTCGTCCAACATGTTGCTGAGATGTATAAGAGAGATAATACTCAAGACGATACCATGGATCACACTTGGACTGAGATGTACGCCATGGAAAATTGAGAACAAGTTCCTAATTGCTAAGAAACGAACTTTATATTTGGGTTGTGGACTTCTTTTTCATTTTTAGGATCTATTTTATCTATTTTCCGGTTGTATAATATTTTTTATATTTATTTTGCTTTTTACTGTTCAAGTTTTTAAACTAAGAAACATAAGAACCAAATCATATTATATCAAGGTATTGTACAATTTTTTTATATCAACTATTTTGATTTATTTAGACTAGAAGAGTAACCTTGCAGCCGCGCTATGTGCGGGTTACTTGTCATACATTGTAAGTATGTATCTTATAGGTAAAAGCGAATGTTGTTCGAAAATATTTCCTTCTAACTTTCTCGTAAAGAAATTCACATCAGCCAACTTCTCGTCAAAAAAAAATAGAGACGCCAATTTTTATTTTCATATATAATTATGAGAATTATATTTGGTTGTTTGGTCTAAATATATAGATTTTGAAGCAAACCAACAAACATTGTTGGGCACAACAACTTTAACCAAGAATAAATACTTACTATGCAATTTCTGCAAGACTAAAAATCAACATTAGAAACAAAAGGAAAACGAATCATCCTTTCAAAATGAGTCATCATTTACCCCCTCTTGTTGGAGTTTCCCTAAAATCATTTGGCATAACTGAACTTGATTAAAAAAAAAATACAATTCAAAATGATGTGAACAAAACCCACCAGAGAATCTCATTCTTTAAAACATTTTTATATGAGAGAAAAAGCATTTAGACCAAGTTATAGTAACAATAGATGTTATCGATTGACACAGTGTTGCACTGGAAATATAATTTTCTTATTTATTGTTATTTAGATTTTCTACGTTGATTTTCCAAAAAAAATTTTGTTTATATATCAAATTAATTTTTATTTGTGTGTTTTAGTTTAATTAAAATACTAATCATATTTAACATTTTGTGTTTAATGAAAGCGTTAAATTGGACCAATGAAATTGGATTTCTTCGATCCTATATTGACGCTTTCAATTACATAATGTATCAATTTTTATATAGTATAAATTTTTATTAAAAATTAAAAGCGCTTACAAAATAAGTTTACTTTGTACATCATGCCCGGAGAACTCTATCTTATGCTTAATCATCCTAACCTGATAATGTTACAGAAATAGAAACCCACCCCAAAAAAAGGAAAGAACCTTAAACCTGTACAAATAGACAAATCTGAATGTCATGACTCATGTGTGAACAAAGAGACAACAACCCCTAAAGAGAGTCAGTTTCTTGGGATGTAAGACAAAACGTCTACATAGGAACCCAAGTAGAGGAAGCATACACAATCCTGCCTTTCCAGCCCTGAAGCAACCAGTTACCATCTTGATCAACATCAAACTCTTTGCTTTTGTATCCACTTTCAACCATCAACTTCAGTTTCTGAACCAGTTCCTTCTCAAGCGGAAGCTGTCTAAACCCGGCTCTCATCGCCCTCGCCTGCCACTGCTTATAACTCTCTGGCCTCTCCACTCTCTCCGTCCCCTCGCACGCCACCACGTTCATGATCTCTCTCCCATAGAACTCTTTCTCAAACATAACCCTCATTGGATCTTCCCTTGTCAGATTCGTGTCGCACATGTCAAACAGAGAAGAGTAATGAAACAGAACCTCTCTAAACCTCGTGACAAAGAAAGGCGCGTTGTAGGATCCGCTGAGGATCGCAGGGATGAACACGTCTGGTTTTATCTTCTTTATCAGCTTCAGAACCGCATCTCTCGGGCTGTGCACTGCCACCGTCTCATCTAGAAGGTTCCTAAACCGAAAAAGCGAGTTTACAGCTACAAACTCGCCTTCTCTTAGCTTCAAGTCCTCCAACTTGATTGTTTCCCATTTCTGTGCGATCCCATTGTACTCAAACGGAACATTGTACCTCTGGCAATACCTAGCCAAGCGATGACCCGTCTCAATCACTCCCTCGGCTGGTCTAAAACCGCGCTGAGGCAGCTCTATACCGGTTATCCGAAGCTTACACTGTCCACCACGTCTCCAAGCAAGGCGATGAATCAGAGGAGGCCACTGAAAACCATAAGATATGCCAAAGTCTATGATGTGGATGGTTTTGGCATTGGTAGTCAAGTGCATAATGCTGTGGTTAGCGAATATGATTGCGGTTTTCTTGAACGGGCAGACCGATATATACGTCTGGTAAGCTTTCAGCATGTCGGAGGCAGACGTTTTCTTGGAAGACAAGGCGGTATAAACCTGAGTTCCTGTCCCGGCCAAGCGTGCTTCAAGACTGTTTGCGAAGTAATGAGCTAATCTCTCTGTCCCATCGCCGTAAGACGAAGAATGTTGCCTAACCTTTCTTAACAATTCGTCAGCCGTTCTACGGTCATTAATCGACACAGCTTGAGCACATGAGACCAAAAGAGTCCTCAAATCAGGTGTCTCTTTCATGTAACTGTTACTACTAGCAGCCTGCGTTGTCTCGCCTTTATGACTCTTACCGAAGGATGTAGCTTTCGCTGGTTCCTTGGGGAAATTCTCGTGAAGAATGCATAGAGGTTGCTCCTTTGGCCGGCCAAATAGAAGAATCTTGTCAAACATTTCAGATAGCTCAGTTTCATCAACATAAACAGATGATTGCTTCTTGCTTCTTTCTTCATCCAAGTGTTCATCTTCACGCCAATGGCTTTTCTTCCCGGTCAATCTGTAAGGAACAGAGTTATGCTCCTTAGGATCATTTGCATTTGCCTTGGATCCGGAAGCCCCCGGGATGTAATTCTCCACATCTATAACCAACTGAGAGCTCTTAGGAAGGAACTTGCTAGCTTCCTCCACACCTCTCTTGAATTGAATCGCCAATTCGCTATCGTTAAACATATTAGAAACCAAATCATCACTAAAACTTGACCCGAAAACCGCGGACTGTGGACTTGATCTAGTTGAAGTAGACCGGAAAACGAAGTTGTTCGGGATCGGTGTATGCAACCAAGAAGGCCTGTTATTCTCCAAACAATCGAAACTCCAATCAGAGGAAGTGGTGGTTGTGGTGCTTGAGGCGTAACCTGAAGAATAACCATCAGGACTATGAGCCAATTGAACAGGGCTAGTAGTAGTAGTAGTCAGAGGCATAGAATGTTCCGGGTACTTCTCGCCGAGAGCTTCATATAGAGATTTCTCAGCTGCTTGAAGAGACAAAGCATCGTGAAACATACAAGCCTTCTCTTCCATGTCCTCTTCCATAAGCACTTGGCTTATGTATTTCAAAACCGAATCAGAGAAATCAGCATCTGAGGCAGCAAGGTTTTGTTGTGAATATGCCTCTGGAGGAGGAGGAGAAGCAGATGGAATATTTAACGGAGGCTGATCATTCAGATAGAAACCGTCTCCTAAACCGGGAAACCCAATCTGGTAATCGAAATCGAAGTTGTCAAAGGATCCAGGGAATCCAGCAGAGTAAGAACCCATTGATGAAATCAGCTTTCTCTCAAGAACCCTAATAAACCTTATAAATTGTTCCACAAGAAAACGCAAAACCCTTAATCCTCAAAAGTCTACAAGAGAAAACCCCGTTTTAAAGGTTGAATCTTTTTTTTGTGTGTGTTTCTTCTCTACCTGATCAATATAGTAAACAGAGAATCTAAATCACAAAACGGTGATGTTTATTAATCCCAAGGAGATAAATTTTGTTATGGTGAAAATACAAATTTTGCAAGCGTACCTGTTTGGATTAAGATGCGCCGATTCAGATACTATGGAAGAAAAAAGCTCTGTGTTAGAGGAAATGGTCTCTGTAAGTAGTGGTGGAGATGTAGTTTTTTTTTATGTATAATATAAACTATAGAGAAAGAACAAATGGATGAAAGATACAATTTTTCCAATTATTTAATAAAAAGGACATTTTATTTGTACTATGTCCTTTTTATATGAATCGGAAATCCACTCGGTCAGGAAACTTCCTTGGGGGTCATTTGAGTTTGTAAGAGGATCATGTCGGACGTTTTTTTTTTTAATATTCTTTGGAAACAAAATTTTTTTTTTTTTGATATGTGGTGTGAAGTTACGAGTTATACGACAGTCACGTATTTGACAATTTGGCGCCATCCGGTTTTTGTAAATTTAGGGTCAAATTTTTGATTTTGTAATTTTAACATCAAATGATAATTCGGCTACAATTCCACGATTATGCAATTTTTGATGTCAAATAACATTAGAATTTTGTACAAAAAAAAATATAACATTAGAATCCATCGACCGACCAAACATTAAAATTTTAAAATGGGTGGATAAGTTTAATAAAGACGAAAAATGTGATAAAATGACATTAGTTAAAATGACATTGGTTAAACGGTTAAACCTACAAAAGAGTTTTTTTATTTTTGCTAAATAAACCTACATAAGAGTTTAATAAGCTTAATTAAATATTAACAAGTCTATGTGTCTAAGGTTTCAAACAAGTAATTTTTTCTATATATATCATTGTTATGAGACTATTGTATCTTGAGCGTTTGCCCATAGAAATCCGATTTTTTTTCAATTAAAAACGTATACGCATGGTCATCCATAATTGAAATCGCAGCAAAAATATTCGAATTCTGACCTATAGATCTACATGGTGAATCCTAACAATCAGTGGACCATCATGAGAGAATTACCATTTTTATAAGAAGAAAATAGATCTAATATTTTCCTGATTCGGTTTATTTAGGATCTAATATTTCTCGTCTTATTTAGGATGCAAACCTTTTTATAAGAAAAAAAATTTACATAAAAAAGTTTGTATACATATTACATAGGGCGTTGGACACCCCATGTTTTAAACGTTGGTCTTTTATATGTAGAACCACTCCTGAATTATAATGGACCGTAGGGTAGAAAAAAAAATTGAGCACTTAAAGTTTGAACTCATGACTAGCCCTCTAAACTTTGGGACGGGTACCCGATTCCCATCCATATCCGTTTCAAATTTTCCGTTTCGTTTTCGTTTCCGTTCAAAAAAATTCCCGTTCGGAATTATTTATTTTTTTCATACCATTTATTTTTTGAGAAATTAGGTGCCATAACCAAGAAAAAATCAATAATTAATAGAATAGCCATATTAGTTGTCTGGGTAGAATATAGTGTGTGTAATATATGTTATATACAAAACTATCCTTCCATTAAATTGATCATTATCTTTATTTTTTTTTCTGTATTTCTTTTACAATCCAAAAACCTCACAAGTCACACGTCTCATCTCTCTCTCGACTCTTAACAAAATTATGCGGTTGAATTTCTGTATCTTAAATTTCAATATAAGTTATGCATTGTATTCTATGGTACTAAAAGATCGTGTGTACTGTATTATTATGTTGTTGTTGGCTTAATTATGTTATACTATTTTCATGTTTTTCACTATTTAATTATGCAGTATATATGATCTTCACGTCGGTGGCTAGGGATTTTCTTCACGCCGGTGGGTATAGGCTCCAATGAGTTTCACGCATGCACAAGTGAATAGTAGAAAAACAAAAAAAATCAATGTTTTTTTAATAGTATTTAAAGATATAATCAATTATTAGTATAAGATTAGCGAACAAATATAATTTATTATAAATAGGATATTACACAAACGTAACAGTACGCAATAATGAGAAAGACTCTTTCTCTCACTATGTTTGTTTCACCTGTAAAATTAGAAGGGTAAAAACATGAAAAAACAGTGTTTTTGGCTATTGGGTATAATACCAAATTATGATGGCTATATTGTTCTATTATGAGGTCAATATGGTTACTGAACAAAATGACTCTTATTTTTTTTCAAACGGATACGGGAAGGGTAAAGGAAGGGAACGAGAATGAGATCGGGTACCCACACTTCCCGAATTTATCAAATTTTCTCGAATTTTCGCAAATTTCCTGAATTTTCCCCGAATTTTTTCAGAATTTTCTCGAATTATCCAAAATAATTACCCGTTTGGGAAAAGATTTTACGTAAGGGAATTTCCCGAACCCGTCGTGTTCCCGTCCCATTTTTATGGATTCTCTTTTGAAAATTATTTTTCAATTTCCAAATTTCCCGTTCCCGTCCCAAATCCGTAAATTTCCATCCCAATACCCGAATTTTTCAGGACTACTCATGACATAATAAAAGTAATATGCCACTAGAGTCTAGGGGCCAAATTTGGTTTATAGTAAAAAAAATAGCAAGCCTATGCTTGCTTTGCTTGAGTTCAGGACCAAATCTGTTTATACTTTTTAAGTATTTCATTATCATTCCAAAGAATCTAATAATAATATATTTCATTCAAATTTTGTTTGTCAACAAATTTTCTTCAATCTACATATGTATTTGTTTTGTTATGAAAATATTAGTTTCCACAATTTCTCAGGATTACTACAAGGCCACAAAACTCATAAAGATGATCAACTCAAAATCTCGTTGTAATCCTCTAATATATTAAAGAAAAACAAAAAAAATATGTTTGTCGATGTGTTGTTGTCAAAGTCAGATGGTGGTGGGATCATCATATTCGCACTAACCATGTAAGACACTAAAAATATGATTAGATACTTTTAAGTAATTAAATTTCAACTTTTTAATTGCCACTAAGATATCATGCATTAAAATTATCATTTGGCTACTTTGAGAAAACCAAACAATGCATAATTATCAAGCATTTTAATATCAAAACTATATACTGTATCTGATACTAATTAATTATATTAACAATCTGATATAAAACTAATTAATATGTTCATAATTATTGAATTAAAGTACATTTAAAAAAAAAATCAATTGAAATGTTTCATAAAGAAAATATTTTGTTCAACTTTTTTTTTTTTACCACCTATGTTTCATTATAAAAATATGGTCATAATACATATGCAGTAAAACAAGAAGTGGAACCGGACAATGATCAGAAACAAGAATCACAAAACTTGTGATTCACTCATTCACAAGTGCATTACAATCTTTCTCTTCCCAAGACATTCCTAATTTCTACAGAGTAAGAAAAAAATTTAGACGTTTAGTGGTAATCAAATCAGCTGCATAATTGGGAACACAACTGCTGAATCTGAGAAGGGTTATCGCTAGCGAGCTTATACATCTCTGTTCTCCCATTAGCGATACATGTCAAGTTCATCTGCTTCCCAATTTGGCTCGACTACACACCAAAATCACCAATTCCACAACCATTCTTACCTTTTTATAAAACTCAAGAATACAAAAAGATCCAAAAACATGATATGCTTTTTTACCTCACAGTACAGGTTTTGAGATTTACAGCTCCATAGCGAAGTAGGCATACAGCTGAGATAATGGCACCATGAACAATGCTTGTTTAAATCCGTCCCTCGAAGAAGCACCACGAGTCCAAGAGTATATCTGACAAAGTTTTGATATTTTCATATATTAACATCAAAGTTTTTTGTGACTGGAGCAAGCATGGTGGTGGAATAAAGAAACTCACCCTGCTATCAAAAGCACTAAAGAGGTGATCCAGAGAACGTATTGGTATGGTTTGTGTTTGGATTTGGCAGAAGGTGCGGCGTAGCCACGAGGATTGTTCCTCTGGTTGAAGTATCCATACTGAGGACGGATCAAGAAGACAAAGCCTAGAAGAAACCCTGAAGTGAATCCTCCGAGATGGGCAAAGTTGTCTACATGCGGAAGAATACCTACTGCTAAATTAATGGCTATGATGAAGATGAGAGTCAAAAGAGCTGCAAACTGCGAAAGGAGAAACAACGACGAAGCTTTTAGAGAACATCATTCAAGAAGATGGGAGGAGAAAGTGAAGTTTTTATACCTTATTTGCGTATATAGTCCAGTTAGTGAGAAGCTCTGAAAGCATAGCACCAAGCAAACCGAACAATGCACCAGATGCACCGACGGATATACCATTCCGGTTGAACAGAGAAGATAACAAGCTTCCACCAAATCCCGAAATCATGTATAGCAATCCAATGCGTACTGTCAAAGAAAAGAAAAATCCAAAGAGGATGAGAATTTCTATAAACCGTAAACGCAACAATCAAGAAAAGGCGAGTCTTCAGCATCAACCATACGCATTTTGGCATATGAATCAACTCATGACCCAGCAATCTCGCAGAAGTTCTAGACTTCCTTTACAAGAGTTTAAGAGTCAAAATTGAGAGAAAGGAATCTGAGAGAATTTAAGATTTCATACCAAATCCAAATTCTTGCTCGAGACGAATGCCAATGAAGATAAGGCTCAACATGTTGGCAAGGACATGAAAAACCCCTGCATGTAGCCATATACAAGTGAACAAGCGCCACACCTGATGCTTATGAACTACCATTGTTACATCCAAAGCCCCCATCTTCTCCAATCTGGTATGAGAGAACACATAATTAGTAACACTTTAACATCAAAACCGAAAAGATTTACACCACTAAGTAAGCACTCAGTCTCCACTTCCTAAAACATTCGTCCACAAGATAAACAAATTGTCACCTCAAGTCTGCCATAAACTATACTAACTTTGAAAAGGCAATGCCACAACTTTACCTCACATTTATGTATGGATTTTGCCAATTTATTCACCAAATTTCACACTTAGCCCCACAATCTAAGATCTAGAAAAAGAGTAGCACTTTTCTCAGCAGGAGAAGTTAGACAAAATCCGAAAAGTCAAAATTAAAATTCTACTAAGTAATGATATTTATTAAGAACCCGCCACCATTTTAAAAAACCCAATCACCAGAATTAGATAGGAATCTAACATTTTCAAACTCAGAAACAATGAATCTCTGCTGATTCTCTCAAAAAAGTTAGAGGCTTTTTAGGTTACCCACGTCGTAGAAGAAGGACCCAGAAGAGGATTCTCTTTCATGGGCTGAAATGCGAATCTCCCGAGGAACCTAGCTGAGCAATGAGGCGAGTTTTTAGGGCAATTGTTGATGAACATCGAAACGGCGAAGAGAGCGATGTTAGCCACCACGACGGCTGGAACCAGCCATGGGAACCAGAGCTTGAAAGGCCGAAATTCCGCGAAAGAAGTGCGTTGCCTCCGCCGGCGAGTCGCCGGAGAAGTTTGTACGGACACATTGTTTGTCGGCGGATTCACAACCTTGATCTCTAGACCCTCCCGCCGATCTCGAGCCATTTCCGAAAAGCCCAAATCTCTTCTTCTTCTTCTTCTTCTTCCTCCGAATCGGAAAAACAGACCCGAAAAGAAAGGATCGAGCTTTCACGACATTGTTTCAACAGAAGCGAAGGAATCAAGATGGGGAAGGCGAGAAGATGAATCAATCGTCTTTCCTCTTTTTGGGCATTCCTCGTGAAGAAGCTAATTAAATTAATTTTAAGGCAGAATATAGTAACGATTGATTTCATAATATATAGTTTTTTAGCTTTTTTTTTTTTATATCTTTGATTAAATCACATTTAGGAGGTACATAGAAAGATTCGAATAATTAAATTGCGCAACAGAGTTGCCTGGTTAATCACATGATCAATAATACTAATAATATATAGTAACTGTATTATATAGTAACGAGTTGAAAATAGAAAATATTCCTTTCCGTTTCTTGTAAATCGAAAAAATATGTTCCTTACCTTCGAATCCAGATGATAATTTGACTTAGCTTCTAAATTCGTCAAACACGTTAAAATAATTGTAATAATTTAGTTCCATACATATATGATTATAGACAAGAAGATCTTGAAACGATAGAGGTAATCTTATCAATTATTTCATTTTACTCGACTTTAGGTATTAATAATGGATCCAAAAGGAAAAGATTACATATAAATATTCGTTGCAACGTTAATTTACATTAAAAATTGATTATTTATATATCTGATGCAGACCCAACGAAGAGTCTATGAAGATGGTTACAAACCGGATGCACAGCAATAGGGACTAATCCCTGGATGAAAGTGACTGTAACTTACTACTTAATTACTACAGTAAAACCTCTATAAATTAATAATGTTGGGACTATGATATTTTATTAATTTATAGAGTTATTAATTTATAAAAAATATCTTTAAATAGCAGCAAAATAATTTTTTAACAATAAATTCATAATCACTTTTTTAAAAGCACTATAAAACACAATTCAACCAATGGTAAAACAATTTATCGAATAAAAATGGTTAAAAATACTAAAAATTAATTATTTTTTTAATTGAAAGTTAAAGACATAATATAATTTGAAACATATTTTTCCCCTAAAACATTATTTATTGTAAAATGGAAAGAATATATACAAATTATTAATTTATGATATTAATGGGACCATATATTTACATAAGAGTTTCAAAAAAGTTATTATCTTATTATCTTATCGAATTTTGCTAATTTTTACAATGCTCCGACTAGGGACCGGTAAAATTTATTAATTTATAGTGATTATTAATTTATCGAGTATTAATTTATAGAGGTTCTACTGTAGTTTTGTAAAACTGAAAACCGGAATAATCTTAATCGAAATTCCGGTCTACACCATTTACTATTCAATACTCTCTCTGTTTCGTAAAGAAGGGTTTTTTAGAAAAAAAAATTGTTTCAAATAGATAGTAGTTTTAAGTTTTCTATGCACTTTTTATGAGTTAATAATGATAAATTGCAAATTTCAATAAAAGTAATTGAATTTATTGAATTGCTATTGGTTTAAATTTATAGGAAATTGCTAATCACAAAAAATAATACATTTATTATCAAGTTTTAATGTGTTTTCTTAATATGTGTAAAAATCCTAAAAATACTTTCTTTAAGAAATAGAGGGAGTAATTTGTAAGTATTTTTTTAATAAATGTGTAAATTTTCTTACTATAAAATATTTCTTCTGTTTCATTTTAAATTATGTTTTACACATATAGTATTAAATAAACATAAATTTAATATATTTTTTTGTTTTTTTCAATTAACAATTATTAATTTTTATCTAATTTAAAAATAATTAAACCAATAATAATAATAAAAATACACGATACAAATGGTCCAAAAAGGTTTAATTTTGTATTAAAAATATAAAACATCACTTAAACCAAAGAGACTATTTAAAGAAACATCACACATGTACGAGAAAATCTTTGATTATTTACATGCTTCCAAATGTGTTAGTATTAATTACTAGTAATTAACGCTTAGTTTGTTGAAAACCTATACCTTTGAACGCTTCAACACCCTCACAATCTCCCATTTCTCACCCACAGCCTCCATTCGTTTTCTGAATCTGCCAGAGATCCATTTTGGCCCTAAATCTCTCATTCATCAGACTCAGAATCATCACATCCTTTCAAGATTCCTTGTGTCGCAAGCAAATAAATCTGGTTTTCGAGGTGAGATTTGGCCGATGCATGAGAAAACCACAAAGGAGAGGAGCGATGGCGATGGAGAAGTCGAGCTCAAAGTACAGAACACAGTTCTGGTACGTTGCGATGGCCTCTTTCCTCCTCTGGCTTTTCTTGCTCTACCTTTTCAATTCCTCCGCAACAACCGTTCATAACCACGAGAGATTGTTCCGACAAGAAAACGTCATCGATCTCGCTGTCAACGTCCAACAACACCACGAACCCGATCAATCTGTTGTCTCCGCTGTCGATAACAGCACTCTTCCTGTTTCCGGCGACGATTCGTCTCCTGAGGATCAGATTTCGGAAGACGCGAAGGTTGTGAACGATCTCGTTGAGGAACTAGAGAAGGAAAAGGTTGAGAACGAGAAGAAGAGAGGTGATCCGGTTGTGAGTGGCCGGTCCACGAGGGCGAGGAGAGGACATCGGGAACCGCGAAAGGCGAGATCTTCGGGTAGAGTTGAGGCGGATAAGAGAAGGGTTCGTCGTAATGATGATGATGAGAGCATAAATGTGGATAGTAGCGATGAGAATCCATTCGACAAAGAACCAAACGTTTCAGAGTCTAAAAACGTCTTGGAGTCAGAGAAAGAGCGATTTGATGATGATAGCAACGACTTCGAGAGCAAAGGTGGCAAAGAATTGCCTAATGATTGGTCCAATAACGACCTTGAAAGTGATAACACCTCGGAGATAGTATCGGAACAAAAGACTCAGAGAGGTTTCACATCGAATAACAATACTTCGGAGGTTAAAAGCATAGTAAGCTCGAAGAGAAACCAACCTAGGAGAGCTCGGAAAGTTATAGTACGGCCAAGAACGCGGCGAAACGATCCATGTGCAGGAAAATACGTGTATATGCACGATGTTCCAACTTTGTTCAACGAAGAGCATCTCAAGAATTGCTGGACATTGAGTAGGTGGACCGATATGTGCGAGTTGACATCGAATTTCGGTTTAGGCCCTCGTCTACCAAACATGGAGGGAGTTTCTGGTTGGTTTGCCACAAACCAGTTCACATTGGAAGTGATATTCCACAACAGGATGAAGCAGTACAAGTGCTTGACCAAAGACTCGTCTCTGGCTTCCGCTGTGTATGTTCCTTACTATCCTGGTTTAGACTTGATGCGGTTTCTTTGGGGACCGTTCCCTTTCATGAGAGATGCAGCGGCGCTTGATCTTATGAAGTGGCTGAGGGAGAGCCCTGAGTGGAAGAGAATGGACGGCCGGGATCATTTCATGGTGGCTGGTCGCACCACTTGGGACTTTATGCGTACACCGGAGAACGAATCCGATTGGGGCAACAGGTATGCTGCCAATCCTAATCTGTTGAATTAAAACCCCTAAGGTGATAACAAATGAGTAGTAGATTAGTAAAATAAGAATATTAAAACATGAAAAATATAAGAGTTTGAATAAATTAATCATTACTCGCTAAAATACTAGGTTTACAATATCGACAACGTTTCTTTTTTTACTAGTTACTAGTACTACTATATAGCACTTCAAAGTTGCGGAATGACAAAATTCTTTAATCTTGAGGATGAAAATCAGTGTGATGAAATGTCCAAACACAAAATGATCTAGTAAGAAATTTTTTGATTACCTCAAAACTACACATAGTAACACGGAAACTTTTATATATTTGTCATTAATCTTGAGAATTACTTAATAAAGAGCACTCATGGATGTTTTAGTTTTACTATTCGACAAGCTTACTCATGGTTGTCTCTCTCTCTTTTTCTATCTGGCCAGGTTAATGATCTTACCGGAAATAAGAAACATGACGATGTTACTAATCGAATCAAGCCCATGGAACTACCACGGATTCGCGGTTCCTTACCCGACCTACTTCCACCCTTCAAGCAACGCAGAGATCATCCAATGGCAGAACCGGATGAGAAGAATCAAACGTCGTTACCTATTCTCCTTTGTAGGCGCACCGCGTCCAAACCTCGGCGACAGCATAAGAAGCGAGATCATGGACCAATGCAAAGCTTCCAGAAGAAAATGCAAGCTTCTTGAATGCGTCTCGGGCTCTCAAAAATGCTACAAACCGGACCAGATCATGAAGTTCTTCTTGAGCTCGACGTTCTGTCTCCAACCTCCCGGTGACTCCTACACTCGACGCTCGACTTTCGACTCGATCCTAGCGGGCTGCATACCGGTTTTCTTCCATCCGGGATCGGCTTACGCGCAGTACATTTGGCATTTACCGAAAGACATCGGTAAATACTCTGTTTTTATACCGGAGAAGAACGTTAAAGAAGGCAAAGTGAGTATAGAGAAGGTTTTGAGTAGGATACCGAGGGCGAAAGTTGTCGCGATGAGAGAAGAAGTAATCAGGTTGATACCGAGGCTGATGTATTTTAATCCGTCGGGCAAGAGAGGAGACACGGGAAGGTTCGTAGATGCGTTTGATGTGGCTGTGGAAGGAGTGTTGCAGAGAGTGGAAGGGTTAAGGAAGAGGATCGAGGAAGGGAACGAGGAGATTTTCGATTTCCCGGAGCAGTTTTCTTGGAAATATAATGTGTTTGGGAATGTTGAGAGGCATGAGTGGGATTCTTACTTCGATAGGCCTTGATTGTGTTTGAGTATTAGATTGTGTTTGAAGTGTGTGTGTTTTTATTTTCTATAATTGTTGGGATATAAAACTATAAAAAGTGAATGTAGTCGTGATTGTGATGGTAGAAAAGAAGTGGCGAGGCAGAGCATGTTTAAAGAGGTTCATTGGTTGGGACAATAAACTGTTGTTTTTAAAATGTTAGACTCTAGCAATGATTTTTATTGTTGTGTAGGCTTGTAACTAATGATTTTATTGATGAAATTTTTAGCCTAATGAATGTGAGTCCAAAAAAAAAAAGGTATTAAACAAGAACAAAAAAAAAAAATTTGGATTGTGCTTTTAATAAAGAATATATTTAGGATTTAAAATTGTTGTCTAGGTTGAAATTCTATCGTCTTTGTTATTATCTTAGCATCAAAGCGTCTGTAGTCCAACGGTTAGGATAATTGCCTTCCAAGCAATAGACCCGGGTTCGACTCCCGGCAGACGCATTTCTTTTTTCCAACCGAGTTTTTTTCGCTTCTTCACGACACATTTGTCCTGCTTCAGTTTATTGACATATTTTCTCAATTATATTATATACTATCAGTGAAGGTTTTTGTACCAAAATTTGGAAAAAAGTCTGGTAAAGATTGCCATATTTTTAGAATAAACACATAACCTTGCATAACAATATTAGTTTTATTATTACACAAAAATTCAAAATAAAAAACAAAGGAAACCATAAGTTCCATTGAAAATCTACCAATGCTAGTTCCCATCTTCAGAAAACAAAAGCATCAAGAGCAACGTAAAGAAGACTGTGATCGGAGAAACCATGAAAGGGCGGCACATTCTGCTAAAACTTCTTCCGAGCAGGCTAAAGCAAACTTAAGCGCAAGACAGAGTCTGTCTCTCTATCAGAAGCTAGACAAGCTATACACCAGAATCCACGCAAGCTGAAACGTAATTCATCACAGACCGAAATCAACGTTTAAGATTGAAACATGAAGAATGAAGACAGAGAAAATGTAGAGTGAGAGAGAGGAAGAAAATTTACACACCAGGAATAAACTTAGAGAAGCAAATAGACCGTCTTGGAGCAAAGCTGCATGACCACCATAGTCTTCTTCATCGATCTTTAGAATCAATGCATAGTAACCGTATACTATGCCAGAAGAGATGGCCAGAAATCTGCCAAGTTTACAGTCAACAATGTAACTTGTTAAGAGAAATCAACTTAAACCGGGCTTAAGTAATATACAAAGGTTGCTATGTAGTGTGATTGTAAAAGAAAACTCAAATCCTATGAATGTCTCTGAAAACTCTTGTAAATAAACTTAAGCTCAAAGTCAAGACTTTTATCTAATCAATGCAAACAAAAACTAATATTGAACGGTTTTTTTATGGTAACCCATTACTCTGATTTTTTTCTTTTATAACAAACAAATCTCACCTAGATGTTACAGTACCATCAGCAAATAAGAATACTGAACAAGGCCTTCATAAAAATGTGGATCCTTTTCTTGAAAAACAGGTACACAAACTCGGAGCGACTCTCACAAACAGTATATAGAAGAGGACGATAGTAACTGTTGTAGCTTATTATTGAATGAAAACTGATGGCTTTTAACTTTTAAGAGTTTTCTGATAAAGCAATGTAGAACAAAGGCAAGGAAACTAAACGACACAATGCCCATATTGATTCGATTCCGTGCATCAAGCAAGCACAACGGATTTCTGAAATCTGAGTTAAGGCAAGAGAGGTTCCAATTCTTTGTGGCCATACTTGTAACATTGTCAAAAAGATAAGTGAAGAACTTACAGAAGTAGCCAAATGCCACCAACCAAAGGAATCGCACCCCACAACAATCCGCAGAGTAATCCAACCACTTGCCTGATCCAATGCAACACATCTCCCAATTGATCCTGTACCAACAACAACCACACACTTAAAGAATCCATTTCAGAAACTATCCAGGAAACAATCTCTGTAATAAGTCGCAATCAATCATAATCTTAAGCTAATATCCCCAATACGGAAACATATTCACTGTTTGTCCATAACAAGTTATTATAGACTTAGCTATACAGTTAAAGCTACAAAATCAGCATGATTATTCAAAGAAATCAACTTTAGATCCTAGAAATCTCTGAGGGAGACTATTTTCACCTTGTCCCAGGAAGCTTCTGAATCGAACAATTTGGCGAGTTTGAAAGAACCCAAGTGACTGTTTTGGTGGTGAATCTGTTCGTGGCTGTCTTGATGATTCAGCTTCGCAGATTTTCCTTCTTTCATGTTTCCGATTTGATTTGGAGGAAAATTTATCCGATCCGATGCAAAACCCAGTTCGCTAGATCGGATTCAGTTGTCAAAACCCTGATCCGATTCGACTGATGAGAGTAGGATCGAATCTCTAGGGTTCTTACTTCTTTACCAATTTCTGAGATTTTGTTTTGGTTGTTGCTTATGAGTTCTTCAGATCTACTACGACCACCGGAAAAAAAAGAATAGATTTTTTTGTCTTCTTTCTTTTTTAATTCCTTTTTTTTTCCCAGTGTGCATGTAGTTTCTGTGCCACGCACGTGACAATAATCGAGCTGGAAAACCAAATACAGAAATGTTTTCCCTTTATATTTTTGTCTCATATACCTATTTGGATTCGGTTCAGTTTTTTTTTGGATTTCAGATGATATTTTGATACTAGCAATGATATATTCGGATATTTTTCTATTTCGATTCAGTTCTATCCAGATTCGGGTCGGTTCATAGTACTCGATTATCCAAAATTTATTTGACATATCAAAAAAATTTAGATATTTAAAATATTTCGATTATTTAGTTAAATTTTACAAAACAATTATTTATTTTTAACAAATATAACTAAATTTTTTTGAATATTTTGGCGTAAACATAAATAATATATTTGATTTATAATTGTAATTTTGGATATTTTGATTATTTCAAGTTTAAACATAACTAATATTTTTTGGTATAAATTTGTATTTTTGATATTTCGGATAACTATTCGATTTTCGGTTCAGTTCAAGTTTGGATTCGATTCTTCATATATATAGAAGTGTAGCATTCATTCCAGTATATATGTTGGTTCTGATTCCGCTCAGTACTTTCTATTCGATTTCAGGCTTAGTTTCGTCCAAGTTTTAAAAATTTGAAAGTGTGAATTTGCTATGATATATATTAAAATCACATGCAAAAAATTCAAACTATTTTGAATAATCACATACAAAAAAAAATGAATCACAATATATATAAAAAAAGTTATCCGCCGATTTTTATAAATAAAAAAACAAACCATAGTCATGGTATTATTAATGTGAATCATATGAACAATGTGTAAAGAAAGACAACTCAAAGAACAAGAACACTATAATTAACAAAAATTCAAAACCAAATTGAACAAAAATAACATAAACAAAACAAACATTAAAGAAATACAGCAGAACAGTTCCTCTGCTATATATATGTAACAAGATAAAGATCCGATTCTTCTTGTCACAGCCTAGCGTGCAACAGGGGTCACTTGGCTTCCAAAATCTACAGTTAAATCTAACGAGTTCTTTGAATCATCATCTTGAATCTGTCCTCCAATCCTCAAATTCTCAGAGACCAAACACTCTTTAAGCACGTTAACAACTTTCGACATGTTTGGTCTATCAGATGAAGAATGACTCACGCATGACATTGCTAGTTCAAGAATCCTCCAGACTGTATTAGAATCATAATCTCCACCAAGGTTTGGGTCAACGATTTTCTCAATATCTCCTCTGCTTATAAGAATCTTTACCCATTCTGCTATATGAGCTTTTTCTCGGGTCAGCTCAATCACAGACCGGTTTGTGATGATTTCTATTAGCACAATACCGAAACTGTAGACATCACTCTTCTCGTTTAACCAATTTGTTAGGTAATATCTGCAAAATAAAACAGTTTATGGAACTTAATAAAAGGAACAAAAAAGAGATTTGAAGTTACATTTTAGCTGTCTATGTGTTAGAGATCTTACTCAGGATCAAGATATCCAGGTGTTCCTGCAACTACTGTTGCTACTTGAGTTTCAGCTCCGACGCAAAATGATCTTGAAAGTCCAAAATCCGCAAGCTTGGCCTCGAAGCGATCGTCTAATAGTATATTTGTACTTTTGACATCTCTATGAACCATTGGTGGCTCACATCCAACATGTAAATACTCTAAACCTATGAACACAAAATCATATCCATGTTGAGATATTATTGTAAACTTGGTAAGGAAAAAAAATGGATCAAACCTTGTGCAAGAATGTCTGAAAATGTTGTAGTTAACAATAATTAACCTTGTGCCGCCTCAACAGCTATTTTCAATCTACTAGCCCATTTCAAAGTAGGTCCAGAGGATTCTCCTGTAAATGAAAATGCTAAACCTTACAAGTTAAAATCAAAATCATTGGTTCAGAGACGATTAAAGACATGTCTTGTCCTAATGATTAATTACCTGATAAATGTTGTTTAAGGTCGCCATTAGCCATGTACTCATAGATAAGTGCCAAATGGCCTCCTTCATCACAGTAACCAACGAGGCTTACCAAGTTTATGTGATGAACTCTTAGAAGAAGTTCCACCTTTTTTACGTCCATTTCATATAAATTGAAACTCTCAATAAGACATAAAAGAAGTTTCTTTTTTTTTGGATCAAACAAGTGCAAAAACGTTAAAGTACCTCTGCCTTAAATTCCTTATAGCCTTGAACTGATGACTCGGAGAGAACTTTGACAGCTACTGGTTCGGTATCACTCAAAGAACCGTGGTAGACAACTCCGAAACCTCCTTCTCCAAGAACTCTTTTGAAGTTATCCGTAAGCTCCACGACTTCTGAATATGTGAACTTTTTCTTTTTGGCAAAGATTGATGACTTTCTTGGTAAATCTCGTGTAGCAGCTGTATATGCAAAGATCATAAGCAATGCCATTATCATATACTATGAAACTTAATAGTTTATTAAGCCTTTGTGTGCTTCTTGATCGATGAATCTGTTTATATATGTACCTTCTGATAAGGGCTTTTTCTTTCTCAAAACAAAAAACATTGCCAAAAAGGCGACAAGAGCCGCGACTGAAGCAACCGATGCAATAACTGGGACTAAGACTTTCTTGTTGTTATTGTTGCATGAGTCGGAGAGACAAAGATTTGGATTTCCTTGAACACTATATAACAAGAATATCACTGAATACACAAGATCACATCAGGAACAAGAAACTGTTAAAGGAGAAACTTACACCAATTTTAACCCTTTCTTTTCTTTGTCGCGAAGGGCTTGAGGTATTGGACCCGTTAAGCTATTCCACCCTAAGTTTCTGTCAAAACAGAGAAGAACATTATTATATATACATCATCCATATAACTAGTGAAAAATATATGATCACTTATGGTTTACCAAGAAATTTACTCACATGATCAACAATGATTCCAAAAATATATGATCACTTATGGTTGACCAAGAAATTTACTCACATGATCAACAATGATTCCATCTTGGCTAGAAACTCTGGCACTTCTCCACTCAGATTGTTATTCGACAAGTCCCTACCAGTCGAGTAAGATAAACAATTAAGAAGCAATCTAAAAGCTTGGAACAAAAATAAATTCAGTTTTTAGGATATTATGAACTCACAGTTCTTGTAGATGGGTTAGATTTTGTATGCTAGATGCTATGACCCCTCTTAGTCCACTTGATGACAAGTCTCTGATTATAACAACATAACACACATTTTAGAGATTTAAACATTGAAATAATTATTAGAATTATGACTAAATAATCTTACAAGGAAATGATTCTTGGTGGAATATTAGATGCATTTGTGTAGCTGCAGTTTATACCCTCCCATTTGAATAATCGTGGAACGCACGGATCTCCTTGCCAGTCGATTCTACTCAATTCATATGTATCTCGAACATTTTGTACCGCAGCGACTAACAGGAAAACCAAAATTAATATACAGAAACATATATAACAATATCGCAAGAATTTTATACTTGTGATGATTGATTTGACTAACCATCCTCTGGATTAGTTTCTGCATCTGGGAACTCAATAATCCTGTAAGCTTCCATAGCATTGATCATTGGTGGGAATGTTGAGCTCTGAGTCCTAACTAGCTCCACTGTACATTCAAGAAACCTACATTTGAAAGGCGATGGGTTGTATAGAGTCTCTAGTTGTAACGCTGGAGGACGATAAGCTCCGCTTGTAAAGTCTTCGTCGTCTCCTTTCCAAATAATGTCGAATTCTCTTGTATCGTTGCCTCCAAGTGTTTGTATCTCAGCAAAATGAAGGTATATGAGTGCTTGGTCCTCTTTGTTATCGACATACCAGTCCAAAGTTAACTTCTCAGTCACGTTTTTGTTAATGACTGCCTTCGAAATGACTTCTTGTGGTAGCTCATAAGGAGTAGAAGAGTTTACATTGAGACTTGTGTTTACAAAATTCAACCCAAACGAACTTATCGGCTTCCATTCACGATCATATACATCTGCAGGATACCTGGACATTAATAAAAAAAAAAAATTAAACCTTTGTCATCTTTTAAAAATCTTTCTTGTTAGTAAAGTAAGAAAAACAAAATTACCGAATAGAGGGACCAAGAAAATCGCTAGCGTAATAGCGTTTTAAGAGCTTCAAAGAACCATTTGTAGTGATGTAAGTGTCTTCCCTCAAAGGTCTTAGTTCCAAAGCTGAAATGATTGGTGTCGTCTTCCCTGTTTTAACAAGACAAATCTGCAAAGAGCTTGACCTTGGGATGTGTATGATCTCCTCTGTTTTAGAAAGTATAGAGCTTTTGAAATCGACCGTTGTCCATATGTTAGGACCTAGATAAAGGTCGAATTTTGGGCCAACGTTAAGACCATCGTAATTCCCATACATGAAGAGAGCTTTGATAAGATATTTTGTGGATGGAGTAACCCTCAAGTTATAGCAGTTTCGTATTCCGTATGGAAAATATCTTAGGACCGTGAATGGCTTATAGGCCTCTTCCCAAACCTTTTGGACTCTGCCACTTTGACCAGCTTGTGTAAAGTTTGCGTCGGATGTATATGTTAATCCGGTTAATGGTTCGGTATAAGGAGATACCGCATGGTGTAATCCGCAATCCAAGCTGATGAATTCTGGTAATTAAGAGATGACATAAAGTTCGATGTAAAATATAGAGAAGAAACAAAGAGAATGTAATTTTCTAGACTTCTTAATAGCAAATTGATTAAGAGAGTGTACCTTTTGGATCAGACTGAGCTTCAGTTAGATGTGTACCAGTGCCAAAAACCACAATGATCAGAGCTAGCAAAAGACCTTGAAGAATCTCCATTTTCTGAGGAGTTTTAAGACAAGAAGAAAACAGTTTTCGCCTGTCTGTTTAGTTCCTTGTTCATTTGTAAGTCAAGATTAAGGTTCATCGTTGACTTTTGACTTTTGATTATATAAGGTTGTTGACAGAACAGAAACAACCAGGATATTTGGTCACCATGACTTCGACGTGCTTACAACCTTTATTCCTCTATGGGTTATTTAATTAACTGCAATCTTATGTTTGATTTAGGTGGGGGAAAAAAACAACAGCATGAAATTGCAACATCAATGGACATAAGTAATGTATTTAGCCATAATTAAATAAGAGTACCTCCTTGTTGTTGAACATCTATTTATATAGATATTAAGTATATGTAGGTCAATATGAGAAAGCGTTACCTAATGCCAGAGGCTGACTGAATTAACACATTATTATGAATTATAGTTAAAAAAAGAGTGATCAATTTGAGAAACTATGATGTTAGAAGATGACCGAACAACATTGTCTCGATGCATGTCCATAGAGAAAAAGAAAATTTAAAGAAGAGGGGTAGAGAATATAGAAAGAGAGTCTTTGGTTCCTAAGCTGTCTCAGCAATAGACAGAAAACATAATTTTACGTGCAATGTAACTGTTGTATTTAGAAAACTTGGGTCCTAAGAAAATAACTTCTGGTCAAATTCAGGCCATTTACATTGTTTGGATCTGAAAAATGTTATCAAAGTTTGATACAAGCAATAATTAAACTCATGTGAGGTGTTCTGAATGCGATTCTTGGTTGAGATTACCGTGCATCAGGGGTCACTTCAGCCGTGAAGCTGGTGCTCAGTTCTAGAGAACTCTTTGAATCCATGTCTGATCTTCCTTCCTTTTTTGAGCTCTCATACATGAGACATTCTTTGAGTTCACTAACAACCTGAGACATATTTGGTCTCCCTGATGAAGAAGGGTTCACACATGACATGGCTAGCTCAAGAGCCTTCCAAACAGAGCTTAAGTCATAGTCGCCATTCATATTTGGATCCATAATGCTCTCGATATCTCCTTTGGTAAGCATTAGCCCCACCCATTCTCCTATGTGAGGCTTTTCACGATCTTGCTGAATCACAGGTCGATTTGTGATCATCTCCAACAACACAATCCCTAAACTGTATACATCACTCTTCTCGGTCAACCAATTTGTTCGATAATATCTGCAAAGCAAGACACATATTATCTACCATAAGCAATGAAGAATGAATAAAATTGCAGTTTGACTTAGTGTGAGAAATTCCTTACTCAGGATCAAGATATCCAGGAGTACCAGCAACATTTGTAGACACGTGAGTTTCAACTCCTATTGGAAAAGATCTAGAAAGTCCAAAATCAGCCAGTTTTGCTTGGAGGTGCTCGTCGAGAAGTATATTTGTTGTTTTAACATCTCTGTGAATCATTGGGGGTTCGCATCCAATGTGCAAGTACTCTAATCCTGTTGTGTCAAAATTCATTCACGTTTTTACTAAAACCACGAAATGCATTTATAATAAGAGGACTTTAACGCAGATGCTATAGGGTGAACAAACAATTCATCACTTTATGTTTGGAATAAAAATAAGAAGTCAAAAGAAAATACATGCATGAAGGTATATTGAATTTAGTGTATACCTTGAGCAGTCTCAGTTGCGATCCTAAGTCTACTTGTCCAATTCAGACTAGCGTCACCTGATTCTCCTGTTTTTTTTCCATGAAATCTATCTTAAATCCTTTTTTTTAATCTTTTAATGTTATTATCAACATAAGGAACACCAAATTGGTTGAAAACATATTTTACCTGAAAGGTGATATTTTAAATCCCCTTTGGCTGCATACTCATAGACGAGGGCAAGGTGGTCTTCTTCATTACAATATCCAACAAGACTTACCAGATTTGTGTGGTGAACTCTCAGAAGCAGCTCTACCTGATGAACCACGTGAAAGCATAAATTATGGTCCCTTTGGTTTGTAACGACAAGTCATATGCTTGTTAGAAACATCGAAAAAAATATAGATTTTAATTGGAAAGATATTACCTCTGCCCTAAATTGCTTATAGCCTTGAGTTGATGAATGTGAGAGCACTTTAACAGCTACTTGTTCTTTATCATTTAAAAGACCATGATACACAACTCCAAAGCCCCCTTCTCCGATAACTCTTTCAAAGTTATTTGTCACTGCTTCGACCTCCGAATATGTAAACTTTCTCTTCTTGATTAAAATTGTTGACTTAGTAATTCGTGATCTGTGACGAACTGTGTTGGGAAAGTCAGACCTAATAGCTAATATATATACCTAAGTATTAAAGTATGGATGGTATTGTTGGATCTCATGTAAATACCTTTCGACGTTCTTTTCTTTTTGTAAATAAAAAAGAGAAGCAGCACAGCTACAATAAAGACCACAGACGTAATCGATGCAACAACCGGTACAAAGAATTTTGTATTGTTATTGTTGCATTTATCAGCCAGACAGATATTTGAGTTTCCATGAATACTACAAACCGAAAGTCTTATGATTATATATTACTAAGAAAATTAAAAAAAAGCTATGAATATATATCAAAACCTTACTTGAGCTTCAGTCCATTGTTTTCTCTGTCGCGAAGGGGTAGAGGGATCAGACCTTTAAGTTTGTTCCAACTTAAGTTTCTATCGAGGCAGATAAAACAGTACATTAGTGACTAAGCAAGACGAGTTTTGTAAAAAATATGGAGCAAATTAATAATAGTTTAAGGAGCAACTTACATGGTCGACAATGACTTCATGTTGGCCAGAAACTCAGGCACTTCTCCAGTCAAACTGTTACTTGATAAGTCCCTAGTGTTATAGTTGTAAATGTCATTTGATTTGTTTTGATGGATAACAAATTTATACATTAATATCGAAGATATGAAAAACATATTTCTTGTTAGTAACAGAACAAAACAAGCCTATGTTACAGAAGACAGTGTGATTTACAAATGAATCTAATAAAAGTGTTGTATACGCCTAACAGCCACACCATTGTCGCTTTTCTTTCATTTTTTTTTAACAATATTTCATATTTCTGTCATTATTTTTCTGACAAAATGATGTTGAACACGGAGAGCATTGATAACTTATGACTAGGAAAAGCTTTTCAGTTGCATTGCTAACTTACAGTTTCTGTAGCTCGGTGAGATTTTGTAAGGCTGGCTCGATGATTCCTTTTAACCCGCGTCCTGATAAGTCTCTGTTTACACGATCATAACGAATTTCAAGTAGAAGATATTTACGTAGGACACTTATTTCAGCGTTAAATACATGTTAGAGAGAGTGATCTTACAGGGAAATGATTCTTGGAGGAGTAGACTTATTATTGGTATAGCTGAATTCGATATAAAGCCACTTATACTGTCGAGGTACACATGGATCTCCTTGCCATGTGACTATGTTTAATCGATAAGCGGCTTGAATATTCTTGATAGCAACGACTGCCATAAAGGTCGATCGAGGAAGCCAAACATAATAAGTTATGAAAGAATGGAGATTTTTATCAATATGTAAGAAAAAACACGTGAATTCGAACGTACCATCGTCGAGATATGTTTCTGAATATGGAAATGTCATAACTTGAAAAGCCTCATAAGCATTAAGAAGTGGTGGAAGAGTTGATCTCCGGGTCTTTACCAGCTCAAGTATACAATAATCATAGCATTCGTAATAAATGGTATCTATTTGTAACATCTTCGGACTATAAGACTGCATCTGCAAACTACTGTTTCCATTACTGGAAATGTCGACAATGTCGAATTCCCTGATCTCGTTGGCTTGCAGGGTTTGAATCTCCGCAAAGTGAAGGTAGAAAAGGATTCTGTCACTAGGGTTGTCACCACTTGATGAAAATGATTCCGGTTCACTGGAGTTTGCTTGCGTATAGGCCGACCTACTTACAACTTGTGGTATTTCAAATTGATTAGAAGAATTCACATTGAGAGTGGTGTTTATTGCTATCATTTCTGACCAAATATATGAAGACCATTTACGGTCATGGACATCATCAGGATACCTGGCACATTCATTGGATTAGCCATGTATTTTCAAACAAATCTTGACACAATTATGAGTGTTGATATTCAGTGTTAGACTTACCGTATAGTGCGATCATAATCGCTCAGGCTCCGCCTCTCTTTGACTCTCAAGGAACCATATTGAGTATTATAAGAATCATTTCTCAGAGGGCGTAGCTCTAAGCTTGATATAAAAGGTGTAGTTGGTCCTGTTTTGGCAAGGCAAATTTGCAAAGAGTTTGACTTTGACACGTGAATGATTTCCTCCTCGGCCATGTATGTGTAGGCCATCACTGTCCATATATTAGGCCCTATATACAAATCAAATCTGGGAATAACATTATAGCCATCATAGTTTCCATAAAAAAACTCAGCTCTGACCAAATAATTGGTGCCCTCCTTAACTTTCACATTATAGCAGTTCCGTGTTCCGTCCGGAAAATATCTCAAAAAACGATATGGCTTGTAATCAAAACTGTCTTTTACTTTACCACGTTTCCCACTTTGGATAAAATTGGCATCAGAGGAGAACATCAACCCGGTTGTTGATTCAGTATAAGGAGTGTCTTTAGCGGATAACCCGCAGTCCAAGCTAATGAATCCTGATAAGACACATGCACATATTTTATATAACAACTAAAATTATGCGGATACCTTCTTTATCTTGAGCATGAACAAGATGTACAATGACAAAAATGCTGAATACCAGCACCAATAAAAATTCCCGATGACCCTCCATTTTCAAGATGAACTTTTAACAAAAAAAAAAAAAAAAAAGGGAAGGTGCTTATGTATATGAACTAACTCAAGAGAAATTAAAAGAGTAATGGTCAGGTCGACCTCAAGATATGTAGCCGAAAAGAATTATATGAACGAATAAATAAAGTCTATAACTGAAAAATAAAATAAAATTAAAATGCCCAATTGGGATAAAATTCATATTTAGAGCTATATGATATATCCAACAGGTAGGGTTGTGGAAACTTCTCCCATATGTCCAAATCCAAAGCTGTGAGCACGTCTCTAGTGTATGTTCATTAATATATAAATTTCTCCTTAAATTTCTCCCTTCAAGGAAATCCCGTAAAGAATTGACTACTGTAAAATGGCCAAAATATCGGACTTTTCCAACGCTCCCAAAAATAATCAGATAAACCCTGTCCAGACAGACAGCACGACATAAAATTGTGAATTTGCCAATATATATTGTATGTAAACTAATGTAGGCCGTGCCGTCAAATACAAAGAGACAGTATGTGACATACATTAGTTTTACCTCGGATCTAGATATTATGAAATCCCAAGATATCCAGATCAGTTCTAACTTCTAACCGTACCATACAAGACCCTAATTACTCGTAAACAATATTGTATTCTTATATATACTATACAAACGATCTTGTATTTGTATTTTGTTAAATAACTGATTCACGCCATGATAATTAACAAAATAAGTATAACTTTTTACAGTGAACACTGACCACAATGACAACAAACTCTGACACAAGGGAATCTCGAGCAGCTATAAGCGCGCATCAGCGGATACCTCATACCTCTGCTGCAAAACCCATGCTCTGTTCAAAAGAACTCTTTGACTCCACCTCTGTGCTATCTCCTTTCTTCGAATTTTCATAAGCGAGACACTCTTTTAATTGATTAACAATGTGGGACATGTTTGGTCTTCCCGCTGAAGAAGGATTCACACATGACATCGCAAGTTCAAAAACCTTCCAGATAGAACGAGAGTCATAATCTCCGACAAGACTTGGATCCACTATATTTTCAATACCTCCCTTCGTAAGCATACAACCCATCCACTCAGCTATATGAGGGGTTTCACGGTTTTGATCAATCACAGGTTTGTTTCATTGTTTGTGACCATTTCCAACAATACAATCCCGAAGCTATAGACATCACTCTTCTCGGTCAACCAATTTGTTCGGTTATATCTGAAAAAAGAAGATGTGAAATGTTTAAAATGAAGAAGGAATAGTTTGTTAATTATATACATGATGTGAATGTAAAACTTACTCAGGATCAAGGTATCCCGGAGTGCCAACAACAGCTGTCGATGTATAAGTGTCACCTTCAGTTTGAAATGATCTCGAAAGCCCGAAATCGACAAGTTTTGCATGGAAATGCTCGTCGATAATTATGTTTGTCGTTTTGACATCTCTATGCACCATTGGCGGCCTACATCCACTATGTAAGTACTCTAGTCCTGTGCACACAAAAGTCATTCATAGCTAGATGGTCGATGAGAAATTCATTTAAGTGCTTGTAAGGGAAATGTAATAGCTTAGAGTAAAAATAAAACGAAGGCAAAAGAAAAGAGGATGAGGCATGCTAAACTTAGAACAAACCTTGTGCAATGTCTGCCGCAATGTTTAATCTATTTTCCCAGTTCAAAGTAGATCCACCGTATTCTCCTATATATACTCACCATGACATAATTGATATCATATTTTTTAAATCAACATATATATCATGTAACATCAAAAAATGGCTAGGGATCATAGTTACCCAAATGAAGCATTAATATTTACCTGACAAATGCTGTTATAGATCTCCACTGGCTGTATACTCATAGACTAGGGCGAGGTGATCTCCTTCAACACAATATCCTAGTAGAGTTACCAAATTTACATGGTGTACTCTCAAAAGTAGTTCGACCTGATCAATCATGTATTTTTGTCCTTATAATAATGTCAGGTTTTGTTTGGATATGTTGACTAGAGACATTGATACCTCAGCCCTAAATTGCTTATAGCTTTGAGTTGATGATTGGGAGAGGAGTTTTACAGCTACTTGTTCTTCGGTATCACTCAAGGAACCATGATAAACAATCCCTCCTTCTCTTATAACTCTGCCAAAGTTATTTGTCATGGCCTCGAGCTCGAGATATGTAAACCTTCTTTTCTTCGTTAAAATGAATGGCTTATGTCGTTGTTGGTTTGGAGCTGCATATAGATAACACCACAATTAAATTCCATGACGAGATATAATAGCTTTCGCTCATGTTAAAGTAAGTATATCCCTTAAGTACCTTTCCGCGTTTTTTTCTTTTTGAAAACAAAAATGAGAACCATTAGAGCTATAATAAGGATCAATCCAGTAATTGACGCAACGATTGGTACAACGATTTTCTTGTTCTTAAATTCGCATGAATCATCTTCACAAAGGTTTGAGTTTCCTTGAATCCTACAAAATCCCAGATGTCACTGAAAAATCTTGCAACATCAATCTAAAATAATAAAATGTGAAAATCTTAGTAATTGTAACCCTTTCTTTTTTCTATCATGTAGGGCTTTAGAGCCTCATTATTGGTCAGTTTTTGAAGAGTTCTTAAGTGGAAAAAAAAGAAAAAAAAGAAATAAAAATGAGGTGGCGAAACTTTTGTGTAGAATCGATTCTTCATAAAGATCCGCAAGAAACGGTTCTACAAGACACGTGGGAATACGTGATTGATGATAATTTTTTATTTTAAAAATCAATTTTCTTTTTCTCTCTCGGTTCGATCAAGCTTCTCTTCTTCTTCTTCGATTAAGCTTTTCTTTTTCTCTCTCGGTCTCGCTGCGATCAAGCTTCGCCGAGTGGTGACGGCGATGGAATCAGGATGGAAGGATAGTGGGAGATGGCGATGGCGAGGAATATCGGCAAGGAGGAAGTTGTAGAGAAGCTCAAGGACGACGGAGATTTGATCGTCTCCGCCTTGAAATCATACGCCGCCTCAAAATCATACACCGCCTCAAAGAAAACGTAACCCCTCTTTATTTGTCTCTCACGTCTTTGAATTGCTCCTTCTGATTAGGGTTTATGGTCTCTCGATTCCCAATATACTTTGCGGATTCAGGATTGAAGTTTGGGAAGGAATGTGATTTTGATTTGTCTCAGTTGCATGTAACCAGCTGCTATCGACCTAGAGAATCTTATTAGTCAATTTTGACTTGAGGAAACAATTGCTAATCAGAGGAATAGTTTGGTTATTGATGTTAGTCTTTGCATTGCTCCTTTTAATTTTTTATAGGAAAAGTTTCCATTCAAATTGGTCTTAGCCAAATCAGATCTTAGAGGAGAAAGTTTGCTTATTAATGTTAGGTCGTGGGCGATTGGAGAGTTAACACTTCAGTGTTCTGAGATGTGTGTGTTGGTAAACGATGAGCACCTAATGCTTAGAGTTTAAGGAGATACATTTCGCTGTTGCGCTATTGTTGGGAAAATTCACAATATCGACTAAATTTAGTATCTTTGATGTACGGAAACTCGATTGACCATTCCTAATTTCATAGTCAGGCAAAGGTCGAACCTTTTATAGCATAAACATTCCCTTGGCTTCGGTTCGATTCTTCTCATTGAGCTTTCTGTTGTTTAATTTCAGCTTTAAGCATTGCCCAACAAGCCTCTTCTTCCTGGGTTTTATATGCCAATCTATGTTAAGGTATGTTACTTCAACCTATTTCCGGATACAACAAGTACCTCTTTTTGCTATCCATTATATTATACTGCATTTTATGTTTGCTGTCTGAGCTTGCGTTTCTCTAACCCTGTATGAGTTTTTCTTTGTGTAGGATCCTGATAGTTAGCATATTTACATCATTTTAACATTCATTTAGTAAAGCATTTGCATTGTTTCATGTATATAACTTGTCCATATAGTCTAGTTTGCATCCATTTTAGAGTTAGTGAGTCTTAGCCTAGGTTATTGCATATTTGTTGCATTTTGGAGTGTTTTTGGATACATTGGAAGACTTTGCAGATTATGGAGGTTAAGCATTGTTTGGAGGATGGCATGGAACTAAAGTGTACCAAAAGAAGTTGGGTAAAATGGACTTGAAGCACAAAACCACTACATGAGTAAAAATCGAGCCGGATGAAGAGTTTCAACTCCGATTTAGCCTCGGCGGTCTTCATGAAAGTCATAGATATTTGAGTTAGCTTTCATTTGGTGGTAGTTTCAAGTCAAACAGTGAAGCCGTTCAAGAGATATGGCCATTTTACTACAGATCGATCGATTTCATGAAGAAAGCAGTATCGGTGTGATCACACCGATACACATATCGGTCTGATGTATCGGTGTGTTCACACCGATATTGAGCCCGCGAATTTGCTTACTTAAGACGAAAATACACTGTTGATCATGATAATCAAGTTGATTTTTTATTTTTAAACTTTTCCAGAAACTCTCTCTGTATTTGGTGATTTTATTTGCAAGACCTTTGGATCAAAAACTTCAATTCAAGAGTTCTTCTTCTCTAATCTCTTCTCTCTACTCTTTCTAATGCTATTATCAAGTTTTTACAAGTTTTAATCGGTTTGATCATGAGTTGTGAGTAGTTCTTTAGAATCTAAGGTTGGTTAGATCTAGGGTGTTTAGGGTGTTAATCTTGATGCCTAAGAGTTGATTCTTCCATATCTCTTCTTGCTTAATGTTCTTAATGTTCTTAATGCTAATTTCAACCTTGATCATGTTGATTTTGATTTCTAGGGAATTTTCTCATCCAAAAGATTTGTAAAATTCCTAGATCATTTAAGCAAGAGATTTACATACTTAGCTCACGAAAGTGGTTGTCTAAGGTGTTTATTAGCAGATTAGAACTGAATCTTTATGCTTGTTGCATCTTTAATCACAAATGAAAGTTTGTTCTTGATTAGAAATGTGATAAAAGGATTAAGTCCATGAAAATGGTTTAATCTATTCTTGAAGTTCTAAGCTTGGGGATTAGCATTTATATGAGTAGATTGACATCATTGATTACACTTTTAAGCACTTGAAAATCAATACCATACCCTTGGATTCATCTTTCCATAATTTACAAAAAGCTTTTAAAAACTCTGTTTTTGCTTTCACTTGTTTTTGTTTGTTTTAACTTATCTTGAAGATAGCTTATCTTTCACCTTGTTTAATGCTACTAGTCACATATCAAAACCTTCACTAGACTTGCTTAGATTAAGAAGTTTTATGAATTCCTTTTGTTACAACAAACCCATATGGATTGATCCTCAAATACTACAATGACATGTGTAGTAGGATTGAGTAATTGTTAGCAAAATCCTGTTATCAATTTGGCGCCGTTGCCATTTGGGTTCTGTTTTGTGCATTAGGATTTTAAATCCTCTTGAGACTAAGTATTATTTTTCGGTTCATAACTAATCTCTTTTGCATGCTCTGTTTTTCCTCTCTATAGGTGCATGAACTTGAGGTCTGGAGGACAAGAAGATCTTGTTGAACCAATAGACAACATTCATAGACTGAGTAGAAGAGCATTTGCAAGAAGAGAGCAAGAAAGAGCAGCCCATATAGCACGCTTGGGCATGGAAAATCTGGAGGAAGCAGGTGGTCAACCACCACCTCATTATCTTGAACAGCAACAAAGAGCTCAAGGAGCAAGAGTGCCACAGCACCCACCTAGACAACCACGTCATATTGGAGCTGGAGATGCGCCTAACACTCATGGCAATCGCCAAGGCATCATCCCTCCTCCAGTAGAGAACAACAATTTCGAAATCAAGAGTGGGTTGATCTCTATGGTGCAGAACAACAAGTTCCATGGACTACCAATGGAAGATCCTTTGGACCACTTGGATGGGTTTGATAGAATCTGCAGCATGACAAAGATCAATGGAATTTCAGAGGATGGTTTCAAGCTGAGATTGTTCCCATTTTCTCTTGGGGACAAAGCACACCTATGGGAGAAGACACTTCCACAAGGTTCCATCACTTCTTGGGATCAATGCAAGAAGTCTTTCTTGGCCAAATTTTTCTCCAACTCAAGAACTGCAAAGCTGAGAAATGACATCTCTAGCTTCACTCAAAGGAGCAATGAAAGTTTCTGTGAAGCATGGGAAAGGTTCAAGAGCTATACAATGCAATGCCCACACCATGGATTTTCTGAAGAGTCTCTACTAAGCACTCTCTACAGAGGTGTGCTTCCTAAATTTCGCATGCTTCTAGACACTGCAAGCAATGGAAATTTCCTGGGGAAGGAGGTAGAAGATGGTCTTCAGCTGGTGGAGAACCTAGCCCAAAGTGATGAGAATTATAGTGAAGACTATGATAGCTCATCAAGAGGTGGAGGAGATAATGAAGATCAAAGAAGAAGGGAAATGAAAGCTCTTAATGACAAGATGGATAAGTTGCTGCAAGCTTCTCAAAAATCAGTGCACTATGTGGGAGATTATGAACACAGCCATGGACCTCATCAAGAACCAAATGAGGATTTCAGAGAAGAGGTCAACTATGTTAGTGGCCAAGGATTTCAAAAAGGCTACAATAACTATAGGAACAGCAACAACAACAATCTCTCCTACAGAAGCAACAATGTGGAGAACCCACAAGATCAGGTTTACCAACACCAAGGACATAACCAAATTCCTCCACAAAAGCCTTTTGTGCCATACAACCAACAACAAGGGTTTGTTGCCAAGAACAACTATCAAGGGAACCAAGAAAACTTTCAAAAATACCAAGGAGGTCAAAGCAACTTTCAGCCAAAACCGCAACAACCCCTTGGTTTTGTGCAGCAAGGGCAACAACAAATTTTAGCACCTCAAGATATGGACATGAAGAATATGCTCAAGCAAATTCTACAAGTCCAAGCACAAGGATCAATGGACTTAAGCAAGAAGATGGCAGAAATACACAATAAGGTGGACTCAACATACAATGAGCTCAACTCAAAGATAGAAACACTCAATTCCAAGTATCACCACATGGAAAACAAGGGCATCGCATCAACATCAAGGCAGCAAGGTATTCTCCCAGTAAATTCGGAGACTAACCCAAAGGAGTTTTGCAATGCTATCTACTCTATTAATGAGGATGAGTATGACCTTGTTGTGAGAGAGTTTGAGGAACTACTAGAAGGTCCACATGATGCAGTGTCACCCTCCAACGAGATTGTATCAAAAATCAATGAGGACATTGAGGTTCAAGATGGGGAGGTGATCATTGAAAAAGACTACACGGTTGTTGCTAAAGATATGGGTAAAAGAGTGTTTGATGAGACCATGATTTCTACGAAAGCGAGAGTTGATGAGGATGTAAGAGAAGTGGCTAAGAAGATTGATATGGAGGCAACCTTGCCCCACAAAGGAGAAGCTTCTTACAGTGATCTTCCTATTTATAAGCCACCACTACCATATCCTGGGCGAATATTGACTAAGGCACAAAAGAAAGTGCTCTCAAGCTTTAGAGGAAGCATGGAGAAGGCTGGTGCACCTTTGCCCAATGTAGAGAACTTGTCTCAAGTCAAGGGACACATAAAGTTCATCAAAGATTTGCTGGCTAACAGAGAGAAGGTAGAAGAGCTAATGGAAAGCTTTGATCCACTAAGCACAATAAGAGATGAGTCTAAGACTATTCTAAAGCTTGGTAATCCCGGAAATTTTTTGATTTCTTGCTCTCTTGGAGATTTGAAGATTGATGAAGCTTTGTGTGATTCTGAATCAAGTGTCAATGTGATGACCTTTGAAATGTTTAAGAGGCTTGGGATTACAAACATGAAGAAATATCCACCACCTATCACCTTTGTTGATGCTTCTTCAAGGCAACCACTAGGCCTTGTTGAAGATTATCCATTGAAGGTTGGTGAGTGTCTAGTCCCAACTGACTTCATAGTCATGGACATGGTTCAAACAGCCAAGCTACCTCTTCTCTTAGGAACTCCCTTTCTTAAAACAGTTGGTGCAAGCCTTGATTTCACCAACAAGAGGGTAATTTTAAAGAGTGTGAATGATAAGGTCTTCTATCCTATAAAGCCTTCTACCTTGGGTTTTTGTGTCACAATCACATGTGCTACTATGAAAACTGATGAAGAACCACCATATACAAAGGGTCAGCTGATGGGATTCACTTCTGTGATGCTGAAAGAAGATGATACTTTTGACCAAAATGAGTATGATGGATTAGGCTTTGATGGTGAGTGCCTACTTGCTATGTTTGATGAAAACAAGATGCTGGAACCTATAGTTGAGACACCAAAGAGGGCAAGAACGAGGTCTAAAAAGAAGAAGAAGTTGTTACACACTGGCGCAAACACCATGTTCATCAAGAAAGGAGAAGGAACTTCAGTTCAACTCCAAGATCCTCCACAAGACAAAGGGTTTGAAAAGTCAAGCTTAGTGACGTTAAACAAGCGCATTTGGGAGGCAATCCCATGTTTATCATTGTATATATTCTTGTCTATATGTTCATAATGTGTTTTTGATCAACATGTTCGTGTCAAAAAGAAAAGACTTAAGTGCCAAAAAGTTTGAAGAAAAGATGTTGATGCATATCGGTGTAACGTATCGGTGTGACCACACCGATACGCATATCGGTATGCCATATCGGTGAGGCCACACCGGTATCCGTATCGGGCGAGCATATCGGTCTGACCCAACTGTTACGCGTATCGGTAGGACGTATCGGTATGGACAGACCGATATGAATAAAAAAAAAATGTGTTATTGCTCCGAAATCTTGTGCTCATTCAGATTCTTTAATCAATTTCGTCCTACATTCACTCAACAACAAGGTTCGTCCTCCTCCTCCTCCTCCATACCATTCTAGAGGTAACACTTAATCCTCCATTGTACATATCATTTAGCTTTGTGTTTCATTATTTTTGTCATATTGATTGAGTCTCTCTTGAACTTTTATTACACAAGGGACTGTGTAATTTAAGTTTGGGGGAGAGGTTGAGAGATTTGACTTTATGTTTTGTGTTTCTAATTTTCTCTTTTGCATATTTGAGTCTTCATGCATTCATCTAAGGCATAGAAAAACACAAAAAAAAATCGAAAATTTTGAAAATTTACCAAAAAAGAAGCATTCAGAAGTTGTATTTGCATTTTAGGATTGAGTCTAGTTGCATTTCATGTAAGCTTTCATTCATATTGCATAGGGAGCAGTGATAAGTTTTCCTTGTAAAATATTAATTTTTGAGATGAAACCATTGCCCACGTTTATAACTGTTTGATGCATTCAAATGAGTTTGAAGTTAAGATTGCACCACACTTGGAATTCATGTCTTGATTTTCATGATTTGGTTGAAGCTTGTTGTGAATTGAACTCATTCCTATTTATAAGAACCATTAATCTTGAATTGCAATTATCATGTTTATACATTGGTAAGTGACTCATGGATACCATATACATATTTGGGATGTCTTCTTCCTTTCTACCACTCTCTTTTTATCCCAAGTAGCTTACCACACCCCTAACCAAACCTTCTTTCAAGCCAAAAATCTCTAGTGTGTGTTATGAGGCCTAATTTTCGAATGAACTTACCAAAAAGTGTTGGGTTTAGCACGACAAGGAGAGTCTTCCATGTAGAACTAGCTCACACATCATTGGGCTAGGTATAAGCTAGGTTGGTTAGCTTAAGAAGGGGCTTGAGTTGTTGTCTAAAAAAGAAAAAAAAAATGGAAAAGAAGAAAAGATTTGGAGAAGGTATAAGGGGAAACAATTTTGGATTGGTTGGCAAAGAAAGTTTGAAAATAGCTCTAAGAATAAATGTTTGGTAAGCCTCTAAGTTGAAGAAAAGAAAAGAAGCCAAAATGGCAAGAGCATCTGAAGGATGATTAGATTGGCTTACCTAGAATGTAAAATGAGAGCTAAGTAGTGAGAGTAAAAAGTCAAAACCATTTGTTTAACAAAGATTGAAGAAAAGTTTCTCCTAAGAGTTTAAATGGAAGTGAATATGAGGAGATTGTGTGGGTCAAGAAGGTAAATGTCTTAATAAAAGGGTAGAATATGAGGGATTTTGTTGGGTTTAGAGATAAGGGTTAAAATTGCAATTGGTACTTGGGTAGATGGAAGTTTGTCCTTGTATGCACAAGTTGTTCTTTACCCTTAGCATTTTGCCAAAGTTCATTCTTTCTTGAGAGATCCCTTGCAATGAAAAACCCACATGAATGAGATCATTTTTATCTCATAACCATTTCCATTAGCCAAATGAGTTCACTTGCAGTGCATAATCATGATCCATGGTTACAAATTGAATGAATGTTAAAGGAATGAAGGATTTGAAGGCTTGTGTAGGCTAGACTTGAATTCAATTCATGTTTGTGATGAGTGTAGCTAAGATTTTTAAAGTAGAACAAACTCGATATGCATCCTAGAATTATTAACTTGGACAATGGCTTGATCTCTCTTGTTGGCATTTTTGGATTTGAGCTCCCACTTTCACACATCTCTCTTGGATTTGTCATATTTATTTGCTTGAGGGCAAGCAAAAGGCAGGTTTGGGGGAGTTGATAGTTAGCATATTTACATCATTTTAACATTCATTTAGTAAAGCATTTGCATTGTTTCATGTATATAACTTGTCCATATAGTCTAGTTTGCATCTATTTTAGAGTTATTGAGTCTTAGACTAGGTTATTGCATATTTGTTGCATTTTGGAGTGTTTTTAGGTACATTGGAGGACTTTTCAGATTATGGAGGTTAAGCATTGCTTGGAGGATGGCATGGAACTAAAGTGTACCAAAAGAAGTTGAGCAAAATGGACTTGAAGTACAAAACCACTACATGAGTAAAGATCGAGCCGGATGAAGAATTTCAACTCCGATTTAGCCTCGGCGATCTTCATGAAAGTCATAGATATTTGAGTTAGCTTTCGTTTGGTGGTAGTTTCAAGTCAAACAGTGAAGCCGTTCAAGAGATATGGTCATTTTACTACGTATCGGTATGATGTATCGGTGTGATCACACCGATACGCATATCTGTCTGACATATCGGTGGGTTCACACCGATACGCATATCGGTCTGTCATACCGGTGTAATCATACCGATATGGTACCCGAGATTTCCTTTCCTTAAGACGAAAATACACTGTTTATCATCATTAAGTAGTTGACTTTTATTTCTAAAACTTTTCCAGAAACTCTCTCTGTTTTGGGTGATTTTTCTGCAAGACCTTTGGATCAAAAACTTCAATTCAAGAGTTCTTCTTCTCTAATCTCTTTCCTTTACTCTTTCTAATGCTTATTATCAAGTTTTTACAAGTTTTTATTGGTTTGATCATGAGTTGTGAGTAGTTCTCTAGAATCCAAGGTTGGTTAGATCTAGGGTGTTTAGAGTGTTAATCTTGATGTCTATAAGTTAATTCTTCCATATCCCCTCTTGTTTGATGTTCTTAATGCTAAATTTCAACCTTGATCATGTTGAATTAGATTTTTAGGAAATTTTCTCATCCAAAAGATTAGTAAAATTTCTGGTTTATTTAAGCAAGAGATTTACATACTTAGCTCATGAAAGTGATTGTCTAAGGTGTTTATTAGCAGATTAGAACTGAATCTTTATGCTTGTTGCATCTTTAATCACAAATGAAAGTTTGTTCTTGATTAGAAATGTGATAAAAGGATTAAGTCCATGAAAATGGTTTAATCTATTCTTGAAGTTCTAAGCTTGGGGATTAGCATTTATATGAGTAGATTGACATCATTGATTACACTTTTAAGCACTTGAAAATCAATACCATACCCTTGGATTCATCTTTCCATAATTTACAAAAAGCTTTTAAAAACTCTGTTTTTGCTTTCACTTGTTTTTGTTTGTTTTAACTTATCTTGAAGATAGCTTATCTTTCACCTTGTTTAATGCTACTAGTCACATATCAAAACCTTCACTAGACTTGCTTAGATTAAGAAGTTTTATGAATTCCTTTTGTCACAACAACCCATATGGATTGATCCTCAAATACTACAATGACATGTGTAGTAGGATTGAGTAATTGTTAGCAAAATCCTGCTATCAGATCCTAAAGTACTCGCAGCTTTACAGAGCAGAAGACGACAAGCTCCATATGCAGGGGCTTTCCTTTTGAAGGATGACGCTTCAGCTGATTCATCTTCTACCTCTGAAATAGAGAATGTTCTAGAGAAGTTGAAAGGCAAAGAGTTGCTTAACCGGATTCACTAAGTTGGCACAGTTGCTCAGATACCCTCTTGCCTCGTGTAAGCATTGTGTTTTTCCTTGTTTATGTCTGAAAGACTATAACCATTGCCAAATTACCAGATTTCAAGTATCCAAGGTGAGCAAGTCATCCTTAATGGTGGCAGACGACTTCGTATAACAGAGATGGTATACTTTGTCTCAGTAGAGATTTTAAAGTTCAGTAGCTGTGTGTATACTTTCTCTCACTGAAAGTAAGAAATTTTTTTTTTTTTTAAAGAACCTCATACAATCTCTCTAATGCATGTCTTGAAAGTAAGAAAAAGTTAGTGAAACTCTTAACTTAATTTAATAATATGTTATATATTATAATATACTTAAGAACCCCAATATGGGTATCAATAATGATGCTCTTAGGAACCCGACCCTTGAGTTTGTTCCAACTTAAGTTTCTGTCGAGAAATAAAGTTACATGATAATCAGCACAATGTGGTGCAAAAATATGATTGCTTCCCAAGACAACTTACATGATTATCAATGATTTCATTGTTGCTAGGAATTCGGGAACGCCTCCCGACAAACTGTTATTTGACAAGTCCCTTTACCGTTTGTAAACATTTTAAGAGTCATTCGTTAATGCCTTCATATGCAAAATAACTTTAGTTTTACTGTCAACAGTTCATCAGATAAAAGTAATTAAAAAAAAAACAGTATAAGAAATCAATCGCATGGATGCAGCGCCGTGCCTAGTTTATAACTTGAGGCTAATTATAAAATATATGATGTTTTATTTTGTTTAAATATATATTGTTATTTATAAGTTTTAATTACTTAACATAACTATTTTTTTTTAATTTTACATAACTATTTTTTTAAACAAAATATAATTTTAAACATCATCAAACCTTTACTATATTTTTTTTTCCAAAAACAAAGTCTGCGTTTGCCTCTTTTAGCGCGGGGGTGGTTATTGGTAGAAGAATTTGTTAAAATTTTGATATTACACTGTTGTTATTGGTAAATGGATTCTGACATTTTTACTAAAATCCACTGTTATTGTTGGTGTGAATATTTTCAAATTCCATACAAAATCAATTGTTATTCAAAAAGTTTGGTTTTTAATGATTTTATCAATCTATTAGAATCTTTGTTATTAGAACACAAATTGTTAACAATTTAACTCATAAAACAAAACTTTTCAAAAAAGAAGTAAATAGGTTCAAAAAAAAAAAGTACATGCAAAATATTGCTCATTATTTTCTTGCAAAGCTAACTATGGGCCAAAAACCCAAAACCACTAAAACCTGGCTGGGCTTGTGTTATTTTCTTTCTTTTGCTTTAATTTTGAAAACCTTTGTAAAAAAAAAAAAAGTACGGCTCTGGGATGGGCATTTCGGTTTAAATTCGGGTTGGGTTCGGGTTCGGTTTGTTTTGGTTAGTTTGGATCTAAAAAAATTCTAACTGAACTCAACCAAAGTTAACTCGATTTGGTTTGTATTCGGTTCGGTTTGACTATAGTTCGGTTGACTTTGGTTTGGTTTGAGTCGGTTTGGGCTTGGTTCGGTTCGGTTTGGTTTTTTTTCCCCAACCCTACTCTGCATGCATGTAACTTTGTTAACATTCAAAAATAAAAAAGGGAACGCCATATTCACTATTACTGTTTTACCCATGTTGTTTGAGTAAGATCAATGCAGGTTTCTTAAAGAGTTTTTTAACATATAGTATTATAATAAAAATTATTATAATAATAAAAGGGTTCTTAAAACTTAAGAAACGTACTCAAAAATTTCTTATTTAAGAAACTTTGGAGTAGATTTCTTAAGTTTTAAGAACCTCTTTTATTATTATAATAATTTTTATTATAATACTATATATTAAGAAACCTTTAAGAAACTACCATTCAAATCCCGAGAGGGAGTACAATTAAAACTTTGTGTTATTAAAAAGTAGAATACTTATTTTCCATTCCTTCTTACTTTATTTACCTTTCATTACATTTATATTGCACAAAATCATGACAGTTAAGATCAATGGAACCTGGTACCCAAATTTACCCAAAGGATCGAGACACTCACAATCTTTGTAGTTCGCTCAAGTTTTGCAGGTCAAGCGCTATGATCCCCGTTAGCTCTTTTGATGGTAAGTCTCTGCATAAATGAGCATATCATATTCCGTGTTTAATGTTTTACTAGTAGTTTTCAGCAGTGAAACGTGACAGTGAGTGATCTTACAAAGAGATGATTCTTGGAGGAGATGATTCTTGGAGGAATAGACTTATTTGTATAGCTGCACTCTACACCTTTCCATTTAAATAGTTCGGGGACGCAAGGATCTCCTTGCCAGCTGATCATGTTTAATCCATAAGCGGCTTGGATGTTCTTCATAGTAGTGACTGGCATATAGGTCGAGAAGGCCAAATTTTTGTGAAACATTTCTATCTTTGGAAAATAAAAGTTGGCGGAAACGCGATTCCTCTCCCATTAAAGCAATAAACAACTTTAGAATTCATGGATTTCTAACTAAAAATCGATAAACAATGAATTGATTAGCCCATACAAAAATCCCAAAGGGGGTGTTATTTTATTCATAATAACACTCAACATTTTTTATTCCTCAACTCTGTGATAAATTGCATGGTTTGACCAAAATGTCTTCCCTAGTCACGAAGAATGATCATGATAAATTTATTAATATTGGACGTCTCCCTAACTATTTTAGTGTATTTTTCCAGCCTTAAATTTAGTTTAGTTTTAAGAAGTTTACAGTTTTAATTGGAATTCCGAGCCAACTTGAAGGGTTTTATTATGAGTATTTTGGTAAAGTAAGCAATTTTAAAAGTATTTGAGTATTTTAAATGATTTTCTCTTTTACATTGCTAATGAGCTATTAAAGGTTTATTTCCTTTTCTTAATTGGATATTTTTCGACCTCTTTTTACCCGCCTTAGGATCGACGTAATATAGATCGTTATAGAATTATGAATAAAACAAAAATAAATCTGACGTACCATCAGTTGGATATGTTTCTGAATATGGAAACTCCGCGACCTTGTAGGCCTCTAGAGCGTTAATTAATGGTGGAAGAGTCGATCTTCGAGTTCTTACCAGCTTCAAGGGGCACGAAGAACCCTTACATATCTTGGGTGATGTGTTGAATAATGTATCAACTTGCAACTTCTTTGGACTATACGCTGAATTGGTAATGTTGTCATCCCACATAATGTCAAATTCCCTAGTGTCGTTTGCTTGTAACTCTTGGATCTCGGCAAAGTGAAGGTAAATAAGAAATTTGTCGCTGGGGTTTTCAGCGTCCACAAAGAATAATAATGGTTCACTGGCATTTTTGGGTGTTGCAGCTGACATAGCTATAAGCTTCGGTACATCAAATGGATTAGATGAATTCACACTGAGGGTGGTGTTTATTTTCTTTGTATCATACCAGAATTTGGCAGCCCATTTACGATCGTAGACATCATCAGAATACCTGGGACAATTAATAAGTTACCGAAATTTGTTATCGAAATTTGTTGCGTTAACTCCGTCCAAGGCAAACTAAAAGCGCTAAATACTCGAATTGTTTGGCATATAAGAAAATTGCTCAGAGTTAACATACCGTAAATCGCGACTGATCTTATAGAACCACCGAGATACAAGTTGCAAGGAACCTGTTTCTGTGGAATAAGAATCATTTCTTAGTGGACGTAGTTCCAAGGTTGATATAAATGGTGTTGTTGTTCCTGTCTTGACAAGACATATCTGCAAGATGTTTGACCTTGCCATGTGAATGATTTCATTGTCAATTTGAAATCGGGCATACACCGATGTCCACAAATTAGGACCAACGTATATATCGAATCTGGGATATATACCAAGGCCATCATAATTTCCATATGCGAACCCTGCTCTAATTAGATAGTTGATGCCCTGCTTGACATTCAGGTTATAACAGTTCCGTATACCATCTGGAAAATATCTCAAAGCATTATACTGTTTGTAACTGTAAGCATAAACCCAGTCTTGACCGACTCTACCACCTTTTCCACTTTGGATGAAATCAGAGTCAGATGAGAAGTTTAATCCAGTTAAAGGTTCAGTATACGGAGACTCATTAGTGGGTAACCCGCAGTCCAAGCTGATGAATCCTAGAAAAGACATTAAAATAGATATGTGAATAAATTAAACATAGTTTGTCCTCTAGAGGACCTAATATTTTTCGGAAAACCTAATGTTTTCTTGTAGGATCTAGAACTAACATCTCAAACCTACAAGCCTAAGGAAGAAGGCTAACAATTTTCAAATGATAGTTTCTCAATGTTTATGTATGAAAATGAAAGATATAAAATAAATATAATTAATAGGAATGATCATCTATAGAATTCATATACCTAAATGATCTTGAGCTTGAACAAGATGTAAAACGGACAAAGTCACAATGAACAGTGCCGGTGCTAGTCGGTCATGACCGTCCATCTTCAATCTAACATATAAGGATTCTGAAACCAAAGAGTTTGTCAGCTTGGCCTTTGTAACCGTAAGCTGCAAGAAGAAAACTTAAGAAAGAAAATATATAGTTTTTTTTTTTTATTACCAAACAACGGCATTTCGAAAGCGTTGAATGTTATAAAAAAAAAAATTGTACAGCTGGTGGTGAAACATTATATATCCCATATAATAAAAACTGTTCAACGCGTAGATCAAAGTCTCGAGAGGTGTAATAATAATAAAATCCATGTTGTGTGAGTGACTTGCCTACATTAACATAAAATACCTTAAAAAAACATAAGACACGATATTAGAATATTGAGTTCTTGACTTCTTGTAAGTGAAGTTAACGTTTAAACTAAATTTTCTTAAAATAACGAGACCACAAAGATAACTTAATTAAGTACTCATGTGCTTAGATCCAATTTTATTGATTTCTTGCGAAATTAAAAAGCCTTCAAGATGATTTTTTTTTTTTTGGTCAAAGATGAATTTTGTTTAATTTATAATTTTTGATGAATTTGTGATTATAATATTAGAAATAGATTTATTTTTATAAAAGTTAAAATTTTAACGTAGCACAAAATTATAACAAGTTAGCCGCATACTCTAAAATAATATAATCTAAGACATGACCCTCAAAGTGCTATTGCAACAAATAAAATAACATTTCATCTGATATACCCCTGTATCTGGGGTATCTAAAATCAAAAACTGAAAAATTCCCTTAATTTTTAATATTTGTTTTAATTTATTTTAAAGGAAGAAAACATGTTAAAAACCAAAAACCCTAATAATTTTAGAAAATTACTTCTTATGCCACCGTTCCACCCATTTGATCCAAGTCCTTTGGATCTAACCCGAAATGTTTTGAGAAAACTCGAGCCGTTCGAGCCGTTCAGTCCTAACTCCTCTTTCATTCATCTCTTTTCGTAAAACTAGGGATAACTACGTAGAACTACGTTGAGGATACCAAATATTGAGGCATATCATCGAACATTTGGTGAGAAATTTTAAGCGATTCTCGCGCGCCTTCTTCCACTTTTTTGTCCGTGAATCTCTCATTCTTCTCTCTGTTCGTAAAATTATCAATCTTTTATCTTAAATTCTGCGATGGATATACTCTGAAGTTTAAAGTGTGTATATGGTATGTTTAGCTCACCAAGTGTTCGATGCTATGCCTCAATGAAAATTTCTCACCTTTAACAGAATTGATAGAGCTTATAAACACCATGAAATAAGATATGGGAGAAAATATGACAAAGGTAGTAGAGGCAAAGTTGATGAGTTGGCTGAAAGAGTTGCACCGTTGGAAGCTTATGTGAATTGAAAGAGCAATCAAGAGAGACATCAAAAGGGTGTTAACCGGACTGTCGGGACGAGTAGGCCAGCGACAAAGTCGACGAAACAGAAAGTATAAGGAGTGAAGACTATATCTTTTTCTTATGGTGGTTGTTTGGATTTGTACTATTGGTATTACTACGTAAAACTATGTTGTTGGTTTTGAATTTGAATTTGTACTACTGGTATTACTATGTAGAACTATATTGTTTGTTTTGTATTTGAATTCGTATTATTAGTATTACTATGTAAAACTATGTTGTTGGTTTTGCATTTGAATTCATATTACACTATGTAAAACTATGTTGTTAGTTTTACATTTAATTTCATACTACTTGTATTACTATGTAGAACTATGTTATTAGTTTTGCATTTGAATTCGTTCTCCACATGGACTTCTTATTGGAATGTCATAGTCACCATCGACTATGTATTAAAGCCCATCGATTAGCCTCTTGTTCCTCTTCTCGTCACTATAGGTCGGATCCATAATCAAGAGCTTGCGAGAAGAGAAAGAAATCGGGAATGAGAGAGAGAGGTGAGGAAACTCGGTACTGAAAGAAAGAGAGAAGAGAAGGAAGAAATCTGGAAATTTTTAGTATTGGGCGCCAAAAAAAAAATTGAGGATTTAGAGGATTGGCCGCCAGAAATTTGGGGATTTTGAGTATTGGGCGCCAAAATTTTAGTCACATGTGCATGGCAATTTTACACTTAGTTATACAGAATATAGTAGTTGTACGAAAGTTCCAAATAGTTATACTTTGGGTGTTTTCCATTTTAATTAGTATTACCTACCCTTAACATTTGTTTTCTTAGTTTTACAATTGATATAATTCGATTAGCATATAATTCTGAATGATTTATGTAATGATATGTTTGAAATCAAGATTTCTGTAACTTTGTCATCCTAAGTTGGTTATTATTTACAAAGTGATCTTAAAAGTATAAGTAGTATATTGTGTAGATTCTTCTTTAATAACCCAATATGATATAATTTCATAATTTCCTATTTAAGACACATTATGATAGTTATTTGTGACGTTTACAACGCCAATAAGTATGTTGAGTAATTTTGGTTTAGGTTTTGTAAATATCAATTTTTTTTTCCATTATTAACTTTAATCAGTAATACCAGTTTTACTAGATATACGTTATTTACTCAGTAATACCAATTTTACCAGATATACGTTTGCTCAGTAATGCTCAGTTATATCAATATTACACAATAGTCACATGAACAATATATAATCTTATCCGACTTGTTTATAACATAACCATAACAGTTAACAAATGTGGCTCTATCCACTAACTCTTGCAATGTCTTTCTATTTGGAAATTCTTGACGCACACTCACACCCAAACCGTCTTCCCATGCCTCTATAAACTGACTACATTCTACAACAGCTGCAGCATCATCATATTCATCACGCATATCCAATCTATCCATATTGTTATCCACACCTTCATCATGTAATGTATCATCATCATCCTCTATCGTCTCATATTGTTGTTTTGCTTGTTCTTTGTCTACGTACAAAGTAATGGCATTAGCTCCGATTTTTTTAATCAGTTGAATGCAACTAGAATTTAACCTTACTTTCATCTAAGCCAAACTTTTTTTATATCTTACCTTCTATCATCGACAAAGTTGTGTTTGTCCTCAACATTAAACTATACATACAACCTTGGTATTTAAAATGTATGCCGACGTTGTTGCTCACTGTATCCTACCAAAACAATACAAAAAACTCAATCAGTAATACTAGTACCTTCTCTGAATCTCAGTAATACCAGTTGCACCAAGTTTTACTCAATAAATCATGATTTTCAGTAATACGAGTTTTTCTAGTTATACTACATTTATCAGTAATACTAGTTTCACCCAGTTCTTCTATCGCAAGAACTCAAATTGGATCGATTCGGTTTCTAATCTACTTACAATTCAATACGATTCAACCACTGTAATCCATTTGTTACCGACTAAAGTCCTAATCGATCCAAAAACCATGGTAAAACACCCAATGTGCATACCAATCTAATGACCCAAATCAATTCCTCAATTTCTAATTCCAAATAATGCAACTCAAAGTGTAGAAGAACATACCTGGATTTTCAACCTCAATGCATCTAGAGGAAAACGGAAACGATTAGGCGAAGAAACGGCGGTGGCGGCGAAGGATCGACAGTGGTGGCGAACGAGCTGAGAACGAGATCAAGTTTCAATTTTATTTTTTTCTTTTTCGTCGAGCCTTCGAACTCGAGCCGGCGAGCAAGCCGGCTCTTCTATTTTATTTTCTTTTGCAATTCTATTTTTCTTTTTTAAAATTAATTAAATAACTAATTTTGTCTTTTCACAATTAGGAAGATATAAGAAATTAAAAAAGAATATAGGAGATTTGTTTTTGAGCAGATAGGACATGTCACCTCATGGCTCGATATACTCGCCTAGTCTAGCACAAAAAGAAATCCATTAAAATATAATTCTACAAGCTGGCAGGGTTGATTTTCTAGGTCATTGTGATATCGTCGAGTTATATTATTAATATTTTCGCATTTACTCATTCTTTCATTTTTGGCAGCGTTGAAATTTCGCCCAACACCCATACAAGGCCTCGAGTGTTATTATGTTCTTGATCTCTCAATAAACTAGAAACTGAGAGAAAATGAAGAGTCTTCTTTTGCTGGCCATGATTGAGATCTTCTCCTTTGTACACCTTGTTCAACCGCAGAACCGAGATGGTATTTGTCTTCATAGTAGATTTATACCAACAGAGATTGTGTGCATCTTATTATTTTCTCCAATGTTTGCTTTTGTGTTTTATCAGGATTCATAAGTTTGGCTTGTGGCATGCCCATTGATGAATCTCCTTATACTGATCCGGATAGTGGATTAGTATTCACATCGGATTCGGCCCTTATCCAGACGGGAAAGAGTGGTAGAGTCAACAAAACTTTCGAGAAAGTAGACATAAAACCATATTTGACTTTGAGATACTTTCCAGAAGGACGACGGAACTGTTATGTTCTAAATGTCACGAGCGACATAACTTATCTCATCGCAGCCAACTTCTTATATGGAAACTATGACGGTCTTAACGCTTACCCAATCTTCGATCTACATCTTGGTCCTAATATGTGGGGTACTGTAGATTCGAACGATAGGACCGCAAGGCTAGAAATCATCCACATTCCACGATCAAGTTCTTTGGAGATTTGTCTTGTTAAGACAGGAGATACAGTGCCATTTATATCAACCATAGAAATACGACCACTGCCAAATGATACTTATGGTCCTCGTCTTGGTTCGCTGGCCTCCTCCTTCCGGAGGTTTTTTAACGCTTCAACTGACTACTCTATAAGGTAACTCAACTTTGTCTTTAGTCTCTGTCTTGAAACATTCCATAAGAGCTGCTTCGAACTGATGGTACACAGATCTTTTACTTGTGTCTCTTTACCTTCTTCTAGGGTTTTTATTTTGCATATAATAGAAATTAATAAAGTTATACTTCGAAATAAAATACCCGAAAAATTATTAAAACTATAAATTGCACCACACATTGTTAATTGATTTATTTTCATGCGATGTGTTAGAATGTCACACATTGAAAGTGGAGATAATTCAACACTAATATATAAAGAATATAGACATCTTCATTCATTACCAATTGGTTTTCAATTGAAATCTCATAATCTCACATGGTATCAAAATTCAGTTTGTTTAACGGGTCTGAATAGGGATCAACGTTATAGTGAAATTTGGTTTGAGAGGGATAAAGAACCATCATCTCGTAGCGACATGTTAGAAATCCACATCGAAAATGTGATGGTACCAAAATAGTATATTAGTGTTAACCTATTTAAGAGCTTTTATTTTGTTATAAATAGTTCTCTAAATGTTTGTAACGATAATCTATATTTACATTGAATTAATAAGATTTTTTTAAATAATATTTTGCAAAAATAATATTCTTCAAAATTTATCCCCTATTTTGATTTATCAAAGATAAATCAAAACATTGTTCTTGAGCTTCCCAGAAACTTCACAAGAACAACCCTCAGATTTATGCTTCGCCTCCATAAAAGAATAGGGTAAATTTGGTAGATAATTATATGAAAAGAGTTAAATAGGTAAATGAATATGATTCTTAATAATGGCTAAACCTTCAGAACTAACGGCCTCACTACAAGAAAACAGGGTAATTTCCGACGGAAGTTCTGACGGATACTCTTCCGTCGGAAATTTTCGACGGAATTATGATTATATTGTGACAAAAGAAAAGACCGTCGGAAATCCGTCGAAAATTTCCGACGGAATCATATCCGTCGGAAATTCGTAAGAAATTTCCGACGGATTTTCGATGAAAAATATTCGTTGCGTATTTCCGACGGAATTAGGACCATATTGTGACAAAAGAACATACCGTCGGAAATCCGTCGGAAATTAATTTCATTAATTCTTTTATCTTTAATCTTTCATACCCTAAACCACATTTTAATAGATGCCGTCGGAAATCCGTCGGAAATTTCCGACGGATTTCCGACGGATATGTATATAAAAATAATTTTACACGTTTACAAAGCGTTTTATAAGTATTCGGACATATCCGTCGGAAATTTCCGACGGATTTCCGACGGCATCTATTAAAATGTGGTTTAGGGTATGAAATTTTAACTCTAATTTTGTTTAAATCATATAATAACTTTATCTAATGTATAACAATTGTGCAATCTTATCTAAATTTAATCTAATACACATTTATTGGTGTTTAGACAAAAATTTGAAATATGGTTAAGGAGTTAGTAGAAGTAGTATAAGTGTTAGTATATAGTAATAGAAAAGTTTTGTAAAATTATATGTTTGATTGTGAAAATATTAAAACAATTAGAAAATCGTATTGTTACAAGAATCAACTTATTTTGTGAATGTAACATGTTTAGTATTGGTTGATTAACAAAATTTGAAAGGTTGAAACCCTAAACCCCAAATATACCCTAAATCCGTCGGAAATCTGTCGGAATGTTTGATCCGTCGGAAAACCGTCGGAAATGTTACGATCCGTGTGATCGTCGACTAACCAATAGAAACGCATGCAACAAATAATGATATTTTTTAATCCGTCGGAAATCCGTCGGAAATTTCCGACGGATTTCCGACGGATTTCGTGTTTTTCGAGAAGGCGCGTACTTTGACCGCGTAAATGAAATTATTATTTAGAATCCGACGGATTTCCGACGGATTGCGTCCGTCGGAAATCTTTAATTATTAACCGAAAACCCTTTCCTTTTTTCCCATTTCTTCTTCTTCTCTTCTCTCTCTTCCGTGAATCTCCGCCGATTCTCTCCAAAAAATCGCCGGAATCTCGACCTCCACCAACCTAGAACCGCCGGAATCTTGTGTTCTTCAACTCCATAGCATGGATAACTCGTAAGTCTTCTTTTATCCTTTGATTTTGAAGGTTTTTTTTTAATTTTAAAGTTTTTCTTAGATTTTTCATTGTAGATAGTGTTAGGTGGTTAGAAATTATGATTGAAATGAGATTGTTATATGTTAGGTGATGTTTGAAGGTTAGAAATTAGAATTTTTAGTTGTGAATCGAATTTTAGAGGGTTAGGAATTAGGTTTTTTAGATTTGAGTTTTTAAATCAATTTTGTGTATCAAATAGAATTTTTTTTCTTGTTTAGATTAGGTTTCTTACAAATATGTTTTTTCTTAGATTTTGAAATAATGATAGTTTTTTTAAAAACTTTAATGATAATTTTTAAATTAAATTACAATTTTTAATTTTATAAATAGTGTGTTTGGTTAAATTGTTTACAACAATTTCTTTTTTGTTTCACATTTGTTTCATAAGTAGTGTGTTTTTTAATTTTATTTTAAAACAATTTCCATATATTATTTTTATTTTCATAAATTTTATTGTTAATTATATTTTTTATTTAAATAATTTTTTTATATAATTTTTTTTTATTTCCGAAATTAAAATCCGTCGAAAATCCGTCGGAAACAGTTCCGTCGGAAATCCGTCGGAAACAGTTCCGTCGGAAATCCGTCGGAAACAGTTCCGTCGGAAATCCGTCGGAAATTCGTCGAAAACAAATCCGTTGGAAACAGTTTCGTCGGAAATCCATCGGTCTATTTCCATCGGTAATTTGTGGGAAACTTCTTACGGATTACCGACGACTATTATCCGTCGGAAATTTTCGACGGATTTCCGACAACGACAATATTTTCGACGAACTGTAACCGACGAACCATTTTCGTCGGAAATCCGTCGGAAACAGCCATTTCCGACGGATTTCCGACGAAAACGGCCGTCGGATTTAAGCTTCTCTCTTGTAGTGCCTAGCCTACTGCCTACTCGCTAGGAAGACTACAAACATGTATGATGTTAGGTTTTCCCGTGTTCAAATTCCAGAGGGTACAACCTCTAGGATTCCCGTTCATAATCCAACCTTTTAGGATTTTAAAATTAACTAAAGAATTTAAAATTGTGACAACAGCTCATAACATTAAAATAAAAATAAATGTAATAAACGTTTAAACCTGTTTATAAGCTTACCAAAATGCATCATAAAAGTTTACTAAAATACATCACAGAAGTCATTAAGTACGTTACAAACTAAACATTATACGCATTAGTACTAGGGGTTGGACACGGAGCAGATATCCGGAATTTTGATGATATCATTTACATCCCTCACATCATCCGCCATATCGTTTTCTCTTTTCTACAATCAGCATTTGTGTATTTAGAATAACCTTGTATAATTTGCGCAACCTGTTTCTTCACATGTAAGTACGCTCACAATTCATCTTTTTTTTTTCAAGTATTATATATCCTACGTGGGTTTATAATAATTTTAGCTGCATAATTTACAAACGATATGAGTTTGACATTGTGCGAACTGACTTATAATTTTGCTTCGTTTGCCAAGTAATTCTTAATTTGAACCTTTAAAGACAACAAAACCTTGTAGCCAAAGACAACCCCTAATTGTTTATACGTTACACTTAGTATACAAGATTTTGCAGGTATCCTGATGAAATCTACGATCGTCCTTGGTTTCCCTCCAACCGCTCAAACTTACGTATTTTAAACACCACCCTCGATATTAGCAATCCCGGAAACTATTCAACACCAAAGCCTGCTTTCATGACAGCGGCAACGCCGATAAATGATAGTTCGCCATTAGTATTCGCGTGGAACTCCGTAACCCCAACAGCTACAGTTTATCTGTACCTTCACTTCGCCGAGATACAAGCTCTAGGAGCCAACGACACCAGGGAATTCGACATTTTCTTCAACGATAACTCCAATTATACAGCTTTCAGTCCTCCCAAGCTAGAGCAACGTACTATAACCTTCCCACCAGTACAATGCCCTAACGGGAACTGCATGTTACTGCTAGTAAGAACTAATAAATCAACTCTTCCACCTCTCATAAGCGCCCTGGAGGGTTACAGTACCATTGTGTTCCCACTTGCGGAAACAGACCCAAGAGATGGTATCTCACCCGAAGCTTCACTTCTTTATTTTCTACATAACTTTACATATTAACCCTATGACTCTTTCATATAATAATCCTTACGTCATCAAATTTCTATTTCAGTTACGGCAATCAAGAATATCAAAGATACTTATATGCTGAGTAAAATCAGTTGGCAAGGCGATCCGTGTGTCCCGCAAGACTTTTCATGGGAAAATGTAACATGCGAATACAAAGAAATGCCGAGTCCGCCAAGAGTCACGTCCTTGTAAGATTACTAAAAACATGTACAGTTTATTTCAAACTTTTGTATCTGAGTGGATAATCTGACGTTTTGAGTGATTTTATGATCCTATAATATAGGAACTTGTCATCCAATGGATTAATCGGGAGCATAGTGCCAAGTATACAAAATTTGACACAACTTAGACAACTGTGAGTATCTCCACTCTTGGCATATTGAATATAGAACCATTATTATGTCATAGAAACATTAGAAAAGTATTTTGAATTAATTCCTATAAACTCCAGGGACTTGTCTAATAACAAATTGACCGGAGAAGTGCCTACATATCTTGCCAAGATGAAATCATTGACTGTCCTGTAAGTTTTTCAGAAATATAAATGAAGATTTTCCGTATGTTTTTCATTGGATGTATATATAAGTTTTTCTATTTTGTTCCCGCAGTAACTTAAACGGTAACAATTTAAGTGGTTCAGTTCCTCAAGCCCTTCACGATAGAAAAAAGGAAGGACTTACGTTAAGGTAAGCTTTTACCAAGTAAACATTGTTTTGATGACTATTAATGCAACAATTTTTTTAAGCGACTGACATCTTCATTGCCCCTTTTTTTTTTGTGTGTAGCCTTGACGGAAATCCAGAGCTTCTTTGCAGAACTAGTTCATGCATTAAAAAGGAGAAAAAGAATGTCCTAATACCGATTGTTGCATCGGTAGCTTCTGTGATTGTTATCATAGTTATCTTGCTTCTCATTTTCGTGCTCCGGAAGAAGAAGGTGTCTTCGGGTCAGTTACAAGCATTTAACTTCTTCTTTTTTTTTAAAACTTAGAATCTAAGGATTTGTTGATTTACAATACTCTATATAACGCAGGTAAAAAACCTAGACAAACTGTGGCGATAGATGATCCCCCTAATCAATCGGAACCATCATTCCTAACGAAAAACAGAAAGTTTACTTATGCTGAGGTTATGGCGGTGACAAATAACTTTCAAAGGGTTCTTGGCAAAGGAGGATTTGGAGTCGTTTATCATGGTCTTTTAAATGGTACCGAACAAGTGGCTGTTAAGTTGCTTTCTCAAACATCAGCTCAAGGCTATAAGGAATTTAAGGCAGAGGTACTTGCCCCATAGTTATATGTATATATATAACATATGTCTTCTATTTTTGAAATAATTAACAAGCCGATAAATGGTTGGCGGTTATAGGTTGAACTTCTCCTGAGAGTTCACCATATAAATTTGGTAAACCTTGCTGGATATTGTGATGAAGGAGAGCACTTAGGTCTCATCTATGAGTACATGCCTAATGGAGACCTGAAACAACATTTGTCAGGTAAATAACCACTTAAAAATTACCATTATGTATGTAGCAATTTCAGTAACTATGAACTATAAAAAATAAAATAATAACTACTTTCTCCGTGTCTAATTATTAGATGTTTTAGGTTTTTCATACATAAGTAAACTTTCTGTTTTTCGTTAGGCCCTCTCAGCATAAGTAAACTTTCTGTTTGATTAAGTTAAAACAGAAAGTTTAACTTCCGTTGCCTCTCCGGCATCCGCCGCTTCTTGTCGGCGATGTCGTGAGAGGGCCTCCTCTGCTTTCTGTATTTTCTTTTCTTTTGTGGCCTAACTCTTCATCTTCGGTTCTAGTGGTCGTTCCTTTGCATCTTGATGTTTCAGTCTGTCTCCGGCGTTGCGAGAGTGTCTAAGCGGCGGTGCTTGGTGGTTTCGCTTCTGTTCATCTGGATCTGCGGAGGACAGGAGGCGGTGTTGCGAGGCGTCCTATCCATGCCGGCTGTGCTGCTCTTCTCGGTTTTGGAGCCTTTACTTGTTGAACGGCGGATCTGTTGATACTCCATGGCTCGGAGGCTAGGTGAGTCGTTTAGGAGAGCCGTTGGTCGTCTCCTCCTTCAGATCGCAGATCTGCTCGAGGACGGCTTGTCGGATCTGGAAGGAGATTCCCGGCGGTGGTCGTTTCTCTTCGGGTTACGAGGCGTGGTTTGGCTTCTTCCCACTCGTTCCGGTTGCAGGGTGGTCGTCTTCTCGACGGGTTATCTTAGTCTCAATTCTGTGTTGTTGTTCGGTCTAGCCCTCAACGGCGGTCTCTTTCGACGGCAAGGCGTGATGTGGGCTTTTCCTCCACTTGTTGCTCGCGTCGGCGACAAGGCGTGGTGTGGTCTTTTGCCCCACTTGTTGTCGACGTTTTGGATTGGATCGGATGTCTTTTCAACGGCAAGGCGTGATGTGGGCTTTTCCTCCACTTGCTGCTCTCGTCATCGGCAAGGCGTGGTGTGGTCTTTTGCCCCACTTGTTTTTTGACGTTTTGGATTGGCTCGGGTGTTGGCTTTCTTCGTTGGCTGTAGGCGGTGGCTAGGTGGATCCGGCGGTTACGTTTCAGTGTTGTTGTGGCGGAGTACCGAAGACTCCTCTTCCGACGTCGTTTCGTATTTTCCGGTTTCATCGGTTTCGCCCAATTTGTCTTAGGTTATTCTATTAGATCCTGGCCCATTTGGGTATTGTAGGTTGGGCCTTTTATTTCAATTCCTTAGTATTCCGTTATATTTTATTAATGAAAGCCCTTTAACAAAAAAAAAAAAAATCACACCTTTTTCAAAGAACTACTATTCCTGAGTTTTTGTCCTTCATCACCTACCAGGTTTCTCACCTTTTAGTCGAGTAAAAACGTTCAAGAAATTATATGTAGTTTTAATAAAGTCATTGTTTTTTATTAATTGGTACTTCAATTTTTTCAATCCTCCTTCCTATTAATTGAGAATCTCTTTTAATGAAAAAAACTTAGTTGTCAACTCTAGAATCAAAGTTAGTGTATTTTTTTGATGACATGTAAATGTGACATGTCAAATTTTCTAAAATAAACGAAATGTTTTGATTGGTTGAATTAAAATTCAATAAATTATAAAATTAAAACATGAATACACTAGATTATAACACTAAAATTAATAAATTTAAATTAACAGAAAATAATAATTACTATGATTTCAATTTGTTTGTACATATATTCATAATAAATTGTATAAACTATGAATACAAAATTTTACAACCAATATATATTATATTTTTAGATAAAAAATAATCGTATATTATCCAATATAAGAGTAAATACGCTATACCATTTTTATCTCTTATTCATTTTAAAATAAATTAAAGTTTATATCATACTCATATATAGTCTCATTGTAGATCGAAAATTTGAGATCATAAATAAAAGATAAGAAATAAAATGAAATGTAACTCGATGAAAAAATAAATTATAAAAGATAAAACAAATATGAATAAGAAGTAGGAGTAAAAATAAAAATAAATCTCTAAAGTTTTGTTTTTCTATAATATTCTCGTACTTTGTTTTACGGAGTCGTTTAAAAATCTTAAGAAACAAATTTTATAATAAACGCATGTGCGGCTCAAATTTTATAATAAACACATGCATACATGCCAACCATAATAAATTTATTTTCTTCATCAAACCAATTACTCAATATTATTCAAAGAGATGAGCAGAGAGCTACTGGAGAATTTTATAAAATATGATTTCACAAATTTTATAACAATATTTATTATAATTTTTATTGAAAAGGAAAATTACTAATAGATTATCCAATGTACTACATTTATTTTCATGATAAAGTCAATTATTATATTTTAATTTAAAAACAATTCTTGTACTTTTTGTTAATATTTAATATAAATTTAATTTGAAACCATATATCATAAAATGCTGAAAAATATAAATTTTTTATTAAATAAAAAACGATAGAAACGATTTTCGTGATTGTTCTTAAATACCAAAAACTACATCGTGTAAAAACATAATATTTGCGGAAAATATCAGAAAAACTAACCAACACCGAAATATTACAATTCAATTATTTTTAACTAATACTCCCTCCGTTTTTATTTAAGTGTCGTTCTAGATTTTTTTTTTGTTTATAAATAATTGTCATTTTCGGATTTCAATGAAGATTTATGATAAATTTTCCAATTTTAACCATATTTTTTAAACTTATTAATTGATCATATCAAACAAAATAGTGTATTAATTAAGGGGTAAAATAGAAAAGTTAGTTGTTTTCTTAATATGTGTGAAACATCCTAAAACGATAATTAAAGAAAACAGAGGGAATACTTACATGCAGTAATTAAACAATTCATATATATATTTCTAATCTCTATATGTCCTAAGAGCGGTGAGGTGGTTGGTATACACGAACGTGCGGGCCAACCATTTATCCGCTCTTATGATAAGTAAAAAATATAAAACCCATTTTGGTTTAAGTAGCAATAGGTGAAGGAAAAATATATATATTGACAAGATTATATTAGGTAAAGAGAAAATAAATCATAGTATAGATAATATTCATTATTTAATATAACTTTTACTTTTGCAATTATATGTTATTGTAAACCGTAGAAAAAAAAGTTTTAAAATAAATCAGTTTCAAAAAACACAAAACGATATGAAACATTTGTGTGATTGTTATTAAACACTAAAACTGTATATGTATTAAAATATAACGTTTACATAATATATAAGAAAAGTAATCAATACTTTAATATTACAACTATTTGTTTTTATAAAAAAAATTATACATACACATGCATGCAGGCCAACCATAAAAATTAAATAAATTATTATATGTTTTAGTATTTTTGAGTTTATTTAGTTATCATATTTACACTTTTTATTTAAGAAAGTATTTTAAAATCTTGGTTAATGGCTTTTCATATTCAATTTATATTGAAATCTAGAACATTTTTCATTTGATTTATCATTATTTTTATTATTATTAAATATTCATATAATGTTATTATTAATACATAATTAATTATGTACAAATAGATCAACTTCAATATACAATATAATTATATATTAAACATATAAAATATTTTATAGCTCGCACACGGTATCTGTGCGGGCCGATCACCTAGTAAATAATTAAAATGATAGAGGTAATAGGAACAACTTTTTTTTTTAATTTTTTGAACTTTTTCTACCTTCGAACAACTTGACACTGATGTTTGATTAGTACAGGGAAATGGGGTGGCTCCGTCATGAGCTGGAAAACTAGACTAATAACAACTTTGGATGCCGCACAAGGTTCATCCTAAACTATTCTGAACCACATTTTACATTTGCCTCAAATTATGAATTGGCACAGTAACATTGGATTATTAAAAAATTTAACATTTAGCATATTCAGTTATCCATATTTGCCTATAAATTATTAACATGAATAATATATTATGTAGGATTAGAGTATTTACACACAGGATGCAAACCCGCAATGGTTCACAGAGATGTCAAAAGTTCAAACATTCTATTGGACGAACATTTCCTAGCCAAGCTAGCTGATTTCGGACTTTCAAGATCATTTCCAACCGAGAATGAAACATATGTATCTACTGTTGTTGCCGGCACTCCTGGATATCTTGATCCCGAGTGAGTATTAGGAAAGTTCATATGTTACTCTAAAATTTGCCATCCCTTTTATAGTTAATTTCTGTAAATATGATTCTGCCCAATGCATGTCTTGTTTTGAAGGTATTATCAAACCAATTGGCTGACTGAAAAAAATGATGTCTATAGTTTTGGAATTGTACTACTGGAGATCATAACAAACCGTCGTATCATCGATCACGCCCGTGAAAAAACTCACATAGCAGAATGGGTTGGGCTTCTCCTTCAAAAAGGAGATATTGGAAATATAATTGATCCAAACCTCCACCAAGATTATGACAGCGATTCTATCTAGAAGGCTCTTGACTTAGCCATGACTTGTGTTAGTACTTCTTCTGCAAGAAGACCAAACATGTCTCGTGTGGTAAATGACCTAAAAGATTGTCTTAAATATGAGAATTCAAGGAGAAGAGGGAGTCTGGACATAGATGCAAAGAGTATTGATGAAGTGAGCATCAACTTTGGCACTGAGGTTATCCCGAAGGCACGCTAGTTCCCGAATGACAATATAGTCAATGTGGTGTTTTCATGAATCCACGAATTTGTATCACTGAAAAGGTGTTCAGAAAATCTGATCTTATTAAATTTTTCAAACATGAAATTATTGTAGATTGGACTTATATTGTTGAAGATTGGATAATTAAGCTTTTTTTAATTAAAACTGTGTTCAAATTTTAAATGATAGAAAAACAAATAATGTCGAGTTATTCTTGTAACGTCGTGTAATTTTGATTAAATAAGTATGTAAAGATTATTTAAATAATCTCTAGTAACACAAAACAATATTTGTAGAGTTCTTTGTTTTATAATTCTTTGTCTGAAATGTTCTAGTTTTGCATTTGGTATCAGAGCGGGTCACCTACATAGATCAGAGATTTGTTTACAGGTTGAGATCTTGTGTAGAACATGGAAGCAATGAAAGAACTTATGGCTATCCAGAAACCAATTATACTATATACAAGTATTATTTTTTTGTCGCTAGAAAGCTCCTATGAGACATCTGATTTGAGGACTTGATGATGACGATGCTTGGACGGCCGTTGCGGATGGATGGGAAGAGCCTATGATACTCACATAAGACAAACATAAGGTTCCCAAACCCGGCTGAAGCTGACAAAGCTGCATCAAAGTACAATTCTAAGGCTATAACTAACATATTGGCAGCTGTGGATCTGGATCAATTCAAGATAATTCAAAGGTGTAAATCGACAAAAGAACCGTGTGATACGTTGGTGAATCACTTTGAAGCTGATATAAGTATAGGAAGAACAAGAATAGACCATCTATTCTAGCCTCAAGGTTTGAGAATTTGAGAATGGCAAAGGATGAATCTGTTGCAAACTTCACCTCCAAGTGAAGCTTTTGTGATTGTTAAGAAATACAAGAATAAAAAGCTGGTCAAAAAATTACTCAGGTGTTTTTTTTTTGACATCTAAATTACTCAGGTGTTTATAACCTAAGTTTGCTGCGCATAAAGATGTATGTTATTAAGGTTGCCATGAATATTGATATTTTGTATAGAATTAAGATTCCAAACAGAAACACCATTTAAAAAAATATACAGTAAAACCTCTATAAATTAATAATGTTGGGACTTAAAAATTTTATTATCTTATAGAGTTAATAATTTATTTATAAATCAATAATTATTAATTTATCGATAAATTAATAATTTATTAATTTATAGAGACATTTTTGGTAACGTTCATCAAGAAACAATACAAAAATATTTTCAAAATTATAAAATTCATTTAGAAAATATCATATCAAAGAATTTAAAGATAAATCAACAATGTTTATAAACTTAAAACAATAATTTAATCATATTTTGCTATATTACCTTAGACCAACCCCAATGGTCATCTTTGGGGATCTAAACAAGGTGTCTTAAGAATAAAAATGATTAAACAAATAATTATGAGTGTCTTATTTATAAGACCAGTGTCTAATATAAGACACTTATTTTGAGTTAAGAACCGACATGTGGCAAGCTGTGAGTGGACGATGGAATTAAAAATCATTTTTTCAAGATTTTATATCAACTAATAATTATTATTTCAAGATTTTCTATGTCTTGGAAAAAAACATATGCTACATGTTTACTCTTTTTTCAAATCTATCATATAAAATTTTAACACAAGTTTTTACTTAAATTTACATGTATTATGTTTAAAAAGTTGTTAACATAAGTTTTTACTTAAATTTATAAAAAAAAAATTGATTTTTAAGACATCCATACAAAGTGTCTCTATTGTAAACTCAAAAACAACAAAATATTACAAAGTGTCTTATATCCAAAAAGTACACAAAATATTATTATTTAATCAATAAGACACCACACTATGGTGTTACCATTGGAATTGCTCTTAATTATATATGTCTATATATATGCTTAGATGTATAATTATTAATTTAACTTGTTATTGGGACCATATATTTACATAAGAGTTTCAAAAAAGTTATTATCTTATTATCTTATCAAATTTTGCTATTTTTTACATTGTCCCGACTCGGGACCATCAAAATTTATTAATTTATAGTGATTATTAATTTATAGAGTATACTGCTTTGACCCAAACAAAAATATAGATACTGTAAAATTCACCAATAAATTTTAACAATATTTTTCACAATAACATACATTAAATTACAACAATCCAACTTCAATATCACATTTTGTTAGTGAAAGCCTTAGTGATCTTTGGAAGGAAAACACTATAAATTACAAATTCAAAGATTCATGAAAAAGTAAACCAGCAAGGAAATATATATATATATATATATATATATATATATATATAGCGAGCTAACGTGCTTTTGGGATCACCTCGGTGTAAATGCCCATGCTGAATTCCATAGAACTTTTTGATTCCATGTCCCGACTCTCTGCTGGCCTCGAGTTTTCAGATATCAGACACTCTTTTAGATCATTAGCAACTCGAGACATGGTTGGTCTTCCTGCGGAGGAAGGACTCACACATGACATTGCTACTTCAATGGCCTTCCAGACAGAACCAATGTCATAATTTTGGTGTAGGTTTGGATCCATAATATTTTTAATATCTCCTTTTGTTATCATATAGCTGACCCATTCTACTAAGTGAGGCTTTTCACGGGATTGCTGAATTATGGGTTGGTTTGTAATGATCTCCAATAATACAATCCCGAAACTGTATATATCACTCTTTTCTGTCAACCAATTTGTTTGATAATACCTGGAAAAACATGACATATAAGATGAAGCATAAGAGATTGTTTGTGATGATCAAGTATCAAAAAGGGACAGGGATTTGGGTATTATAACATATGAAGTGAAATAATACTCACTCAGGATCAAGATATCCAGGAGTGCCAGCAACAACTGTTGACACATATGTTTCATTTCCGGTGGGAAAAGATCTTGAAAGCCCAAAATCGGCTAGTTTGGCTTGGAAGTTTTGGTCCAAAAGTATGTTTGTAGTTTTGATATCTCTATGAACGATTGGTGGTATGCATCCTGTGTGTAAGTACTCCAACCCTTCATAACAAATCGAAATTCAGTATTTTCTTGGCAAATGAACAATTGAATTAAGTGTTTGATACAGTGCACTACATTAGTAACTAAATAATTGTCTCAAAGTTAAAACAATGACATTGTGCATACCTAGCGCTGCACCAACAGTTATTCTTAGTCTATTTTCCCAGCTCAGAACAAATCCATCACGCTTCCCTGTATAATCGGACATAAATGCCAAATTGCTCAAAATACGATCATTATTTTAAAAAATAGTTAAGAAATCATATCAATTTTTTTTTTTTTCTGAAATTAATTATGTTCTTGTTACCGGACAAATGTTGCTTTAAGTCTCCATTTGGCATGTACTCGTAGATGAGGGCCAAGTGGTCTCCTTCATCACAATACCCAACAAGACTCACCAAATGTATATGGTGAACTCTCATAAGCAATTCCACCTAACCAACGATCCATCAGCTAATACTCTTGTAAGAGTTATATAAACATCACTTAAATCATCGAGCAAAATGGTACCTCAGCTTTGAAATGCTTGTAGCCTTGAGATGATGATTGGGAGAGCACTTTAACAGCTACTTGTTGAGTACGATTAACACAACCGTGATAAACGACTCCAAAGCCTCCTTCACCGAGAGCTCTTTCAAAGTTCAGTGTCATTTCTTGAACCTCAAGAAAAGTAAACCTAATCTTTTTCGACAGGAATGATGATTCTGACTGACTATTGTGCCCAACATCCGCTACGGGAATACTTGGTGGAGCAGGCAAATCTACACAGTAAAATGTTTGGTTTTTGCAGTATATGATTTTATGAAATTTCTCTAATGATTATATGGCTTGACACGTACCTGAAGACACCTTCTTCTTTCGGAAAACAAAAAAAAGAGCCACGACCACCACTACAACAAGCAGAGAGGCACCTGATGCAATAGCTGGAAGCAAGAAGTTCTTTTTTTCTCTTGGATTGCATAAACTNTGACAAATGTTGCTTTAAGTCTCCATTTGGCATGTACTCGTAGATGAGGGCCAAGTGGTCTCCTTCATCACAATACCCAACAAGACTCACCAAATGTATATGGTGAACTCTCATAAGCAATTCCACCTAACCGACCATCCATCAGCTAATTATACTCTTGTAAGAGTTATGTAAACATCACTTAAATCATCGAGCAAAAGGGTACCTCAGCTTTGAAATGCTTGTAGCCTTGAGATGATGATTGGGAGAGCACTTTAACAGCTACTTGTTGAGTACGATTAACACAACCGTGATAAACGACTCCAAAGCCTCCTTCACCGAGAGCTCTTTCAAAGTTCCGTGTCATTTCTTGAACCTCAAGAAAAGTAAACCTAATCTTTTTCGACAGGAATGATGATTCTGACCGACTAGTGTGCCCATCATCCGCTACGGGCATACTTGGTGGAGCAGGTAAATCTACACAGTTAAATGTTTGGTTTTTGAAATATATGATTTTATGAAATATCTCTAATGATTATATATGGCTTGACACGTACCTGAAGGCACCTTCTTCTTTCGGAAAACAAAAAAAAGAGCCACGACCACCACTACAACAAGCAGAGAGGCACCTGATGCAATAGCTGGAAGCAAGAAGTTCTTTTTTTCTCTTGGATTGCATAAACTAGATTTGCACAAACCTGGATTTCCTTCAAGCCTACAACGAACATGAGACTCATATGAGATATATTGAAGTTTTTAAGGAACCTAAAATCTTGCACTCTTTCCCCTATACGGAAAAGAGTAGTCAAAATAGGTCCTAAAATATGGTTATCTCTTATATTCGAGATTGTATTCCTGTGTACTCGCTACTAAGGGTGTATATAAATATATGAAAATATCTAAATGTACTTCTTTGTGACCTAAACTCTTCTCTATATATATCTCTGTATAAATATATGATCATCTCATTCTAATATATCAATACATATAATATTTTTATGGTATCAGATTAATCTACATTGTTGATCTATAATCGATCCGATCTAAAATTGGTTCCATAGACATCGACCCGGTCCAAAAATTGGTCCTATATATGTGTTATCTTCACATCCAAAGTATTTTTAGGCTTTGTAATTTGTGTACAGGAGCTACCATTTTTACCCCATTTCTATATAATAAACAAAAACGATATCGAGACTGGAAAAAAGAACCATACTTTAACACAAGTCCTTCCTTTTCTCTATCAAGAAGAGCCTGAGGAACTGAACCATTGAGATTGTTCCCACTTAAGTTTCTGTTGACACGAACATGCATGGCCATAATTATATATAAATACACACACACACACACACACAAATTCATGGTAAAAACTGTTCATTCTGATTTCTAGAAAGCTTACATCAAGGACAAAGATTTCATGCTGGCAAGAAAACTAGGCACTGGTCCAGTCAAATTGTTATTCGATAAGTCCCTGAAATTGCATGCATAAATACAAATGGTAGGCTTACATGTCGTGTCTAAACATATCATCATTCTTGGTTTGATTACTCAACAATAGAAATACTTACAGTTCTTGTAATTGTGTGAGATTCTGTAAAACTGGAGCTATGCTCCCAGTTAATCTACTTTCTGACAACTTTCTAATTATATAGGCACAAAAACACTTAAAAGAATATTTGCATACATTAGTTTAACATTAGAGAAATTATTTGTGTTTGGCCTTACAAGGAAATGATTCTTGGTGGTGTGGAGACATCGTAAGTGCATCTAAGATTTTCCCACGAAAAATCTTGAGGGAGACAAGGATCTCCTTGCCAAGTGATGTCACTCACTCGATAAGTAACTTTGATGTTCTTGATAGCGTCAACTGACACAAATCTTAGAGAATGTAAGAATCAATATGATATGGCAGAATATAAGTCTTCTTTCTTGTAAGAATTGAAAGTTAGGCGAGGTTAATTAGTATACCATCACTTAGGCTTGTTTCCAATTGTGGGAACTCGATAACTGTGTAAGCTTCGAGAGCATTGATCAGAGGTGGAAGAGTTGACTTTGGAGTTCTTACTAGCTCTAAACGGCAACGTCCTGAATCACATAGCATTGGTACTTCTGTGAATAATGTAAATACCTTAAACTTGGTAGGACTAAAGCCTGAATGGTTAAAGTTTCCTTTCAGGATAACGTCAAATTCCCTCGTCTCGTTGGCTTCAAGGGCTTGAATCTCCGCGAAATGCATGTACAAGTACACTTGAGCATTAGAGGGTTTGGGTACCCAAGTAATGATCAGCGGCTCACTGGCGTTTTTTGGCGTGGCAGCACTTCGGAGTGCAGTTTTTGGAATCTCATATGCATTTGAATTGTTTATATTGAGATCTGTGGTTATCTGCGTATATGAAGTAGTGCTAAAGAATGGAAACCAAATACGATCACGGACGTCATCAGCATACCTGCGCTGAACTGTATTAGCCAAAGGGAATTGAACAGATATATGAAAATTAAAATGACAATCATAATGTACTAATTAAAAAAATTATAGAAAAGTAATAATATTCCTTGTGTCGCAAGTTAAGGTTGGATCAAAATCACCTATATATTATTTGAGAAGCAATTTAAAAGAGTACTCTTATTTTTAAAAATATTTACAGTGGTGCCATTTGCTGATGTGTCACCACCACATTCATTTTCACCAACCTTTTAAAAAATACTTATTTTAATAAATTAATTACCTTATATGCTATTATCCATTTTTAATTTTTAATATAACTAAGAAAATTATAATTTATTTTCTGTTATGATTCATTTCCTAAACAAATTCATAACCAATAATTTTATACAAAATAATTAAACGAAATCAAAATTTACAAACAATTTATGATATACATAAAAATATAATTTTTAATTTTTAATTTAATAAAAAAATTATAATTTATTTTCTGTTATGATTCATATATATAGTGGTTAACATTAACATATTGCTAACACCATATAATGTAAACTAGTCTTTTCATTTAGTCTTTATGGGTTTTATGGGCTTCACATGTTTTATAATCTTGGTCCGCAAGATACACATCTTGCTACCCAATTTATCTCCAATAAATCTCGTACTTTAGTGAATTTTAGTTACCTTATATGTTATTATCCATTTTAGTAGAGCCCGATCCACACACTCTCGTTGTCCGGCCCAGAATTGGCCTTTGCCCCTCGACCCGAAATTGATGGTCATGGCGAGATTAATGGCTATAAGAGCCATTATCTCGAGGGGGGGAGGTATTGGGATTAGTAGAGGTTAATAGGTCATAAGGTCTTAATCTCTAGAGAGTGTGTGTAAGATTATCCCATATTGAAAGTTGAGAAGGACTTTGACTAATATATAAGTAACTTGGGCCAATCCACCCATTGTCAATTGGTTTTGAGTTGGAATCCCAGAAAACTTTACATGGTATCAGAACTTTCCATTCTTGTGGATCAAAATTAAAAACTTCCGCTTTAGATTTCATGACGATCCTCCTCATTGAAGAGGATGAGGGAGGTGATGAAGATGAAGATGACGTGAACTCTTTTTAATTTTCTAAAATTGGGGTCACGTTCTTTTGTTTTGAGCATGGGCATCGTTTTCTTTTTCCTTTCTTTCTTTTGGTTTTTTATAATTATATTAGTTAACATGGTTTTATTGCAAGAGATATCGAAAGATTATTTTTGATAATTGAGTTTTAAGTGTTTGGGGCTTTCACTATTATCTAATTTTCTGAGATTTATTCTAAGTTTGGAATTTCTCAGTATTTATAGGTTTTTTGGTTTTTTCTATTACGGAGGAGTTTGGTTATGGTTTTAGAGAATTCTAGTTAGAACGCTCGTGTTCTTTAGGTTATTCTTTTAATCCGATTTATGGACTGTCTGAAATAAGGATAATTATTTGTGGAGTTGCAGTTGCACCCACGGGATGTTATCTTCCCTCTTTTATCAATACCAAAGACGAGTTGAAGTTTCATCCCTGTCAAGATTGAAGTTTAATACGGAGAAGTAAGTTGACATGTTTTGTCCGTCCTTAACAAGTGTCCACGACAAAGGTGTTTCGTTTTGCGATTGTGGATATTGTGTTTTGCATCCTACCTTTGCCGTGCCGGGGAGTATTGGAGATAAATTGGGTAGCAAGATTTGTATCTTGCGGATCAAGATTATGAAACATGTGAAGTCCGTAAAACTCATAAAGACTAAATGGAAAGACTAGTTTACATTATATGGTGTTAGCAATATGTTAATGTTAACCACTATATATATGTATCTCTGGTAAAATCAACACAATCATTCAATAATATATTCATATTCTATATAATTCTACAAGATTCGAGAAAGAGTAAATTTCCAACTTTTCTCTTCTCCTAGCAAACTACCACACAAAATTCACTTTTACAAAGAATTTAAACTAGTTTGCCTAATATGTTGTAATAAATTTCCTTTGGGGTAAAGAATTTAAACTAGTTTGCATAATATGGATTCTTTCTGAAAATAAATATATATTAAGGCTGTGAGGACTTTAAGACATTTCACAGCCTTAACGGTGAAAAAAAACCAATCACACTTTTTTGACTTTAAAATATTTAAAAGCCTTAAAAGTCATTTTCAAAATTTTCTTCTTGTTTTTTCAATTTTTTCTACAGCCACTTTTTCCACTTTTCTCTCTCTTCCCCTTTCATATTTCATGCTTTTGTGTTATATATTCAATAAAAATATTTTTATATATTCAATAACACAAATAAATAATTGTTTCTTCTTTTTCTTCTAAAACAATCAAAACCTTTCTCTCATATTATATAAATTTTATAACAAACAAATTTTAACTTATTAATTATTAATATTTTTTTCTCTTTCTTTTAAGATCCATTTTATTCTATTAATTGATTAAATTTTAAATTTATTTGTTTTCCATGTAAAAAAATTCAATAAAAATAAAAAAAAATATTTGTTTTGAATATTTATATTTACAACAAAATAAAAATATATAATTTCTATTTTAGATAAGAAATGTTTTTTGAAAAATTATAATATTTAAAAGTAACAGTCACAGTTTCTAAAGTTTTTGTTACCAATCATACTTTTATAAATAAATAAAGTAACAGTCACAATTTTTACAACCAAATTCTTTACAGCCAAAAGCCTACAGTAACAGCCTACAGTCACAGTCCTTACCAATTGGCCCCATAATCGTTTTCTGCCTTATCTATTCTTGAAACCAAACTTGTTGGTAGCAAAGCAAAAAAAAAAAAAAAACGCTTTTGTTATGCTACCTGATGAGATATCTAAGTAACACCGAGTGATCATTTACAAGCTATTAAGACACACAAATCACATTGAATGCGTCAAATGGAGTTGACATACCTTATAAATCCCGCGGAATTGTTAAGATACACCCGGAAAGACAACTTCAGTGAACCAGATTTTGTAACATAAGTATTATCTCTCAGTGGCCGTATTTCTATGGCTGAAACTAGTGGCAATGTTGTTCCTGTCTTAACAAGACATATATCCAAAGAGTTTGACCTAGCTTTGTGTATGATCTCCTCTTTTGTACCATTTTTTCTTCCTTCCAAATCTATACTTATCCACTTATTGGGACCAATATAAATATCGAAGCTTGGATCAAGATTAAGACCATCATAATTCCCGTATACGGAGCTAACTGTGATGAGATAGTTTGTGCCACTCTTGACATCTAGACTATAACAGTTGCGCTTTCCTTCAGGAAAGTATCTCAGAGTCAAATATTGTTTTGATAATACAGTGTTGAGATTTTTATCGACTCTACTACTTTTCCCTGTTTGGATGAATGTGGAATCCGATGTGAATGTCAATCCATTAAACGAATCATCGTAAGGAGATTCATCATCGGGTAATCCACAATCCAAACTGATGAATCCTGTTCCAAAAAAAAAAAATTGGGGGAAATTATTACATATATAAGATATCTAAAGTCACCGGAAGATCCTTATTGACGTATATGATTACCTTCTTGTGTCTGGGCTCCAACTACAACGGAGAAGGTTCCAATCATGGCCAACAAAATATGACACTTCATGTTGTCTCTCACTTTCATGTGTCTGTGGAAATCAAGAACAAAAGACAAACTTGGTTAGTGAAAACTGCAAAAGATATGAAAATGAGAAATACATCATGTATACGATTGGACACGGAACAATAAAGATTATAAAAAAAAGTCAAATCCGGCAAGAAAATTAAATAATGCATAGTTGTGTAAAACTCATGGACACATTCCACGATTAGATCGTTGAACCAATCTATCTGATGTTGAATCTAGTAGTATATATTGACACTCGTCATGTGTTTTAATCTCAAGTTGATATATATTATTTTCGGACTCTGCTTAAAATGCTTGAGCAAAAAAGAATATTCGGTAAATCTTCACTTAGTCGTCAGCCACTAATTAGCGAATGCAGAAAACACTCGAGAGTTGATAAACATGAATATGTTGGGTGACTAGGTTCCTTTCATGGTTAACTCTTTGGTTTGGACCCGGTCCTAAAAACGGATATAATACACATGAAAAATATTACCTATTTGCAGACTTATAAATCAAACATCATTCTCATTAATTTTTACTATTTCTGAAATAAAGTATACTAAATTGGCATTAATAATCATAAAACAGTTTATAAATTCACAGAATAACCATTATTCTCTAAGAAAACCACAACAGCTCACGGTCACATTTTATCGTTTCAACAAAACTGATTCAACCAAGTAAAATTTGCATATATTATGAATTAAAAAATTTTAAACAGACAAAATTTTAGAAAAATGGATAATTAGTTTTAAATAAAAAAAAGTCTTGTCTCATTCCCTTCTATATTTTTCTATATATATAGACACATACACTTAATTTAGATTTGGAGTTTTTGCAATTATACATCTTGTTCCCAACAATCTAACGAGATACTAGATTCAGTCATGATGTGAAACGAGAAACAAGATACATAAAGAAGAAACTCTAAAAGGAACTCTAAGAACATTTTTATTGAAAGTCCCTCATCCAAAATCTCTCAAAGTGCAAACACAAAATATATTAATATTTAATTAGTAAGTATTCCAAATACTTGAGAGATGCACACCAAAATCTCTCAAATGAAATTTTTTGGTGTTATATCCACTAATTAAATATTAATATATTATTTTGTGTTCCCATTTTAAAAAAATTTGGGTTAGATAGTTCCAATAGAGATGTTCTATTAAAAACAGAGAACTCGAAGTCAGAGGATGAAACACAAAGAGCTCCGTTTTTCATTGTCTTAAATTTATATTTGTGCACAGTGCAAAACAACACCTAATTAACTTTTTTGTAATAGTAAAAATGCAATCTACCGGCTGCGTTCTACAAATAATATAAAGTGTATTCACTATATATATTTTTAAACTCTACAAAATATTTACATCAAAGTGCAGCAAATTCATTTCAATATCACATTAAAGATGGTAATCAATTGGTCGTAAACCCTTGAGATGCATAATTGAAAATTCATCAATGTCCAACAAGAACGTATACATTTTGACAAACTAGCGTGCTTTAGGGATCATATTGATATCCATGCTGTATTCAATAGAACTCATTGAGTTCATTTCTCGACTCTCTCCTGTCCTTGAATTTTCAGATATCATACAGTCTTTTAGATCACTAACAACTTGGGACATGCTTGGCCTTCTTGCAGAAGAAAGATGCACACATGACATTGCTAGTTCAATAGCCTTCCAGACAGAACCAGTGTCGTAATCTCGGTGAAGATTTGGATCTATAATATTTCCAATATCTCCCATTCTTACAATACACCCGACCCATTCTACTATGTGAGGCTTTTCACGGGATTGGTCTATTATAGGACGGTTTGTGATGATCTCCAACAGTACAATTCCAAAACTATATATATCACTTTTCTCTGTCAACCAATTTGTTTGATAATACCTGCAAAACAAGACATGAAAGGTTTATGGTTATTAACTATCAAAAGGGACGATGTTTTTATAGATTAACATATATTATGGAGTAAATACTTACTCAGGATCAAGATAACCAGGAGTTCCCGCAACAACAGTTGAGACATATGTTTCATTTCCGATGGGAAAAGATCTCGAAAGCTCGAAATCGGCTAGTTTGGCCTGGAAACGTTCATCCACAAGTATGTTTGTACTTTTTATGTCTCTGTGAACTATTGGTGGTTTGCATCCAGTGTGTAAGTACTCCAATCCTACCCAAAAAAAATATAAAGTAATGTTTTGGCAGATGAATTATTGAATGAAGTGTTTCATCATAGTGCGTCTTAGGATTAATTTTGCTGTTCAAAGTGACTCAGAAATCAGAATCTTACTGAGCCCAAGGAATGCCATCAGAAATCAGAATCTTACTGAGCCCAAGGTTTTAAGGCTTATATGAAAGGTTATTAAGGTTTGTATTCATTTTTTTCAAGTTTAATAAAGAACCCATATAAAAATGGTATTTTCCATGTTTCAAAAAAAAAAAAAAGTTATTTTCCACAATCTGAGTCTCCTTTTTTTTTGCTAAGTTTATCGCGAATATTTGAATATTAGCTATGAGTGAATTCACTCTAATTCAAACAAACTCGATTGCATCATATGGTAATATAAGTTTCGTAGCTGCTTCAATGGAGGCAAAGCAAAACTAATACAATTCTTAACTTAATAATTGTCTTAAATTTTAAAGAATAAATTAGTGTGTACCTAGTGCTGCATCCACAGCTATTCTTAGTCTACTTTCCCAGCTCAGGACGAATCTGCCATGCTTTCCTGTATAAATCAGAAATATTTCAGATCGCTAATCTTTGTCTCAAATTGAACGTTAGATATCACAGTTTGATTTTCACAAAAATCAGTAACTATGTTCTATAATTAATACCTGACAAATGTTGCTTCAAGTCTCCATTTGGCATGTACTCATAAATAAGGGCCAAGTGGTCTCCTTCGTCACAATAGCCAACAAGGCTCACCAAATTTATATGGTGAACTCTCATAAGCAGTTCCACCTAACCAACCAACCATCAGCTAGTACTTATAAGTACATTTATACATATTAATTGGATTTCCGTAGAAGATCATTTTGTACCTCTGCCTTGAAATGTTAATAGCCTTGAGATGATGATTGAGAGAGCAATTTAACAGCTACTTGTTGGGAACCATTAACACAACCATGATAAACAATTCCAAACCCTCCTTCACCAAGAATTCTCTGAAAGTTATTTGTCATTTCTTGAACCTCGAAATAAGTAAACCTTATATTTTTAGATAGAAATGATGTTTCTGATTGTTTAGTGTGTCCAACATCTTCTACGGGCACATCTGGTGGAGCATCTAGATTTACACAAGAAATATGTTTGAATTTGAAAATCTATGCATTGATTATATAAAATTTCTGTAATGGTTATAAGTGTCGAGACTCACTTGAAGGCACCTTCTTTTTCCGGAAAACAAAAACGAGAGCTACAACCACCAGAACAACAAGCACGAACGCAACTGAGGCAATAACCGGTACCAAGAATCCTTTTTTCTCTTTTGGATTGCATGAACTAAATCTGCATAGCTCTGGATTTCCATCAAGTCTACAAGGAACATGTGATACAGAAGTTGTTAAAATAATGCATGCACACCATATAGATTTGGAAGGAACATAATATCAAATTGCCAAGTAGACTCAGGACCATATCTTACTATAATTTAATCTATATATTTAGGCATCTTAATACTTGTAAAACGCTATAATTTATTAATTAATGCATGCTTATATAAAACCAAAAAAAAATGCTTATAATCTAAAATAAAAATCTTACTGTAATAACACAAGTCCTTGCTTTTCTCTGTCAAGAAGAATCTGAGGAACTGAACCGCTGAGATTGTTCCCACTTAAGTTTCTGTCAAAGAGAACAAACAAACAAACAAAAACATCATATATAGAGCCAAATCCAAAGCAAATAAATCACAATTCAAAATGTTCATTCTGCTTTTTAGAAAACTTACATCAAAGACAATGATTTTATGTTTGCAAGAAAAGCAGGCACAGGACCAGTCAAGTTATTATTAGATAAGTCCCTGCATGCAGAAATACAAAATGTTGACTTGCATGTTTTGTCCAAACAAATCGTTTTTGGTTTAATGAGTCAAGGATAGAAGTACTTACAATTCTTGTATTTGCGTTAAATTCTGTAAAATTGGTGCTATGCTTCCTGTTAATCCACTTGCTGACAAATTTCTAATTACACAATCACAAAAAAAACAAAAAACACTTTAAAATTCTATACATACATAAGTTTTAAATTAGGAACTTTGTTTGTGATGAATAGCCTTACAATGAAATGATTCTTGGTGGAGTGGAGGTATCTACGTAAGTGCAATTAACATTTTCCCATGACAAATCTTGAGGGAGACATGGATCTCCTTGCCAACTGATTTTACTCAACCCGTAAGTAGCTTTGATGTTCTTGATAGCAGTAACTAACATAAACGTCAGAAAAATTAAAAATTTAATTGCATATGGAAGAAACTAATAAACATTTATGTATCGTAATAATTAAGTGCATTGTGTGTGTTACCATCACTTCGGTTTGTTTCCAACAGTGGGAAATCGATAACAGTGTAAGCCTCAATAGCGTTGATCAGAGGTGGAAGGGTTGAGTTTGGAGTTCTTACTAGCTGTAAATTGCAACCTCCCGAGTCACAATGCACTGGTACGTCAGTGTATAATGTAAATATCTCTAACTTGGGAGGACTGAAAGCTGAATAATTAAAGTTTCCTTTCAAAACAACGTCGAATTCCCTCGTCTCATTAGCTTCAAGGGTTTGTATCTCGGCGAAGTGCATGTACAAGTACACTTCGACATTAGAGGGTCTGGGTTTCCATGTGATGAATAGTGGTTCACTGGTGTTTCTAGGCGTGGAAGCACTTTTGAGTGCAGCTTTTGGCACCTCATACGGATTGGAATTGTTTATATTGAGACTAGTCGTTATCTGCGTATATGAAGAGTCGAAATCTGGAAACCAAACACGATCATAGACGTCATCGTCATACCTGCAAACTAGATTGTATTAGGCCAAGTAATTAAGCATATCAATCTCTATTACTAATTTACTATAATTTGGTACAATCGAGTGTCTTGATGGTTACTACTAAATTGGCCTTATTCGTCTACTTGTTTTGGACAATCATTTAAAGTTAAAGCATGATCTTCATGAAGTATTAGTACAATTATCAGTTGCCAATAAAAAATATAGTTATCAAAATATGATATATCATATCCATGTTCACACAAACATTTGCATACATATATATATCCGGATTAATTAAGTCTAAACAAATATGTTTGTAACTGCCAAAAAATAACAGTAATTTATGGATGAATTAACAAACTAAAGGATATATCATGATTAATTACAGAGAACTCTCACTTATTGTTTGAAAGAAAATCGACCTACTTTATATGCCCAACGGAGTTGGTATAATAGTCCCGGAAAGACAGCCTCAGTGAACCGGATTGCGTAACATAAGTATCATTTCTAAGTGGCCGTATCTCAATTGCTGAAATTACTGGTACGGTTGTTCCTGTTCTAAGAAGGCATATATCCAAAGAGTTTGACTTAGCTTTGTGTATGATCTCCTCTTTTGTACCATTTTGTGTTCCTTCCATATCTACTCTTGTCCACTTGTTGGGACCAAGATAGAGATCGAAGTTTGGAAAAACATTAAGACCATCGTAGTTTCCATATACGAAGCTAACCGATATGAGATAATTTGTACCACGTTTGATATTCAAACTATAACAGTTACGTTTTCCTTCTGGAAAGTATCTCAGTGTCAAATATGGTTTTAATAATCTTTTGTTGAGATCTTTATCGACTCTACCACTTTTTCCGGTCTGGATGAAAGTTGAATCCGATGTGTATGTTAATCCATTAGAGGGATCACTATAAGGAGATTCCTCAATAGGGAATCCGCAATCTAAACTGATGAATCCTGTCCAAACATAAAAGGGATGAATGGAGAAAATGAAAAAAAGTATAAGATATCGCAAGTCGAAGCAAGATCTTAGATGTATAAACATTAAAGAGATGATATATTACCTTCTTGTTTCTGAGCTCCAACAATAATGGCTAATACTCCAATTATGGCCAACAAAAGATGAGTCTTCATCTTCTTGGAAAGTTTTTTTCTGGAAATCAAGAACATAACAAAGACTGGCTTCCAAAAAAATAAGAAAGCTACGTAAATTAGAAATACCATTTACACATTGTAAGGAATAATACAAAAACAAAACAAAACAAAAAAGTCAACTCATGCAAGAAAATTAAAGAATGAATAACTGCGTAAATTCCATTGACATATTCCAACTTCCAAGCCAACTGGTATTCATTCTAATAGGCTGTGTTCACAGAGTTCCGAGATCTTGCATGAGTTGTGTCAATATCCAGTTGAATGATTTCTTTAAACCTTGACCAATAATAGTATATCTTCGATTATGCACGAAATAAACGAATGCAGAAAACATAAGGATTGTGTTTGGTAATTTGGACCCGGTCGTAAGAGACGGATTCACACTTACTACATATATATATATATATATATAGTTATGTTTATTTTTTTAAAGTATGAATCAAACTCATGTGGTTCACATAACAGTAGGTGAGATTTTTTTGGATAAACTCACCATAAGTTATTTTTGTAAAACCAGGAATACCACAATACTGATTTCGAACAAAGACACACGGTGAAATGTAAACTCAATTTGCCTTTTATTACAAATCTCTTAATCAACCTTTACAGATTTGATTAATTAGGCTTACTTGACACTACAACACGTAGTTCAACACTGACCGATCCCTAATCTACCCACCACAGCAACAACTGTTTTCTCTCACCAAGAAACATAAATCTTTCTTACTCTCTCAAGATGCTATCCGTGTTTCCCTTGAAGTGTTAACCCTAGCACCCGTATCCCCTAAGTCCTTATATTCTCGCTACCTTGTCTCGATTATACTTCAGGAAGCTTTCCTACTCTAGATGATCTTCTGAATCTTCAAGTTAGGCAACTTGACATCTCCCTTGATCCTCACATATTGCAGTCTTACGAGCGCCACATCAGCTTCCGTGTAGTTGCTCCTTTCCCGCGTCAAGTGCACACACACCGTGACAAAAATCATGAGCTTACAATTTTTATTACCTGAACTCTACGTACCAAGCCTACACATCAGTCTTGCAGTTGCTAAGGAATTGATAGAAACAAATTGGATCATTTTCTATTTACATTTGTCATCTTCCATATGGTTAAAAATAATAAGCTAAACGGAAATTTTGAAATTTGAAACCAATATCTTGCTGCTCAAGAAAGAACAAAATAAAAGTTGAACTACGTAAAAAGATTATTAAAACAAAAGATCACCTCTTGAACTATAAAAAAAAAAAAGATAAAGATATGGTTTTGTTTAATTTAATTATTTGCTTCTTACAAAAATCACGTATTTATACGAATATATATACCCACACGTTAAATATAGGGAAGCAGATTATAAACCACAAAAACACTATCACACAACTTTTTTCAACTAGTTATATATACAAATTCCCGAGTGTCAAGCTCCATAAACATATATAAACATATATCCTAAATGAATGTAAAAATGCGTGTTATCAATCCCGCAGAGTATAGGAGTAAAGTGAAAGATTTATTATATCTAATCGCTACATTTGACGTTAGCAGCCAGCTATCTCTCAGGGTATTATAGGCATATGAAACGAATATTAGGGTATGTCAAGGGGATGACTGAACTTAGTTTATTTGTCAAGACCAAGAATTTGACATTATTGTAGGGATATAGGAATAATGATTAAGGTGAAAGTCAATAAAACTTATTTAAACCGTCTAGTTGTTGTTAAATACAAGTCGTTGAAGTCGTTGGCAAAATTATCATATAGTTATGGAGCTTTGACATTAGATCAACTTGGCAGGTTTTACATTATTTAAACAAAGATAACATCAGGTGCTTAGATTTAATGTTCACATTTTTCTTCGATTTGGAATATAAATGCATATATTTTTGTTAGACCATCTGAGACGTGCTGGGACGAGTAACATGAAACAATATTATTGGAGTTTTTTTTTTTTGTTAAAGGGCCATTATTATTATTGGAGAGCTTCCCACGTCAACATGCAGATATGTGTTATAAATTTTAATTTTTATCAATCTAAAGTATTTCTATTTGTACTAGAAAATCAATATATTCTGTCATAACTTTCATAGTCTTTCGTATCGAATTTTTGTATGTTCACTTGAAAATGGAGTGTTATCGCCAACTTTTTCTGGCGTTGAGCTTTGGGGCTTTCGCCATTATACATTTTGTTCAAGCTCAGCCTGATCAACAAGGTAATTTTTATATATCATTGGTTAAGTATTTTTAATTGCTTCATGTTCACTTGTTGACCAATTTCTACTCGTTGCATGCATAGCCAAACAAAATTATATAACCAGGATTTGGTTTACTAAATGAGGGTTCTCTCTTCTATTAACATTTTTGATTTTCTTCCTTGTAAGCTTCATGTTCTAACAAGCAATAAAACATTATTGGCACTAAAAAAATTTGTGTCTTGCCAGGATTCATCAGTTTAGACTGTGGTTTACCTCCTAATCAGTCTCCTTACACCGACCCAGTTACCGGATTAATATTCTCATCCGATGCTGATTTCATTTTAAGTGGTTTACGCGGTGAAACTGGGGATGACAGAACTTATACTTACAGACAGTACAAAGATCTACGATATTTTCCCGATGGAATACGAAACTGCTATAATCTAAAAGTAGACCAGGGCATCAACTATTTAATAAGAGCTGGCTTTGGATATGGAAATTATGACGGACTTAATATATATCCCAAATTTGATATGCATATAGGTCCTAACATGTGGATTTCGGTGGATTTGGAATTTGGAAATGATCGGGAGATCATCTACATGTCCAAATCGAACTTCTTGCAGATTTGTCTTGTCAAAACAGGAGAAACTATACCAATGATATCAACTTTGGAACTACGACCATTAAGAAATGATTCTTATATTACGCGATTTGGTCCCTTGAACCTCATTTACAGGCGGCACTATACTAGCAATTCTACCGGTTTTATAAGGTATGTAAACTCAGCTACAGAAACTCTCGGCAAAACACTTTACCATCCGTGTACTTTCATAGTTGATTTTATTGTGTTTATTTGATTTATAATTATTATTTAAAAAAGAAAAATAGATCTACAGGAAAGGGATTATATTTAGACTCTTAAGTTTATTTAGGAAAATTGTTTTTCTTAGCTCTCTTTCGAATGTATTCGATAGAAAAAAACGTCCAATCGAGATTTCTAGGAATAAGGGTGAGAGATTATATGTTTTTTTTGAACAATGAGAGATTATATGTTTTTCACGTCATTCCACGAATATGCACACACTATCGCTAATTAGTTTTGAAACAATTAGAGCCAATCAATTCGATATGGGTATTGTGAATCGTGAACAAGTACGTTAGGAAACTCACATTAAGAAGACCTTGAATAAGTAAGGGATGTTTTAACCAAAACCACAAAAATTAAAACATTTGTTCTTCTTCAAAAAAATATTACTTAATGTGTAACTAAAAACTAAAAACAAAAACCCTCAGCCAATCATACAAAATAATGTAAAATAGAGTTGGTCACAAAAAGTATCCAATTGATTTAGAATTTGCATATAAATGAAAAAAATTATATTTTCAAACAAAAATAATTTCTAAAACAACTTATATTTTTTTTGTTATAAAAACATCTTACAGTATATTTTATAATAGAGGTAATATCATTCATTGTCTAAATAAATAAAAAATAATATATATAAAGGTAATTGATGAATTCATTTATAGACTTCCATGAAGATTGCCTTAAATTTTGAAATCCATATTTATTTATTTTTTCACTAAGCCAATTCTATCATATCTTGCAATACCATTGACCTCATACGTTTTCACTCAGCAAAAACTAACACAAAGATTGTTCCAGATATCCAGATGATGTCCTTGATCGCAAATGGAATCGATATGATTGGTTAGAAACTGATGTAAACACCACACTCAATGTGAGATCCTCTAGTCCCTTTCAAGTACCAGAAGTTGTAAGTAGGTCTGGAATCACGCCCAAAAATGCTACCAGGCCACTCAGATTTTTATTGTCACTAGATGACGACAGTGATAAAGTTAATGTGTACTTTCACTTCACCGAGATTCAAGCCTTAGGAGCCAACGATACCAGAGAATTCGACATTGAATTGGATGATAATGTTATTCAATCAGCATATAGTCCTACGATGTTACAATCAGATACCAAATACAACCTATCACCACAAAAATGTGGCTCCGGCTTGTGCTACTTAGACCTCGTTAGAACTTCCAGGTCAACTCTTCCGCCATTGATTAATGCTATTGAGGCTTTCAAGGTTATGGAGTTTCCATATGCTGAAACAAATCCAAACGATGGTATGTCACTATTTCTCCATAGAATAATTAGAAAACTNAACTCTTCCGCCATTGATTAATGCTATTGAGGCTTTCAAGGTTATGGAGTTTCCATATGCTGAAACAAATCCAAACGATGGTATGTCACTATTTCTCCATAGAATAATTAGAAAACTATAATTTCTTGTTGCTAATTTTTGGTTTTCTCATTAATTTTTTTGTGTCAGTCGCTGCTATAAAGAATATCCAAGCTATTTATGAATTAAACGTAATAAGTTGGCAAGGAGATCCTTGTGTACCTGCACTTTTAAAATGGGAGGATATAAAGTGCAGCTACACAAATAAGTCTACTCCTCCACGAATTGTTTCCTTGTAATATCACATCTCATGCATATACATTATTTCATCTTAAAACTCAAGTATCTTTTTCTTGAAATTCGATCTAATAATGTAAACAGAGATTTATCATCACGAGGGTTAAGAGGGGTCATAACGCCCGCCTTCCAAAATTTGACCGAGCTTCGAAAATTGTAAGTGCATGCATACTATTTATTATTTGCGGTTTGCATCATTATAAAATCTTATACATTTATAAAAATGAGTGAATAAACGAAGATGATGTCGTAAACGGAAAATAGTATAAGACCATCTTATTCTTGTAATTGATACGCGTTATCATATTTCCAATTTGTGATATCTAAATTTAAAAAGAAAAAGAACATTGGAGAAAAGAAAATTATAATCTTTATCCTACATGCGAAGAAAGATGGAATGACGTTATAAATTTTTGCAAACGCTAGGGACTTATCAAATAACAGTTTTACCGGAGGAGTGCCCGAGTTTCTAACAAGCATGAAGTCATTATCGATCATGTAAGTTGATGTAAACAAACATAATGGTCACTTATTTGTAAACTAGATTTGGTTGGTATCAATATAATGGTTTCTTTGTCATGGTCAGAAATTTAAACTGGAACGATCTTACGGGTCCTCTTCCTAAAACATTTCACGATACAGAGAAGAACGGACTGAAGTTAACGTAAGATTTTCACCTTTATATTTTTTTGCCATAGACTCTCACAGGTTTTTGTCTAGCCAGTTTTAATTAATCTTATTCAACAACACTTATTTTCCTAAGGATCCAAGGAAACTCAAAGCTTTGTGCTGATGCGTCATGCAAAAATAACAACCAAAAGTACGTTTTACCAGTTGTTGCATCGGCAGCTTCTGTGCTCATCCTTGTAGCTGTAATGATTCTCATCCTCGTTTTCAAGAAAAAAAGGCCAACGCAAGGTACTTAATATATATATAGATATGGTATATATCTTTATTGTAGTATACTAAAGGATGCCTAATCTAATGGTTTTTATTTTTTTTGACACATGATTCTTTATCTTCAGTTCAACATGAGGTACCAAGTAGACCATCCATATTTACCCAAACAAAAAGGTTCACATATTCCGAGGTGGTAGCTTTGACAGATAACTTTGAAAGAGTTCTTGGAGAAGGAGGATTCGGAGTGGTGTATCATGGTTCTTTGAATGGTACACAACCAATAGCTGTTAAGCTACTCTCTCACTCATCAGTACAAGGCTATAAAGAATTCAAAGCAGAGGTATGTTAGGATTATACATAATGTAATTGTTGTAATTAATAATATATTTTAGCATGGCCTAGAAATCTTCTTAAAATAAGCTCTAAATTATGATTTTGGAATGGCTTCAGGTTGAACTTCTTTTGAGAGTTCACCACGTAAATTTGGTCAGTCTAGTTGGATATTGTGACGAAGAAAGCCACTTGGCCTTACTTTATGAGTATGCACCCAACGGAGACTTAAAGCAGCATCTCTCAGGTATAAGTTTGAATATATCACATTTTAAAGCAAATACGACTTGCACGAATTTTGATTTTTTTATGTCTTTAAAACATCACTCATATGTTCTGAATTATAGGGGAACGTGGTGGCTCTCCTTTGAAGTGGTCAAGTAGGTTAAAAATTGTCATCGAGACTGCACAAGGTTCGTTCTAAATTCAGCATCTATCAATCATTTTACATTGATTATATATGACATGAACGATTTAATTATCTATATAGGATTGGAATACTTGCATACGGGTTGCAAACCTCCAATGATACATCGTGATGTCAAGACAACAAATATACTTTTGGACGAGCACTTCCAAGCGAAACTAGCAGATTTTGGCCTTTCAAGATCATTTCCAATTGGAGGTGAAACCCATGTGTCAACAGCTATCGTTGGTACTCCTGGATATCTTGATCCTGAGTAAGTGTTACAACACCGCTCTAGTTTGACCTAGTGTTGTTTAATTGTTTTCATTCTTCATTTTATAAAGAAACTCCACGTCTTGTCTTGCAGATATTATCGAACGAATAGGTTGAATGAGAAAAGTGATGTATACAGCTTTGGGATTGTAATATTGGAGATAATCACAAGTCGCCCTGTAATTCAGCAAACTCGAGAAAAGCCACACATAGCAGCATGGGTTGGACACATGCTTACCAAGGGAGATTTTGAAAACGTTGTGGATCCAAGACTTAATAGGGATTATGAGCCTACTTCTGTTTGGAAGGCTCTTGAGATAGCAATGTCATGTGTAAATCCTTCTACAGAGAAAAGACCAAACATGTCTCAAGTTACTAATGAGTTAAAGCATTGTCTAACATCAGAAAACTCAAGACAAGGAGGCTCAAAAAGTTCTGTTGAACTGAGCATGAGCTTTACCACTGAAGTTACCCCTAACCCACGATAACTTTTGAGCCTCAATCCCACGATCACTAAGGACTCTGAATATTATTATTATTTTGTGTGTGAAGATAATCTTCTTGCTGATCATTTATTAGTATAAAATCGATTTTACTTATGTTTGTTCTCGTATGTAATATTAGAGCTATGAGTGTGGATTTTTTTGTTTGATTTTGGTTTTACTTTGGTTCTGTTGGGTCTTCGACTAGACGATTGCCAACGAGCAATCTAGATTTAGTTACACTTTCAAAACATCTTATTATATATAGTTGCATGCATCAAAGTTAGTAATTCACATGATCGTGACGTATCAAGTTAATCGATAAGATTTTGATACATGTAAAAAAAAAATATCAACCAATTAGATTTTATTTTAACATAATCTTATTATATGAAGTTGGATGCGTCAAAGTTATTAATTAACATGATCGTGACACGTGTCAAGTTAATCAATTAGATTTTGGCATGTGTTAAAAAATCCTACCAAATAGATTTTAACATAAGTTGGATGCGTCAAAGTTACAAATTAACATGATCGTGACATATGTCAAGTTAATCGATTATATCTTGACATGTGTTAAAAATCATATCAATTAGATTTTAATATAATGTTTACAAAGCTCTAAAAATTAGTTTTAAAAACAAAAAAGGAAAATATTTTTTTAATAAGAGCCGCATATATTCATAAAATTAGAAGAAAAAAAATAAGTCGACCAATCTAAAATAAGTCGACTGTTTTAAAATAAGTCAACCAATCCAAAATAAATCGACTATTGTAAAGTAAGTTAACGGCTGTAAAATAAATCGTTTGTAGTAAAATAAGCCGACAATTATAAATAAGTCGATTATTGTAAAATAAGTCAACTATTGTAAAATAAGTCGACCAACCCGAAATATAAACCAACATAAAATACGTCAAATGTTATAAAATAAATCGATCAATTCAAAATAAGTCAATTGTTGTAAAATAGGTCAATCAATCTAAAATAAATTGTGTTTTGTAAAATGAGTTGACTGTTGTAAAATAAGTCGAATTTAGTAAAATAAATCGACTGTTGTAAAATAAGTTGATCAATCCAAAATATAAGTCGATTGTTGGAAAATAAGTCAACTGTTATAAAATAAGTATATTGAAATAAAATTCCATGTATATTGAAATAAATTATAGGTTTTTTAAACTAAAATTTTGTGTATATTGAGATATAATTCAATTTTTATTAAGATATATTTCAATGTATTAAAGTAGAATTTTAAGATGGAATTATATGAATATTAAGATAGAGTTCAATTCTATGTATATTAAAATATAATAAGATGTCTTAAAATAGAATTATATATATATTAATATAAAAAATTATGTATTAAATAAAGTTCTATCTTATTCTATGTATTAAAATAGAATTATATGTTTTAAAAAATACTTCTATGTGTATTAATATAAAATATTATAAGTATTAAAATAGAATTATATGCTTATTAAGATAGATATCTATGTTTATATTTTTTTTTTAATTTTTTTTTTCTTCACAAGTGATCGGATTTTATGTTCAAATAATATTTTATTGTTTTAAAATATTTTATTCAAAACCCGCATATATGCGGATCCTATTCTATTGTGAACATAAATCTAGAAACTATTTTTTTTTAAACATCAACCAATTAGAGTTTATTTTAACATAATGTTAACATAAATCTAGAAACTAATTTTTTATTAAAAAATAACTTTTATGTTTTCAAATTATATTATGATAATTGTATGATCAATCACTAAATGTAAATAGGAAAATAAGTAAAAATCAAAAAAGTAAATAAGAAAATTAAGAAAAACACATGTAAAACAAAATCAACCAATTAGATTTTATTTTAACATAATGTTAACATAAATCTAGAAACTAATTTTTAAAAAACATCAACCAATTAGATTTTATTTTAACATAATGTTAACATAAATCTAAAAACTAATTTTTTATTAAAAAAAATAACTTTTATGTTTTCAAATTATCTTATGGAATTTGTATGATCAATCACTAAAGGTAAATAGGAAAATAAATAAAAATCTAAAAAGTAAATAAGAAAATTAAGAAAAAAAGAAAATTAGATTAAAATTTTTCTTAAAAAATAAAAACAATTATATTAAAGGTTTTAAAAACAAAAAGGTAAATAAGTATCGCATATGTTTTCCAACAAAAAGGTAAATAAAAAAATTATGGAAGGAAAAATGAAATTAAAGGTTTTTTAAAAAAAAGCAAATAAGTATATCTTATGCTTTCCAATTATATTAAGGAAATTATATAATCGAGTAATTGATTTCTCACAATTTAAAAGAGAAAAATAGTCAAACATAATAAAAAAAAAACACAGTTGCTAATTAACATGATCTCGACAAGTGTCAAACATCTCGATTCAGATTTTTAGACGTGTAAAAAATCAACCAATTAAATTTTAACATAATGTTAACATTAATCTAAAAGTTATTTATTTCTTAAATGTATCGATTATTAATATTAAAAAGAAAAAAAAACTAAAAATCAAAAAGATAAATAAGAAAATTAAGAAAAAAGAAAATTTAATTTTAAAACTTTAAAAAAAACTTCAACCAATGAGAAAGTGACAAACAATAGAAAAGTATCTCAAGTTTTTTTGTTGGGGATCTCAAACCAGAACTGCTTCTCACACTTTCTCTCCTTCTCCTACTTTTACACAAAATTTAATTATTTTAATAGTAAGATACTCTCTTAGATACTACCAATGGGGTTGCGTTTATGTTATGTGGTCATTTTCTCTTGCACTCACATATAAGAAATTCATGAAAGTGGCATTTCAAAGACTGGAATTTTAATTGAACCAGAAAGTACTTTGGTTTGGATTTCACTTGATATTGGTATGTTTCTCTTTTCTTTGTTGTAATGGATGAATGATTGAAAAACATAGAGTATTATGGATAGTTATTTCTCTGTCTTGGTTAGAGATTGTTTCTTAGAAATAGTTTTTCAGGTCTTTTCTTGAATTACTCATGGCTCTATTACTATCTCAAAGTCATGGATGTGTCTCGGCTGCAAGTTTTGTACAGTTACTAAAATAATTTAAACTCTAATCAAGAAATCAAATTACCAGTGGGTTGAGTAAAGTTGTTTTCCCTGTATTACTCTCCCTAAAAATTAGTGTAATCTCTGAATGCATTATCTTTTCTTCTTTCACACGGAGTTTGAAGTCTCCAAAAGTCTTACGCATATTTGGATATGTGTAGGATGTTGGAGTCTTTACCTCAGAAAAGTATATATCTATAAGATCAGTGAAATCTAGATGTTCATTGTTATACCATCATTTACTCTCTTATACAATCAGGCAAATTGTTTTTTAGTGGAGGGATAAAAACACTAAGATAAATTTTCACCCTACTTTTAAATTAATTCTTCAATTAACACTAAGATAAAAAATTTTAGTGGCTAACTAACCACGTATTTCTGACCCACTGAACTGATCAAAATTTACCAACATTTGATTTTTTGTACGGTCTTTGCACTTTGAAGAATTGCTTTAATGAGAGATGTTGTTAATAATATGGAATCTTTCTTATGTTGATTACACTCTATTTGAAGAAAAAACGCATCATTATAGTATCCATAACTAATATCCTACATTATTTTAGAAAAAAGAGTAAAAAAGTAAAAACTAACTTAGCTTGCGAGTGATTGAGAGTAGAAGAATTGTTTCAGTTGCTGCTAACGAACCATGTCACAAGAGCATCTTCATACTTTGGATCTGTAGCTCGAAAAGAGCTTATCTACTTTGTTAATGAGCGTGTGACTAGCCGTTGAGGTGGTGATTGTGAATCGCCCTGTCAATGTCATATTTTAACAAGAAAAATATCCAAAGAATTTGACGTAGCTTTTTGTAAAATCTCCTCGTTTATATTTATTCTTGTCCGCTACAGGGACCAAGATAGAGATCGAAGTTTGGTTAAACCTCGTAATTTCCATATTACAAGCTACAAGATGATATAGTTTATTTTCATTGTAGAAAGTAATTCAGTGTCAAATATAGTTTTCAGAATCTTTAGTTGATACCTTTATCCCCTCTACTATTTCTGATGTGCATTTATGGAGAATCTTCGATAGGAAATCTGCAATAAAGTGATTAATCATTATCAAACATAAAAAAGATATATAAATGGGAGAATCTTCGATAGAAAATCTGCAATAAAGTGATTAATCNTTTTAGAAAAAAGAGTAAAAAAGTAAAAACTAACTTAGCTTGCGAGTGATTGAGAGTAGAAGAATTGTTTCAGTTGCTGCTAACGAACCATGTCACAAGAGCATCTTCATACTTTGGATCTGTAGCTCGAAAAGAGCTTATCTACTTTGTTAATGAGCGTGTGACTAGCCGTTGAGGTGGTGATTGTGAATCGCCCTGTCAATGTCATATTTTAACAAGAAAAATATCCAAAGAATTTGACGTAGCTTTTTGTAAAATCTCCTCGTTTATATTTATTCTTGTCCGCTACAGGGACCAAGATAGAGATCGAAGTTTGGTTAAACCTCGTAATTTCCATATTACAAGCTACAAGATGATATAGTTTATTTTCATTGTAGAAAGTAATTCAGTGTCAAATATAGTTTTCAGAATCTTTAGTTGATACCTTTATCCCCTCTACTATTTCTGATGTGCATTTATGGAGAATCTTCGATAGGAAATCTGCAATAAAGTGATTAATCATTATCAAACATAAAAAAGATATATAAATGGGAGAATCTTCGATAGAAAATCTGCAATAAAGTGATTAATCATTATCAAACATAAAAAATGTTATAATCCATTGAGGTTTGGATCTCCATAACCGGCTCATTGCATTAGACAACGGCCCAGCCCATTGGATCATAGGCGGCCACGTTTTCCTAAGTTCATTATGATTAGTAGATGTTTTCCTTTTCCTTGCAGAAGTAGGAAAAGTACTATTTTCTTTTCTATCATTTATGTAATTACTATATAAAGAGACCTTTGGTCCTCATAATAATACAACACAATTCATTCGATTCATAACACGTTATCAGCACGAGCTTGCTCTGATAAATCCTAAGTAGCCGCCGTCCGTCGCCGTTCTACGCCGGAGTTGTGCGATCCGATCCTAAGTGTTTTCCGAGGTCTTTAGCTCCCGGTTCTTTTCCAGTCAACCCAAAAGAAGGATCAAAGGTATAATCAAAACCCTAAAACTCAAGAACACCATAAAATCGAAATCGGACCTAATGTATATCAAACCCTAAAAACCGATTTTGATTGTTCCACTTGTTTGATCTCTTAAGAACCTAAAATCGAATTGAACCTAAGAAAATATAAAACCTTAAAATCGGATTTGCTTGTAAATTGATTGATTGATTGTTTGGCCTAAATCGAACTTGAACTTTTGCATGATAATATCAAACCCTAAAATCCTATTTGTTTGAAATCGCATGGTTGCTTGAAAACCTTAATCTATAATCGCATGCTTTAATTAAAATCAAATTTGGTTGTTTGATCTATTGCTTGGTCAAATCCTAATTGAACTAGTAATTGCATGATAAAAATCGGACCATTAAAATTTTGTTAGCCAAAACCGAAAATCATAGATATTCCTTGTTAGGATTGAATTTGGAAAATTTCCTTTTTGTTTGACCACATAGAAATCGCAAATTGGAAATTG
>JAHZTW010000003.1:36252386-36441739 GCA_020283515.1 Alliaria petiolata
CTTCTTAAACCTCGCGCCGCGTCATCAGGTTAAGAGCCATAGAAACGATTCCGAATGTTTCTTAGTTTGGTATCTACTCTATTGCTAATGGGTTTCTATATAATTGTTGCAGAAGAGAATTCTCTTGTGTTTAAGGGAGATGAGCGTGTGGTGGGTCTTCTGGGCAAGGTAGATGATGCATTCAACGAAGTCGATCGGTTTCAAAGCTCAAGCACGATTGTAGCGATCGTAACGCCGATCGGTGGGCCACCTGGTGCGGTGGGAATCGTGCGGTTGTGGGGATCTAAGGCTGTGGAAGTTGCAAGACGAGTCTTTCGCTCGGCTAAGAAAAGGAGGAAGAAGGCGAAGGATTGCTCTGAGGAATATGGAGTTGTCGTTGATTCAAAAGGCAATGTTGTTGATGAGGTAGAATTTTGAACAAGTTCTCAAATTTCGTTTCAATTGAAGCTAATTCACACTTCTCTGTTTCTGATTTCTTCGCAAGATTCAGAATTCTACCTTATTGCAGATTATGATGTTGAGAATCCAAAACTAACGACAAAGTGTGAGCACGATTTTCACCTCTCTTGTCTTTTGGAGTGGATTGAAAGAAGCGATAGCTGCCCTATATGTGATAAGGTGTGTTTCATTTCCTCTTGAATTTGATTCCTAAACGATTATCACTATGTGATGATCAAAGAATGCATTTTACCAATCTGAACCTCTATGTTATCAAAAGGGAATGAATTTGGGATTCATTGTTGGATACTTAGATCTGCCAACTATGGCTGCTAAAATGCATTATTTGCCGACATGCTTACATTCCATTTTTTTGGTCCAATGACACAGGAAGTTGTGTTTGATGATTGCTTGAACTAGGCATCTCTGTCCTCTGGGTTGGAACGGAAGTTTGAAGCGGTTCCTTTTTCGGTTAGTCTAGATAAGATAATTTTCATATACTATATCTTTTTTTTCTTGTTCTTCATCACACATAAGTGTTCGGTCTCTATGTTTTTGTCTTGATTTGTTAAATTGGTTATGTTTATGACTTGGTGCAGTCATATAGATAGATATACATACAATTGTAAATACCATCAGCTTCTTGTTCGAGTGTTTGATCATTGAGATGTAGTTGAGCTCCAGTGTCATGGGAGCGAAGTTTGTCTGCAGCGTGTTTTGAGGACATGTGTTGAAGCTGGAGCAAGATTAGCAGAACCAGGTCATAAGCTCAAGCTCCTTCCTTAACTTCTGTGTCCATCCTTGTATTACAGATTTTTTTTTTGGCTACTTGGTTTTAGAATGATGTGTGACTTCATCGGTGATTCTGAATCTTTTTTCTTTTGGCTGGATTTCAGAATGATGTGTGCCACGCAGGAGGAGTGTTTCATATGCTGGAAGGTTGGGAGCATCATGAGGTTGAAGCCATTGATGTTGACCGTATTGATCTGATGTGGAAAGATATCGAGCTGCCACCATTTCTTCACTAATATGTATTTATAAACATTAATTTTTTTTTCTAAAAACTTGAAAAAGTCTTTCGAAAAGTCTAGAAAATTTTCCTCAAAACTTGATTTGATGTTATTCTAGGACATACCAAGTGCAATTTGATGTTTTTTTTCTTCATTTTAAATCAAGTAACTTTGACTATAAAAACAAGAACAATACCTCTGATCCATATGCTCTTACGAAATTGGGCTGGAAACAATGCTAATAAGTTTATTTGATCTACTAGTAATTAACATAAGATTTAGGAAGACATTTTTAAATTTATAAAAATGTTTCCTAGAAATTGAAGAAGGCTTCCTAAATTTCTTAAATTAATGAAACAATTCTAGATATTTAAGAAAAAATCATACAATTTTTAGTAAGGTCTTCCTAAGAATTTTGAAAGATAAGCTAAATGCTTATAAATGTTTTCATAAACATTATAAATCCTTTTAAAATTTAGGAAGGTCTTCCTGAAAGTTTAGAAATACTTCCTAAATGTTTATTCGATCTAGTAAGAACATACAATTTCAGAAGTTTTTTTACTAGATTTTAAACTTTAAGAAGACTTTCCTACATAAGTAAGAATTCTTCCTAAAAATTCAAAAATATTTCCTAAATTTTATGTGGCAATACTTGTAGCAACAATAAACCTCAAGTAGTTTGGAGATGGACTAAATACACGAACTTGCAGAAATGATGAAAGTCAAGAATAATTACCAAAACCTTTGAGACCATCAAGAGATTATTTGATTTAAGATCAAACATTGTCTCAAGTAAACTTACTTTTTAATCAAAATAAGAAGGTAACTTCTTAAATCCCAGACGTAAATCGGTCACATTAGATCACTAATTCTTTATACTATTCGATTTAAAAAGCATTTCCTAAATTTGTAAAAATTCTTTCTAAATAATCAAGAAAGGTTCCCTTTGGTTTAGGAAGACATTTCTTTTGTTTTTTTTCCATAAGATGTTCATTCTCCACCATACTTTATCAGTTGATTTGTGATTTCAGTGTCTCACTTGAGAGCAAACGTCAGAATTAAATAAGCATTCCCTGCATTCTCGATTTCGGATGGACATCCTAATTTTCAGGAAGGATCCGTATTGTTTTAGGAAGGTCTTCCTGAATGTTAAGAAAATCAAACCATGTAAACAGCTAAACATCAGACTGTCATAGTTTTAAAAATATTGTGTGTTTGTGAATAACTTATCATCTTACTTATTTAACTTCTTCAATAACCTTCATTTAAATGAGACTTCCTAAACATGTAGAAAGACAAACAAGTGACAAACTAAAAAATAAAAATAAAAAATAATATCTCGAAAGCTTTTCCTGAACATGTAGAAATCTGTAACACATTTAGAAAGAATTTCCTAACACGTATAAATGCAAATTTTTGTGTACTATTTAAAAAACAAATCAAATTTAAGATGTCGTTATACACATTTAGGAAGGCTTTCCTAACACTTATAAATGCAAATTTTTGTGTACTATTTAAGCAACACAAATTTAGGATGTTGTTATACACATTTAGAAAGGTTTTCCTAACACGTATAAAATAGAAATTTTTGTGTATCATTTAAACAACAACTCAAATTTAGGAAGCCGTTATAATCATTTAGGAAAGCTTTCCTAACACGCATAAATGCAAACTTTTGTGTACCATTTAAACAACAAATCAAATTTAGGGAGCCGTTATACACATTTAGGATGACTTTTCTAACACATATAAAATGCAAACTTGTGTGTACCATTTAAACAACAACTCAAATTTAAGAAGCCGTTATACACTTTTAGGAAGGATTTCGTAACACGTATAAAATGCAAACTTGTGTGTACTATTTAAACAACAACTCAAATTTAAAAGGCCGTTATACACATTTAGGAAGACTTTCCTAACACTAACCTATTTAGGAAGCCTATCCTAAATTTGTAAAAATGCTTCCTACAAATTCAAGAAGACTTACTAAATTTCTTAAATTAAGGAAACAATTCTAGATATTTAGAAAAAATTCATACAAATTTTAGTAAAGTCTTCCTAAACATTTAGAAAGACTTTCTAAATATTCATTCGATTTAGTAATAACATACGATTTAGAAAGCCTATCTTACATTTGTAAAAATGCTTCCTAAAAATTTAATAAAGCTTCCTAAAATTCTCTAAATTAAAGAACAGTTCTAGATATTTAGGAAACATTTATAGAAATTTTAGTAAGGTCTTACTAAAAATTTAGAAAGATTTTCTAAATGTTTAAGAATGTTTTCTATGTGTCTCTCTATTCATCTCAAACTACTGTATTTGTAGTTTTTTGTTACAATTGACTCTCTTTTTTAGGTCTCTCGTCTATAATTATCCATCACTCTTCTAATCTGCAGTCTTTTCAAGATAGCAACAACGAAAGCACACAAAACTGAGACAAGACTGATTTAAGATGTTGAAGATTGATCCATTTTATATACACAAGATTACAGATTACGAAGCCAAACATTTAAACAAATTAGTGATTTTGAATGAGTCTACCTAATTATATTATTAACAAATGAATGAATCAAATCACAAGACTAAAACTTGAACTTTCCACATCCCCTAAAGCTGAGGAATTCCCATAAAGCTTTAGACAATCGAAATTCTTGTTGTATGATGCATTCGCTTTATCTAATTAACCTCTCTGCTTCACCAGTTTTAAACATCGTTTCTTTTGCTTATTTTTCTTTTAACAGCAACAACACAAAACGAAGATGATGCATTATCTTTGGCATTTCCGGTTGATGAACACTTCCAAAGCTTCTCTCATCTGACACAACACAATTCTGACACAACTCAATCGCTTCAGATAAACAAATCCATTTGCGTTGTCTGAATTCTGACTCGGGCCATCGCTCAAACTGCTGGCTAACAAGCAGAGAAAACATGTAGCCGTCGTGAATCATGCTGTGCCTTTTGCTTTTGTATTGCCATTTCCCAAGCGTTTCTTCGAGCTGCCCCGTTACGCCAGTTTCCTCGATTGTCTCCCTCAAAGCTGCTTCTTCCATTGATTCATCAATTTCCCAACCTCCTTCGGGTAATAACATCCCTTTCCATTTCTTCTGTGCATTTATTAGAAAAACTTCAATCTCTCCGCCACCATGTTTCTTGTATTTGTACGGTATACATCTGCAGAATTTTTCAAAACCAGAATTAGATTANTCTCTTATACGATCGGGCAAATTTTTTTTTTAGTGGGGGATAAAAACACTAAGATAAATTTTCACCCTACTTTTAAATTGATTTCTTCAATCAAAGCTAACTAACCACGTATTTCTGACCCACTGAACTGATCAAAATTTACCTACATTTGATTTTTTGTACGGTCTTTGCACTTTGTGGAAATTCTTTAGATGAGAGATGTTGTTAATAATACGGAATCTTTTCTTATGTTGATTACACTCCATTTGAAAGAAAAAACCATCATTATAGTACGTATCCATAACTAATATCCTACATTATTTTACAAAAAACTAAAAACTAACTTACCTTGAGAGTGATTGAGAGTAGAAGAATTGTTTCAGTTGCAACTACCGAACCATGTCACAACAGCATCTTCATACTTTGGATCTGTAGCTCGAAAAGAGCTTATCATTCCTTATTACTTTGTCAATGAGCGTGTGACTAGCCGTTGAGGTGGTGATTGTGAATCGCCCTGTCAAGGTCATATTTTAACAAGAAAAATATCCAAAGAGTTTGACGTAACTTTTTGTAAAATCTCCTCGTTTGTATTTATTCTTGTCCGCTACTGGGACCAAGATAGAGATCGAAGTTTGGCTAAACATCGTAATTTCCATATAACAAGCTAACCAAGATGATATAGATTATTTTCCAAGATAAAAGTATAATTTAATACATGTCGTACATAAAACTATAGGAATGACATACATCAAACTAAATCTTTAAATAAAAAAATATAGTGTTATGTATGCATTCATATATATCTATAAATTGTTCCACTTTATTCAAAATGCATCAAACTATATTTTCAACCACAAAATTAACACAGTTATTCAAAATGTACACTCATACTCTATAAACTTTTTTTAACTAAAAATTAGTATCAAGAAATATAGTTTGATCTATATCATTCGTAGTTTATCCTAAAAAAATTTCAACTTTAAGATCAAATATTAAAACATAATATAATTTCATTTTTATTATTTATTAATCTGAATATTTTTTAGTTTAATTTTTTGTCATTTTTAAATTTTTTATGAATTTTTTGAAATTTAAAAAAAAAATTGTGATTTTCTAAAATAAATTCCGAAAATTTATATTATATTATTTCAATAGTGCAGTTTTGATTATAAAATTAAAAAATTACCGCCATTAACATTATGTTAAGTCCCTGTAGCTAAATGGTTACAATTTAAAATTTGGTGTATTATAATGGGAAACAAAAATTAGTTGATGTATTATTCTAGGTATTGAAAAGTTTGAGTATTAAAATGGTAATAAAAATTTATTTAGTGTATTTTTATGAAATTCTCTAAAAAATATTGTTAATTGCTTTATATTCACTTTTCGATGCATATAGAACGATAATGATATATCATGGTTTTTACCCATTTTTTGACCATGATATAAGTGTTTTTATTGAGTCTTAGTACTATTTTCGAGTCTATATAGAGTTTATGCAGGTTCAGGTACAATTGGAGCTAAATTGGAGATTTGGATACATTTTGGAGCTTAATGGAATGAAGTCACGAAGTGTTGCAGTCGGATTGAAGTTGCACGATGGGTGTCGATCGACACAGACTATTGGTGTCGATCGACACCAGGTTTTCCAATTCCAAAGACGTGAAGTTTCCATTATTTTAAAGAAATAGAAAGTTCCAAGACTTTTCCTAATCTTCCAAGGAATTGAAGATTCGTACCTGAGCCTATAAATAGGATTCCAGAGCCATTGTTTAGGCTACACAAACATTATTTTAGAGAGAGAATTGTAGAGAGTTTTGGGAGAGAAAAATCAGATTCCTTTAGAGCAGATTTGGAACTCCTTTATTTCTTCTATTGATTTCTTTGATGCTTTCTATTCAAATTATGATTTGTGTTTCATTGATCATGTCTGAGTAGTTTTCTTGTTAGGTTTAGGGTTTTTCAAAGGTGATTAATGAATTGTTAGGTTGAATTGAATTGTTAGGATAAAATCATTAGAATTCTTCATCTGGATTTGTGTTTAATGCTTATTCTAACTTCATGACCTAAAATCTGATCTTAGGTTGATTAATAGATGCGAGAGTATTATTAATTGCATGAACTAATGTTAGATGAGCAAAATACCTATTCGCAAAGAGATTTGGTTTAGGATTTTGTGAACAATCAAACCTATTATTAATGCTTGTCTGGATTGATAGAATTTGCAAAGAGATTTGGGATTCTAAGGTTTAGACATAGAAAGTCTTCGCAGCGAGAGTTGGTTGATTTTATAATTGTGTTTTGAGTTCAAAAACTGTGCTTAATAATTCCTAACATTCTGTCTAGACCTGCAATTTGGATCACCTGAGAATTTCCCTGAACCTAGCGTTTCGTCTCCTGAATTTACTAAGTCTTTAACTGCTTTCTATTTTCAATTCCATCTTTCTTCTTAGCTTAATTCAAACTTAGAAGTTTGTTGTGTGACTAACTCTTTCCATGTGGATTCGATCCATAAGTATTGTGATTGATCTCTTAATTTGAGAGGGTAGCTCTAGAATAAATTTGAGAGCATATCAAATAATTAACCATAATTTTTGTTCAATTGTCTTGTTTCTGTTTATGGAGATCATTGATCGGTTTTTTTAGTTGTATGCATGGTCACTTAAAATTCACAAACCAATTATAGATCGGAGAGATATGGCCTCATCTACATTTTTAAAAATATTTTAATTGATTTTCTTTAGTTACATATTTCTATCCAAAAATAAATATTATTAACACTAATATTTTTGTATTTTGTTAAGATTCATCAACTTGGATTGTGGTTTACCCCCTGGTGAATTTCCATACCGACCCACTAATCGGATTAACATTCTCATATGATGTCGATTTAATCCAAAGTGGTAAATGTGGTGAAGTTGTGGATGTTGTGACATACATACAAGTAGTACAAGAATGTGGAATATTTTTCGGATACAATATGAAACTGCTGTGGAAGCCCCCTTGGCCCAATGGTTTATCAAGGGTTCATTAATGCTTTTACAGCAAGAGGTTTGGGTTTCAAATTTCAGAAAATGCGATTTATTATTAATTATGCAGATTAATGAAGAATTATGCATATTAATGGAGGCAATCTTACAAGAGATCTTCAGCGTGGTGCAAGCAGAACCGTCAGGCGTAGATCTTCATATGATGATAAGTGTGGTGCAGGTAGAGCTGTTAGTCGTGGATCTTCATAAGACGGTAGAATTGACCGTTGTAGAATCGTCGATGTAACAGTTCTCATAATTTGTAATAGATTAATAAATCAGTGTTAAAAAAAATACGAAACTGCTATAATCTGATAGTAAACAAAGGAATCAACTATCTAATTAGAGCAGGGTTCTCATATGAAAATTATGATGTAATTAATGTATATCCTAAATTTGATTTACATGTTGGGTTTGGAAACTAAAAAAATGATCTTTTTAAAAACTTTGTTTTATTAATCTTCGTTTCGAATGACTACAATATAGAAGAGACCTGACAGATAAAATATAAAGAGAAACCAATGATCTTTCCCAACAATTTAATGAAGAGGGATTTCCTTGATGACACATTGGCAATACCAAAACAATCTTGTTTCGAGTCTTGAAAGGGTCAATAAAAGATGTTTCCTTACCCACAATAGCAAACTAATTTCTTATACTTTTGACGATAACACGACAACAATTCTCACAAAGTAGATAGATCTCTAATTTGATACCCGAAGATTTAGTTTCGGTGAAACCCGCTATAAACACCGTCGAAACAAATTTGAACTTCTGATTTCAGAGAAAAAAACCTTCATATCCGACAAGACAAAAACCTAGAAATCTTCTCGAAGAGGCTGGGTCGACGATAGCGACTTTTACACACCTAGATAGAAACTTTGATGAGATCTCGATCAGATCAGTAAAGCAGAGTTGAGGAGCGGACGATCTAAACCAGGTAGTACCGAAACTCCAAAAAAATGATAAATAGAACTCGAAAGAAACCAAACATGTTTCCATTGAAGCACACAAAGAAAACCCAACAATAACGAAACGGAAAAGCCGCCATAAACCAGATCTACAAATAGGATCTAGGAGGAGAAGTCGAGAAGCAAACAAACTAGAGGCATTTACAACAAGCTGAACCGAAGATCGAAAGGATCTGGCGCCCCCAACCACGCTCTGTGTAAATTCAACCAGATCTGCAAATCTAAAACCTCCGAAAATCGAATTCGTTGAAGAGACACCAAACTAGTGACTTAGACAAAGAAAAAGCAAAGGAAAGCGAACAAGAATCCCGACTCTGATGCTGATGAGAGAGACATGATATATTATGGTTTTTACCCTTTTTTGGACCATGATATAAGTATTTTTATAGAGTCTTTTGGTATTTTTATAGTCCTATTAGAGTCTTTGCAAGTTGAGGTACAATTGGAGCTAAACTGGAGATTTGGATATATTTTGGAGCTTAGTGGAATGAAGTCACGAAGTGTTGAAGTCGGATTGAAGATGCAGGATGAGTGTCGATCGACACCGCCTGTTGGTGTCGATCGACACCGCCTGTTGGTGTCGATCGACACCAGGATTTCCAATTTCCAAAGGCGTGAAGTTTCCAGTTTTTGAAGAAAAAAGAAATCTCCAAGAATTTTCCTAATCTTTCAAGGAATTGAAGATTTGAACCTAGGCCTATAAATAGAGTTTTTCAGCCATTGTTTAGGCATGACACACACATTATTTTAGAGATAGATTTTAGAGAGAAGAATCAGACTCCTTCAGAGCTGATTTGGAACTCCTTTATTTCTTCTATTGATTTCTTTTATGCTTTCTATTCAAATAATGATTTCTGTTTCATTGATCATGTCTGAGTAGTTTGCTTGTTAGGTTTAGGGTTTTTCAAAGGTGATTGATGAATTGTTAGGTTGAATTAAATTGTTAGGATAAAATCATTAGAGTTCTTCATCTGGATTTGTGTTTAATGCTTATTCTAACTTCGCGGCCTAGAATATGATCTTAGGTTGATTAATAGATGCGAAAGTATTATTGATTGCATGAACTAATGTTAGATGAGCAAAATACATATTCGCAAAGAGATTTGGTTTAGGGATTTTGTGAACAATTGAACCTGATATTAATGCTTGTCTGAATTGTTTGAATTTGCAAAAGGATTTAGAATTCTAGGGTTTAGACATAGATAATCTTCGCAGCGAGAGTTGGTTGATTTTACATTAGTGTTTCAAGTTCAAGAACAGTGCTTAATAATTCCTAACATTCTGTCTAGACCTGCAATTTGGATTCACCTGAGAATTTCTCTGAACCTCGCGTTTCGTCTCCTGGATTTACATCGTTTTATTTGCTTCGTGTCTTTTAGTTTCATATTCTCACTTAGCTTAATTCGAACTTAGAAATTTGTTGTGTCATTACCCCTTTCCTGTGGATTCGATCCCTAAGTAATGTGACTGATCTTTTAATTTGAGAGAGTAGCTTTATGGTAAATTTGAAAGCATATCAAGACACCAGAGCCGGAAACCAAAGAAGCAAGGCGGCGGCTTGTTAGGTTGGGGATATAGATTTGACAAAAAAAAATATAAATCTATACAAACCAAATATAGGTTGGGGATATAGATTTGACAAACCAAATATAGATCTTGAGATCATTTACATGACAAAGATAAACTTATTGCAGATTTTTCTAGTCAAAACAGGAGAAACTATACCAATGATATTAACCTTGGAACTACGACCATTGAGTAATGATTCTTATATCTTTTTTTTTTTTGATAACTCAGGGAATCCCAGACCTATGGAAGGGTCCAGATTTCTGGGGGAGGTGCAGCCCATGGACAGACCTTCTCTCCGGGTATTCAAATGGGCTGAAAGCAAAGACCCATATCCGTGTGGCCAAGTGGAAATGATTTAACAATTCCACGCTTGAGGAGAATCGATCCCTGGCCTAAACCAACAGGGCAACTCCTCCTCAAATGGGAACCACTAGACCACCACCACTTGGTTATGATTCTTATATCATGTGATTCGTTCCAATGAACCTAATTTATCAGCGAATCTATACAAGTGACTTTCATGGTATATTAATTAACACTATAACAAAAAAAGTGTATAGTATCAATTATAAATTTTCGGAAAAATAACTTACACTAATTAGAATTACTTATTAAAAATGATATTAAATATATGGTTCAACATCAATTATATTAATTTATTTGGCATTAATTAACTAAAATTGATACTAATTTAATTTATGTTGCATCATTTAAAACAAAATTGATATAAAATAATAATTCACATCAATTAAACAATTGACGTGAATTTTAATATCACTTACATAAAAAGATATAAAGTTTATATCAATTAATAAATGATGTTAACAAAATTCCAATTAAATAATTATTTGTCTCACATCGGCAAAGAAAAATAAAGGGAAGAAAACTACTCTATTAAATAAACATATTGACACCAAGTTTTAATTTTTTTAATATATGTTAAATCATGCATATGTATTTACATATATTCCTTACAATAACAAATAAAAAAAATTATTAGTCAGTTATAATATTATGAAAACTAAAAAACATTAACATCACTTATTTATAGTTGATATAATAATAATAGCAAATAAAATAAATTATATAAATATGTAACATCAATTGTCATAACCGAAACAAATATTAACATCATTTATATTAACTGATGCAAATGTTTACTTCATTTTCTTACAAATAATACATATAACATCATTGACAAAAATATTGAAACTAGTTGCATCAATTGTTTAATTAACACAAAATATTAGAGTTACCACTTAGAGAATCAATTATATAAATGATACAAATTCATTTATGTCAATCAAAAAATAATGTAAACTAATAAAACAAATGACACTACACATCTTATTTCTTAAATCACGCGATTCAGTCCACTGAACCTAATTTATCGACGAGCCTATACAAGTGACTCTCGCAGATATTTATGGTATGTTAAGTCAGTTTCAGCAAGTTTATTTTCCAAACAAATTTAAGCTAGTGTTTATTTATGATAGGCTTAAACTTTTTTTACATCAAGATTTTTATCAAATCTAGAGAAAACTATAGAGAGATGCTGAAATTGATTTGTTTCAGTTTTAATTTTTTTTACTGAATATAAATTTTATGGTTTTTTACGAAAATTAACACTATATATTTATTTTACACTTATAGTCATTTTAATATTTATTGGAGAGATAACACTTTTCACATTATACATTACGTATGTGTGTTCGCTAAACATATACCAGTACACAAAAGTTGATGTATATGTACAAGCTTGGATTGTGGTTTACAGCCTGGTGAATCTCCATATACGGACCCACTAACCAGATTAACATTCTCATATGACGCCGATTTTTAATAAAAAGTGGTGAATTCGGTGAAGCTGTGATTGTTGTAACTTTTATATACAGGCAATACAAGGATGTGGAATACGAAACTGCTATAATCTGACAAAAAGTAAGAGAATCAACTATCTAATCAGAGCAGGGTTCTCATATGTTAATTATGAGCGTATTAATGTATATCCTTAATTTGATTTACATGTGGGGTCTAACATGTGAATTGCAGTGGATTTGGAAACAAAAAATGATCAATCATTTACATGAGAAAGACAAACTCATTGCGGATTTGTAGTGTCAAGACAAAAGAAACTATACTAATGATATCAACCTTGGAACTACGGCCATTTTAAATTATTTTTATATCACGCGATTCGCTCCATTGAACCTAATTTATCGGCGGGTCTATATAAATGGTTTTAGGGTATATTAACACTACAACAAAAAGGTGTATAGCATCAATTATAATATGTGAAAAAACTAACTCACACTAATTAGAATTGCTTATTAAAAATGATATTAAATCTATGATTCAACATCAGTTATGATAATTGATGCAATTATTGATTTATCTGACATCAATTAACTAAAATTGATAGTAATTTATTTTATGTTTCATCATTTAAAACAAAATTGATACAAAATAATAATTCACATCAATTAAAAAAAATGATGTGAATTTTAATATCACTTAAATAAAAAGATATGAATTTTATATCAACTAATAAATGATGTTAACAAAACTTTAATTAAACAACTATTTGTCCCAAATCGCTAAAAAAAGATGAAAAGAAGAGAACTACTTCTCTATAAAATAAACATATTGACACCAAAATTTATTTTTTTAATAAATTTTAAACCATGCATATGTATTTACATATGTTTTAATCATGCGTATGTATTTACATATATTTTTTATAATAATAAATACAAAATGGTTAGTCATCTAAATTTATAATATTATGAAAACTAACAAATATTTAAAATTTACATGAATTTTAACATCACTTATTTATAGTTGATTTAATAATAATATTAACTAAAATATATGATATAAGTATGTAACATCAGTTTTTATAACATAAACAAATATTAATATCATTTATATTAACTGATGAACTTCATTTTTTACAAATGATACATATTAACATCATTTACAAATTGATGAAACTAGTTGCATTAATTGTTTAATCAACACAAAATATTAGAGTTGCCACTTCGAAAATCAATTATATAAATTATATGAATTCGTTTGTTTTAATCAAAAAACGATGCAAATGCCCCTACACCCTTGTTTCTTAAATCACACGATTCAGTCCATTGAACTTGATTTATTGGTTAGTATATACAAGTGACTCTCGCTGATATATATATATGTTAAGTCATTTCAACAAGTTTATTTTTCAAACAAATTTTAGTGTTTATTTATGATAGGCGTAAACTTTTTTTACATCAAGATTTTTGGTTCAATCTAGAGATAACTATTGAAAGATGCTGAAATTATTTTTTTTCAGTTTAAATTTTTTTTACTGAATATAAATTTTATGTTTTTACGAAAATTAACATTTTTTACATTTATTTTGCGCCTATAGTAATTTTAATGTTTATTGTAGAGATAATGTTTTCACATTACATGACATATCCATGAACGTATGTGTGTTCTCTAAACATATACCAGTATATAAAAATTGATGTATATGTCCAATTATGGGTAAATCAGTTGTTTTTTTACCAAATAACATTCAACATTTAGTTTACGATCTCTTGAAAACAAATTTTTATCAATGGTGTATTATTCGAGTTTGAATCCAGATGGTGACAATGACACTAACACATAAATAGTATTAACACAAACCACTAGGTTGCAAACTTCAGTCTGATCTCTTGAGCATTTTAGTTTTGAGGTATTCAAGTTTGTTTGGGAAGGACTTTAATTTATTAGAGAGCTTGTTTGTATTACATGTGATTTCAATCGTGATAGAAAGTTTAATCACACTCTCATCCCATAGACGTGTAGAGACACACTATCAAACTATCTTAAATATTTGATTTTTGATTTTATCTTTTACTCATTTAATATTTTTATGTTTACTATCATTGACTTGATATGTTTCCACACAACAAACACACTAATACGCAATGTCACAAGATCCATTTATTTTTTCATTGCTAACCAACTCTTCTTTTCAAGTATTATGTTGATATCTTTGATCGCAAATGGCCTCGATATAACTGGCTTGAAGCTGATGTAACGACCTCTCTCAATGTGACTTCTTCTAATCCATTTCTAGTGCCAGATGTTATAAGCAGGTCGGGTATTTCTCCCAGAAATACCAGACCGTTGTACTTTACAGACGACGACAGCGACAAAGTTATTGTGTACTTTCATTTCGCCCAGATCCAAACTGTAAAAGCAAGTGAAACTAGGAAATTTGACATTTTCATGGATGAAAATATTATTCACATAGCTTATAGTCCTAAGGTGTTATAATCTAAAACAAAATACAAAATGCAGATTTGGCTCATGGGACTTGGACCTCATAAGAACTCAAAGATCAACTCTTCCACCACTATTTAATGCTATTGAAGCATTAAAGGTTTTGGACTTTTCAAATGCTGAAACAAATGAAAATGATGGTATGTCACTATTTATCTGTTGGTCTCTAAAATCCCATGTAAACTGCGCCATTAACATGATATTGTTCGTTTGGACTAAATCTTTACAGATTTTTTTTTTTTTTTTAGTTTCTTCCCAACATATCTCATACTAATTGGAGTTAGGTGTTATATTATATGCAAGACAAAAAATATCTTAGACTATAGTGTGGGAGTTAAATTGATATCCCAATATTAATTTTATATATAGCTTAACCATGAAAATATGATATCGTGTATGCTAATTCTCGACTTTATCTTTGACATCTATGTCAGTCGCTCCTATATATGAAGAACATCCAAATTATTTATGGACTAAACATAATAAGTTGGCAAGGAGATCCCTGCGTACCTGAACTTTTAAAATCGGAAGATCTAAACTGTCAGCTACAAAAATAAGTCTACTCCTCCAAGAATTATTTCCTTGTAATATCACTATCTCATACACCTTCTGATGTTAAAACTCAAATCACTTAGTGACTTCATGCTAGCTAGATTCAGTTGTTGTCATGTAATGTTTTCTCTGCCTTGGCAGAAATTTAAATTGGAACAATCTTATGGGCCCTCTTCCTAAAGTCTTTTATGATAGAGAAAAGAATGGACTAATTAAAGCTAATGTAAGATTTTTCACCTCTCTGTTATTTTCCATCAGCTCTCCACAACCTTTTGTTTAGTTTCAGTCTTCTTCAACAACATGTATTTTCTTAAGGATCCAAGGAAACCCAAAGCTTTGTACTGATGCTTCATGCAAAGATAAGAATCAAAAGTCGATTTTACCAATTGTTGCATCGGTAGCTTCTGTGCTCATCATTATAGCTGTGTTGATTCTCATTCTTGTTTCCAAAAAGAAAAGGCCAGCGCAAGGTACTTCATTATAAATGGGATATATTCTTATTGTAACAGTAATGATGTATACATAAGAAGACCAAATCGCATGGATGTTTTAGTTGTTGACATATTATTCTTTCTCTACAGTTCAACACGAACGAGTTACCAAGTAGTTGATGAAGAGTGAAGATCCATTTGCAATTTAAAGTAAAAGGATAAATTACTTAATCCACTGGAAAATTATATGGAAGAAAATGGAATATTTTAGCTTTAATCTTTGAAATTTATTCTTTGAAGAAAATGTGTGTGTCTGTGTGTGTGTGTGTGTGTGTGAATAGGAGAGTCTTGGTCATTTTGCAAGTTATCCTAAGTTCAATAACATCTTCTCTTAGTTTCCTTTTTTTATTTGGTCTTCATCTCTCTAATTACTTGCTGGGCAAGAAGACTCATTTCAATTCTCTTTATATTTCCTTTCTTGCACAAGAAGAAATGATTACGAGTGTTTATTGAAAACTATTTTTAGTTTATTTTATTATCATTAGGCCATCTATAATTACACAGACAAAAAGGTTGACTTCTTCAGAGAACGTTGTGGGATATATGTGCTTACTAAAGGAGATATTGAAAACGTTGTGAATCCAAGACTCAATAGAGATTATAAACTTACTTCTGTCTGGAAAGCTCTTCAGAGAAAATACCAAACATGTCTCAAGTTACTATTATGAACCAAATCAGTGTCTAACATTAGACAACTCGAAGCGAGGAGGGATACAAGACATGGGCTCACAGAGTTATGTTGAACTTAACACGAGCTTTTTAATTTACCCCTACCTAACGCACGGCAACTTATGCCAACAGTCGATCCCATGATTACTAAAGGACTTTGAAATTTCATTGATTAATTTGTTTTGTGAAGATTATCTTCTCATTGGTCATTTATTGGTACGACTTCATTGTATCTACTTCTGATTGTATCTGAGTGTAGATTTGTTGTTTGGTTTTGGTTTTACTTTGGTTATGGGCTTTGACATTTGATTTTTAGAATAGTGGGTTTCAAACACGGACGATTGCCACTGCGCAATCTAAGCTTCAACTTCTCTTTTCATAACATTATGTAGAAAGAGTAGAAGCATATGTCAAAAAAAAAAAGAGTAGAAGCATAAAAATGTTTGGACTAAAGAATTGAAGATTATATCTTGTCATAGTATGTTTACTTAGCATGTGAGTGCTAATTAGACAAACCTAATTATAAAGGGAGCTAGTTCTATTAACATGTGATTAGTGATTTCTTGATGCAGCAAAGATTTATTTCATTGACTTATTATCAATCCATTTTTTTTTCGCGTGTCACAAGGTGTCTCAAGCAATTAACGATAACTCCCCCCTCATTGAATACCAAAAAAATATCTATATTTGATTAAAAAAAAAACAAAAATTAACATGCAAGACTGCCTCCGCTATTAAATTTTTAATTTAACATGTGATGATTAATCTTCAATTTTCATATCTACAATTCTTATTCATATTTTTTCGTAATAGATATCACGCTCTTAAAACGTTGGTAAACTAAATAAACCCAATTATTGAGGAAAGCTGACATTGTGTCTGCCTCTGGGCTCGTCTAGTCAAAAAACCGGTTTCAAAAGCTAACATGCAAGACTGCCTCCACTGTCTGTCTATGTCCTATTATTCCAATTCACGTAAAATAATAGTAAAATATATTTATACAAGAAAAAAAAAACGCGAATGTTACAGAAAATCAGATTGTGCGAATTGGCTTTTGCAGCTCAGAGAAGCTGTAACACTTTATAATCATTTTCTGAATCTTTCTTGGTCCTCTAAAATGTAATTTGGTTTGTTGTTTCCGTATAGTTTGACGAGTCATTTAAACAAACTAGCTAGTTTTTTTCCGCTAGAGTTTCTCTGGACCAAATCTCATAATTACATAAGACACTTGTTGTTCACATAGGTCACCTCCTTAATATCATATATATGACTTTTGGTACGAGATATTGAGATGTTAACGTATGTTGGACCAAACATTTAGAGTTCATAATCATAAATTGAAAGCAAAACAATATAGGTGTCGCCACACATTCAAAATTATTTTCTTAATAAACAGATATATTTGATGAAAATCTTGCAGGTCCATTGGATATCAATGTCATGAGATTAATTAGTAAATAGACCAATATTAAAATCACACTGTGTCGAATATTATAAGCTTTCGCCTAACTCACATGCCATGATTTTGCTTAAGCTCGCATGCATCAACTGATCCACTAGTCAAATCACAAAAATGGATACGATATTCAATCTTATCGACCTAATTTTGTTTAATATGAGTGATGCGGTAGATAAAACATATATGGACGGCCACGCGGTATCGTTGCATAGATAAAATTTGTAACTTTTTCTTTCCTTTTTTGGGATATATGAGCATTGATATAGGCATATAGCTGGATCAGTCGATGTTTTTTGGTTAAATAGATAGATATCCCCTAGCATGTTTATTTTGTTTTCTTTCTACTTTCTAGGAACGAGTAAAGGTTATGTGTGTGAACATGTTGAAAATGCATGGCTCAGCCACGTCTCGTGTATATTGAATGCCTTGTGAAAACAAAAAATATATATATACTATTCGCAATCTATCTCTAAGCTTTTAATTTAGTTGGCTTCCGAAATTCACTAAGGAAATCTCCAAAGTAGATCAATTACCAACAAAAAAACTCTCTAAATGATCAGATTGATATAGTGTGTCAACACTCTCTCATTTTTTTTGTAGGATCTACGGCTTTACTTTCTCGAAGTTTCTTGTCTTATTGTATTCGTTCTATACTTCTAATTCTATCGGATCAACAAAAACAAGAAACCATAACTACCACAATTCTAGAATCGTCCTCAGGTGTTATCATATACGGCTAGTCGTTAGCTGGGGTTTGCAAATCTCTGTGTTGTTTGGATAACATTTCACATCAGTCTCTTCTTTGAAGACATTTAAGAAACAAAACCCAATTGTAGACTGTAGTTGTGCATGGGTTCAAATTGTGAAGTTCAAGTAATCACATAATAATTTGCAGAAGTAATTATATATAAGATATAAAATCAAGTGCAACACAATTATAATTATTGAATCCTCTATGTAATTACATCACTCTTCTCATATTTGTGATAATGGTAAAATAGTTAAGAATTGTGCTATGCCACTTGCTATATAATAAAATAAAAACAAAAAAACATAATCATTGATAGCTAATCTACTTAGGTGACAATTTATTGTGTAGCCACATGTATGAAATTTTGGTATTTACTCCAGCCAATTTCTCTTAAACCTGTTTATTAGTAATATTTATCTTTTTTTTTTACTATGTCTGTTTTTCTCGGCTGGTGTTAACAGTTAAGCCAGTAAATATTTAAAACAAGCTTACGAAAAGATTTTTTTTTAAACAATAAACGGGCCTTATCCCTAATAATAAAAAAGAATTTGATTGATGAAGCAATGTTTGAGTGAGAGATATGATTTGGTATAATCACATGGCGAAATACAGCTTCATAGGGTGGGGACTATCGCATTGGATTCGTAAACCTCAAGGAAGAAATTTTCACGGTTGTACACGCGGCTGCACTTCATTGGTCCATTTCATTACTTTTAGAAATTTGTAGGACTTGAGATTTAAGGGTTGTGGAGATGATCACATGGGAGGTTGGAAGTCTTGAAGAGTGGCATGGGCCTTCACAGAATCACAAGCTCGCTATTAAACCATTTGGTTCTTCCTAGAATTCATTTTCTTCTAGTTATTATCCACAAAATTCCGAACCAAAATATCTTATTTCAGAGCCGGATTAATATAGTATTCTCTTCGTCGTGGTGTTCGAATTTGGGACTTACTATATATTTTTTATGTTGCATAAGTTGTTTAAATGATAATTGGCATAGGTCACTAAGAGTTGTCTTGAGCCATCTAAATCCGTTGATAGATTTGATTGATAATTTTGGATCGATGCAGTATAAGATATATCGATTTAATAATTATCAATCACAAAAACATTATTAAAAACGTTATTAAAACTGTTACATTTGAACTTGTTTTGTATCGCTTTCTCTATTTTTATACAGTTTTTAACTATTGTATAACTAATTATACATCTCTTTGGAATTACTAAAAACTTTGTACCATTTTAGGTTACCAATATCAAATGTCTTATGAAAACACTAGAATCCGTTTAAACAAAATCGTCTTATTTAAATGCTTAAGCGATACTTTCTCTGTTCCTCAAAGATTGATTTTTTAGATTTTTCACAAATATTAAAAAACAATCATTACTTACTTTTTCTATTATTTTTTGTTTGTTTTTAAATTTAAATTTACTTTCTCTATTATTTTTTTGTTTGTTTATTATTTTGAAAAAAGGAATATATTAAATCTAATCTAGAAAATCAATCTATTAGAAACAAACATAAAATCTAAAACATGAGGAACGGATGGAGTAATTATCATAATCTATGAACGTATAACATTGTTTTGATGACCGTCTAAAGTGGTTTTTAGAACACTCCTTTTAATGATAGAACTGTGTGATTTTCTAAATTATAAGTGTTCTTACTGTCACTAAAATTACACTAGGCTCCACAACATGTTCAGCAAGCATTTTTTGATGTAAAAACGCATTTTGCTTTTAGTCACATAGAAACATAAAAGTGCCACGAGACATATAGATATTGGTATTGTTTGGCGCGTGCGGCTCGAGAAATTATCTTTCTCATTTTGTCTTCGAAACATTAAACTAATGACATTAGTTTGTTTTTAGGTGTGAGCTTATTTAGTAATCATTTTCAGATTAACAGAATCGCCTGTTTACATGCTCCGATGATTACGGTAATCAAATGGGTCCCACAGTTCTACGTTGGACAAGTACACTTGATAGGATTCCATGTGGTGGTCCCCCATGTTAGTCATCACTCATCATCCAATCCCAGCCTTCAATCATGCATTTCAAAACACGAAACACAACAAAACACTTCTTACTCACTCACTCGAGGCTAAGTTCGTCAAATATGGCTTTGTTTTTCTTTATACGATGATAAAAATGTGACACTGTTTGCATATTTCTAGGTAATCTCCTTTCGTTAGTCATCTATTTAAACATTTCAATTGGTATGTAGAGTCCTACTTATACCAAACCACACATGTCTTATTTGTACGTACGTATATCATGTGACAAACATATTTAAAAAAAAAAAGAGTAATGGTTCTAACATACTTAAGAAAATAGTAAATCATTTTTTTTTTTGATTTTGTCCTTGAACTATAATATTCCATCAAAGCATTAGCATTCGATTCGACAACTCGTTGTTGGTTTAGACATCCATAGTAACTTTTTGTATCCAGATTAGGTTTGAGCATAAACATTAAGTGAACCGAATCAAAGGGAATCAAAATCTATGAATCCGACATCGAACCAAATTTCATAAGTAACCCGAACCGTAGAGAAATTTTTATATCGAAGTAACCAAACCAACACACGTACATGTTATGATTCTTATGTGTTTCTGAAGATCTGTTGTTCATCTCTTGCGGAAAGAGATGGTTTACTTTTTCTTACATGCATGTATTACTTTTTCTTACATGCATGTATTGCAGGTATTTTTCTGTGATTTTTTAGGGGGTAAAAAACTTTCCTTGATGAAGTTTGATATGTGTAATTGAGTTTTCTTTAGCTTCCAAGTAAACATAAATACCCTTTATTTGCTTATGTCCCTTACCTACGGACCAATTATGTGTCTTGCAACAAAGGGGAAATTATGCTTAAGAAAGGTATTAGGTGTGATACTAATACAATAATTTTTTCTTTGGTTTACTATAAATACTTCATTACGATAATGTATAATATTTAACTGAAAAGTTATTGGAAATTTTCCATGATTATTTATCAGTATATTGTGTAGAAAACTCGTATTTCGTATTCAATCTGTGAATATTATAAAACATAAAAGTTCCAAAAAAAAAATTAAAACATATCATCATAATTACGTAATATCATTATCATCATTATAGCTACACAAAATATATTTTAAATTATTAGATAACACAAAACAAAACAATATTTAAAAAAAAAATTATTAGTTAAGTGTTTAGACCATCCGTATTATTAGAGACTTTTGAGTGGTTTTCTCACTTTTTTTTAGAAATTCTCATAATTAAATAATAATATTTATTATATCTTATTATTATATTATTATTAAGAGATTCGATAAGAGACCGCCAATGCAGATGCTCTTAGGAATGTGTTGGCGCTATCGATACTAAATACTAAATTTAATTGAAATAAAAAAAAAAAAAAAAATACGGTAAAAAAGGAGAAATATAAAATAGAACTTTAGTTTAGTTGTAATCTCGACGAAGAAATGGTATAACCATGATTATAAGCTCTAAATGTCAAATAACAAACTAATATAGCCATAACAAAAGTAACAAATTCTTGTATACAATTCAATGCATTACAACACATGTAGAGTCTAAGTCGTGCCATCGTCCAAGTTAAAAATATATTCCCTCCGTTTTGATTTAATTGTCGTTTTAGACTTATTTTTTTGTTTACAAATAATTGTCGTTCTCGGATTTCAATGCAAATTTATGATAAATTTTCCAGTTTTATCCCTACCATTTGAGTTTGTTAATTATTACTATCAAACAAAATATTGTTTTAATAAAGGGTAAAACAGAAAAATTTAATGTTTTCTTAATCTATGTTAAATATGTTAAAACGATACTTAATAAAAAACAGAAGGAATACTTTTTTTCATTACGGCCTTTTGCCTCGGCTATATTAGTTGACTGCATACTATATCCTTTTTTTGGTAAATGATATAACCATGATTATAAGCTCTAAATGTTAAAGAACAGACTAAATATAGCCATTACAAAAGCAACAATTTTTTGTATACAATTCAATACATTACAGCTAGGGATGTTGTGATGCGTTTTTCTATTCGATCCGACCCGAATCCGAAATAAGTCCGTCCAGTATAAGTTCGAATTCAGAAAAAACCAAGTGGATTTTAGTATCAACTACCAACAAGTATAACCCGAAACAAATCCGACATGTATAAGGTTTATCTGCGGGTACCAAATATATTTTTTTTGTTAAAGTGATTGAGACGAAAACTATGTCGTTTTAAACGACTTTTCCGAAACGACGTCGTTTTAAAACTAAGTTGATTTTAAAAAAAATTGGTGGGTACCCCGAAACCCGCTAGGGTAAATCCGTCTGAGCTCAAATATTAAAAAAACCCGTCCGTTTTAAGTCTACGATTTTTTCATCATCCGGATCGGATAAAAACTCGTCTGTTTTTACCGGATTTCGGGTACCCACCGGGTAAAACCCCAGATTTACATCCCTAATTACAGCCTACACATGTAGAGTCTAGTCGTGCCATCGTCCAAATTAAAATTGGAAGGAAAAAAGGAAATTCAATACATTACATCCCCATATAGTTATTATAGGTCCATAGCGACTAGCGAGTGAAGTTATCAAATTTTAAAGGGCGAAAATTATTGATAGCAAGTAGCAACAAGAGAGTGGAGCAACATGACGCGCTTGAGTGGAGCGTGAAAATTATCTTTATCAAAATCTGAGTGGAGCAACATCACCTTTATCTGTACATAACTAATTATGATTGGGTGATATGAAACACGCGCTCTTACCCGCGCGTGACATTGGCAATAGACATTTTCTGATACATAACATAGAGGGGAGGGCAAGACCCAAACATACATTTAATAATGGATTTGTATTGTACGCATGACTTTTGTACATACATACGCACTAATATACTTTCATACAAAATCTTTTTCCTTTTTCTTTGTCAAAAATCCAAATCAATGTTTAGAGAATTACAAAGTTTTTTTTTTTTTACAACAAAATTTACAAAGTTTTTTAAAATAAAAAAGGAGGAAAATAGCAAGGAAATTTATGTAATAAAAGTAAAAACTCTTGTAACGATAAAGATAGAGAATATTGCGAGTGAAGCAAATAAATATTTTATTAAATGCTTAAATGTAATTTATATATATATATACACCTCCATTTCCCTTCCCTACACACATGAAAACACACCAATAGTCTCTTCTTCTTCTTCCTTACCTCTTTCTCCCCAAATCTCTCTCTGTTTTCTCTGTCTCTCTCTCTCTAAATGGCAATGTTGGCTTTGGTTTTATGCGTTCTTACGATTCTTGCGGATTTCACAACGATTTCTGAAGCAAGAATCCCAGGAGTTTACAACGGAGGAGGCTGGGAAACTGCTCATGCTACTTTCTATGGTGGCTCTGATGCTTCTGGCACCATGGGTATGTTTTCTCTCTCTCTCTCTCTCTCTCTCTCTAAAGCTCCCATCTTTTTGGTACCACATTGTTGAAATCTTCGATAATGTTAATTATACACCCTTAAAGGTTTCAACTTTAATACAAACCCAACTTAAAGCTCCCATTTTTGTGTTCATCTTCGGTAACTAAACTACCACATTGTCAAATTAACGTTTCCATGAATGTTAAAATCTTGGGAATATTGCAGATTCTTGGTTTTTACCCTCAAATGTTTCAACTTTAATTTTGCTCTGTTTTATTTAAACCAGGAGGAGCTTGTGGTTACGGGAACTTGTACAGCCAAGGCTACGGTGTGAACACGGCGGCTCTGAGCACGGCTCTGTTCAACAACGGTTACAGTTGCGGCGCTTGTTTCGAGCTCAAATGCGCGAGCGATCCCAAGTGGTGCCACTCAGGTAGCCCTTCCATCTTCATCACTGCCACCAATTTCTGCCCTCCGAACTTCGCTCAGCCTAGTGACAATGGCGGATGGTGCAACCCTCCTAGGCCTCACTTCGATCTCGCTATGCCTATGTTCCTCAAGATCGCCGAGTATCGCGCCGGAATTGTTCCCGTCTCTTTCCGCCGGTAAGAACTCGCTACCATCGCCGAATAGAGAAATTTATTGTTCCCATTTGCTAGATTGGTTGCTTGAATTAAGATAAACTAGGGTTAATTCTGGCAGGGTTAAAAATTTTGGGTGTTAAATGTAACTTTTTAGAATTATCAGGGTGGGGATGAGAAGTCTTACCCTGGTCTGTGAACGACTGGGGCTAATGCTGTTAGAATTAAAAGCTTAGGGTATTAGACCTGTCTCTTATACACATCTAGATGTGTATAAGAGACAGACTTTGGGGTATTAAATTTAATAGTTTATAAATATAGGGCTGCAGTTGAAAAGTCTTATGTCTTGATTCTTGGCGCGAGTCGGTGTAGCATTTATGTCGGGTTTCGTACGCGGCTATTTACCAAATCTTAAAGATCTTATTTTCTGCAAAAGGACGAATCTGTCCTTCCAACAATCCCTTTTTTACTTTTTAGTACCAATAATAAAAGTCATGGGTAACAATAATGAATGTGGGTTTTTTAGTCAACACGCGTTTTCTCCTGCTCGTTTTATTGTTGTTGCTTGCTGAAAAGCATTAAATGACGAAACTACCCTTGTGTTGTTCTTGTTAATTGCTACTAGAGTGCCATGCCGGAAGAGAGGAGGAATGAGGTTCACGATCAACGGCTTCCGTTACTTCAACTTGGTTCTGGTCACAAACGTCGCCGGTGCCGGAAACATCGTGCGGCTGAGCGTGAAAGGAACAAGAACGTCGTGGATGAGCATGAGCCGAAACTGGGGGCAAAACTGGCAATCAAACTCTGTTTTGGTTGGTCAGTCACTTTCGTTTAGAGTCACAGGCAGTGACCGTAGAACCTCCACGTCATGGAACATCGCTCCGGCGCATTGGCAGTTTGGTCAGACTTTCATGGGAAAGAACTTCAGAGTCTAAGGGCAATTTCGGGAAATCATCTATCAAAAAACCATTTTATTAGTATTTTATTTTCTACTATTATTATTACTATCAAATTTCCAAGCCGAAGGCAACTAGTAATTTGAGAAATTAATATATATATATATATTTATTATTTTTCATGTTTCCAAGACCACTAAATATTCCAATTTTCTACCTCTAATGGGTTTTTTTTAGCTTATTGTGTTCGTTGGAGAGTGTGAAAGTTGACAGTGGCTAAATTGGTCCATGGTGTTTTATTTTTACCGTGTGGAGTCTTAAATTTTAATGAGTTTTCTTTTGGGGTAAAATTATAATTTTGTTGAAAGTAGTAGGAGCTGAAGCAGACAAAGAGTTCTGCTATTTGGTTATATATAGTAAAGAAGCAGTAATAGTTGTTTGTAATGCTTCTTGTAGACCAAATTGTAATATATGAAAATTTGGGTATTAGTATGGTTTAAGATATAGTATATATTTTTTCTGAAAGGTAAGACAAATTTAATTTGCTTCACACCAAATTTTTTTTTTTGGGAACATAATTAATTGGTTGGTCATAAATACTTGAGTTATCTAAATATTTGGTGGGTGGATAATATTAAAAAAAAAACTGAAATAAGAATCCTGGGATTTTATGGGATTATTACCTTTAAAAAGCCTAAAGCAAAACAGATGATAGTGAAATTTTTGTACACAAGCGATGAGATAATTACGAAAAGTATTAATGTTGCCTTATTCCCCTCACCCAAACCCATACTACCATCCAATATAAAATTGCTTATTATATAGCTTTTGCGTGTATTTTTTAAAAATATATATGTATAAGATAAATGATCAAAATCCATTTTCATGTTCCCGTCATTTTTGTAGTTTAAATGTGTATGTATAGAAAAAAAAAAAAAAGAGGAGCAAGTAGAAAAGAAAAGGGTAGAATCGGAAAGAAGAAAAGAGAGTCACATCAAGGAAGAAGGTCGTCCATTGGGGTACTTAACGAGAAGAAAGAAGATGAGATTCGCACATGGGTGGTGGGCTCTTTTTTGTTCCCTCCCTATACTATACTATTTATGATTTCTTACACTAACTTTAAAAAAAAAAAATGTTCATAAGAAAAATATCAGAACTTAGGTTTTGAAATATAAACATTTTACATCTACATCATTATTATCTACTTTCTCACTTGTAAAATTTGTTTTTAGTAAATGCACTACACTCCGTCTGTCACATCAATGTAAATTTTAATTTTTGATTTTCGGAATTATGCTTCGTTGATGTGTTGTGTTATAGATGGAATTTGAAAGTTGTTTTTAATATATTCAAAAGCAAAAAAGTGGTGATCTAGTAGTAATGTAATGAAATTAGTCTTTTGGTCACTGGATTTAAATCATGTTTTATAAGTAGGGTTATTTTTTAAATCGGAATATTTAAAAGTTGATTTAGAATACTGAAAAAAATTATAGGTCGAAAATCTAAAATTCATATGATCTTAAAAAAAATATATATATATATATATTCAAACATAAAATATAATCGAATTAAAAACGATAAAACGTACAAAAATGTGAAAATAATACCCATCCCAACTAAGAAAATCGTCAATGTGTTTTGCTAAATTGTTTTTTTTTCTTTGCGTTTTTGTTAACCCTAAATCATAAAGTCCAAAAGCAAAGCCCATGAAAAGCCCACGTTTAATCTCTCGGATTAGGCTTTAGCAATGTGGACTTTCTTTTAAAATTATTGAAGCTGGTTAATATGAAAGTTAGGTAAAGAAAATAACAAAAAAATAGATCGACTGGTCCAACAAACAACAACAGTAGATTAATATTGACAAAATATACATAAACTATAATTAATCAAAAAGTTCAAAATCGGTCAATCCTTGAGACTATAGATTTATATAATTCAAAATGATAACTGGCTGCTTCACGCAATATAATCTTCTTCTTTTAAATAAAAACCACTAAACGAACAGATTCAATTTATTTGTCTACATTACTCGTTTTGACCAAACTACTACTACTATTTTTCTAAACTGAAATTTGGTTGTAAGTTAGGTCAGCTCAATGAACAGTAGATCTTGAAATCAAACGGTTCTTAACTCGCCACGTCATCGAGTGTAAGTTAATCCGTCACATCAGATCATTTTACCCCATCCTCAAAAAGTTTAAGAAAAAGGCTCCAAAATCTTTTTGTTAGTTGACTCAGTCGGATTTGGGGGAAGAAGAAGATGAAGTGTTTTCACTTCACCAATGGCGAGAAGAGAGGAGAAGGAGACGAAGGAGAAAACGGCGGCGTTTCTCGGACTTCGAGGCTCTCCTGGGCTCGGTCCTTAAGCGTGGCGTCGTCGACGGCCTCCGACCCGACTCGCCGGTCCGAGTTTGACTCGGATTGGAGTTTCTCGCCGGAGCGTTTTGGTTACCCTAAGCCACTGAGTCGACGTTGGATCGGTGGAGTCGCCTCCGCAGAGAACGATCTGAAGGTATTCACCTACGGAGAGCTGAAATTGGCCACGAGAGGCTTCAACAGAGCTCTTCTGATCGGCGAAGGAGGCTTCGGTTGCGTTTATAGAGGCGTCGTTGTCGATGGTTTCGATTCTAAGATTAGTGTCGCCGTGAAACAGCTTAATCGTCAAGGTTCACAGGCATGACTCCATCCTTTTTCAAACTCTGTTCTTCTGCTTCATTAGTCTCGTTAAAATGTTCCCAATTTGGGAATTTTCCATGGATGATTTTGAAACCAAAATCGATTTTGAAGAAACGTTCTGGTTTGTGATTGATTTTCGAAATTGGTGTGTGGCTTTGCGTTCTAGCTATCAGGGGCATAGAGAATGGATCAATGAGGTGAATTTTCTAGGAGTAGTGAACCATCCGAATCTTGTGAAGCTAGTTGGTTATTGCGCTGACGACGACGAGAGAGGGATGCAACGGCTTCTGGTTTATGAGCTTATGTGCAATAAAAGCTTGGAGGATCATCTTGTAGGCAGGGTAGTGTCTGTGTCTCTTCCATGGATAACGAGGCTGAAGATTGCTCAAGACGCTGCTCAAGGCTTGGCTTATCTTCATGAAGAAATGGATTTTCAGGTTGAGTCCTCTTTTACAAGTTTAAAACTTTTGCATTTTAGGTTCGTTTGTGTGTTTGGTTTTGGTTTTGGTCTTGATTTTTGCTATCTTAATAGTTAATTTTCCGGGACTTCAAGTCTTCAAACATCTTGCTTGATGAGAGATTCGGTGCTAAACTCTCGGATTTCGGATTAGCTAGGCAAGGACCTCCCGAAGGACTTGGTCATGTCTCGACTTCAGTATGTATCTCTCTCTATTGGAGCCTCTCTCTCTCTAACATAACAACATCGCTTGAAGTCTTGAAACTTTGTCTTGTTTGAAAGGTTGTAGGTACGGTTGGTTACGCGGCTCCCGAGTATGTACAGACGGGGAAACTGACAGCGAAGAGCGATGTATGGAGCTTCGGGGTAGTGTTGTATGAGCTGATCACGGGGAGACGAGCGCTGGACAGAAACCTACCTCGCGGGGAGCAGAAGCTTCTTGAATGGGTGAAACCTTACGTATCGGACTCGAAGAAGTTCCATTTGATCGTGGATCCGCGGCTCCAAGGCCAGTACTACTGTATGAAGTCTGTTCAGAGAGTAGCTGCTTTAGCAAACAAATGTCTGTTGAAGCAACCGAAATCTCGGCCTAGAATGAGCGAAGTGGTTTCGCATCTCGGTAGCATCATCGACCAAGAGAGGGAGAACGCTCCTCCTCCGCCGCTTGCTGTTGAAACAGAGGAGATCATCGAAGCTGAGGTAAACGGAGAGAGCGTGCCTGAGCTGACGAAGCAGCAAGGGAGTAATTATCTTAAGAAGGTTCTTGATCTCAGGGATAAGATGAACTTGAACAAGTCGCTTTCGAAGCTAGACTGGCGAAACTGGACACCGGGACTTGTTAGAACATAGTAAAGATAGTTTTCTTCACTGTATATAAACTTCTTAGCCAAAGATTTGAAAGTAACATTTGAATCGCTTTGATGTGCATTTGCTTGTATACATGTTTGGAAAGCAATCTGTCTCTGTTCCTTTTTCGAGTTTCTTACATTTAACAGATCTTGAAGTTGAAGACATGAGAGATCATTTATACTTATGTTAGTCAATTCTCTCACTACAACTATCACAGTTGTCAAATCTCTGAGCCGTGAACTGAGTCCTTTTGGTACATAAGCAGAAACAAAAACTGTACATCCGAACTAAACAGAAACATCATCGTTTCTCTTTCTCAAACAAACAGAGGCAAAGCAGACGGGCGTGGATAAGAAGCTGCTACACCGTTCACAGCGGTTTGCCGAGCGAAACCGGCATTCGGTTTCTGGCTGATCACAACGCTATCGCTTCTCCTACGCGTTCTTCGCTCGATCTTATCGATGTTTCTTCCTCCAGCTTCATGCAGAGCTTGGATGTGTTCGAGGTGAGAAACAACCTCGATCATGTTTGGCCTCAGCTTTATCTCTAAGGTGAGGCATCTCAGCGCCAGGGTAGCTATTTTACATGCTTCTTCCATTGAGTATTGATCTTGGATACGGTTATCTATAACCCTGAATATCTTTCGTTTGTTTGCAAGAAGCGGTTTTGCCCATTCCACCAGCTTTTGCTCTCCCGGTGGACGGTTCTTGTCCACGACTCTTCGTCCAGACAACATCTCTAAAAGCACGACACCGTAGCTATAGACATCACTCTTGGTTGTTAAATGACCTAAGGAAGAGTGAAAGAGTCAGTGGTCATGAGAAAGAAGTTAATCAAATCACAGAAAGAGAAGATACTTTTTTGAGACTAACCAGTCGCAAGGTACTCAGGAGCTGCGTATCCGTAAGTACCCATGATCCGTGTAGAGACATGGCTTTTATCACCCGTTGGACCGTCTTTAGCCAACCCGAAATCAGAAAGCTTGGCATTGTAGTCCTGTGATCATGTCAAAGAGAGGTTTTCAACATAAAGCCTTAAACTTTCAAAGCTTAACTCATCATATCAAAGATGGTAAAATCGGAAATATACCGAATCAATAAGTATGTTCGAAGTCTTGAAGTCGCGGTATATGACTTGAGTCTCGGCGCTGTGAAGAAAAGCTAGACCTTTTGCAGCACCAAGAGCAACTTTCAACCGGAGAGTCCAAGATAATGGTTGGAAGTAAGAACCTCCTGCAACCGCAAGAAACCGCAAGAAACAAAGATTGAATACTCAAAAACATTTCGAATGTACAGTCTTGAGAATGGACAAGAGGGAGAGAGACAATACTTCTGAATAAATGATTCTCTAAGCTGCCTCGAGGCATGAACTCATACACAAGAAGACGATGCTCATCCTCTAAGCAATAACCGATAAGTTTCACAAGATGAGGATGAGAGAACTGCCCCAAGTAATTCACTTCCGCCTACAACAACAACATCAATCAAAGAAACATATAAACAAACAAATCTTTCAATCTTGTCAAAGTTTATAAAAGATCAAATTGAATAGCTTTTTGTAGTTAATACCAGCCATTCTTGATGACCTTGCCAACCATCTTGGTTAAGCCTTTTGACAGCAATAACCATACCGGTTCCCGGTTTAGAAGCAGTGAGAGATTGCTCATCAATCCATCCTTTAAAGACACAACCGAATCCACCTTCACCAAGAACACTATCTGGTCTGAAATTCCTAGTTGCTGTTTTGAGCTCAGCAAAGCTGAAGCTTTTGAGGTTTGGAGATTGCAAGATCTCTCCTTCTGTTCGAAGGCTTGTCCTGATAGACACAGAAGAGCTTTTGCTTCCCATGCTGCTTTGTGTATCATTTGCCTCTGAGCTCATATACTTTGGACTCACACCTATGCAAACACCAAACAGATAGTTTGTACACAAGAAAACTTTAGATTTCACCTTTTTGATAATACCCATTTCCTCTTAAACTAAAAGTGTTGTTTTGTTGTCAGAGAATCAGACAAATCTAGAACTCTGCATTTTTCGTGCTTGTCTTTTCCTCTGTGGCTATGATGAGCCGTGAACTAACCAAACACCCAAAAAGACAGAGTTTTAGGAAATTAATCAATTATTAGCGTTAGAAAAGACAGATTTGTCAAAACATTAAGCCTAACTTTTAAGTTAAGTCCCCTTTATGGCCCCAACCACCAAAAACCTAACCTCGAATTGAACAAAAATTAATTAATAACAAATTGACAACAAAATCTAATTAAATTTATTGCCGACTCAACTAAACCAGCTTTTAAAACATCAAGATTAAATTTTTTGTTATTCAAATCAACATTTGCATGAGTAGTGTTAGACTAAATTTAGAAAAGAAAAAAAAATTGAAAGCTTGAAGTAAGTAAGTACCTGTGTTACTTGGACTCTCAGCTTTGATCTGAGCACTCAAGCAAATCCCCATGATTTGAGACGAATCAAACAAAACCCTTTCTGTATCACAGACTAAAAATCACAAAGGTATGAACTTTATATATCAATGGAAATTGAAAAGTTGAGGAAGAAACAGATCAAACTGTGAGGATAAAGAGATTTTGCAATGGTTTGTTTTGGTGGATAAAATTATAATATTAAAGAAACAGAGCAAGTAGCAGCAAAATGAGAAAGGAACTAATTTTTCGGTTCACCTCTTTTCTTTGTCAACCAAGAAATAGAGAGAGAGAGAGATCTTTGCAATTTTGCTGCAAGTAGCTGAAAGAGAAAGAGGCGTTGGGAGGTGGCTGGCATTGATGACGGATCGGTCCCGCCTTTAAAACCATCTCTTTCTTTTCTTCATTTTGTTTTGTTACTTTCATTTAAATTCAACGTCAATTTTTTGTTTTGTCTTCGTCAATTTTTTTTTTGTTTTTTTATATTGGAAGCATTGTTCAAGATATATGAGTTTTGAAAAACAGGAAAAAAATATATATACGAGGTTTTACAGAATAACTATTTGGTAAAATGAGTTTTAACGATATTGTTGTTGTAAAACTATTTTAAACAGAATTGTTGTCAATAGAGAACACTTTTAAAGTACAGTAGAAAACGAAAAAAATATACAGTAGAAACTGTATAAATTAATAAATATTGGTTCAAAATTTTTTTTTTTAAAATTATATTAAAATATGGTCCCATTAATATTATAAAATAATAATTAAAATGTATTACATCTATTTGAAAGAAAAAACTGTTTCAAATTATATTATGTTTATAAAAAAATATTAATTAATTTTTTTTTATTGTTTTTAACAATTCGTATTCTCCAAATTGCTTTATCATTGACTGAATTGTGTTTCATAATACATTTATACCAAACAATAAAACTATTTTTTTTTAAATGAATTTTATCGATTTAGAAATGTGTTTAATGCTATTTTATGACATTTTTATAAATTAATATAATATTATAGTTCTAATATTATTAATTTATAAAAAATTACTATATTTGGGTTATTTCTTGTTTTAGTTTTTTTTTAATTATGTAAACTATATATGTATAAGCGAAGTTTCATCTTAAATTGGTGTTGAGATGATTGTAGAAACTTATATTTTTTTGTCAATTATTTAGACTCTATAAGCTAAATATAATTCATCATGTTTTTTTTAAGTTTAGTAGCTTCACTAAATCACTGTATCATTTTCTCTAATTTAAGATATGATTTATTGCAGTATTTTATTTAAATGGTAACCAAAAATAAAAATTATTTTGGTCGTCTTCATCAACTCAATACTTTAAGCATTCAATAATTTCATAGTAATTTATTAATGTTATTTTTTATATATCTCTCTTTTTAAACCTCTTTCACCTCAATTTTCATCATTTGTCTTCTCTTTTTGACATTTCTACCGTTTTTTTGGGAGCACGAAAATATATTAAAATAAGCCAGAAAACAAAAAAGAGTAAATGGCGTTGACAATGAAGAAGCACAAATCGCTTACACGGCGGTCTAAACATGCATAGCTCGGTTCATGTCGGCTTGGTTTTGCCAAATTGTAAATGCCTTTAAATTTTTTATTTTTAACTTACATTTACAATATTTACTTTTTGTAATTTTTTCAATCCGATAACATTAATCAACTGTAGTAATAATGGTGTAATAGTTTGGTCTCTAGAAACTAGAATCATGATATACTAGTAGTAATTACTACACACGCTAGGCACCTGAAAAGTAAGCAAGAATTTTTTTTTTTTTTTTTTTCATTTGCTTTCTCAGCAACTTTTACGTGACACTGAACTGAAAAACTTTACGTGACATTAATACTATTCCACCTGTACCAAATATAATTGTAGGGGGGGGCAGAAAAAAACAGTAGTTTAGCCATTTTTCAAGTTTTTGGACCGATAAGCTCTTTGTCTGGACTCAAACGAACCGTGACCAAAGAAGAAAATGACACGACTACACGAGCTTGTGAGGAATCATAGACTTATGTCTCGTTGACTATAAATTTTATAAATTTTAAATTAAAATTCCAACCACCAAATCCGTGCAATTTTTTAATTTTCTAATTAACTCATACCAAAAAGTTTGTGATGGAAATGTTGAGTCATTTTCTGTACGATTGTAATGTTAATCACTTCTAGAAGAAAATTACATTACAAGGCACTAACTAACTTTCCAATATTTGAAATGTTTATATGCTCACAATTATAAGAGTTTATACGTTTCTTTACTGTTAGGAGGGTAATGAATTTCTCAATGAAGATAAATACAATTTTGATTTTTTTTTTAATAAAATCATAAGAAAAAGTCAGTTTGCAAAAGGGTATCGTGGTTAGTGGGGCTAATAAGAATAAACTGAGTCAATTAGTATTATAAAAAGAGAGTAATTAAAAATGTATTATTCGCCAGAAAGAATCAAACAATGCCCGTGATAGTATCTAGCTAAGTAGCTATCCAACCTAATGTCCATGTTTCTTGTCAGTCGTCACATTGTAAAACAGTAAAAGATCTACTTTTTTTCACATTTGTTTTCGTATCTAATTAAAATATCATAATATGCTTTAATACCACAAAAGTCTCGTGCAAACTTATTACCACGAAACTAAACAGTGTAACGGAGATCAAATACAAGAGCAGTTGAACCAACTGAAAAAGAAGTATAAGAGAGTAGAAATTTAAAACAATTTTTCTATTTGTAAAAGTGAAAAATAAGAAGATACACAAAATTGTGAGGATCTAAGAACCATTTAGCTTGGGATATGATTTTATGTCATTTCTTTTAGCAATATCCACAATGATTCAAGTGTTCCATACGGTCAAATTATCACGAGACCAACAAATCATTAACATATATAGTTCATGTCAAAATATGACACAAATCATATCGCCTCCGATTTTTTGAATGTGAAACCTGGCATCATCATGGTTAAAGTATCACGAGAGCTACAAATCCGAAAACATAGTTTATTCTCTTATTTTGGGTCATCTCTTACATTTTTGTTAATCAAATTTTGTTGATAGAAGCAGAAGCACGTTTTTTTGTTGGCGAAAAAAAAGAAAGAAAATGTCACAATATAATAACGTATTGTGGATTTTGTTGAGCATAACCTTAAAGTTATTTATTAGTCCATTTTTTTCCAACCTAAAGGGGACACTTGTAGAGATGTCAGTTGGATCCGCTGCCCGCGGGTCAGGCCTAAATAGAAATGATGTGGGGTGGGTTTGGGCTTGTAAAATTTGTCCGCCTGATTTGCGGGCCTAGCGGGTCAGACCCGTGCGGATTGCGGGTTGAACGGGCTAATCCGTCACAGGCTTACGGGTCAGGCGGACAAAACTGCAAATTTCTTCATCTTCTTTTGTTTCGATTATCTTTGTCAATTTATTTAGCGATTTAACAAACTTAGTTTCTTCAGCGATTCCGCCATTGTTGATCTCGATCTATTCTTATATTTTTTGTCCGTAACCCGCGGCGGGCCGACCCGCACGGACATTGAAAAAACTGAACCCGCCACGGACAAACCCACTTGGACGCGGACCGGCCCATCTGACATCGTCAGAAGAAATCATTGATCGATCACTATGACTCTCATGGTCATCATTATTTTGTACTCCCTTGATCAGATTATATAATTTCTTGAATACTCGTCGTCATTAGTAGTTTTAAAACGTTATGCTGGTTATTGTTCTTAGTCAAGTTTACAAATTAGGGAGTAAATTAGCATGGGTATTGAATGATAATCTCAGTTATCATCATGTTGAAAAAAGGATCACTCATTGCTTTTCTCTTTTACCATGACGCGATATTACAAAGAGCCAAAAAAAAAATTCAACTGCAAAGCCAATTTAAGACTGTTTTTAACGTGTAATATGATATCTGTACTTAATCATTCAACTTTGAATTAGTGGTTTCCTTATTAATTTTTAAGTTTCAAAACCTGATTACCAAAACACCCTTGAAATTGTAAGCATTTTCTTTGAATTTTTATTTTTTTTAATAACGAAGAGGTGATTTAGAGTTTTACCATTTGATTAATTCTCTTATGGTATAATGCATCCGTCGAATAATCCATTCACCTGGTTTTCTAATGGTTGTAAAGAACGTGACACTATTTCTATTGAGCAAATGATAGTAATTAGATACTTCGACGTTTGAAAGTAATCTATCTCTTTTCTACATTAACACGACAACTTTTCCTCTATTAAGAACTACTAATCCAATACCACTACCATTTTCTGTGATATTGATCTAACCAATTTTTTTAAAAAAAATTAAATAAAATGTATACTACGTTATATATCCGCTGTCATCAATAATATAATATATAAAACCAAAAAAAAAACAAAATGGTCCATAGGCAGATGGCCGCCTGTTGACTTTTAAGGTTTTTCAACCTTTTATGTCGCATAATATCGTAAAATATGCGATTGAATAACATATTACTTGTAGCTCATGATTAATTCAAGAAAAAAATAAGACTTATACTTTTGACCAAAAAAACTATTGAAACAATTTTTTTTTGAACTTATATTGAAACAGTTTGTTTGACAAAAAAATATATATATAACCTGTCGCATGTGTAGAAGTGTGGGACAGTTAGTATGAACTCGACATCAGCTTATAGCCTTATAGCCGATATATTCCCACATACGGATATTGCATATAGTTTCGTTAATTAGTTATATTTGATAAGAACAATGCACCCATTATGTAAGAAAAATTGCAAAAATATATTACATTTCACTTGTTAACATCCCATTAAAATTAGTTTAGTTATATTCAGTGGCGGATCTAGGAGAATTTTTAACCGGGAGCATTATCATGGAATTTCAGTTAATCGGAAGACATTGTCATAGAACTACTTGAAGAGAAAAAAAATTTAGCCGGGGGCACGTGACCCCGTCGATCGTAACGTAGCTCCGCCCCTGGTTATATTAGCCAACTTTTGTAAGTATGTCGTTTCAAAAAAAGGATTGATATTCATTAAATTTTAAAAACAAAATTGACTAATGTGACCCGTAGGCCCTAGCTAGGTTTTCCTTAACTCCTTAAAAAAATAGTTTTTGTTTTTTAATTTTCAACAAACTTAACTTAATTCAAAATGTTTATCGTTTAATTTCCAGCAAGTTGCCAGACTTTTCAAGATACTACTCACCATTTTATTAGATCCAACTACTATCCGACTACATTTACTATGAATAGTATATCTTCATGTATTTAAGCATAGGACGTAGGGATAAAAAAAAAAACTCATTTTCGGTCAATAGAAAGTCAAATCTTCAAAATATAAATCATCTCATTAAACTTAACACAAACATACTAGTACATTGATCTTGTAGCTTCAACCTCATCTAGAAACAAGGTTGTGAAGAAGGAAAAAAAAAATCGAGAAAGAGAGAAATAAATGTAAATGACAAGTCAAACAAATTGAGGGAGTAAGTGTCAAAGTGGTTTATGATGTCAGCGAAGAACAGTATCTTGACTCTTCAATCTTTCAGATGATGTCCTTTATCCGTACGGTTCACATGTACTTTGGTTGTTTCGTCTATACAAAAGTCAACGCCGAAATTGAAATTATTAGGAAGCAAGTTAGGTTAGGAAGAGTTTTTCAGTTTTCTCTTTATTATGACATAATATCTTATCCAAAAAAAAAAATGTTACGTAAAAAAATATTTAAAGCAAAAAGGAAAACAAAACAAACAAAAATTAAGAAAAAATGCTACCAAAAAAATACGCAATTAAAGAGTGAAGGTCCTTAGATCAGTTCCAATGGGAGCTCTACATATAAAGTTTTTAGAGAAAAATTAAAAAAAATAATTAAAAACTAAATATAATCTTAAGAATTGGTTCTTAATAGAGAAGTTTTAGAATTGGTAAGAATCCATAGTGTCACATTTGTATTGGTTAATTTTTTTGACAAAAGAGAAAAATAATTATTCCCATTTCTCTTTCTCTCACTCATTTCCTATGTAGCACGGAAGCTTCTCTCGAGGTCCGCTTCCCGCTTCGGAATCGGAAGCTTTTGGAAGCTTTCGAAATCTCGCTTCCATAACGATTCCAAAAATATCGTTTTTAAACACGTTGGAAGCTTGCGTTTCTGTTTTGGAAGCTTGCGTTTCCGTTTTGGAAGCTTACGCTTCCCTATTAAAAACATATGTATACAATATATTTCATTTTTTATCTATAAAAAATATTGTTTGAAATTATTATTTTAATCAAGATGAGATATCATAAGTGATAAAATTGATAATATTAATGAGATTATCTTGAAAAAGTTGAGTTGTATAATCTTTCTTTCGATAGCAAGCAAAAATTAAATGATTTTATTTGATAAAATTCAAAAAATTGAGAATAAAAATAGTGTTTTAATTTTCTATTTTGATTAAGTTGAATTATGTAAAATATACTAATTAAATTTGAATTGTTTATAATCATTTATTAATGTGATATAATGTTTAGCTATATATATATATATATATGTATGCATACGATTCCAACACGTACCCGTTTCCTGATTTTTTTTAAAAAACTGTTTCCGCGTTTCCAAACGCTTCCGCTTTCGCGTATCCGTTTCTGATTCCATGCAGCTTAGCTCCTTTCTCTCTCTTTCTCTCTCTTTTTCACTTCTATTTTTAATATGCTTTTATGTAAAATTTTATGAAATACAATAATTTTTAAGTTTTATAAAATATAATTTTTTTAATAATTTAAACAAAATAAATTATACTTATAATATTATAATTTTCAAAATAATATTTTTTTATTCTTAAGAACCTCAAGTGGAGTTCTACCATTGGAGCCATCCAATTTTAATTACTCTTTAAAAAGTTATTAACTTAAAACAATTCAAAATTTATAATTAAAATAATGATAAGAACCCATAAGAGACTTTTACCATTGGAGGTGCTCTTATAAACTTTGTAGCCTCGAGTGAAGGAAAGACTCGGCCCATGAAACACAGTGAGAGACTGAGAGTCATTGCATTTTAGCCTATATTCCATTAATAAATACAAATAACTGTGTAAAATCATAAATTAAAGAAACTAATTTTAGCCTATATTCCATTAATAAATACAAATAACTGTGTAAAATCATAAATTAAAGAAACTAATTTTAGCCTATATTCCATTAGTTTGGAGATTTTTTTTAACACTGATTTATTAATCTATTACAGATTATGAGAAAAAAACTGTTACATCGACGATTCTACAACGGTCAATTCTACCGTCTTATGAAAATCTTCGACTAACGGCTCTACCTGCACCACACTTACCATCATATGAAGATCTACGCCTGACGGTTCTGTTTGCACCACGCAGAAGATCTCTTGTAAGCTTGCCTCCATTAATTTGCACAATTCTTCATTAATCTGCATAATTAATAATAAATCGCGCTCTTTGGGATTTGAAACCCATACCTCATGATGTAGAAACATTAATGAACCCTTGATAATCATTGGGCCAAGGAGGCTTCCACCATTAGTTTGGAGATTAGTAGACTAAAAAAACGATTCTGCAAGTTACTTTCCATTACTCTATCATCATCCCACTCCTGGACAAGTCCAATGGAGACAAATTTGGTAACTTTTCATCTCCTTTTAGATAATGTATCACTTGTCTCATATTTGGTCTAGCCCGTGGGTCGAAATGAGAGCACAAGAGACCCAGCTTCAAAACCATTTTGACATCTTCTTGGTTATACTCAGAACCCATATTCGGATTTATAGCATCTAAAATGTTTCCCTTGTTCCATAACCCAAAAACCCAATCCACAAGAACAAACGTTTCATTGCTATCATTCTGAATCTCGACAAGACGTGTACCGCATACAACTTCTAGTAGAAACGCACCAAACGCGAAAATATCGGTAGCGGTCGTGGCTAGTCCTGTATTGTTTGAGTTTGTTTTGTATGAGAATATATTATAGGTTGATTTAATAATATTGTCGTTTTGTTGTTTGAGTTTATGTTGGAATTGGAAGTGTTATATTATTTGTTGATCGTATTTTGTTTTAGTTTAGTAGTTTGCGAATTGTATTATATTACATATTCTATTTTATTTTAGTATTATAAATACTCGAACTAAAATTATATTATAAATACTCGAAATAAAATTTGATAGATTTATTAAATGTAAGAAAAACAAATGTTGATAATTTGATTATATAAAACATAATATGGAATTTCTGTCAAAAAAACACAATATGAAATTTAAATTATTGTTAGTTTCTGTTAGAAAATAAGAAGTTCTGTAACAAACTTAAAATATTCTACAAATTTAGAAGATTGATGTAAATAATTTCTATAATGTGTGAATAGAACCCGAAAATCGTGTTATATTTGAGTTAGTTAGTTTTATGAACATAGTTATGTATTATATTATAGAATTTTGTTATATTTGATTTGTTTGGATCAACCTAACTTTTGTCCCATATGTATTTTCATTTAAATAATCATATGTTTATGAATGATTAATTTAGATCAACGAATAAGAAAACAAATAATGTATAACATTGGATTTCTAATTTACCTGTTTGAGAATTAAATTTTTTAAAAATTATCCAATATTTTCTAATTTTTTTCTAAAAATTATTAAATTTTCCTAAAAGTTATTAAAATTTCCCAAAATTATACAAAATACCAAAATATACGTCCCAAAATCAACTTTTACCCATTCAAAAATTTATCTTTACTTATATTATGATACTTTAGGTAATGATTTTAACTTCATGAACTCATTATGTTACCCAAAAGTCTCATCACATATTTTATCATTCTGTATTTTTATCGAAAATAATTGAAGTAATGCTTTTCAATATCTAAATTACCCGTTTGCGATTTTTATTTACTACTTTTTGTTCGGATTTTGGAAATGGAAAACGAAATTTAGTATTTTTCAAAGTAAAAATTAACTCTTATATATGCCGAGGAGTAAGAGTTAGTACAAATTCTTATAAATATAATATATGATTAATTCCATACAAAAACATTAAGAATTGTAATTTTTTTTTATGTAACCTAAATTTTAAAATTTGCTTAAATAAAGTTTGAATAAATCCAAATAAATTATCCAAATAAAGTTATAAAATGTATTTAAAACACTTTAGATTTTTTAAATTATTTTAAAATTAGCTCATATAATTTAGTTTTGGCCCAGCCCGTATTGCTTAAATCATCAACATATTTTCTAATATAATTTAGTTTTGGCCCAGCCCGTGATTTCCAAATTATCATCATTAACATGCCTAAGAGAGGCCAGAGAGGTGATGTAAAAAAAAAAAAAAAAAAGAGGCCAGAGAGGAAAAAAAAAAAAAGAGGCCAGAGAGGTTTCAGGAGCTCCGTGGCGGACTGGCGGTGTGTCTACTTCGTCTGCCTCCTTCGAGTCTTCGAGCTCTCCTCCGTCCTCAGTTTCGGTGAATCGCCACTCTCTGTTACTCTTCCTCGTCCTTCTGTTTCAATGGCTGATCTCGACGCTCTTCAGAGCAAGTCGATAGACCTTGGATTGACTTTGAACTGATTTTTTTCATCTTTCGGCTTCCAGATTTAGAGTTTAAGTAAGCGATTCTGATTTTCATTTCTTCATATTCGGATCCTAATCTCAAATAATATTGAATCAGGGCTCGTCGATTAACAACTCCGATCCATTTGATTCCGTTTTTGGATCTCTCCGGGGAAAAAAAACATAGGTGTCTTTTATTGTGTTTCAATAATTTCAAGTATAGTCATAGATCAAGCGTATAAGTAAGAATTAGTGTAACTTAGGTTCAAATATTTTTCAGGAAGGTTCGACTTTCCTGTTTTGGCCGGCTTTGTTTCTGTGTCAGATTGTTTACTCCGTCAGTGGAGAAAATAGTCTCAATCGATTCGCAGATCTCGAAGAAGCTTTCGATTAGTGCTTAGGTTTTACTAATCCGTTAACTTGCTGGTGATACTTTGATGTGACTGTAAACGTATTTCTTTTGCTGTTAATGCATTCAGAAAGAAATGGCTGGTCCAAGTGGAAAGAAAGAAAAGGTTGAAAAGGCTGGTCCCAGTGGAAAGAAGAAGAAGGACGTCAAGAAGGAAACAGGTCTCGGACTCAGCGTTAAGAAAGATGAGAATTTCGGTGAATGGTATTCTGAGGTTTGTTTTTACACTCGGTATCTTCCCAGCATTTTTCTGATTTATGTCGTGATGATTTCCACATTTGTTTTTGGTCCCAACCAGGTTTACGACATCTGCTTTTTATGTCTGTCTAGGTTTGTAAACACGAGATGATTGAGTACTACGATATCTCTGGGTGTTATATCCTTAGGCCATGGTCAATGGCCATTTGGGAGATTATGCATGTGAGTACCTTCGTGTTATTATTTTCCCTTTTAAGTAAATCACATTACAGGAAGTGGAATCAAGAGTTGGAGATGCAAAGTTCGCTCATTTCTTGTTCATTGATTCCTTTTCTAGAGTTTCTTTGATGCGGAAATCAAGAAAATGAAAGTCAAGAATTGCTATTTCCCTCTGTTTGTATCTCCTGGTGTCCTGGAGAAGGAGAAAGACCATATCGAGGGATTCGCCCCAGAGGTGTGTATATCGTTAATCTTAGGCGCTTTTCTTTGTAACAAAGAGGCCTTCTTTTAACAGGTTTGAATGTATGTTTAGGTTGCTTGGGTTACCAAGTCGGGTAAATCTGACTTGGAAGTCCCAATTGCTATTCGTCCAACCAGTGAGACTGTCATGTACCCTTACTACAGCAAGTGGATAAGGGGGCACCGCGACTTGCCATTGAAGCTTAATCAATGGTGCAATGTTGTTAGATGGGAATTTAGCAACCCTACACCATTTATCCGGTATTTAATTGTCATATACTTCTTTCTAGTTTTTCTGTTCGTCTCTTTAATGCTTTTTTTTCTTAAGCTAGTCTTTCTTTCTGCTGTAAATATTGGGCTTGGTGTGGATTTAAACCTTTGACACATAAGTTTGCTTGCCATAACCTATTTAACTGCAGGAGCCGTGAATTCTTCTGGCAGGAAGGGCACACTGCTTTCGCCACGAAAGAAGAAGCAGATGAAGAGGTAGGTGTACTTAAACTTTTGCATGTGATTCAGTCTCTCCTTTTTTTACTGCAAACAAGGGTAATATTTGGCAACTCAACATCATTTACGAATGAAATCCTTTCATTCTGCTGCTGTTACTGTTCTCAGGTCCTTCAAATTTTGGAGCTTTACCGTCGCATATATGAAGAGTATCTCGCAGTCCCAGTCGTGAAAGGGATGAAGAGTGAAAATGAGAAGTTTGCTGGGGGTCTTTACACTACAAGTGTTGAGGTTTGTAATCTTTCTGTTTTGTTTCAGAGACATAAATTTTTTTTTTATTTTCTTGTGAATTCACTCTTATTGAATAATACTTTGTTTTTATTATAATAGGCTTTCATTCCAAACACTGGTCGTGGTGTACAAGGTGCAACCTCTCATTGTTTGGGACAAAACTTTGCAAAGATGTTTGAGATCAACTACGAGAATGAGAAAGGAGAGACAGCAATGGTGTGGCAGAATTCTTGGGCCTACAGTACTAGGACGGTAAATACTTGAATTTCTTCGGTTATTTTTCGTCTGTGTTCTATATAACTCTTAGCTTTTCAATTTCAAACCTTGTATAGATTGGAGTGATGATTATGACTCATGGAGATGACAAAGGCCTGATACTCCCTCCTAAAGTCGCATCTGTGCAAGTTGTTGTGATCCCTGTGCCCTACAAAGATGCCAATACCCAAGGAATTTTTGATGCTTGTACTGCAACTGTATCTGCCTTGTCTGAAGCCGGTATCCGTGCGGAAGATGATTTAAGGGACAACTACTCTCCTGGATGGAAGTATTCAAACTGGGAAATGAAGGGTGTTCCATTGAGAATTGAGATTGGACCCAGAGATCTGGAAAATGATCAGGTTAGTCTGGCTTATCTGTTGAATATTTTCTTTGTGTGAAGTGCCTGATTTATACAGAGAAGACATTAAATGTTTGGTTTGAATATGTAAACTTGTAATGTGGCTAAACGGATTTTCATTTATCTTTGGTTTACATCCCCAATAGGTCAGAACTGTGAGACGGGACAACGGAGTTAAGGAAGATATCCCAAGAAGTAGCTTAGTTGAACATGTTAAGGCACTGCTTGAGAAGATCCAGGAAAACATGTATGAAGTGGCGAAGCAAAAGAGGGAAGCATGTGTTCAAGAGGTTAAGACTTGGGATGAGTTCATCGAAGCTCTCAACAAAAAGAAACTCATCTTAGCTCCCTGGTGCGATGAAGAGGTGCGTTACAATAATAAAAAAAAAAAACTCTTATTCCATCGTATAGAATCAAACCGCCGAGGGGATGCAATTTTAAGCTCCTTAAAAATTAAATTATTTGTAGGAAGTGGAGAGAGATGTTAAGGCACGTGCTAAAGGTGAAACTGGAGCAGCTAAGACCCTTTGTTCTCCATTTGATCAGCCAGAACTCCCTGAAGGTCAGAGACAGATAGTGACCACCCGTTAATTTTAATCTCTCTTGATAAACTTGGCTCATAAATTTTGTCCATCCATTGACACGAAGTTTTAATGTTTTGGATGCAGGCACTCTCTGCTTTGCTTCAGGAAAGCCTGCGAAGAAATGGACCTATTGGGGCAGGAGTTACTAAAATGTTGTTCATCACGTTTTGGTTCAATTCATGAAATTTACTTTTGGCTTGTAAAGACTCTCAAGTGCATTGTGCTTTCATTTGATACAGTGACCAAAAGCTATTTGAGTTTTTTTGTTTAACTATGATTGCACGCACTATGGACTACAAAGATGTGTTTTTGATTCAAAATAAGTGTTGGAAAAAGAAAAAGAAAACAAAAACTGAGCATTCACTTTCGTTCAAAAATTCAGAGCCAAAAAAGATTTGGAATTCAACTGAAGTTGAAACGCCGGAACAATCTTGCTTCCGCAGCTACAATAACTTTCCGACCAACCAAAGCTTCCAAGCCTAGCTTTACAATTACGACACATTAACTTCCCTTCTGACACATCAATTGTCCAAAATAAACTAAAAATCCCTTGAAAGAATTCGATAAACAAATTTCTAAAAAATCAAAAAAAAAAAAGCTCTGCCAAACACAATCAAGCTTCACAATAGATGGCGATTTCTTCTCTCATACATATGATTTTAGTTTTCGAATTTTTTTCTAGGGTTTTTATCGTTGGAAGATTGGAGTGATGACAATGACTCATGGAGATGACAAAGGATTGGTGCTTCCTCCTAAAGTTGCACAAATTCAAGTTATTGTAATCCCAGTGACATTCAGAGATGCGGATACTGAGGAGATTTATGAAGCATGTGTTGCTGTAAAATCTGCCTTGTGTGAAGCTGGTATTCGCGCTAAAGAAGATTTATCTGATAACTATTCTCCTGGTTGGAAGTATTCACAGTGGGAAATGAGAGGTGTTCCACTTAGAATTGAAATTGGACCTAGAGATTTAGCCAAAGATCAGGTCAGTTTCTCTTGCTTATTCAGACACATAAAGTAACAGAATCGGAGGCTGAGGTACTAGTGTTTCTTTTGATTCGAATGTTACAGGTCAGAAACGTGAGAAGAGATAATGGAGTTAAGGCTGATGTTCCAAGAAGAAGTTTAGTTGAACAAGTCGAGGAATTGCTCGAAAAGATTCAGCAAAACATGTTTGATGCAGCTAAGCAGAAGAGAGATGCTGCGTGTGTAATTGTGAAGACTTGGGATGAGTTTGCTGAATCACTTAGCCAAAAGAAACTCATTTTAGCTCCTTGGTGCGACGAAGAGGTAATGTCACAAAGACCTTACATTGTGGAAACCATTTGTTGTTTAAAGCCTCTTGTAATTTCTTGCTTCTTTTTTCTAGGAAGTTGAAAGGGAAGTTAAGGCAAGAACCAAAAGACGAAATTGGAGCAGCTAAGACTCTTTGTTCTCCTTTAGATCAGCCTGAAATTCCACCACAAGGTAGGTCACAATTCACAAACTCTTATAGTCGTCTTATAGATACTCTAATTGAAGCTCAAATGTTGTTAAGACTAATTAAGCACATGTGTTTTGTTGCAGGGACTCTATGTTTTGCTTCAGGAAAGCCTGCAAAGAAGTGGACTTATTGGGGCAGGAGTTACTAAGTTCATGATGACTTCTTCCTTCTTTTGTCTTTCTCCTTACTTCGGTTTAAATTCGGTTTGGTTTTCATTTAGATTTCGGCTCGGTTTTGGTTTGGCTTAATTTTTGTCTTTCTTTTGTTGTGTGTGATACATAATTTCCCATAAAAGTTCTATTTAAAAAAAAAAAAAAATATGATGACTTTATTTTAATGATTTTTTTTATTGATGTATTTCAATTAAAAAATTTAAATATATATCTAGTGTGTATATTAGGGTGGAAAAAATATAAACAATATGCGTAAGCTGGGTACTTAACCTGATAGTCCGGTGACTCCGGTCCATGATGGTATGTTTGCTGATCTCTTAAAAGGATAATTAAGTATAGTAATTATGGGTGTTGTATTGTTTTATTATAGACAACAACACGTCTCATTATTCTGTCTGTCTTATTACTTCTCTCTAATTTCTTCCCTCCTTTCGGAATAGTATCATCAGTTTATAATTTAAATAATGGTATATTCACTCTAGCTCTCCAATGGTGCCCATCAGGCCACATCACACACTAGTAGATAGATATTTCATAAAATCCTTAATTCCACAAAAACTTTTGAACATTAAGTATAGTTAAAGGTTTGCTCTGCAAATCGAAAAATATTGTGATTTTTCGTAGAAGTTAAGTCATAGTTACTTTCAAATGGAATTAAAAACAAAACAAATGTTGGAACTTGGAACAATAAAATCCTCCTTGATGTTATGTTTGTTTAATTGGTTTCTCTTCTGAATTTTATTCACTGCGATTTTTGCTTCTTTTTAAAAAAAATTCACTAAAATTATTGACAAAACCTGTTTCTTTTTTTCTGAAAACGTGTAAAGTCAGTAGTAACAACGGTAATTAATTAGCGCAGTCAATCCTCAATTGGTAAAGAGGCCCACGCCACGTGTCACGTGATCCATCATCTTCTTCTTTTCTCCAAGTAAGAACGTCACCGTTTCGCCTCGTGATAACTGGATGAACCCATAATAAGATGATTTAAAAATAAAAATAAAAATTACAGAACTTTTCAAGAAAACCCTTTTTCTATAGAATCAATCAATCTTCGATGTAGAAATTCAGGTCAAATTCTTTTATAATATTCCTTGAGTTCGGATCACATGAAATACGCTGCTGATTCAAAAAAAAAAAAAAAAAAAAGGAAAAAGAAAATTTGATTCCTTTAGTGTGTTCATTTACAGACTGGTCTCACTCTCTCTCTTCTCTCTCTCTTTTTCTGGCTTTTCTCTCTGTGACCCTCTTTGTCTCTTTCTAACAGAACATCAAATAAGGTATCACTAGACATCTTAGATTTCATCGAACGTTGCTGTTTCTTATTCTTTAATTGTGCTTTTAAGTCCTTAATTAGATTGTTTTCCCCTTTCTGGGCTTCGCCATTCTCGTACGGGAAGGAGGTAATGGTGATGCCAATTGGTACGGAGAAGGTAGAAGATGGACCTACTGCTTGAATTTTGGCGGGCACAAACGGTCNTACAACCGAGCCAAACCGAAATCGCTGAGTTTACCATTGAACTCTCCGTCTAACAAGACGTTGCTAGCTTTAACGTCTCGGTGAATCACTACTTGTTCCCACTCCTCATGCAAGTAGAATAAACCAGATGCAACGCCTAAAATGATCTTGATCCTCTGTTTCCAATCGAGTGGTGCCTCCTTAGAGTTGTATAAGTATTTGTCTAAGCTTCCATTGGGCATGTAATCGTACACAAGAAGAAGCTCTCCTCTCCTACGACAATAACCCAAGAGAGAGACTAAGTTCGGGTGACTCATCCGACCAATGCTCACGATCTCCGCCACGAACTCTTTCAGCCCTTGTCGGGACTCGTGCGAGACTCTTTTCACGACGATATCCAACTTGTTCTCCGGCATCACACCTTTGTAAACCCTCCCAAACCCACCAGCTCCGAGGAGGTTCTTCTCCTCGAACCCATTGGCCGCGTAGTACAAATCTTTGAACCGCAACCGGTTCTTCCCGAACTCTTTTTCCCAATCTTTCGAGCTCCTCCGCGAACTTCCTCCTCCTCCTCATGAGGAAGCCGGCGAGGAAGATCGCGGAGAAGATCAAGAAAAGTGAGATCAACGGGATACCAACCTTGATGAAATCGGAGATTCTCTTGGGTTCGAACCGAGGAAGCTTTGGAAGTTTAAGTAAATCCAACGGTGGAGCCACGCCACTCAGCCCGAAACTCCACCCGAGAATATAATGTTCCGATACAACGGAACCTGTCGCAGACGAGAAACCCACGAACATATCTTGGAGAAGAACCGAGGAAAGATCTCTGACAATCGAAACAAGAGGCTTCTTAGGTTTATCTTTGTTGAATGGAGCCATCGTCACATCGGTTTTATGCGTACGACCGTCGTAATCAACCCAAACCTGCATCGGCTTACGGTTGATCAAAGTCAGGTTCTTGAATTGGCCCTTCTCGTCCCACCACCCGGCCGGTGCACTTTTCTCCGACTTCAAACTATTGGTATTGATTCCGACATGATTATTGTTGGTATCTTTGAACTCTGTACTCAAGATCGTGTCCAATTCGACAGCGAATACATGATTCGTGTCATTACCGTTGTTTGAGATGTTGAAGAGTCCCATGTATTGGCTTGCCGTTGCGTAAGGGAGGCTTGCGTTAGGAGCCACGACGAAGGCGATGCCGTGGCCGCTAAGTGTCGGGATCTGCGAGTTAATTGCGAAGACGAATGTTGTGGAGAAGGACGAAACGGTGCCGTTGGGAGAATTTTTGAACCGAATCGGTTTGGTATAGAAAGCGTGGCCGGTTTTGATAATGGTCGTGTTGGTTAGCTTCAAGAGACCGTTGGGTGTGACGGTGGTGATCCCTTGGATGGATATGTCAGTGAGTGGACGAAAGCCATTGTAAGTGAAGTTGAGAGTTTGGGAAGAGTATTTTAAAGATTGAAAGAGGAGGTTGAAGAAGAAGATAGTGAAAAGTTGTTTCAAGAACATGGTTTCCTCTTTTTCTTTGCTCTGTGTAATTTAAGATTTCCTTTTGGATATTTTAGTTTAGTAGAGTAATAGAAGAAAGAAAGACAGTTTATAGTGTGAAGAAAGAGAAATGGTGTAAATGATTACCACTAGAATTAACGGATTATGAATGGAACAGAGGAAATTGAGGAAGAAATTTATTCTACTCGTTCTCGTGCAAAATAGTATATTAAAATTTAATTATTTTTCTGTTTTTTTTTTCTCCAGCCAGTTTTTTTCAGTTATATGACTGGAACTAGATTTCCACATTTCTTTTCAGAAATGGTACAAATTTATAAAAATGATGTATTTAACCAGTTTTACTCCTTTAATTGTCTAACCCACTAGAAGTCTAGTATTAGTCGCTATAAAATTGGTATATCGAAATAAAAAATGTGTTCACCTAACTCAAAAATCTTCAGCTACTTTTATATATGTGTTTCGGCTACTTATAAGCATTTAGCTTTGTGCAAGCCAGATCGATCGGTCCAAGCACTTAGCTTTATATATGTGTATGTAGACCGATCGATCTGGTTTATGCAAGCCAGAGTGACATGTTTTTTAATAAAAATGGCATATATGTTTATTACACCGTTGTAATATTTTCAAACCAGCTCCACATAATATTTAACTTGATCTTCCATCTTGTGCCCAAATTTGAAATTGATCCATAATTGTCAAACTTTAGACATTTTTGCGCAATCATAAAGTTTGAATAAGAAAATTTTGAATTTAGATGTATATGAACAGTTGGAGCTCCACATAAAATCCAATAGTTCATACACACACATTCTTCACTCTAGACATTCAAATATGCTAGAGTGCGTGTGTATGAACTGTTGGAAAAAAAAACAAAACAAAATCGGTATCACCCAAATTTTTGTTAGCAACTTAATTATATGGACACTTCCCTAATTATTGGCCCTTTATGGCTAGTAGCCTAATTCTCCCCTAAAAAGAGAGGACAAAGTTTCTACTCTCTTGACACTATATAAACTATCTAAAACATAGTATACATCAAAACACAGAGGAAGAAAAGAGGAAACCATGTTCTTGAAACTCTTCACTATCTTCTTCTTCTTCAACCTCTTCTTTCAATCTCTAAAATCCTCTCTTCCCAAATTCTCAACTTCACTTACAATGGCTTTCGTCCACTCACTGACATATCTTGAAGCTAACCAACACGACCGTTTTCGAAACCGGTCACGCTTTCTATACCAAACCGATTCGGTTCAAAGATTCTCCCAACGGCACCGTTTCGTCCTTCTCCACAACGTTCGTCTTCGCAGTTTACTCGCTGATCCCGACACTTAGCGGACACGGCATCGCCTTCGTCGTCGCTCCTAACGCAAGCCTTCCTTACGCAACGGCGAGCCAATACATGGGCCTCTTCAACATCTCAAACAACGGTGATCACACGAATCATGTATTCACTGTCGAATTGGACACGATCTTGAGTACAGAGTTCAACGATACCAACAATAATCATGTCGGAATCGGTATTAATAGTTTGATGTCGGAGAAAAGTTCACCGGCTGGTTGGTGGGACGAGAAGGGCCAATTCAAGAACTTGACTTTGATCAACCGTAAGCCGATGCAGGTGTGGATCGACTACGACGGTCGTACGCATAAAACCGAGGTGACGATGGCTCCATTCAACAAAGATAAACCTAAGAAGCCGCTTGTTTCGATTGTCAGAGATCTTTCCTCTGTTCTTCTCCAAGATATGTTCGTGGGTTTCTCGTCTGCGACAGGTTCTTTAATATCGGAACATTATATTCTTGGGTGGAGTTTCGGGCTGAGCGGCGCGGCTCCGCCGTTGGAATTATCGGAACTTCCGAAGCTTCCTGGATTCGAACCCAAGAGAACCTCCGATTTCTTCAAGATTGGGATCCTATTGATTTCTCTTTTCTTAGTTTTCTCCTTGATCTTCCTCGTCTGCCTCATCGTAAGGAGGAGGAGGAGGAGGAGGAGAAATTAGATATTTAATCAGTGTATTAATTAATTACTTTGTGGCAAATTACAATTTGTAACTAATGTGTAATGTTTTGTATTTACGGGAAAAAAACTTAACTACTTGATCAATAAGAAAAACTTTTAATACGTACTACTAAGGTTTTATTGACATGATATATGAGCCACATAACCTAAATCTCTAAATCTATCGATCCGTATGTCTCGTTAGGAGACAATCCTGGTTGCGTGATCTCCAAACCTTCTATTCGTGGACCTAAGACAAAATGGGTTACGCTACAAGATCCACCATCATAAACGTAAGAGCCTTTCAACGTCTTCTTTCATCTCATGGGCTTTGGAAATGCTATCGGAGGTACTGATTATTTAATCATGGAGATGTGAGTGAGTATGCTATAGAACTCGAGTTTATATTTTATGTTAGCTTGTCTCAATTAATGTGTCAGAAATCATAGTCTCTAGAAATCAAATCAAGAAAACACATCAAATTATCAAATTAGCTTTCAAGTTTGCGAAAAATTTAAATTTGATCCCTAAGAATTGCCCGCTCTGATACCATATTAAGTTTCATGTGCTTTCAACTCAAAATCAGTTGACAATGAGTGAATTTGTCCAAATTTCTTATATATTAGTTAAGGTCCCACCTAATTTCCGATGTGAACATATCTTACACACTCTCTAGATATTAAGCTCTTATGGCCCACTAACCTCTACTAATCCCAATATAATCGATATTTGTTTTGGGACAATTTGTTTTTTTTAGTTTATTTAGACCATCTGCATCAATGGTTTCTTGATGAATCTTAAAAAAAAAAAATTAAAAAAATATAAAAATAAATGGATCTCTCAAAACTTGAGAGATTCTCTCCAAAGTCTTAAAAGAGCATTCATATTAGTGGGTTCTCACATAGTATCTCACTAATAAAAAAAGAAAAAAATTCAAAAAATATGAAAGAGAAAGATGAGAGGCTCTCATTTGAGAACCCATAAGAATTGTTGAGAACCCTTTACTTGTCTTTTTTTTATTGGTTGAATTTCTTTTAAATATTAAAATTTAAAGTTAAATATTGAATTATATAGAAATATTATATTTTAATGCTGAGAAACTGGTTTGGAGAACCTCTAGCGATGGGATGGTTTTTTTTTTTCTACTGTTATTATATTAACTGGCTGTTAAAAATCCCACTTACAACAACCATGGTCAAAGAAACCCATTGAAATCCCAAAAATTGCCTCCACAAGAGGACACTACTCCGCTGACAACTACAAAGATCAAAAACAGGATAAAGACCTGTGAACAACAAACTTAAGCAACATCAAACAGAGGCCAAGAGTCTCTCACTATCAAAGTAGCCACGGAGCCACGAAGGGGAATTCAAAGCCACATACAAGTGACTAAGATTATAGGCTATCACACTTTGAGCTATGAGAGAAGCACCTCTATTACAAAAAGCCTTTTCAAACTCCACAATCCATAATGGTATGGATGTCGCCGCAAACACAAGGTCCGACCTAACCGCTTTGAAAGATAGCCACGCTTTTGGGCGAGACAGAGCACCCATGAAATCTGAAGCTTCAGAAGCGAAGATCACCTTGTTCACCCGATGAGAAGCCATGCTTTCAAAAGCCCACAAAATACTTTTAAACTTGGCATCAAAGAGGCTGCCAATTTGTGAAAAAGCTCTTCGGCTATGGAGCGTTGGGATGGTCTAATAAATCCTTTTATTTTTATATTATTAAAAATCACAATAATTTAATATATTATTTTTTTATTTTTTATTATTTTTTAAAAGATTCATCAATATACCTTCATGCAGCTGTTCTTAAATATGCTCTCACTTTTGTCTTTATAAAGTCAAATTTTTACTTTTCGTGGACTTAGCTGTGTTTTTACTCTTTACTTATCAGAGAAGGAAAAAAAAAAAAAGGAATCAACTCAGGAACAAGAACGGTAAAGTGAGAGAACCTTTTCAACACTGATCTTCTTCTCTCATGGCGCTACTACTATGGCAAACTCTGAAAGAAGCAATACATGCTTACACAGGTCTCTCTCCGGTGGTCTTCTTCGCCCTCGCTCTCGCCTTCGCCGTTTGCGAAGTCGTCTCAGGCTGGTTTGCTTCGCCGTTCGATGATGTTCGCCGACACCAGAGGGCTAGATCGTCGGCTGCAGAGGAGGAGCCACGGATTCCTCACCCTGTTCAGTTCGGTGAGATCAGGGAGGAGGAGCTTAAGCAGTACGATGGCTCCGATCCTCAAAAGCCCCTTCTTAAAACCATCAAACACCAGATCTATGATGTTACACAAAGCAGGTGAATTTTCATGAAAATCTGACAAAAGAAAACGAAATTAGGTCATTGGATTTGATAACTGTAACAACTTGGACTTGCATACTTTAATACTTTAATCGTAAAGTTGTTCACTTTCAGAGTTCTTGTAGAATAATCTTCCAAAAAAAAGTAGTTTAATTTGTGGCTAATTGAGCTTTGATCGGCATAATTTTAAAAATTTATCCTTTTTTCTACTTCCTACATGAAAAGGGTTTAAGATAAAATTGCCTATAGATTCAAAGGAAGCTGCAATATGTTCTTGTTAATGTTTGCTGGAGAATGGGATGTTTTTATCAAAACACTTCACTCATCTTGGAGCTTTTGGTTGGATTTATACATATTGTAACCAATTGATCATCTTCTTATGATATACCCTAGACTTATGAAAACCAAAAAGTTAAGACAATACAGCGATAAGCAAACGATACTTCTGGTCGGAGAAGGGGACTTCTCCTTTTCTCTATCTTTAGCTAGAGCCTTTGGTTCTGCAACAAACCTCATGGCGACCTCTCTCGATACTCGAGGTAAATCAATCACTTCATCTAATTTATTTTTTTATATATATTTATTGTTACTAATCTGAGTTAACGTATCCTAATATTAGGATTATGGGATCGAAAGAGGTATCTTGACATATAACTAGGGCTAATACTTTCGGCTGTTAATGTGATTTAAGATGTACATCATAAGATTTTGGTGATGAATGTTTGAAATACGAATATGGCAGAGGAGCTAGAGCTTAAGTATGGGAATGGGAAAGCTAACGTAGAAGAGTTGGCGAGACTCGGCTGCACCGTGGTCCATGGAGTGAACGTGCACTACATGAGGCTTGCTTCACCACGATCCGAGCTTTTTGATAGAATAATCTTTAATTTTCCTCATTCGGGGTTTGGTTTTGGCTGTTGTGAGCACCATAGCTACTACATCATGTAATGTATCCATACACATATTTCTGGTTCATTTTTTTTGTGTGGCTATTTTTGGTGTATTGAAAACGTGTTGTGTAATCACAGGTTACACCAAGAAGTCGTTAGAGGGTTTTTGAAGAGCGCAGAGAAGATGGTGAAAGACAAAGATGGAGAGATTCACATTACCCATAAGACGTCTCATCCATTTAGCGAGTGGAAGATAGAGACTCTGGCTGAAGAAAGTGGTTTGTGTTTGGTGCGAACGAAGAAATTTTACAAATGGCATTTTCCTGGTTACTCAAATAAGAAAGGAAATGGACCTCGCTGTGACTCTAGCTTCCCTGTCGGAAAATGTTCTACTTTCATTTTCCAGAAACGGTTAATTAGGTAATTACAAGGTCTTTTGCATGACCATCTAAAAAAACTCTTCTACTCATCATTTATATTTTAAAGCGAATTTTACATATTCTGGCTGATGGGTCTCAAAGTATGCTTTGACCCATGCATCCATAAATATATATGTATATACATGTTAATTTTTATCCCGATATATATAAAAGCAGAAGTATGCAAATATGAAATGGAGGTCCAAGGAACTAAAAGGTTAAAACATTACAGTAACAAAAAAAAAAAATACTTTTGGTTGGAGAAGGGGAGACTTCTCCTTTTCTCTGTCTTTAGCCAGAGCCTTTGGTTCCGCAACAAACCTCACTGCCACCTCTCTCGATACTCAAGGTTAATCAAAAGCTAATTTTAAAATTTATTTATTTCGTTACCCTTTTATACTCTTTACTTCTATATTAATAATTAAAATTTTTTTTTTTGGCAAATATCTTTTAGATTATCAAATCCATTATGAATTTATATAAAAAAAATCTTTCTGTAGAACGAATTTAAACTATATGTATTGTTTTCTCTTTTTTTTTATATATATATTTAAAACTATGTTGTCGTTTTCTCTTTTTTCAACATTTTTTTCCATTTTTGTTAAAAACTGGACAATTCTAACAATATGTTTATCACCCTCCTACTTTCTACTCTTATCAACCACCATCAGCATTTAATTTTTATCACGAACAATGAACAGCTGCATCTAGCTTTGTTGAAAAGATGCAATGGTCGTGCAAGGCCGCTTCTTGATCTTCCATCAGATTTTCCACTAGTTTTTGCTTATATTTCTATTCACTTTATCATTAAGATCAGTTTTATTTGAAGTTTAAACTTCTATGATGGTGTGGAGTCTTTCCATCATTTTTCACTATTTTTTTTTTTTATCTTGTGTGTACTTTCCCCATGTTTTGATTTGAATATTTAGTCTGTCTAGATATAGCGATTTGAATTTGATTCATAATTATATCATATTTTATTAGTTAAGTGAAATTTTATAAGGTGTTACTCATGTTGGTTCAGATATGGATAGTAGCTATATATAAAAAAAATCAAAATTTACTACTTGGTATATTTCGAGTGGAAAGTTACTTGTGTAATGCTTTTCTTTTGTGGTTTTTGAAACAAAAAAGCCATTGTAATAGTCTTTGTATATTTAAGGAATATGTTTGATTTAGAAACTCATGCAACATATTGCAACTTTAGATGGTTATTCATAGTCGATACCAATACTTTGTTAATTTTCTTTTTTGTTGTTAGTGTAGATTTTTTTATATTAATTTTATATTTTATTTTGATGTATACGATTTTTGTATGTTTTCATATACTTTAGGACTTATCTATTTTTTTTTAGTTGTTGATTTTACAAAAACCTAGCATAAGTATCAAATTAATTTCCTTTTTAGATATTGTTTTCTTTGTTAGTTAAGTTTTTTCATTTTATTTTGACATACATGATTTTATATATAGACTTATTTCCTTTTAAGTATAATTTTTTAATGTTGCTTTTTTCGAAGAGTTAAGTCTAAGATTTTAAGTTAATTTTCTTTTAAATGATTTATTTATTTAGTTTTTTTATTGATTTTCATTTTAGTTTAAGAGATACAATTTTTTGGACGTCTTCACTTCGTTTAAGAATTCTTTTTTTCTTTTTTGCCAGTTGAGGTTTTTTTTATGTTGATTTTTTAAAAAGTTAGCATAAATATGTTTCCAGTTAAATTTATTTTAAATTATTTTTTCATCTATTATTTTAGTTCAATTGATATCGGTTTCTATTTTATTTTTACATATACAAATTTTTGAAGATATTGACATTTTTATGACATAATTTCCTTTTTACTTTATGTTAGTTTAGCTTAATGTTGGTTTTTTAAATAGTTAGTTTAGATATCAAATTATTTTTTTTTTATATGATTTTTTCTTTTGTTAATTTAACTTTTTCGATATTGATTTCTATTTTACTTCTAATGTTGATTTAGCATATTTTAAATCCTATGAACGTTTTCAGAATCTTATAGCATCATGTTTTTTTTTTCTTTTTTTTGTAAGTTAACCTTTTTATGTTAAATTTCAAACGAAATTACCGCAAATACCAAGTTAGTTTAGGCTGTTAAGCAGCACGAAGCAGAGAACTTAGATACGGTGGGATGAGATGGTGATAACAGTCCTGAAAACGAAAGACTAGAGCTCTTGCCCAACTGACAGGCGTTCCTCGAGAAAGATCCCTTTTATTAATAACTATAGCTTTACTAGTCTTGAGTTGTTGGAGAACTTGAGGATTTGGATGCCCATGCCTATAATGCCAAGTGAGCTCACTAGCTGCTTGTTGTCTTGTAGAGTATAAGACTTTTAGATTCAAATTCTCTAACATATAGATGTCCTTACACCGAGGAACGCCTTTGCTCAGCGGACTCCGTGTTTGCTTGTCCTTTATACATACTTCGTTAGCATCAAACTCAAATAAGCATGATCACAAAGTTTGGACACAGAGAGAAGAGACTTAGTTATGGAAGAATAAAAAAGAACATCATTTAGTGGTAAACTATGTGATGAGCTTGGTAGATTGGTAGATTGGCCGAAGAAGATGATTTCCTCTACCTAGCTACTAGAAGAGGAATAATAGCATATAGCTATACTATAACTAGCCTAATAGAAGAGAGCTCAGGGTCGAGAAAGCATCGGTACTTCTCAAACTAAGAGGCAACGGTGGTGACAAACCATATTTTTTACAGCTGTCTCGGTTGTTTTAGTTTTGAGATTGTGGAACATGGCCCGCACTTACATATTTTAGGTGACCTACCCCTACAGTTGGCACTACGAAGTTGAGAGCTGCAGATTGACCTCAGTCCGCACAGGCAGCTAGCCTGCTAGACTAAAAGTACTTAGCCAGGGGGAGTCGAGACCAGGGCAAGGGCGAATCGATCTTCTATAGCATTGGCACATTCTACGTATTATTTTTTTTAGTAAGTTTGAATTGAATCCCATGCTTTTGGAAGGAAGGGGGAAGCCGACCCCAAAAGCAAAAAAATTTAGCTTAAGCTACGAAAGTCGGTGGGAAAGAAATTCTCTTTCAATGCCCAGTTTATTGATTATACGAGGAATAGCCCAGCATGTCGGTCGCCCTTTGCTTTTTTTTTTTTTTTGATACACCAAGTATTTCTTGTAGTTAGATCCATATACAGCTAGTCGTACAACTAGTTGACTGAAAGCGAGTAGCTAGGGCTTAGTGCTTCTGTTGCTAATATGCCAAGACACTCCTCTGAGTTTGAGATTTGTTGAGTAGGAAGTACACCAGATAGCTTATCCCCCCCCCCCCCAAACTCACAGATATTCGTGTTACTTCATCTGCACTGCTCCCTGCACTTTATTGCCCTGTTTTAATCATATTCAATCCTATAGAAAGCTACTATAGACCCTAACTATTCCACCCTTTATTTTCTACATTCCATTTTTTAATAAGCCGAATCACCATCATTATATTATATTATATATTCATTGTTGGTTTGGCTGCTGGTCTAGCGATCCTTCCTAGCCGTCGCCTAGAGTGCAGCCTGCCCGCTGAAAACCGTAGCATAAGTGACTCAGTGCTCCATACGGGAGAAATGAAAGCATCCTCCCACATGTTCAATCTTTTTTTAGCGGTTTCTCCATAGATCTTTACCATTAATGCAACCTCCATTTTTCTCATTCATGGAGTTGTATTTAGTACCTCTAAGACATATGATAATCTGACGTTAGTCAATAATGTGGGTTGGCTTGGATTACTTAGTGTTGCGCGCCTAGGAGGACAGCGCGCTTGGGGATGCAGAAGAGCTATTATCGCCCAGTCCCTACCCTAACCTAATGCGGCACCGGATTCGGGCCACAGGGAACCATAGCATAGGGGTGACGTCTAATCCTTTTGCCGCCACAAGGCTGGCTAATCTTACGCATCAGGCTCGAAGACCACTGGTTCTGGAATGCAGATGAGTCTGAACGATACGTTGAATGTGCGACCGACACTACGTAAGTACTAGTGCAGGTGAGGCGTTGGTCGGTCATAGAAACAATGGCAACGGTGTGAGGAGTTAATGACCGGACGTGCTGCAACCTAAGGATCACCATGCAGCTCTTTCGCTCTATATGGATCGGGGGGGGGGGGATAGCACAATTCCTCTTGGAGGGGGGTTGGTTTGCACGGTTGACTGATCCTGCCATAATGTACTCTACCTATAACACCGGCAACCGAAGTTAAGCATACATAGGACGATCTTCATGCATGAATAGCCGGGAGGAAAGAAAGAGCGGTAGATGTGAAACTTATTGTAGTAGAGTTTGCACCATTGTTTCTCTTTTCTTGAGAATTTATTCAACTATATAATGCAAATTCTGTTCTGTCTAAATGTTTTTGTTCTCTTCTCCTACTTACATGGTAGGGATGGTCTACTCCCACTTCGATGGGTGTGGAAGTGTTGTTTGAATCATGTATGTAAGTAGGAATGTGCTCTGCTGCTAAGTGTCTGAGAAGTGTTATGATGAGGTATGAGAAGGTAGATGAGCTACTCCATGTGAAGAGAGGAGAGTTACTCTAACGACACAATTTGCACCATGTTGGCTATAGTTTTACCATGTATATGTGATGAAAAAACAAGATTTTCTTTCATAGAATAACTCTTTCACTCGGTAAGTTCCGTTGGACCTCTCTAGACAATTGCTCGTGTAACACCCCGACCGCCCCTACCGGCGAATCACCCATCCCTACGTCGGGCTCGTGGGCCCAGCCCCTGTCCGACGATCGGTGCGTTATTTGATTTCTCTTGGCTCTGATACCACTTGTAACACTCCGACCGCCTCTACCGGCGAGTCACCCATCCCTCTGTCGGGCTTGTGGGCTCTGCCCCTATCCGACGGTCGGTGCGTTATTTTTTTCGGTGACCCGACCGACTGATTTACTTGTCCCTGCAATCACCACGTGGCATTTTCCCGTGTTTTGTCCTCACTCACACGGTTCCGCAGAGGACTTTCCGGAAGGTCACCCATCCTAGGTCCTACTCAGCATAAGCACGCTTAACTCTGGAGTTCTCTTAGGATAAGTGACCGGAAAAGGTAAGTGCACTTTGATGACATAGGTAGGCAAATCAATCCATTTAAACTTATTCAAATGGGCCGGGCCCGGATCGTTACAGCTCGAGTCATGACTTCGCCCTCTCCCTTCAGTCGAGTTACTAAAGTACCTCTCCTTTGCTGTTCGAGTAAACAAGAAATGCTCGAGTTACTAAATACCTAAGGGACCCCTCTCTGATAAGGAATGAAACGAAAGAATCTCAATTTTATGAAAAATCTGGTTCGACTGTTGTTGTCCTTGCTCGGTTCCGTAGCAGAGTGCTTTTTTGGTCTCAGAAAAAAGCGCTATTTTGACCACTACGTGTGTTTCATTCTTCGCGCTGATAAGCTTCCTTTTTTTATTTCGAATTTATTACTTTAGTTTAAAAGGACCATTGAATGGGATTTTAAATCTCTTTTTGATCTTTTCCATAGCGTTGGTGATATCTTTGACCATGTTGGTACCTTTTTTATGGAATGCAGTAGTAGGGAGGGGGGAGCACTTACTTCTACTAAAACACCTCGGAGGTAACTGCACTTAAGGTAATCAAAAAACTTAAGGTAACTGTATTTTTCTGTTAAAAGTGGATGATAAGGCTTATTTCTTTTATTTTAAAATTTTAATTAAGAAAACTATTTTAATGTATTTTAATGTATTTTTTTTGCTTTTTCTGTTTTTTTTAATTAAAATTATATTAAATAATTATATAGCCATTAAATTTTTTTTTTTGTTAAAACAAAAAATAAACCATATCATATTTTTAACGTAAAATGAATAATTTTGTTAAATTTTTTGACAATGTGAGTTCAAGAATTAATTTGATGAATTTATGTATGTGTTTTCTTAGATTAGTTTGATAGTTTAAATCGAAAATAAAATTCCACATAAGTTTAAAGTGCTAACTACTTCTACTTTCATAGTTAATAATACAATTTTTCTAGGTTCAGAAAAAAAATACAATTTTCTCTGTAGTTTTTATTTGGTTCCATTTGCTTTTGTAATAAACAACAATCAAAATGTGGAATTTAAACCAAACCGTATTCCGTATTATTCACTATAATTAACTTTTCCACATACTGTATACATACGTCACGATCAAAGATCGGATCAAAAACTTAAAAGATCCCCTCGGATTTCTAAATCCCAAAGACATACAAATATTGAAATTGGGATTAAACCGGATCGTACCGAACATTTAAAACCCTAAACTTCTCTCCTTACCCTTTACCAATCACCGAACCACTGGAACGGTGCCCTGCAAATCGGACACGTCAGCTTATAGAAACACCACGAGTCTATACACTGCACGTGAAACACGTGCTTGCATCCCACCAGAACCCTAACGACGTCGTTTACTTCGAAATCCTCTAAACAGATCACGCAACAATCTGCTCTGATCCCCTCGCCGTCGCCGTCGCCGTTTCCGCCGCATTTCGCTCCTTTCTTCGTGAGTCTCACCGCCGGGGGCAACGGCTCGCCGGATTCCTCGTCGCCGATTGTTTCCTTCGCCGCCTTCGGGTACATCACGAAGCAGAGGAGAAAAATCGAGCCGTAGAAGAGAACGATGAAGACGACGCAGAGAAGCCTCAACGCGATTGATTCGCTTTCCGTCACCGCCATCTCCGGCGAAGCAGCAACGAAGTAATCCCCACAGCAATTTGATTCCATCTTCGATCCTTTTTTTTTTTAATTTCGCGAATTTGCAAATTGATTTGATGAAATTTGGGATTTCGCAGTGATCTCTTATTTAATGATTATCTTTTTAGTGTTTAATCTCGACGAGTGTGATGAACTGTTTAAAAAAAAAAAAAAAACTGATTAACGTATTTAGTTATAGTTCTGCGGAGAGGAAGGTGGCGGGAGGGATTAAGCGAAGGATATTCTAGCTCGTTAATTGCTTAATTAGAGGTTTTGATTACATTTATTATGAACCTTGAGCATTTTCTAATCATGAATACACAAACCAACTGAATTTAAATTAAGCTTAATGCGCAGTTTTGTTTGTTTAAACTTTAAACTGAGAGTTTCTGTCAGTTACTCTTTGCTAATTAATGATTTTAATTACACATATTATTTTTCTGACACACATTGAATCTGTTCCATAAAAGCCCAATAAAAACAAAATGAAGCCCATTCGAAGCCCGACTATCTTGCATACACCCAAAGTCCTGTTTAAATTTAACCGATTTTTCAACATATAGGGTTAAATTTTGATATACACAAGAATCTGGGGGTGTAACTGTAAATTAATAAAAGTTTAAGTCGGTTCCAAACTATTTCCCGATCTTTTATAATTTGCCCCCTCGGTATTAGTCTTCTTTCCTTTTGGCCTCTCTCAGAGAGGAAAATTCGAACGGAGCTCCATCTCTCTCTCCGACGCTCCTTGCTAAGGACTTTCTTCAATCGGATCTGGTAAGCGATTTAATCTTCTCTTTCTTTTCATACGGAGGATCTTGATTTTCATTTGGAACCCTAGGATCTATCACTTTGAATCGGCAGATTTTGTATCTAGGTCTTAGTTGATTTAGGGTTTAAATCTGTGTTAATCGATCGAATTCTCTATTGCGGAAGATATTGATTTGTTTTGTGGTTAGGTTTGTGAGATTTTCTAGGGTTTCGTGAAGATGCCGGCCACCGCAGGGAGAGTTCGTATGCCCGCGAACAACCGTGTTCATAGTAGTGCGGCGCTTCAGACTCACGGGATATGGCAGAGCGCGATTGGTTATGATCCTTACGCGCCGACGAGCAAAGAGGAGCCGAAGACGACTCAGCAGAAATCCGACGATCCCGAGAACTCGTACGCGAGCTTTCAGGGTCTCTTGGCACTCGCCCGTATCACTGGCTCGAACAACGACGAGGCCCGAGGTTCGTGCAAGAAGTGTGGCCGTGTCGGGCACCTGACGTTTCAGTGTAGGAATTTCTTGAGCACGAAGGAGGATAAGGAGAAGGATCCCGCTGCAATCGAAGCCGCTGTTATGTCCGGGCTGGAGAAGATTAGGAGCCGTGTTGGTAGAGGCGGCGAAGGGAAGGCGGCGGAGGAGGAAGAGAGCAGCGAGGAGGAAGAGGAGAGCGAGAGCTCTGATTCTGATGTTGATTCTGAGATGGAGAAGATTATTGCTGAGAGGTCTGGGAAGAAGAAGAAGGGGAGTGGTGGTGGTAGCGTCAAGAGGACGGCGACGGCGAGTTCTTCTTTGAGGAAGAAGAAGAAGAGACGTGTTTCCGATGATGATGAGTCTGATTCTGATTCAGGAGACAGGAAGAGAAGGAGGAGGTCGAAGAAGCGGAGGGCGCATAAGAGGAGGAGCGGGAGCGAGTCTGAGGACGAGGAAGAGGGAAGGAGTAAGAGGAGAGGGAGAAAGAGAGAGGATGATTCTGACGAGTCTTCTGATGAAGATGACCGAAGACGCGTGAAGAGAAAGAGTAGAAAGGAGAAGAGGAGGAGGAGAAGCCGGCGTAACCGTTCAGACGACTCTGATTCGGATTCCTCCGAGGATGACGCAAGTGGTAGAAGACAGAAGCGTAGGAACAAAGTGGCTGCTTCTTCCGACTCGGATGTCTCAGGGGACGATGATGTTTCGCGAGTGGGAAGAGGTTCTTCTAAGCGGTCTGAGAAGAAGAGCAGGAAACGCCATCACAGGAGAGACTGAAGTAAAAGATTGATCCCATCCTGTTCTTCTCTGCCATTTTCAATCTCCATTGATCTTATGTATAATGTTGAAATGATGAAACCTGTCTTATGGGATTCGATTTGTGTTTGGGACTCTTGTGGTCTTTTGTTTGTTTCAATTTCAAGAATGTATTATTGAGATACTGTTGTTTGATTGTGTTACTCTATTGCTGCAAGACTAATCTTAGATTTGATTATTGTTTCCAAAGTTCCTATTTTAAAATATTATAATCAAATTTGTTTAACAAAGCAACGTGCTCTCGTTTAAGAGTGAAGAAGTCGGCAATAGAGTAAAGCTGAGAAGTCGGCAACGGTCGCTGTGGAGAGATCACAAGACTCGTGAATTGGTTTTGGCATGGCTCTCTATGAGGACAATTTGGTCATTTAAAGAGCTCGAGTTTCATTGCTCAATCTTCATTATCTCCTCGTGGGTCCTTTTAATCTCTTCTCCACCGTTGAAGAAAAGTTAAAAAATAATAAAATATCAAACTTTTTTTTATAAATCCCAAGAAAATAGGTGAATTTGTTTCAGCACAAGATTAAAGAGAAAAATATATCCCAAAACCCAAAAAAAAAAAAAAACAGAGGAAGAAGAAGAAGAAGAAGATGCCTTCAAGCACTTTCTCAGGAACTGTGAGCACGCCGAAGCTTTCGGTGGCAGTCGACATGGGCCATCCTTTTCTTAACCTCACCGTCGATGCCTTCCTCAAGATCGGAGCTGTAACATCTCTCTCTCTCTCTCGGATCATTTTCTGATTTTTCACTCATTTCCCTCTCATTGTTTACTTTTCTTTCTATTTGATTATCTCAATCGGTTTTAGGTTGGAGTCACCAAGTCTCTTGTAGAAGACACTTACAAAGCCATCGACCATGGTAAAAAATCCAAATACCCAAAAAAAAAAAAAAAAAGCTCTCAACTTTATCAAACACACATAAGTGTTTCATGTTCGGTCTAATGTTTGTTACATAAAGTTGACTCATTTATACACACATTGGTAGATCTGTTTTCGTTCTTATCAATGTTACCTGATTCCTTTTTTGATTATGTGGGTTTTATTAATTTGTAGGGAGTCTCTCCAAGAGCACTATTGAGCATGCGGTGAGTACTATTTGAACAAAAATCTATGTTATATATACAGTATGTGTATGATGTGGTTTGAAGAAATGTGTCTAGTTTCTGAAAATTGTGCTATGAACAATTGTTTGCAGCTTAAGAAGATGTGTAAAGAAGGTGCTTATTGGGGTAAGTTACTTTCTAAATTCATTGTTTTAGTTTTAGCAATGGATAGTGTATGAATAGATAGATTCACACAAGTCTGAGACAGATGAATGAATATATATATATGATCAGGATCTGTGGCTGGAGTTTATGTTGGAACAGAGTATGGAATCGAACGTATCCGTGGCACTAGAGATTGGGTAACAACATTCACAAACTTCACCACACATTGTGCTATAAGCAGATTTAGGAGGTTTTTTAGCAAAACTTTCATGTAATTTGGTTGCAATTTTGTGTATCAGAAAAACGCAATGTTGGCCGGAGCGGCGACGGGAGCGGTGATCTCTGCGGCTACAAACAAAGGCAAAGACAAGGTTGTGGTCGATGCCATATTGGGTGGCGCGCTTGCAACCGCTTCTCAGTTCCTTAACAATCATTATTTCTACTGAAATATTTCAATCTTCCTATAGGACCAACTTATTTGGGTTGTTATATCCAAATTTTGGTCCCATATGGTCGATTTTCTTTGTTTATTTCCAATAAGAAAAAATGTGGTGTTTTGTAATGAATACATTTGAGTATCATGGACGTTAATAATGCTTTGTGGTTTCTGTTAAAATCTCTGGCTCACACAAAGGAGCCTTGTTCATTTACTTTGTTCCCTATGTTTTGGTGGTGTGAAGTCACAGAACGTAGATTGTTTGATGTGTGTACTTAGCAGTATATACTCTCATACATTTAAAAATTTTAGACAGCTTTATATGTTTAAGAAAAAGATAATCAACTACTTTTAAAAAAGTAAAATAAAGCATTTAAATACAAAATGCCAAGAATCAACACTATAATATCTCCTGTTGTTGACACATCAGCTTTTCTGTGTTATAAGAAGCCGAGCTTTTCTGTGTTATAAGAAGCCGACACATCAGCGAAATATTGAACTAATTAGAACATTTTAATTAATATAGGTCAGTTTAAATTTTTACACATCAGCTCTTTAAAACACAAAATTATAATAACACAAAAAACACGACGACTTCCTTCGTTTTTTCTTCCCCACAACGCCGAGCCTCGCTCAAAACCACCACCGTAAAGGTTGGGAAAGTAAGAGTCTTGGAGAAAATAAAGAAGCTTGGGGAAAACGTAAGAGAAGAAGAAAAGAAGGAGACAATGAAGGAGTCTTTGATGGGACTTGGAGTAGAGAATAGAGAAGCAATAAGATTATGTGTATGGATCGATCACCATAGAGGTCGTTGTGAATATCTTGAAGAGGTTCTCTCAAAGACTGTTGTGGCTCGAGGCCAAAGACCACGTGCCCGAATCAGATACATGTACAGTACACTTGCTTTTATTTCCCACCTCACAATAATCCAAGTAAATTCTCTCCTTTACAACCGATCAGCTAAGAAAGGCGGATACAGTTTATTAGTATCCACGGCTAATACACCCAGTAAGAAAGTCTATTTTGGTCCACTTAGTTCTGTTTATTTTGTTATTGCATTGCAATTATCATGATTGATTAGATTATTCAATTGTATGTCACCAGTTCTATGGACCATAGAAAGATATCAGTGACAAGTGTTTAATCAAAATGAGAATAAAGAGAGTTTGATTTAGCAAGCACTAAAAAATTTCCAATAAAAATTATAATTTCAGTTTGAAAGACTTGCATAGATACGTGCATGTGTATACAGTTACTGTAAGATTTTAGCCAACTTTGATGATAATTTTTACTAACCTTTCTTTTTTCAAAACTAATAAGGTGGAGTTTAGGAACACGGATTCTGGGTATATGTGGTGTCCAAGCTACCATATGTATCGCAGTAACCAAAATTTAATTACTTAACTTGAACTGAGTCAAAAAAAAATTCATCAACCCAAACCATGGGATTGAGTACTAGGGGGTGTATATCATTAAACACATGGTTTTTAAAAAGAAGTTGTTTGTTCATCCATCAAGATGGCATTCTCGATAGACTATCAAAGTCACAATTATGATAAATCACAAACATTCCTTACGTAAATATATCTCTATTTTTGAAATACACACGCCATAGTTAAATAACATATACATACAAAACTTATGATAGATAATATTCATTTTTTTCAACATAAATATTTATTTTGACTATAAAAATTAATTTTCATATTAAAATTTTTTAAAAAATATCCCGCAGCGTAGCGCGGATAATTATCTAGGTATTGTGGAGATGACAACTGACAACTCACACAAGCTGACAACTCAGCATTTTAAGTGATTGTGGAGCTGCCATGTCAATAAATGAAAAAACTTGAACTACCAATAAAAACATTTCGTTTTTACATGTCACATTTTGTATGGGTCTAGATATTTAATTTGATTGAGCCTTCAAATAAAATTTTACATGTCACATTTTTACATGGGTCTAAATATTTAATTTGATTGGGCCTTCAAAGAAAATCCAAGGTGTTATTATTCATTAAATTAGAAAACAATTATATGAAATAAAAAAATATGTTAGTGTAGAAAATTAAAGAAACGAGGTGAAAACGGCACAATCATTTCTTCAGTGGTAATTTTTGATATATTTTCAACTTGCTCATTGAGGGAAAAAAAAAATGGCTTCGGGAGTCAATGAGAAAAGCAAATCCGATTAGAGATGACGTCTGAAGATCAATTAATCTAAACTCTAAAGTTTGTGTTTGGTTATGCAATTTTTCAACACTTTGTTCGATCGTTTATGAGACAGTCTTGTTCTTCTCTTCATGGTGGAATCTATGGGATTGATGACTAAATTAAGACCTTTTTTGATCGTTTATGAGAGAATCAAATGAGATGTTCGTGATGTATATATACACGATGGGGTGATATGCGTTACACTTGGGAGATGGCTAAGTTGTTAGCTCCGAAAGCTGAGTATTTTTGGGATCAGATTATATCTGGCGATGATGGTATCATCTATGGTGAGACATAAGAAGAGTCTTGATATTGTCTTGGGAAACGATGAAGTTGTTGTTATCGTCGATGACTCAAAAAATGCTTTTGGTCAAATGAGCATCAAGGTAACTTCATAGAGATTGAGAGGTACCACTTATTTGCTTGAAGCTCCAAACAGAGAACTCTAATTCGTTATCAGAGATAAAGATGGATGAAAGTGAATCTGATGGAGCTCTTAGTATAATTCTTAATATTCTAAAACAAACTCATCGCCTAATTTTTTAGGACATAAATAAAGATCCAACTTATAAAAATGTGAGATCGATACTAAAACAAGTAATGAAAAGAAACATATAACATTGAGTCAATGTTATTCTAATAAGTATCATACATGTAAATGTAAATTATGTAAATAAAATAAATAATTTCATTGTCAAAAAAAAAATGTAAATAAAATGTTCAAATAAACTTCCCGCACGTAGGGCAAAGGTCAACACCTAGTTATTACAATGGGAAAAAAATATGAATGAATGGAACTAAATGTTGTCAAAAATAATAATATAGAACTAAGTTTGGGCCTAAATGTTGAATCTCAACACAATTAGACTGCACCATTAAGTTTGGACCTAAACTGTTTGGGGTGCACTCTAATGTGCGCAAATCATAAAGTGAGAGAGAGGCCTTTGGTAAAACTGATCATTCTTTAAAATTGCACCTCTCCCATCAAGCTAATTTTGTGGGCCTGCCCCAATCTATTTTGAGAGATTGTTTATCATCCATATTTAACCTGCCAATTCCTAGCCCATCACAATAGTTGTTTCTTAGTGAGTCTCTACGTCGGACGACAACGACTCCACTCGTTTCCTTTTGTCTTGCCTCAGCCTGATCATTTGGCAGTAATCCTACAGGATCAATTGCCGGGATTACATCGAATTTTGTCAACTTAGATTTACGAATACTGCCAACTTACCGGGCGTATCTTTGAATTCGCACATTCTGTTTTCGAGTACTACCAATTTATCGGTGTATCTCTGAATTTGTCCATTTTCTCCTTTATAGAGAAAATCTTTAGAAGTTCAGTCATGTCAGCATTTCGAGCTATTAGTGTTATTCATTCACCTTTAAAAGCAAAGAACTGCGGATCGTTTTCAAAACGATCATCTTAGAAGTTCTTATGAAAAAATTTCCGATTTTTATCAATGATTTAATATGTATAACCTATCTTTTTAATATATTGTTTTTCATTTGTATAACAAGTAGTGTTTACTCTTTAGCAAAGAGTCCTCAGCTTCCTGCTATTGTATTCCAAAATTTATTTTAATATAATCAGTATTTGACCCCAAAAAAAAAATGCACAACAGTGTTTTCCGAAATTCGAGGCCATATATCTCTTAGAAAATAACATGAAACATTGAAATGGGCTTAACAAATATTGGCGTCTAATGTGAAAGTTCATTTGGTTAACGTCCAAAGCTTTATTTAATGCTTCTATCTGGAGTTTGATTCCTAGAAAATACAGAAAATGATGCAAATTAGTGGATGACAAATTTGTTAGAATTTACATGGTGTAACTAAAATCGTCTAAATATATCTCATCGATGGGAATTACTAAAATCGTCGAATATTCGTAGTTTCAATATATATATATATATATATATATTTTTTTTTTTTTTTGGATGTATATACGTGTAAAAATGTGTGTAATTCTTGGTGTGTGTGTTCACTCTAAAATATACATTGTGTAACTAAAATCGTCTAAAATATATATCATCGATGGTATTTCATTACGCAATTTGTCTAATATACATATTTCTTATCGAATATATTCGTACTGTTTCAATATATATATTTTTGGATGTATATACGTGTAAAAATGTGTGTAATTCTTGGTGTGTGTGTTCACTCTAAGTATGTAAGTAGTGGAGAAAATGGTGGTGGAGATGATGAAAGTGACAATGCTGTCTGCAACAAATTCTTATGGACTTGTGTTTGCTTAATGGCTACCATCTCTCATATCAATAATAATCATCTGTTTTATTTTCTTCTACTAAAATAAGTCATCTACTACTTTCCACCTCAAGCAATACTTCTTCATTCAATTAATCTTGTGAGATTAAATCAAATCATTTAATCTTAATCCCATTGTCTACGATGAAATTAAAAGTTATTTTATGCATTCAGAAATCAGAAGAGGAAACAATAATACTTGTGTATCCCAATATATATATGCGCAATCCAAATGATTCACAAAGACCATAGTCTTCTAGATCTTAAGTTCATCATCATCTCTATGTTAATTACAGAAGAAGCGCTTAAGAAAAAGTATTGTGAATTTAAGACTTTTTAAAATTCTAAGCCATTTTTGCAATGATAAAAATATTTGTTTTGGTGCGTGTTCAATTCAGTTTCCTTCTATTCGGTTTTTTTTTTTTTGGTTTTTTGAATTTTTGATTTCTAAAGTTGAATCTAATCTATTATGGACAGTTTGGTACTTCGGTTTTGGTTCATACTCGGGTTTTAGTGATAGATCCTAAGTTTTTAAATAAACTTTAGTTTTAGATTATGTTTTCTTTTCGATTTGATTTAGTTGATTTTTGATTATTTTTTAAATAAAAACTAAATTTATTTAAACCATATTAAGATAGAGTTCAGTTTTTAGATAATTATTTTGGTTTGGTTCGGATTCGATTGGATTAATTATCTTGATCAAAACCTCTAAGATTATAAGGTTACTTTAGAGCTTTAGTTGTTAGTTTGTAATTATAAACAAGTCTATATTTCTATAATTTTTTTTATAAAATATATTTTCTCTGAAAACTGTGAGATTTTCATGTCTTCGTTCTATAATTTACATTCAGTATCCGAAATCAGCTTTTAGATAATCCAATTTAAAAAGTAATTTTCCGTCGCAAAGGAGATTTGAATACGGAACACAAAGAAACCAACTCATTTATACTAGACCATCACTACTTTGATAAAATATCTCTATTCATAATACATTTTTCAAAAAATCTATTTTTTATATAAAAAAAAATCTCTTTATCTCTAGGATAAATCAAGATAGCTATCTATCTTGCGTTCATGCTTCATTTGTTGGGTATATCAAAATCAGAATATTCATTTAACATTCGTATATCTGATAATGATAGAGTGAGAAGAAAATTAAACGTAATAATAATTCCGAGTTTAGGAGAGTAACATGTATATTACATATACTTCCATAATAGGTGAACTGCAGAAGTGGGTTGAAGATGAGTCAAGACAACAATACTTTAGTGCCAGCAAAGCCGTAAGATCCACCAAATCATAAACTGACACAAAAGACCCACTTCTCTTATTATTCTTACGAACTAATCCCCACCATTAAGGGCCACTAATCCAATTTTTTTATTCATTTCATTAATGATTCATTCATAAAGTCAAAACTATTATGAAGCAAATTAGTAATTTTACTCTTGCTTTCTCCGAATAATTTTCAAGGTCAATGATGCAACATGTAGTCTTTATTTATAGTTTTTACGTTTTACTTGTTACTTTCATCATACTTTAGTAATAGTTATTCTCGGTAAGTAATTTGACCTTAATGTGGAGTATATTTTATATTTACATATATTGTTCTGCATAATTGATTCAAATCCTAATACATTCTAGACGTTGAATTTATAGCATTGACTTTTTCCATCTGCATCAACAATTGTATTTGCCAAAGGCCCAGAACATCCAGGGATTTTATAAGGTTTGAATATATGCATTTTCAAATTTTAATATTTTTCAAATTAAGCTACATACTAATGAAAATGTTATCATGATGACATTTAAAATGGGTGAATATTTTAATATTTGAAGCTTACATGGCGAGGGAATGGAGGGTTCTCCACTTGCAATATTACAAATGATGATGGACCTTGAATTATCAAGTGTTATTAAGATACATGATTATTAAAGTTGAAATCAACATTTATGTTAATTAACTATATCTTAAAAAAAATCTTAACCTTAAAACCTAATATGCTTTTCTTTTAATTAATTTAAAGCAAATGCGCAAGTTGGATATGTCTCCACTTATCTTTTCATGTTTTTTTTTTTTGTCAACATGTTTAAGTATAATTTTATGTGTTCTTATTTTGTCTTTGAAGTATATATGAACGCAATTATTTAGTAAGGGGAGACCCACTCTTCCTTATATTTTCTTCTCTATGTCTAAATGATAAATGTATTTGACTCTTTCTTCATCCTTGAAACTTGCCCCTGAGTTACCACGTGTTTACTAGATTGATTTAACTCTAAATACGCAGTAAAGATTATAGATCTTGATTATTAACAAAGCAATTTGAGAATTAATTAATGAGCTAAAACATTTGCACAAGACACCAAAGGGTATATATATATATATATATATCATTCTTAGTGATTTGCTTGCACTCTTCGCATGCATCATTTGTGGATTACCTTCTCAGTTTTCCTATAAGACGTTTTGAGACCGTTTCCTATATGGCAACAGCTCAACCAATATTGAAGAAATAATCAACTTATCAAATATATAAATTGAGATCTTGTGACCAAGTCTTGATCTGAAAATCTCAACATCATCTGGTTGGCGAGATAGGTCATGGTCTTACCATCTAGTTCTGCATTTTTCTAACGATACATAAGAACAGCAAATTAGTGGATTAGATAGATACTACTTAATTAAACTAACTTGGATGAAAGTCAAAACGTGTTGAGGCAACAACGTCTAGGAAACTATTTAAGTCTTGATCATTTCGAAACTTAACTTTTCAGGGGGAAAAAACACTTTGAGCAATCTGTTAAAAAATTATTATAAAAAACGTAGGAACATAATATTCTTGTATATAAAGTTTATAAATCATTCTCGATTGATTTTTAGATAGAAACCTACAGACAACCTTCCTCTTCCAAAAAGGTTGAGCAATTTGTTTTTTTTTTAAAGGTGTAGAATACCATGCTGAAATGATGTAAGAACATCAAAGGTGCAAAATTATTTTTTGGTTGTCTGTATAATGTTGATTCCATAAGATCTGAAATATGCACTGAAACACTAGATGATTATCTACACAACATCTTACAAAATTGGTGAATATAAAAATTTTAGATGGAAAATTAGGTTTAAGAAATCTATATTTTGCCGCAAACCACTAACTAAAGGGTTTGGGACAAATAAATCAGTCTCAGTTTGCTAATTGCAATTTTTTTTTTTGCAAATCCATCTCAAAGTTTTTTTTTTATATTATTAATTAAAGTAAAAATATATTTTTAGAAAAAATATTTATAAACAATTAATATATTAATTAAAGGAAAATTACATTTTTAAGAGAAAGTTTTAGAAATATCATTAAAAGACCCTTCTTTTTCAAATACATTTAGTTATGAACGTTTATAAACTTTACCCATCTTATAACATGGTTTAGGAATGTATAAAAAAATTCCATTTTTATAACTATTTTATAACGCCATATAATTATAAAAACATGTTATAAAACTTTATAAAATATTGTAAACATTTCACAACATTCTTTGTAAAACATTACATACATTTTTAATAGCATGACTAATGCACGTTTCTAATTTTTATTTTTATAAACGGTCTTACAAAAATGTATAAAAATAAAATGTTTGAAAATAGACAGAAAATTAGTATTTTTAAAAATAGTATCATAAAAATGACATTTTAATTTTTTTCTCAAATTTTAATAATTAAATTTAAAACCCAACAAATTATAAATTTTCTTGTCTTTTTTTTTTTTTTTTCCTTCGCTAAGTTGTGAGAATTTAGAAAATGGAAGGGGATTATTTAGAAAAAGTTTCATGGATTTGATACAAATGTTTTTTACAAAGATTTTAAAATTTAAATTTTTTTTGAGGTAATTCTTTGAGATTTGTAATATATTTTAAAATATTTTACTTATCATCATAAAATTGGCTAAATTCTCATTTATGATGTTAAAATTTGCACATTAAAACAAATTTATGCTACTTTTCCAAATACTATGCAATCCATCTCAATTGTTTAAAAGAAATTAATATGTCCATTTTTTTAATGGTAAAACAAACTCTGAACACCAAAATTCAACACTTCGAAAAAAATATGAGCCAAATTTGAGAGAAATTCCATTTCAAATCCATTTAAAAAATTTAATGGGTTTATATTGAAATTAACAATTCCAATTTCTTTTTTTTATCAAAATTTTAAAGTTGAGATAGATTTGCGACGTGTTTACCAAATCCGCCTCAATGGTTTAAAATATAAAGCATACCTACTTTTTTGATGAAACAAAACCGTAAATCAAAATTTAACAGTTGTCAAAAAAAAAATCCAAAATTTTTAGCAATCAATTTGAACCAAATGTGGAAGAATCTTGAAATATAATAGATTCTCAATGAAATTGGCGAATATCACTTTTCTTTTTGTTTTTCAAAGTTTTTAAAGTAAGATAGAACTGTAATGGAATTGGTGATTCTAACTTCTTCTTTTTTTCAAATGTTTAAAATTAAGATGGAATTGTAACGGATTTGCCAAATTCATCTCAAATTAATTCATTTAAAAATATAACTCAAAATCTTACATAAAATTGAAGTTTGGACTTTAAAGTTTAGTATGCATTGAATTCAAGATACCTAAAAAAAATTTCAACTTCAAAATCATCTTCTTGAAATGGAATTAGAATATAATTTTCTCTAGTAGGGTAATTATAAATACTTTAGTTATTAGTTTCCTACTCCACTTGAAATCCAAATAATATGAGTTTAAATATTTGGAGTCAGTCTTTAAATATTTGGATTTCGAGTAGAGTAGGAAACATATATTAAATAATATGAATTTTCTCTCGAAATATAGTTTTAAAGACTCGAGTTATTAGTTTATCCAATTTTTTAAAAAGTATGTTAACATATATTTTTTGGATAAACTATGTGAGTTCCGTACTCAAAATCAACCTTTAGAAATTTTTATTTAAAAAATAACCATATATTCCAAATATGCAAGGAGTCTCGAGATATAATGGATCTCAACGAAATTTGCGATTTCCACTTGTTTCAAAATATTAAAAGTAATATGGATTTGTAACAAAAGTGGTGATTCCCACTTTTTTCAAAATTTCAAAGTAAGATAGATTTGTAACGGATTTGCCAAATTCATCTCAAATGATTTCATCTAAAAATCTAACTCATAATCTTTCATATAATTAATGTTTGGACATTGAAGTTTAGTATGCACTTAATTTAAGATACCTAAGAAAAATTGCAACTTCAAAATCATCATCTTGTAATGGAATTAGATTAAAAATTTCTCTCCAAATGTAATTTTAAATACTCGAGTTATTAGTTTTCTACTCTACTCAAAATCCAAATACTACCCAATGTAACTTTCCGTTTTTAAAAAGTAAGTTACTATATGTTTTTTTGATAAATTTTGGGAGTTTCGGACGAAATTGGCGATTTCCACCTTTCTTTATGTTTTTAAATTTTTTAAAAGTAAGTAGATTTGTAACGGAATTTGTGAATCCTACCTTTTTAATAACAAAATTTAAAACTAAGATAGATTTGTAAGAATTTTGCCAAATTCATCTCAAATTAATTAATCTACAAATCTAAACTTAAACCCTTTTACACCATCTCCAATGGTTAGCTATATTTGTGACTCCAAATTTGGAGTTAGAAATAGAGATCTCTATTTTTAGAGTAGAATATACAGTACTATTGGAGATAGTTTTACTCTAAAAATAGAGTTTAGAGGCAAAATAGAGTCTCATTGGAGATGCTCTTATAAAATTAAAATTTGGACTTTGGAGTTTCAAATGCATTTAATTTAAAATACCTAACAAAAATTGCAACTTCAAAATCATCTTTCATGTAATGGGATTAGATTAGAATTTTCTCTCGGAGTGTATTTTTAAATTATCGAGTTATTAGTTTCCTACTATAGTCGAAATCCAAAACTACACAATGTAACTGTCCATTTTTAAAAAATTATGCTACTATGTCTTTTTTTACTTATAAACCGTGGGAATTTCGAACTAAAAGTTCATAATCTCCCCAATACCTAAAATCAGCTTTTATGCATTTCGATTTTTAAAATAATCAACTGTGTCAAATGTTAAAGAAATTTTCAAATATAATTGATTCTCAACGAAATTGACGATTTTCACTTTTCTGTTTTCTTTTCGAAATTTCAAAAGTAACATAGATTTATAACAGCATTCGTGATTACCATTTTTTTTGTTTTTCAAAATTTATAAAGCAAAATGCATTTGTAATGTATTTGCCTAATTAATCTCAAGTTAATTTATCTAATTATTTAACTTAAAATCTTTTATATAATTAAAGTTTGGACTTTGGAGTCTAGTTTGCATGAAGAAACTCATGATACCGAACAGAAATTACAACTTCAAAATCATCTTTTTATAAAATGATTATATTAAAATTTTCTTTCGGATTATAATTTTAAATCCTCTAGTTACCAGTTTTATACTATACTCAAAATCAAATAGTTACGCAATGTAACTCTCCATTTTTAAAAACTATACATTTACATTTATAGTAACCTGGATTTGTAAGGCATTGGCAATTTTCACTTTTTTAAAAGTAACATAGATTTGTAACGGCATTGGTGACTCCCACTTTTTTTTTTTTTTTTTTTAAATTTAAAAGTAAAATGTATTTGTAACACATTTGCTAAATTTATCACAAATTAATTTATCTAAAACTTTAACTCAAAATCTTTCATATAATTGAAGTTTGGATTTAGAGTCTAGTATGCATGATGAAACTCAAGATACCGAACAAATATTACAACTTCAAAATCATCTTTTTATGATATAATTATATTAGAATTTTCTTTCGAATTATAATTTTAAATACTCGAGTTACTAGTTTTCTACTATACTCAAAATCAAATAGTCACGCAATGTAACTCTACTTTTTTTTAAACTATACATTATAATAACCTGGATTTGTAACGGCATTGGTGATTTTTAATTTTTTTAAAGTAACCTATATTTGTAACAGCATTGGTGATTCCACTTTTTGTTATTCAAAATTTAAAAATTAAGATGCATTTGTAACGTATTTGCCAAATTTATCTCAAATTAATTTATCTACAAATTTAACTCAAAATCTTTCATATAATAAAAGTTTGGACTTTGGAGTCTAGTTTGCATGATGAAACTCAAGCTACCGAACATAAGTTACAACTTCAAAATCATCTTTTTATAATATAATAATATTAGAATTTTCTTTCGTATTATAATTTTAAATCCTCGAGTTACCAGTTTTATACTATACTAAAAATCAAATAGTTATGCAATGTAACTCTCCTTTTAAAAAAAATATACATTTACTTTTATAGTAACCTGGGTTTGGAACGGCCTTGGCGTTTCCCACTTATTTAAAAGTAACATAGATTTGTAACGGCATTGGTGATATTCACTTTTTTGTTTTTCAAAATTTAAAAAAGAAAGATGCATTTGTAACGTATTTGCCAAATTTAACTCAAATTAATTTATCTAAAAATTTAACTCAAAATCTTTCATATAATTAAAGTTTGGACTTTGGAGTCTAGTATGCATGATGAAACTCAAGATACCGAACAAAAATTACAACTTCAAAATCATCTTTTTATAATATAATTATATTAGAATTTTCTTTCGGATTATAATTTTAAATACACGAGTTACAAGTTTTCTACTATACTCAAAATCCAATAGTTACGCAAGTTAACTCTCCCGTTTTAAAAACTATACATTTACATTAATAATAACTTGGATTTGTAACGGCCTTGGTGATTCCCACTTTTTTAAAAGTAACCTAGATTGGTAACGACATTGGTGATTCTCACTTTTTTGTTTTTCAAATTTTAAAAAGTAAAATGCATTTGTAACGTATTTGCTAAATTTATCTCAAATTAATTTATTTAAAAATTTATCTAAATTTATTTCATATAATTAAAGTTTGGACTTTGGAGTCTAGTATGCATGATGAAACTCAAGATACCGAACAAATATTACAACTTCAAAATCATCTTCTTATGATATAATTATATTATAATTTTCTTTCGAATTATAATTTTAAATTCTCGAGTTACTAGTTTTCTACTATACTCAAAATCAAATAGTCACGCAATGTAACTCTACTTTTTTTTTAACTATACATTATAATAACGTGGATTTGTAACGGGATTGGTGATTTTCAGTTTTTTAAAAGTAACCTAAATTTGTAACGGCATTGGTGATTCTCACTTTTTGTTATTCAAAATTTAAAAAGTAAGATGCATTTATAACGTATTTGCCAAATTTATCTCAAATTAATTTATCTAAAAGTTTAATCAAAATCTTTCATATAATTAAAATTTGGACTTTGGAGTCTAGTTTGCATGATTGAACTCAAGATACCGAACAGAAATTACAACTTCAAAATCATCTTTTTATAATATAATTATATTAGAATTTTCTTTCATATTATAATTTTAAATCCTCAAGTTACCAGTTTTATACTATAAAAAAATCCAATAGTTACGCAATGTAACTCTCCCTTTTTTAAAAATATACATTAACTTTTATAGTAACATGTGTATGGAACGGCCTTGGCGTTTCCCACTTATTTAAAAGTAATCTAGATTTGTAACGGCAATGGTGATTTTCACTATCTTTTTTCAAAATTTAAAAAGTAAGATGCATTTGTAACGTATTTGCCAAATTTAACTCAAATTAATTTACCTAAAGATTTAAATCAAAATCTTTCATATAATTAAAGTTTGGACTTTGGAGTCTAGTATGCATGATGAAACTCAAGATACCGAACAAAAATTACAACTTCAAAATCATCTTCTTATAATATAGTTATATTAGAATTTTCTTTCGAATTATAATTTTAAATACACGAGTTACTAGTTTTCTAATATACTCAAAATTAAATAGTTATGCAATGTAACTCTCCCTTTTTAAAAACTATATATTTACATTTATATTAACCTGGATTTGTAAAGGCATTGGTGATTCCCACTTTTTTAAAAGTAACCTAGATTTGTAATGGCATTGGTGATTCCCACTTTTTTAAAAGTAACCTAGATTGGTAACGGCATTTGTGATTCCCACTTTTTTGTTTTTCAAATTTTAAAATGTAAAATGCATTTGTAACGTATTTGTTAATTTATCTCAAATTAATTTATTTAAAAATTTATCTATTTCATATAATTAAAGTTTGGACTTTAGAGTCTAGTATGCATGATGAAACTCAAGATACCGAACAAATATTACAACTTCAAAATTAACTTCTTATGATATAATTATATTAGAATTTTCTTTCGAATTATAATTTTAAATTCTCGAGTTACTAGTTTTCTACTATACTTAAAATCAAATAGTCACGCAATGTAACTCTACTTTTTTAAAAACTATACATTATAATAACCTGAATTTGTAATGGCATTGGTGATTTTCAATTTTTTAAAAGTAACCTAAATTTATAACGGCATTGGTGATTCTCACTTTTTTTTATTCAAACTTTAAATAGTAAGATGCATTTGTAGAGTATTTGCCAAATTTATCTCAAATTAATTTTTCTAAAAGTTTAACTCCAAATCTTTCATATAATTAAAGTTTGGACTTTGGAGTCTAGTTTGCATGATGAAACTCAAGATACCGAACATAAATTACAACTTCAAAATCATCTTTTTATAATATAATTATATTAGAATTTTCTTTCGTATTATAATTTTAAATCCTCGAGTTACCAGTTTTATACTATACTAAAAATGCAATAGTTACGCAATGTAACTCTCCCTTTTTGAAAAATATAAATTTACTTTTATAGTAACCTGGGTTTGGAACGGCCTTGGCGTTTCCCACTTATTTAAAAGTAACCTAGATTTGTAACGGCATTGGTGATTTTCATTTTTTTTTGTTTTTCAAAATTTAAAAAGTATGATGCACTTGTAACGTATTTGCCAAATTTAACTCAAATTAATTTATCTAATGATTTAACTCAAAATCTTTCATATAATTAAAGTTTGGACTTTGCAGTCTAGTATGCATGATGAAACTCAAGATACCGAACAAAAATTACAACTTCAAAATCATTTTCTTATAATATAATTACATTAACATTTTCTTTCGAATTAAAATTTTAAATACTCGATTTACTAGTTTTCTACTATATTCAAAATCAAATAGTTATGCAATGTAACTCTCCCTTTTTAAAAACTATATATTTACATTTATATTAACCTGGATTTGTAACGGCATTGGTGATTCCCACTTTTTTAAAAGTAACCTAGATTTGTAACGGCATTGGTGATTCCCACTTTTTAAAAAGTAACCTAGATTGGTAACGGCATTGGTGATTCCCATTTTTTTGTTTTTAAAATTTTAAAAAGTAAAATGCATATGTAACGTATTTGCTAAATTTATCTCAAATTAATTTATTTAAAAATTTATCTATTTCATATAATTAAAGTTTGGACTTTGGAGTCTAGTATGCATGATGAAACTCAAGATACCGAACAAATATTACAACTTCAAAATCATCTTCTTTTAATATAATTATATTAGAATTTTCTTTCGAATTATAATTTTAAATACTCGAGTTACTAGTTTTCTACTATACTCAAAATAAAATAGTTATGCAATGTAACTCTCCCTTTTTAAAAACTATACATTTACATTTATATTAACCTGGATTTGTAATAGCATTAGTGATTCCCACTTTTTTAAAAGTAACCTAGATTTGTAATGGCATTGGTGATTCTCACTTTTTGTTTTTCAAAATTTAAAAAGTAAGATGCATTTGTAAAATTTAAAAAGTAAGATGCATTTGTAACGTATTTGCCAAATTTATCCCAAATTAATTTCTCTAAAAATTTAACTCAAAATCTTTCACATAATTAAAATTTTGACTTTGGAGTCTAGTATGCATGATGAAATTCAAGACACCGAACAAAAATTACAACTTCAAAATCATCTTTTTATAATATAATTATATTAAAATTTTCTTTCGGATTATAATTTTAAATACACGAGTTACTAGTTTTCTACTATACTCAAAATCAAATAGTTACGCAATGTAACTCTCCCTTATAAAAAACTATACATTTACATTTATAATAACATGGATTTGTAACGGCCTTGGTGATTCTCACTTTTTTAAAAGTAACCTAGATTTGTAACGGCATTGCTTATTCCCACTTTCTTTGTTTTTCAATTTTTAAAAAGTAAAATGCATTTGTTACGTATTTGCTAAATTTATCTTAAATTAATTTATCTTAAATTAATTTATCTAAAAATTTATCTCAAATTCTTTCATATAATTAAAATTTTGACTTTGGAGTCTAGTATGCATGATGAAACTCAAGATACCGAACTAAAATTACAACTTCAAAATCATCTTTTTATAATATAATTATATTAGAATTTTCTTTCGGATTATAATTTTAAATACTCGTGTTACTAGTTTTCTACTATACTCAAAATCAAATAGTTACGCAACGTAACGCTCCCTTTTTAAAAACTATAAATATTAGTGATTCCCAGTTTTTAAAAAGTAACCTAGAATTGTAACGGAATTGGTGATTCCCGCTTTTTTCAAAAAAATTTAAGTAAAATGCATTTGTAACATATTTGCTTAATTTATCTCAAATTAATTTATCTTAAAATTTATCTCAAATTCTTTCATATACTTAAAGTTTGGATTTTGTAGTATAGTATGCATGATAAAACTCAAGATACCGAACAAAAATTGCAACTTAAAATTCATCTTTTTATATTATAATTATATTAGAATTTTATTTCGGATCATAATTTTAAATACTTGGGTTGCTAGTTTTCTACTATACTAAAAATCAAATAGTTACGCAATGTAACTCTCCCTTTTTAAAAACTATACATTTACATTTAGAGTGACCTGGATTTGTAACGGTGTTGGCGATTTCCACTCTTTTAAAGTAACCTAGATTTGTAACGGCATTGGTGATTCTCACTTTTGTTTTGTTTTTCAAATTTTTAAAAGTAAAATGCATTTGTAACGTATTTGCTAAATTTATCTCAAATTAATTTATCTAAAAATTTATCTCAAATACTTTCATATAATTAAAGTTTGGATTTTGGAGTCTAGTATGCATAATGAAACTCAAGATACCGAACAAAAATTACAACCTAAAAATCATCTTTTTATAATATAATTATTTTAGAATTTTCTTTTGGATCATAATTTTAAATACTCGAGTTACGAGTTTTCTACTATACTCAAAATCAAATAGTTACGCAATGTAACTGTCCTTTTTTAAAAAACTATACATTTACATTTATAGTAACCAGGATTTGTAACGGCGTTGGCGATTTCCATTTTTTTTAAAGTAACCTAGAGTTGTAACGGCATTGGTGATTTCCACTTTTATAAATGTAACACTTTTATAAATGTAACATATATTTGTAACGGCATTGGTAATTCCCATTTTTTCAAAATTATAAAAGTAAGATACATTTGTAACGTATTTACCAAATTTATCTAAAGTTCTTTCATATAATTAAAGTTTGGATTTTGGAATCCAGTATGCATGATGAAACTCAAGATACCGAACAAAAATTATAACTTCAAAATCATCTTTTTATAATATAATTATTATAGAATTTTCCTTCGATTATAATTTTAAATACTCGAATTACTAATTTTCTACTATACTCAAAATCAAATACACAATTACGCAATATAACTCTCCCTTTTTAAAAACCTATACATTTATATTTATGTTGAAAATAAAAGTCTACTACCGTATATGTAAATGTATGTACTATGTATATATACTTTTTTTAGTCTACTTCCAGTCAAATCGCAAACAAAAGGAAATGATTCCCCCCCATTCGAGTCCTGTTGGCGACGGCGTGATTTAGAATAGTAATTATCACAACCTCCAACCAATATATATACATATATATACCACCCACTCCATACAATGAAAATTAACAATAAACGTAATTAACAAAAAAAAACACTTAGCATTAAATAATAGAGAGCACTTTAAAAGTTTTTAGTTGGAAAAAACACAATTTAAGAAATAAAGTCCAAATTTAATACTTACTTGACATAGGAGAGAAGAGAGAGAGTGATGGTTAAGCAGCGGACAAGAACCGAAGACCTTAGAGGGCATCATGAGAGTTGACGAGAATTTATGAAATAACGGAAAATTCAATGATCGACTGACACGTGGCACACTTCCAGACCATTTCGAGATCCAACGGTGATCGTAGGCACAACTTTCGAAGAAGAAGTGTACTGTAGTAATTTGAAGAGAGAGAGAAAAAAAACATTTGTTTGAAGGAAACTGTGGCTATTTTGACTTTCAGCGATTTTCAATTCTTTTACCAAAAAAAAAAAGAAGTCTAAAGCCCTAAGATTTTCTTCTTTCCTTAATTGGTCTTTGTAAATTTTCCACACCTTGCGTTTTTAATCCTTATGGCCAGTTCAACTTCAACCCCACGCGCTACATCTAAATAATTTTTTATTTTTTTTATTTAATACTCTATTTGTTCCTTAAAAAATTTGGTTTTAAAAAAATTGTTAAAAAAAAAAGAAATTTTCAATTATCTAAATATAGTTATTGTCCATTTTTACTTAATTTGCTCATATAACATTTAATATTTAAAAAATAATTTAAGTAATAATTAATAAAAATAAGGTTATAAAAGTTTTTTTGTAAAATTTTCTTAATGTGTAAAAAACTCAAAAATACATTCTTTAAAAAAGAGAGGGAGTACAAATTAATAAATATGTAATTATATATTTATTTATTGTAATCTGATCTATACTCCCTCTTTTTTTTAATTGTTGTTTTTAAGTTGTTTCACACATATTTTTACCCCTTAATTAATACACTATTTCATTTGATATAATCAATTAATAAGCTTAAAAAGTAGGGTTAAAACTGGAAAATTTGTCATAATCTGCATTTAAATCCGAAAACGATAATTATTTGAAAAAAAACAAATGTAAAACGACACTTAAAAAAAGAAGAGAGAATATTATTTATTTTTTGAGTAAAAATAATAGTATTTACGTGTTTTAAATCAAGCTAAATTATGTTAAAAATAAGTTTTATAACTATTAAGATATCAAATTTGTACGTTTAAATATATATAAACTAAAGAAATATATAAAATATCTAAAAAAATTTAAAACTGTACAAATTTATCCAACTTTTAACTGTTCAAAACTATATGTAATCATCCGAAATATCATAATCAGAATCTAACCCTTACCTATTTACATAATAATGTTGAAATATTTAAATTATCCATATTTTATTTGTTATCCGCATTATCCAACCCATTTTTCTAAAAATATATTTCATATTGTAATTTACCATACCTTAAATATTCTTAGCCGCGTTTTCACTCGATGCCTAAATTACAAATTTAAAAGTTCCACGAAAGAAAAGAAGTTTCCGTAACAATTGAGTTACATTGACCCAAATAAAGAGCAAAATTCCAACGGAAATTCAAATGAACGCGTGAGTTAAACGCGCTTCTTTGCGAGAGAGTGAACAGTAGACACACATTTCTAAAACCTCCTGACTTCAAAAAAAAAAAAAAAAAAACTCCAATCCTTTGCCTTAGCCACACGAGTCAACCCTCTTCGCGTCGAGAGAGCTCGGTGGAACAAAAATTAATTAAAACTAAAAGAAACAAAATATATTTTTATTTCAACTCATCTTCATCAATTTCTTTTTTTTTTCTTTTCAGATTTAACACACATAAAAGAATACTATTATAATATCTCTCGTATTTTTATTTTCTTATATTCTCTTCTCCTTTATAATTTCCACTCAGAAAATCATTTTTCCTGAACAGAAGTCAACTCTCTCTCTCTCTCTCTCTCTCTCTCTCATCTTCTTCAACCTCTGTCTACCATGGATGAACAACTTCAATTGTAATCTATTCTAATCTTCAAAATTTCTCTAAACTCGTCACTGTATCTAAATTCTCAATATTTCAAAGAAACGAAAAAAATATTGGTTTTTGAGTGGTGTTTCTTTAGATGGGTAACGGAATTACGAAGCTGAGCAAATGTTTCACCGGCGGAGGAGAAACTCGCCGGAAAAAAGAGATGACGATCATGGAACCGGATCCTCTCGACGAAGGTCTAGGCCACTCCTTCTGCTACGTCCGACCCGACCCGACCCGGATTTCGTCTTCGAAAGTTCACTCAGAGGAAGATACGACGACGACGACGTTCCGCACAATCTCCGGTGCATCGGTAAGTGCGAACGCCGCCACTCCACTCTCTACCTCTCTCTACGATCCGTACGGACACATCGACCAAGCCGCCGCGTTCGATTGCACGACGTCGTTCTCGTCGATCCCTTTGCAGCCGATCCCGAGAAGCTCCGGCCCGATTGTTCCCGGGTCGGGTCCGTTAGAAAGAGGATTTCTCTCGGGTCCGATCGAGAGAGGATTCATGTCCGGTCCGCTTGACGGTTTAGGTTTATTCTCCGGTCCGCTTGATAAAACCGGCTCCGAATCCGATCAATTCCAGCGTAGCTTCTCTCACGGTTTAGCTAATCGGGTCGGGTCGAGAAAAGGAGCTTTGGTTCGGGTTCTCCGTCGAGCGATCTCCAAGACGATCAATCGAGGACAGAACTCGATCGTGGCTCCGATTAAAATGGTCAAAGAACCCGATTGGATATTCGGGTCGGATAAAACCCGGAATCAGCACAACCACCACCACCACCACCACAACGAGAATCTCACCGTGAACAGCTTGAATTTAAGTAGCGAAGGGAGCTTAGACGACGACGTTTCGCTCGAAAGCCAGAATCTTCAGTGGGCCCAAGGGAAAGCCGGTGAGGATCGTGTACACGTCGTCGTATCGGAAGAACACGGATGGCTCTTCGTCGGAATCTACGATGGATTCAACGGTCCAGATGCGCCGGATTATCTCCTCTCACATTTGTATCCAGCTGTTCATCGTGAGCTCAAGGGATTGCTGTGGGATGATCCCAAAACCGACTCGAATTCTCAAGATTCTTCCTCCGTTTGCGTCTATCAGGACAGTAACAACAATCCTTGTCCGAGTGGAAACTGTGATTCGAGCTCGGAGAGAAAGTCGAAGAACGACGATCGGAAGTCAAGGAAATGGGAGGAAAGTCAGCGGCGGTGGAGATGCGAATGGGATCGAGAAAGACTCGATCTTGACCGTCTACTGAAGGAAAAGATCAACCGGAGGAGTAGTAGTGGGTCGGATCCTCCGGGTCCGGATCCGAACTCCTCGGACGTTTTAGAGGCTTTGTCAGAAGCCCTGAGGAAGACGGAAGAAGCTTATCTGGAGAATGCAGATATGATGCTCGACGAAAATCCTGAACTAGCTCTGATGGGTTCTTGTGTTCTTGTGATGCTGATGAAAGGCGAAGATGTTTATCTGATGAATGTGGGAGATAGTAGGGCAGTGCTTGGGGAGAAAGCTGAGACAGAGTATTGGATAGGGAAGATAAGACAAGATTTGGAACGAATCAACGAAGAAACCATGAATGATTTCGATGGTCGCTCTGAAGGAGAACGAGCTAGTTTGGTCCCGAATCTATCGGCTTTTCAGCTTACTGTTGATCATAGCACAAACGTAGAAGAGGTAAGGAAGCTATGGCGTTTACTCGTTACTTATCTATGGAATTTGCAAATATCGAACAGGTGATGAACACAGTTTCGTTGTTCAGGAAGTTGATAGAATACGAAAGGAGCACCCGGATGATGCTAGCGCAGTGACGAACGAACGCGTTAAAGGTTCATTGAAGGTCACTAGAGCTTTCGGCGCCGGTTTCCTCAAGCAGGTACTTAAACATTTCATCAGTTCTTGATTCTTGGTAACATTAAGGAAGAATGTTTTGTATCTGCTCTGTTTTCAATCTAATTTTAACTTTTTTGGGGTAACAATATTTTTGCAGCCTAAATGGAACAATGCGCTTCTTGAAATGTTCCAAATCGATTACAAAGGGACGTCTCCTTACATCAATTGCTTGCCGTCACTTTACCATCATAGATTAGGCTCGAAAGACCGGTTCCTGATCCTATCCTCGGATGGTCTCTACCAATACTTCACAAACGAAGAAGCGGTCTCAGAGGTCGAGCTCTTCATCACGTTGCAGCCTGAAGGTGACCCGGCTCAGCACTTGGTTCAAGAGCTTCTTTTCCGCGCTGCCAAGAAAGCCGGTAAATCTATCGAAAATCCCGATGAGAAACATTTGTGATTCAAAGTATTGAGGTCTGATCAAAATCAACTCTGTTTCTTTGTTATTGATCTTTCTAGGTATGGATTTCCATGAACTGCTTGAGATACCACAAGGGGAACGGAGACGGTACCACGATGATGTTTCCATTGTAGTGATCTCTTTAGAAGGAAGAATGTGGAAATCTTGTGTATAAAACTATAAACAAAAACCATATATTATGAACATAGAGAAAAATCTTGAGTGTTTCTGAGATGTTCAGGATTCGATGCAACTGATTGGTTTTATGAGTTCGAGTTTACGCCTCGAACAAATACCAAAAAGCTCGATCTCTCATCGAATCTAAAACCTCAGAAACTCCGGAGAAAACATTCAAATTATGTATTATGTTAATAAACAGTAAGTAAAAAGTTTTGCCTCTGAACTAAAAGACAAGTCTTATTAAACACAAGTCATCATGCTTTTATTATCTATCTGTTTTTTTAATTGTTTTTGGTTCTCCATAAATACATATATTCAACGACGAATCCTTAGTCTTTAAAACAAACTCTTTGACTTGTAATTTAAGACGATTTTGTGTAGATTCGATATTTGTGGAAACACTTTGCTTATTGGTCAAAATGCAAGCTATTGAAGTAGTTATGTGTCTTCCAACTCCTAACTATAATAATGGAATAGAGAAGTAAATGTGGGGAAGAGGAAGAAGAGGAAGTGGTGGATATGAGATGGAGAGAGTTTTTAAATAAGCTATCTACTTTTGTTCCATTTATGGTTTCAAAACTCTCTTCACTTAACTCTCTCACTTCCCACCAAAACCGTGGCCTATCTTGCTGTTTCTGTCCTGTTTCCACCATTTCAGGCAACCCAAGTTTGGATCTATCTGTTCTAAGTCCCCCTCATTGTACATTTCTCAAGTCCTGATCTTCAGTTTCATAATGCATATTGGCTTTTAGATTAGCAAGTGTTGGAACTTGGAAGTACTGTGGAAAAACAATTTGGTACCTGGAAACGGGTTTTGTAAAAAGACATTTCGAAAGCTAGTTAATACACGTGTTGGAAGTGTTAGCCTGGTAGTTAATTAGAAATTTAATTCTCAAAGTTAGGAGAATATCACCTCCGTTCCAAAACAAATGACGTTTAAAGATTATTTTATGTTTATTTTTTTAAATAATTTTAATGTAATTTTTACTATAGATACCTAACTAACATTTAGATAAACTTAAGTAATTATTTTTTAAAATGGTGAGTCAGACTCGGAACAAAAACTCAAGAGTTACCTTTTCCAGTTTGGCGGCTGATACATCAATGAATGTTAAAACTTAAAATTAACCTTATTTTAAAACAGTTGTACAGTAGAACCTTTATAAATTAATAATCGCTATAAATTAATAAATTTTGTCGGTTCCGAGTTGGGTCAATGTAAAAACTAGCAAATTTCGATAAGATAATAAGATAATAATTTTTTTTAACTCCTATGTAAAAATATGGTCCCAATAATTATATAAATGTTATAATCCATCGAGGTTAGATCTCCATAACCGGCCCAGTCCATTAGACCATAGGCGGTCAGGACTCCTAAGTCCAATAGGATTAGTAGATGTTGTCCTTATTCTTGTAGAAGTAGTAAAAGGACTATTTCCTTTTCTATCCTTTGTGTAATCACTATATAAAGAGACCTTTGGTCCTCATAATAAGATATAGAATTCATTCGATTCACAACACGTTATCAGCACGAGCTTGCTCTGAAAAAAACCCTAGCAGCCGCCGAGCATAAAAACTTAAGGTCCGCCGCCGTCCACCGCCGCCGTCCGCCGCCGTTCGACGCCGATCAGCCGTGCGATCCGATCCTAAGTTTTCCGAGGTCTTTAGCTCCCGGTTCTTTTCCAGTCAACCCAAAAGAAGGATCAAAGGCAACATGGATGAATTCGTGGTGGATAGTGGGTCAAGCCACACGATTTTAAAGGACAAGAGATATTTCATAAATCTTACATTGAAAAATGCCAATATAAATACTATAGCAGGCATGGCCAGCCTAATAGAAGGCTACGGCCATTCCAATGTCCTATTGCCTAAGGGGACGCATCTAGAGATTGCGGATGCATTGTTTTCTCCCAGCTCAAAGAGAAGCCTATTGAGCTTTAAAGATATTCGAATGAATGGTCTTCATGTTGAAACAATGGACGAAGGAACCCGAGAGTTCCTCCAAATAATTGAAATCGTCCAAGGCCAAAAGAAAGTCCTAGAGACTATACTGCACTAAGGTCAATATGATTGAAATCGTCCAAGGCCAAAAGAAAGTCCTAGCTACCGGCTTATATTGCACTAAGGTCAATATGATTGAGGCCAATGCCACCGCAAACCAAGAGTTTACGGATAGGTTCAACCTATGGCACGACCGGCTGGGACATCCCGGGTCGAATATGATGCGAAAATTGATAGCCAATAATTATGGGCACGCCTTGAAAGAAAGGAGAGTAATCCCAAAGAATCTTACTTGTGCCTCATGTTCACAAGGGAAACTCATTGTAAGGCCATCACCAGTGAAAGTGACTAAGGAAACAATAAATTTTCTGGAAAAAATTCAAGGAGACATATGCGGACCAATACACCCACCTTGTGGGACATTCCGATATTTTATGGTCCTCATTGACACATCTACAAGATGGTCACATGTATGCTTATTGTCATCACGGAATATGGCATTTGCAAGACTCCTTGCTCAGATAATACGCCTAAAGGCTCACTTTCCAGACTTTCCTTTAAAGACTATACGAATGGATAATGCTGGTGAATTCACTTCCCAAGCGTTTAATGACTATTGTATGTCCATGGGGGTAAGTGTTGAATACTCTGTGGCACATGTACATACACAAAACGGCTTGGCCGAGTCATTTATAAAACGCATACAGTTGATTGCTAGACCATTACTCATGAGGTCAAACCTTCCTGTATCCGCTTGGGGACATGCTATCTTACACGCTTCCGAACTAATTCGCATCAGGCCATCTAGTGACCATAAATATTCCCCATCCCAATTATTATCGGGACAAGAGCCAGACATTTCCCATCTTAAGATATTCGGTTGCTCAGTTTATGTGCCGATTGCACCACCACAGAGGACTAAGATGGGACCTCAAAGGAGGATGGGGATATATGTTGGATATGATTCACCCACGATCATAAAGTACCTTGAGCCGACCACCGGAGATTTATTTAAGGCCAGGTACGCTGATTGTCATTTTGACGAATCCTTTTTTCCAACATTAGGTGATGGAAACCGTCTGGTAAAATAAATTGCATGGAATCAAACATCCTTAAAATGGCAAGATCTCTGAACTCGTGAAAGTGATTTAGAGGTCCAAAAGATAATACATTTGTAAAAGCTAGCTATACAATTGCCAGATTCCTTTGCAGACCCAAAGAGGGTAACGAAATCATATATACCAGCCGTGAATGCACCAATTCGTATTGATGTCCAAGAAGGACCGAGTCAAGCGGCTACTGAGTCTAAACCACGATTGAAACGTGGAAGACCAATTGGTTCCAAAGATAAGACTCCTCGGAAATTAAAGAAAGGTGCTGAAATTCAGACCGAGGAGATAGTGGACGTCCCAGACATAAATAAACTTAAGGTGCCGGAAAATATTGCTTGGGACGCCAAGCTTCATGGGCCTGAAGTTTCTGATAACAAAGAAATCGCTATCAATTATGTCTCATCTGGAATCCAATGGAACAGAAAGAATGTCGACATTGATGAAATATTTGCATGCAATGTAGCACTTGAGCTCATGAATGAGGATCTAGAACCCACGTCCATTTTAGAGTGCACTCGTCGATTAGACTGGAATAAATGGAAAGAAGCTATAAATGTGGAGTTAAACTCTTTAAGGAAAAGAGAGGTTTTTGGTCCCATAATTCGGACACCTTGTGATGTTATACCATTTGGACATAAATGGGTCTTTGTGAGGAAGAGAAACGAACAAGGTGAAATCGTTAGACACAAAGCACGGCTTGTGGCACAAGGATTCTCACAAAGGCCAGGAATCGATTATGAGGAGACATACTCTCCTGTGGTGGATGCAACGACTTTTAGATTCCTGATAAGTCTGGCCATAAGAGAGAAATTGGATTTGCGGTTAATGGATGTTGTAACCGCATACTTATATGGTCCACTGGATAACGAAATTTATATGAAAGTCCCAGAGGGAATAGAGCTGAAAGATAAAAGAAGTTCTCGAGACCAGCATTGTATTAAGCTGAATAAATCGCTCTATGGATTAAAACAATCAGGCCGCATGTGGTATAATAGACTAAGCGAGTACTTAGTGAAAGAGGGCTATAAAAACGATCTCATAAGTCCATGCATATTTATAAAGAAATTTGACAAGGGATTCGTAATCATCGCAGTGTATGTAAACGACCTGAACATCCTAGGAACCTCTGAGGAAATATCCCAAACGGTTGAATACCTAAAGAAGGAATTCGAAATGAAAGACTTAGGAAAGACTAAGTTCTGTTTGGGAATACAACTTGAGTACGTCAATAATGGAATCCTTGTGCATCAAATGGCATATACAGAAAAGGTACTCAAGCGTTTTAATATGGACCAGGCTCACCCACTGAGTAGCCCAATGATGGTGAGAAGCTTTAGTCTGGACAGTGATCCATTCGGTCCAAAGAAGAAGGATGAAGAAATCCTTGGTCCCGAAGTGCCATATCTCAGTGCCATAGGAGCGTTAATATACTTGGCTAGTCACACTAGGCCGGACATTTGCTTTGCAGTGAACCTCCTTTCAAGATCCAGTTCTTGTCCGACCCAAAGGCACTGGAATGGGATCAAACACATACTTCGTTACCTGAAAGGGACGAAAGATATGGGTCTGTTTTACGCTAACCTTAACAATGAAGGTTTAGTTGGTTTTGCTGATGCAGGTTACCTTTCTTATCCTCATAACGGTCGATCCCAGACGGGATATGTCTTCACTCACGATGGAACAACCATTTCGTGGAGGTCCATGAAGCAGACACTCACGGTTACATCGTCCAATCACGCGGAAATATTGGCGATCCATGAGGCCAGCCGAGAATGTGTTTGATTGAGGTCAATGACTCAACACATTAGACGAGATTGTGGGATGATAGAAGGAAAAGAAGAACCGACCAGCATGTACGAGGACAATGCCGCATGCATATCTCAGTTGAAGGATGGATACATCAAAGGAGATCGGACGAAGCACATCTTACCAAAGTTCTTTTTCACTCACGACCTACAGAAGGCCGGTGATTTCAATGTGCTCCAAGTCCGTTCCAGCGACAACTCAGCCGACCTATTCACTAAGTCGCTTCCAACCTCCTCATTGAAGAAGTTAATGCATCAGATCGGCATGCGCCGATTAAAGGACTTAGAGTGATGATCATTTCAGGGGGAGTAATGCGTGCTGTACTCTTTTTCCTCGCTAAGGTTTTTGTCCCACTGGGTTTTCCTTAGAAAGGTTTTAATGAGGCAGCATCCCCAAGCGTATTACTATGATCCCATCATCACAACCGGTTATGTCAATCAAGGGGGAGTGTTATAATCCATCGAGGTTGGATCTCCATAACCAGCCCAGTCCATTAGACCATAGGCGGCCAGGACTCCTAAGTCCAATAGGATTAGTAAATGTTTTCCTTATTCTTGTAGGAGTAGTAAAAGGACTATTTCATTTTCTATCCTTTGTGTAATCACTATATAAAGAGACATTTGGTCCTCATAATAAGATATAGAATTCATTCGATTCACAACAATAAATTAATAATTATACATTTAGATATATATAAATAATGTATATAGTAAAATATGATTATATTGTTGTTTCGAGTTTATAAATGTTGTTTAACTTATCTTTCAAATTTATTGATATGATATTTTTTTAAAGAATTTTACATTATTAAAAAAAAAATTTGTATTTTGATGAACATTAAGAATTCGAATCGAAAAATATCTCTATAAATTAATAATTATTAATTTATCGATTAATTAATAATTCTATAAATTAATAAAATTTTGAAGTCGCAACATTATTAATTTATAGAGATTTTACTGTACTTCAGATTCTTTTATCGAAAGGATTAATATGGATTATTCACTTTCACACGTGACACGTCTATGTCTATATTTAGTTATATAACTAATCTGTAATCTCAACAGCTTTGTCAAACGTTCTGAAAGACTGAAACTTGTTCTTTTGTGAATCATGTTCATGCACGTCAGACTCATGGAGATTCATTTTATTTATTTGTAGTAAGAATATTTGTCTAGCTTCAACTTCAAACCCCATGAAAAATCAAGATCCTCCGCCTCAGAGACTTTTATTTGTTTTTAATTTTTATAATAATAATAAGTCTGTTTTGGATAAATAAATATGTATACAGTATATAAATACTTCTTTTTTGGTAACTTTGTTTAAATATATATAATAATTATTGCCGTATTATAATATTATTTTGTCATTTTAAATTAAAAGTAAATATTATTATTATTATTAATATTTTAAAAGGTGAAAGACATAAATAAAAAAAGGATATATTAAAGAAGAAAGACAAAATATACAAAAAAAAATACGGTGCTACTTGAGGCATATTTAGGCACATGTACCAATGAAGAAATCTAACATTAGGACCATTTTCTTAAATAAGTTTTTAATCAATTTTAAGCCTATAATCTCATTTGTTCATCAGTACCAAAGTCTTTTTAAATGTGTCTAACGGTTTCTTAATTTTCATTAAAGTTAGAAAAATATTTTTAAATATGTATAACAATTTTCTAAGTTTAAGTTAAGAAAATCTTTCTAAGTTTAAATTAGGAAAATCTTTTTAAATATGTCTAACATCGTATAACAGCTTACTAATAATGCTAAAAATAATTAACAAATTCTTTGAGGTTATTATTGAGCTGAAAATTTAAAATAAGATTGTTTGAAGCAATTTCTTAAAAAATAATTATCAATTTTAAAAATTTCTAAAGTTTGTGATTGTATATATAAGCAAAAAGCTTGTATGAAATTTAGAGTCTAGATTATAGACACATGCATGGATCAACAAAGACCAAGCTAAAATATTTTTGTAGCATAAATAAAAAGTATTGAGAGCAATGGAGTAAAATAAGTTTATTTTAAAAAAAAAGTTTATTATGGTACTTAGATTAGATATAACAAATTTCCTTTGTATAAATGAACTTTACACTTTTTATAATCATTTATTATTTCCATGAGAAAATTAATTTTATTTTAATTTAGTGGACAAGACTATTAAAACATTTATTATTATTTTCCCAAAAAACTACTTTCAATTTTAATTTTAAAAAGGTAAATAAATTTCGTAAAACCCGGCACAGTCCGGATCAGATCGGCTGGAGATCGAGGTGGATTCAGCGATTGTGGTGAGTTTTCTTACGAGGCAGATAAATGATCAACATTCCTTGTCTTTTATAATACGCTTTATCTTTAGAAATTGGATAGTTTGGATTATTAACGTGTATAAGAAGGCTAACCGTTTACCGGATGGATTAGCAAACTATGTTTTTGTTTTACCGCTCAGTTTTTATTTTTTTTGACTTTGCACCAAATTGTGTTGATGTTTTTGACTTTGCACCAAATTGTGTTGTTCCAATTGTGTTGGACGATGCTAATGGAGTGGCAAGACCTTGTAAGTTACTCCGGTTTGAATAAATAGTGAATCTCATCCCCTTACCAAAGACCCGACTGTGTCCTCTCGTTTTTCTTCATTCATTTTGTTATAAAAAGCTTTTTCTTCACCATTTGTTTTCCTTCCTCCCCTCTCCGCAGCGTTCTTCTCTCCATTCATTTCAAGCAAGCTTCTTCTTCAGACGATTCGTGCTTTCGAATCCTTACCTCAGTTTTCGAATCCAAACGTAAGTTTTTTCCTCCGCTTCGCATCTCTGATTTTTTTCTCTCCTGTGGCTGTCTCTCTATTGATTTCAAAAGTAGATCGTTAGGATGAATCTAAGTAGAGAGATTGATTAGTCTAATGATTCGCAACTTTACCTAGATTAATCGGGAAATACTCGTATAAGTTTTGGATTGGGAATCGAATTTCAATGTGTCATAGGGACTGGCGTTTAGGAAAATCGAACTTTCAAGCTATGGGGTTGTTGATTTCCGTGACGACATAAGAACCCTAATTTAGTTCAGTGACACAGTGTTCATAGCACTGATTCTGGATGATATGAGAATAAAAGCTCCCAATGTTTGATGGGAGGCAAAATCAATTGTGTTCTTGTGCTTAAGATTGTTTAAAATACCTTTGGCAGGAGAGCAATGAACATGAGTTTTTCGTTTAGCTCAGCCTCTCCCGAGATCTCATATCCAAGTGACAGTGTTGCGAGATTTTCGGTCGCGAGACGGTTCTTCTCTCGCGAACTGGATAGGTTTGATGAAAACTGGAAGAAGAGATACATTAGTTTGCATCGCCGTGGTGGTGGTACGAGGAAGGTATTCGCGTCAAGGCATTTTGCGCCGGGGCACTTGGAAGATTCGTCGGTTGCTGCTAAGAAGAGTTTGCCAAGAAGAGAGACTGTAGAAAGGCTTGGCTTTGTGAGGACTCTGTTGATTGATAATTATGATAGCTATACATTCAATATCTATCAGGCACTGAGTACTATTAATGGAGGTAACTTCATCTCCTCTTAACTTTCTCTCTGTCACTAGCGTTCTCCGTTTTTTTTTTCTTCAAACTTTATGTATCCTGTGTAGTGCCTCCTGTGGTTATTCGAAACGATGAGTGGACGTGGGAGGAAGCTTACCATTACTTATATGAAGAAGCTGCTTTTGATAATATTGTTATATCGCCTGGACCTGGTTCTCCGATGTGCCCTGCTGATATAGGTACCAGCCAAGTTTTTATTGAGTTTTTTTGCATTATGACCCGTTATAGACCCACCTTTGATTGTCTTTTCTCGAATACTTTGGCTCTGAAGGAATATGTCTTCGCCTTTTGCTTGAGTGTCGTGACATTCCAATTCTAGGCGTCTGCCTTGGCCACCAGGTACTTATATCTTCATAAAAAATGACAGCACTTCCTAATTTTTCTGAGCTTTTTGGGTCTTACTTCTTGCATAGTCATGAAAATGAGTAGTTTATCTCTCTCTCTGAACTTCTGTAAACCAAGACAACATGCTTTTACAGGCACTGGGTTATGTCCATGGAGCTCATGTGGTGCATGCTCCGGAACCAGTTCATGGACGGTTAAGGTATTGAGTAATGTGCTTTTCCTGGTGCTCTTTCTGTGCCTTTCGAATGATCACCTTCTTTTCTTGAAAGAATTTTTGTCAACTGAAACAATTTCTGACTTCATGTAGTGGGATAGAACATGATGGGAACATACTGTTTTCTGATATTCCATCCGGGAGAAACTCTGATTTCAAGGCAGGTCATCTACTTTTTTTACATGCAACATTCATATATCTCTCTAGATACAAAGCACAAATTTGTGTTGGGGCTCCAATTCTGCAGGTTGTTAGATACCATTCGCTGATCATAGACAAGGAATCACTGCCAAAGGAACTCGTACCAATTGCGTGGACGATTTATGATGACACTGGTTCTTTCTCTGAGAAGAAGTTCTGTGTTCCTGTGCATAACACTGGGATCCCACTGGGGAACGGATCTGTCAATTCTGTTTCAGAGAAATCGGAAGATCGAAGTTATTGGCCTTCGTCCCATGTTGATGGAAAACAAAACAGTCACATTCTCATGGGCATCATGCACTCTGCTTTTCCTCATTATGGTTTACAGGTTTGATGTTTATTAGAGATTTATTTAGGCTAAGCTTCTTTCATCGTTCTGTTGTCTTTGATATGCATCTTGCTTTCAGTTTCATCCAGAGAGTATTGCTACCACATATGGAAGTCAAATATTCAAGAATTTTAAAAACATAACTGTGGATTATTGGAGTCGCTGCAAGTCTCCATCCTTAGTTCGAAGAAACATAAATGACACGGGTGAGCTTAAATGGTTAGATTGTCATTTCTGCGTATCTCATATCTTTTTCCATTCGGAGACCTATTTATGTTTCAGTGTCCTGTGGCGTTACTTTATAATTAACTGTCTTGGAGCTTCTCCTGAATAATAAATATGGTTTAGCAAACATGCAGGTGCCTGGTGACAGTCAATTGCTGAAAGAACTTTCCAGGACTAGAAGTACAGGAAACGGTTCTAGCTATTATGGGAGCCCTAAGGAGTCTCTGTTTGCTGCCAAGACAAATGGTGTCGATGTCTTCGATCTGGTGGATTTATCATACCCAAAACCTCATGCAAAATTGCTGAGGTTGAAATGGAAGAAACTTGAACGTCTTGCACATAAAGTTGGTGGAGCAAGAAATGTATTCATGGAACTCTTTGGCAAGAATAGAGGGAATGATGTTTTTTGGCTGGATACTTCTTCTAGTGACAAGGTTGATAGTCTGTTCTCCTAAAGTCGCAGTAGTTGCTACTATTGTTATTACTTTTTTTTTTTGTGTTAGCCTCCTCGTTGCAATATATCATCTAGTTGATTCTAAAGAATGTTCTTTCCAATTGCATTTTTCCAGGCTAGAGGGCGATTTTCTTTCATGGGCGGTAAAGGTGGATCCCTCTGGAAGCAGTTGACATTTAGTTTATCTGATCAAAGGTTTTACGCATGACCTACTCTTTCTCTATCGGCGGAAAGGTTTATGTTCTTTTTTTTTACTTGAGCACCATAACCCTTCCGCCTGCAAATTTTGTTATTGTACCTATGTGCTTTGGTCATTATGGGACTATGTTGATATGGCTAAGAAAATCCTCACAATGATGCATCGTATCATGGGGAACTGAAACATTGAACTTGTATGACTTTTTGTTTTTCAGCGAGATTACATCTAAACATGCTGGACACCTTCTGATTGAAGATTCTCACAGTTCTACTGAGAAAAGATTCTTGGAAGAAGGCTTTCTTGATTTTCTACGTAAGGTATGACGAAAGACTTTACTGCTATGAAGTCAATTCGACATAGCTGGCATATAACGCACAATTTCAACAATCATGGAGTTAAAAATATTTTCTGCTATGAAGTCGTTAAAAATTACTCAACTGTATTTTTACCAGGAGCTTTCTTCTATCTCTTATGATGAGAGGGACTTCGAAGGGTTGCCTTTTGATTTTTGTGGTGGATACGTAGGTTGTATTGGGTACGTGTCTAATCATCTAGACCGTGAATCTCTCTAACAAGCCTTTTTTACAAGTGGCTTTCTATTGTACAATTTGGTCTTAATACCATACTGTAGGAGACTTCCGGAATGAATGTTTAATCACCTTTTCTTGTATTATAGGTATGATATTAAAGTCGAATGTGGAATGCCAATTAATCGGCACAAATCCAAGGCTCCAGATGCATGTTTCTTCTTTGCGGATAATATTGTCGCCATTGATCATCAACTTGATGATGTTTACGTATTATCTCTTCACGAAGAGGGCAACTCAGAAACCTCTTTCCTGAATGATACTGAAGAGAAGCTCATTAGCCTGAGGGTTTCGTCCACAAGAAAGTGGAAGGATCAAACTCAACCTGCTTTAGATTCATCTCAATACAAAACAAGTTTTATCCCTGACAAACCCCGAGAGCAGTATATCAACGATGTTCAGAGCTGTATGAAGTATATCAAAGACGGGGAGAGCTACGAGCTTTGTCTAACCACTCAGAACAGATGTAGAATAGGGAATACTGATCCTTTGGGTCTTTATCTCCACCTGAGAGAGAGGAACCCAGCACCATATGCAGCATTTCTCAACTTCTCGAATGCAAATTTGTCTTTATGCTGCTCGTCCCCTGAAAGGTTTCTTCAGCTGGACAGAAACGGAATGCTAGAAGCAAAGCCGATTAAGGGTACTATAGCACGTGGCTCCACACCTGAAGAAGATGAACTTCTCAAATTGCAATTGAAACTCAGGTAACACGAAACACATTTTCCCAAAAAAAATTAGCCTTTATCATGAGAGTCTCGGATTGTTCTAGTATCTTTGTTCTAATTGGTGTGACGATGCTGCTCCTTAACCATCGTATGAAAGGCTAACTCTAAGTAGTGCTGCTTCATTGAATGGTATCTCTTAGGCTCTTACGCCAATTCCCAAGAAGCTTGGAGCAGTTTTCCTGAGAAATATCTCTTGCTGTTTCATTTTTTTTCATCTTTATAGTTGTTTTTTCTGGAAATTTATGGTAGGTTTTAGTTTCTAACGTTCGCGTCAATGCTACTTTAAACTTTAGTTAACCTTTCTTTTTGTCCCCTGTCTCGGATTGTTCTAGTATCTTTGTTCTAATTGGTGTGACAATGCTGCTCTTTAACCTTCCTATGGAAGGCAAACTCTAAGTAGTGCTGCTCCATTGAATGGTATCTCTTAGGCTCTTACGCCAATTCCCATGAAGCTTGGAGCATTTTTTCCATCTTTATAGTTAGTTTTTCTGGAAATTTATGGTAGCGGGTCTTTTACATTCTAGTTTCTGACTTAACCAAAGTATGTCTGATCAAGTGTATGCCACATCTCTGGGTTTTTATCTTCTACTAGCCTAAGTCTTGGCCATAATGTGTTTCTGAATGGTTCGCGTCAATGCTACTTTAAACTTTACTTAACCTTTCTTTTTGTCCCCTGTCTTGTAATCAGCGAGAAGAATCAAGCCGAGAATCTGATGATCGTGGACCTTCTGAGGAATGATCTCGGGCGTGTCTGTGAGCCTGGTTCAGTCCATGTGCCTAACCTCATGGACGTGGAAACGTACACAACAGTACACACTATGGTGAGCACGATCCGAGGACTGAAAAAACCAGATATTAGTCCCGTGGAATGCCTGAGAGCAGCTTTCCCGGGCGGTTCAATGACCGGTGCCCCGAAACTAAGATCCGTTGAGATTCTTGATTCTCTAGAGAACTGCTCGAGAGGACTTTATTCTGGTTCGATCGGGTATTTCTCGTATAATGGCACGTTTGATCTGAATATCGTGATAAGAACAGTGGTGATACATGAGGATGAAGCTTCCATTGGAGCAGGAGGAGCAATCGTCGCGTTATCAAACCCGGAAGATGAGTTTGAGGAAATGATTCTTAAGACTAGAGCTCCTGCTAATGCTGTCATGGAGTTTTGTAGTGGTTCAGTGAAAGACAATGATCAGAGGAGACATTAGTTAAGTGTCGTCTCTTGCTTTGGTGTGTTGTTGTGGCTTTAAACAGTTATCATTTGTTATTTTCTAACAATTTGATTGATGTGTCTGAAATAAAAAAAAAGTTTTTTTGGTTTTTATATGATAAGTAAGTTTCTTACCCTTTTAACTAAAATCTGTAGCCCCCACTGCAACGTGTCTTTCACTTTCACAATTCGAGTACTAGGTTACATTTATTGAGTTTCAGACTGCAAAATGTGATTTGTATCCATTAATTAATCATCATTGGACACAGTTGCTTGCAAAATAATTTCTGATGAACATATAAAAAGATAAAAAAAATCCAATTCAGAAGGTACAACAAACTTTGGGTTCAATAACTTATAGAAGAGTTAGTTGATCTCTGTCATGCTTACCAACATTTTAGATCTATTGGTGGGCACTTTATATAACATGATTTAATATAGGTATTAATTCGATTTTTTTATGCAAGATTTTCAAATGTATATAGTTGAATTTTGAGGAATGCATTAATTTTGAAATCTGGTTGTTCTTTCTCTCTCTAGTGGAATTAAAAAGGCCGGTGGCTAGAAGATAAAAATAGTAAAATTTTGGATTTTATTACTTTGATTTTAGCACCAACGTATCCAAATTCACTTTCTTAAAATAATTACAAAAAATAATATATAGATAAATATTCATATTTTATTGTCTTCAGTCTAGCGGTAACAAGACCACTTTCAACCACTTTTTGCATGCCCGGTCATGTGACCCCGGTTAACTTTTAATAAACATTTGCATTCTTTTTTTTTTAATTGGAATTTTGTTGTTTTATAGAGAGAAACTATACTTTTATTTTTTATGAATTGTGGGAGTTTTAAATTTTTAGTCCATAATTTCTCATAATACCGGAAATCAATATTTAAATATTTTGATTTTAAAAATAATATTTTGTTCTAAATTGAATTTGAACTTAAAGGGTTTGACTGATATGTCAACTGAATACAAAATAGTTGAATAGCTGAATAATAAAATAGCGGCAATAGGATGAGAAAATTTAAAACTGAATAAAATAGCGAAATCAATAGGATGACAAAACTGAAAATTGAATAAATTTTTAAACGCCAAAAAACTACTATTTATTAGATGAATAACTTTTTGTCTATACTAGTTATAATTTTAAAATATGCAGGATGAACTAAAAATAACTCGTTAATTTTTATTTTTCTATTATTGCATACTTAATATTGTAAATAGTATATATTCAACGGAATCACGATTTTACTATATATTATAAATAATATATATTCGGTGAAATCATATTTTCAAAACGTGAAAATGTGAATAAACTACATACATTCAAGCCTAAAGTACAAAAGAACCAACCAATTTGTACTAATACCACTACTTAAAAAAACTATTTTTTGCACCCATTAAATTAGAGTTCGAATTCCTAGGTGATTGCGTATAAATTTTTTGTTTGTTTGTTGTGTAACTTTCCGTTTTTATTTTCTTTTTCGGGATCTGCTTCTCCCAGACTAAAATTTTTTCTTCCTCTTTCAAACGTTAGTTTCCCTTTTTAATTTCTATTTTAAGCATTTATTCCCTTTTTTTGTAAGGAAAACTAATGCCACAACAAAAAATACAACTTCAACGTAACTCGGCTTTTTGATTGATGTAGTGTAGGCTTAAGCATAGTTACTGCTTTATTACAGGCCAAGTAGTATGGAGAATACATTTGTATATAAATATTATTACTGATAATAGGATCGTATTCTTGTTGAAAATTGATATAAAACAATGAATACATGTTCTGAAATTAACAAAATTGAGATATCTTATCATCACTAAGCATTTGTATGCGTTGTGATGTGAGTTGTGTAAACTCATTGGTGCTATATAAAATACATGATTATAAACATATAATAAGTTCTTGGACAAATCTTTTTATAAACAAGACAAGATTTTGTAATGATATTTAGCTGTCTATAGAGATAATATGTTCGGCCAAACTACATTATTAATAGTCAATGATTGTAATTACACTGAAATTGAAACTAAAAACCAAAGAAGAAAAAAAAAATAGAAGGGTAGAAGGAGGAAATAGAAGATGGGAGGCATAATGATTGAGCATGAGATATATCTCAATTATGCTCCATGAGAGTGTGTGCTTAACTTTTGTTTATTTATCCATTTTTACTGGTAAAGGTGGATAAATTGTCAGTTATTTTAACTTTCTATATGAACAAGAAGTTAAAATTATCTGCTTAACATCAGTTGTTGATTGGGATAACTTTGTTAAAGAATCCCGAGAATTTAGATCTAAGATTCTCATTATTTTAAAATAGTGATCATGGAAAAAGTTGATATACTTTTTGGTGGTAGATGGTGATAAAAAACGTGATCTTCAACAAATCTAACAAACGCATTTGGTGCCACAATTTCACACATATTTTTTCTTTAATTGTTTTTTGTAATAAAAAAATTTCTATTGATTTTTTTAGTCGACCAAAATCATTTCATAGAAAACCTGCGATTTAGATTTAACTATTGAAATTTCCATCTAACCATTTTTTGTAACTGCAAAGTTTTTGGGACCAAATCTCACATTTTTGTGGACCAAAGACCAAACAGATAAATTAGCTTTTTTCAAACAAGGTTCGAGCCATGATTCAAAGAGCATAACCTTTTTAATATTTTCTCGGAGTGAGTTTGTCCACATTTTTTTTTTTAATAATCAGCGGTTGATCCGAGTTTTGACTACTTGATTAATCTCTTCAATGCAAATATAGTCGTCGAATATCACACTCATTAGATTTTCTATCTGGTGTAAAGCATGATATTATTTCGACTGATTAAATGAGAGTGGTTAGATAATTTTACGTTTGACAGAAAGCGATTCTTACTCTATATCAACTTGACAATTCCTCCCTAAATGAGAATCATTAACCCACTACCCCTTAGTTAGATCAGTTTGGTTACATCAAGTTTATTTAGATGAGCTTTTCTAGAGTAATTTATGATTTTACCGTGATCGTGTGATGTGTTTGTCCCATTCGTTCTATCGTTTCTACCTATTCATTAGCTATTGAGATTCTTCATCGTCTAGTTAATTTGTTTGCTGCAAGTTTATTTAGGTGATTATGGTTTTAGTTGATATTAATTTATTATTTTTATCTGTAATGAATTTGAATTATGTTGTTGTTTTTTGTCCGGTTAGGATTACCAAGATTCTCCCGTGATTAGATTGAAACGTTTCCATCTACGTGAAGAAACCTAGCTTGGATCTATTGAGTTTTTGGAAGCAGAGGGCTTTTAGTAAACTGAATTATAATATTTCTTTTCTGTTTAAATATTTCGGTATTTGACTATATCTTGTCTCCAATTAATTTGTTATTTAGGAAAAAGAAACACATGCGTTGGGGTTTTGTTAAGAGACAACATTACACATCTTAATCTAATAAAATCCGGACAGTTCAATTAGATATCTAGCCATCTTTTTTGTTTTGTTATTAGTTTATACATAACAGAGACAAACCATGTACAATATCTTATTATTAGTGTTGACTTTCGTTACCGTTCTTGCTTTCCATTTACAAATGTTGAAAAATATGTCGATAGAATCTAAATTTTGTATCATAAACATTTATGATTTTGTCAGTTAGGTGTGTAGTTTAATGTCATCAGATCGTTTTCAAAATCGCCATAGAGTCTATAGCAGTACATAACGATTCGTTAAATTTGTCAGTTAAATCGATCTAGAATATATATATACACACAAAAGGTAATGGATGTGTGATAGAACAAATCAAATGGTAATTAGTTATAGATATATATGTTGATGTGTATGAGTGTATGTATAGGTGGGTGTGTGATAACATTAGAAGCCATGTGAGATCGATATTCACATGCATCAAAGTTAGGATCAAAGAGAGAGAGAGAGAGAGAGAGATAGTAAATATTAGAAACTGATATGATTTAACCCAAATTTGAATAAGATGAAAGAGACAGGCTATCTTACTTTGGACACTAAATTCAATAATTTCTTTTAGCTTATGAATAAAGGAAAGTAATTGACCTTTTTCTTTTCAACCAACAAAACTGGCCTTTTCCCGTTTCCATGTCAATGCGCTTTCAAGCTTTCTTTATCTTTACACAATTATCATATATGTTTTGCTACTTTAATTTATTTAATTGGAATAAAAACTTGATTAATCCTATTTGAGAATGAGACACAATATATACGATTTTTGAAATTTGGAATGAATAACATGAGTTTGTATTTTACTTGTCGTTTTTTTTAAGTAGGAGAACTTAAAATAAACAGGTTTTAATTTGTTATCCTTAATTATAAACAAAAAGCTCTTTCTTTTTACTAAATATCTGGGGTCTGGTTAAATAATCTTCTGCATCTTAAAGCAAAATTATGTCCTCAAAAAGCGGGAAACATGTGATTGGTATAGAGATTAACCATATTGACGAAAACGTTACTATACATAAAGTATATTTGTTGCATTGGATCCCTCAGCATTAATTAAAACCACGAATGTTATCAAATGAAATTAGTTTATTATAAACACGTACCTATAGTATTACCATTATATAAAGCAAATTAAGCCACCAAAAAAGCCATCAACTCTCTCTCTCTCTCCCTCTCTCCCTTTCCCTCTCTCTCTCTCTCTTTGACATCATTCATCAGAACTATTTAACTCCCTTCCCTTTTACGTTTGAGCTACGTTTTCTTCAGAAAGATGGGTTTCTTGGACGCTGGAGTTTGTCTCTCCGATCAAAACAACTGCGAAACGGAAGGGTTTCTTCGTGTACCCTCTTCAGAGTTTTCAGACAGGAGCGTTCAAGAATTACGGCAAGATCAAGATCTTGAAACTAAAGTCCGAGAGATAACTAATTTCCCACGCGAAGATGGAGCAAAGGTGAAGAAGGAAGAAGAAGAAGAAGATTTCTGTAAGACTCCGACACGCCTCGATCAAATTCTCCCGGCAATTCCAAATATTTGTCCGCCGGCGCCGAGGAAACCTAAGGGAGTCTCGTCGAGAAGTTTGAAGGTTAGAAATTCTTATAAAAGCAGGAGAATGATCATTCTAAATGTTTCTAGAGAGATTGATTGTCTGTTTAATTCAACATCTCTTGGTAATAAGATCAAGAAAGCAAGACACAATTGATGTTTCATATGTGTATGTATAACGTAGCTACCTATAACCAAATTGTAATAAACTACGAGTTATATAATGTAGTGAGAAGCTATATATATCAGTTTTATTTATTTGTTAATTTCTTGTTTTTCTTTTAATTTTGGGTATCGTCCGTGAAATATTTAGAGGCTAAAAGCATACGCTTTTTTGCATGCTTTTTTTTTTTCTCCTCGTGATTTTAATATAATTTCTACATTGGAAATAATCGGTAATTAGAGTACTTATCTTGACCAAGAAAAAAATGAGTAGATAACTTGTAAGCATTGGAAAGCAGAGTAGAGTTGGTGAAAATACTTTGGTTATGTAAAAGTGGAATTTAGTCTTGAAAAGATATTTAATAATTAAATGGCATTTTGTTAACTAAAGATGATTTAAATGCTTTGATCACTGAAATCAAGGCAAACGTGCTTTCCCATTTCTTAATAGCCTATCCAAGGTTGTGCAATTAAATTATTAATAAAAAATGAATTTACTTTTGCTAAGTACTGTAATGTAAGAGCAAATTTTATTGATTGGCTATTTAAAATATAAAACTACAATAATCATTTTATATATATCAAGTATTTTTTTTGTCTTCACAATAATTTGGATCTATCCAAGTGGGCTGAACAAAATCGAAGCCCAAGCCCAAATGCTTTGTCTTATATCCTACAAGTAGAACAATGTTAGACCAGAGGTATTTGCATAATTGCATTGATCAATTTGAGTAATGATCCATCTAAGAACTACTTTAACTCTATTAAGAGAGAAACCCTTGCATGTAATATAGGTTCTATTATGTATTAGATGAATTTTAGAAGAACCAAATTTTGCCACATTAATACAATTGAACCTCCTGAAAAAAGCGACAGTTGAATATCAGTATTAACATGTACATGATATTTTTATACTTCTAACAAAAGACAATTTTGATGACCTTCGAAATCTGGATATATATAATCCTTCTACTAATTAAAGAAACTCTGCTTCTTCCTCAAACCAAACCATATAAACCAAACGTTTAATCAATCTTTGACAGTGTTTGCCTGAAAGAAATATCATGAGCTTTTTGGGATTAAGTTACTTATTCTTGCAAAGACTTTTCTTAAAAACAAGAACCAAATTAACCACAAATTTCCTTAGAATATCATTGCTAAATCCGCAAAAATATAAATAAACAATAAAAGCCTACAATAATCAGAATACTTAACATGTAGTGATCCTTCAACAGAATCAAAGTCAAGTAGGAAAACAAGTTAGCTCTGCTTCAGCTACTTGAGTATCTTTTTAAGACTATACACCTAAGGAGAAACAATTCTCAGATCAAGACTGATCATATCCTGGAACAAACCAGGAACTCTTCAAGAACGAAGCCTCTGATGATGTTGTAGACCATGTGATTGTACTTGTCGCAAGATTGAATACACCGCAATTAAGTTTTCTGTAGGAACTCAAATAATCACTACCTGGCATAAGATCAATCAACGAAACAGGTTGAATCCCCCTTGATCCCCTCGCCATTAATCTCTTTGACGGGGGATCTTATTGTGAGCCCATGATCAAATATCAAAGTGAAAACGATGACTACGGTACGGGTTACCTTACCTTGGACGATCTCATTAGGGAAATCTCCAGATAAATCAAGAATCTTGATGTGGTGATCAGATGTATACACATAAAAGCTTGTTGTCCTTGTACGCCATAGATTTACACTGTGTGCCTTCAAGATTACACCATGAATTATCTCCTCTCATATATAAATAGCCCTAAGCCCAGGACGAGAAAACAGAACACACACTGTGATCAAGGAACTTTCTTTAAAAACAAATGATACATAAGAAAAAGTAATTTGAGCTCACGAAGACTAGGAATAAACCACCTCGCGTAACCGAAGCTACCATTGGAATACAGCACCAACGAATGAGTCGAAACATCGCCACAATAAATGGACTTATCTCTACTGTAATAAATCGAGTTTGGTTGGTCCCACCAACTGCTCGTAGGGTCCCACCAACTGCTGGTAGGGTCACACCAAGATCCGTAATCCAAGATTCTCCCCCGAATGACGCCACTTTATCCCACAATGTCCCTTCTGGATTCAGCTTTGAAATGTTGAAAATCTGATTCGCCAAGATTCTGATTTGGTTAAAACGAGTCAAAATTTATAGCTTGTTGTTTTTGTAGACAAGATCTTGACATTCATGGATCTTCTCTTGTAGTCTCCTTCTAGTCCGTTTGAAAAGTGGTAACTCTCCATCTATTCACATGTAAAGATCTTGTCTACAAACTTGTAACATCCACGAATTGTTTCCACTTTTAGTGAACAATCATATAGAAGAAACCTATCGACCAGACGACTACGTAATCTTTGGTTTTTTCGTCGACCCAGCCGCTTTTGTCCGGTTTAGGAGCGGTTATGAACGATTGATTGATTAGGAAGATGAATGTGTTGTTTCGGACATGTAGCCTCCCTTGGTGTGACTATAATGGCGGAAGTTCGATTCTCTCGCGTGTGAAAAACGTCAAAACGTATAAATTCGATCGAATGTCCAACATTAAAAACCAGCTTCCGGTGGTTGCGATATACCGNATTGCTCACGAAAAATAGAAAAAAAATATGAATCTCCTCCGAAGAGTAGAAGTAGGAAATGAATGGATAGATAAAAAATTAGGTTTTTTCATTGGTTTTTAATTTATTTGTTTATTTTATAATTTGATATCATTTATTATAATAAAATAAAATTAAGATTGCCAAAAAAAATATTAAGATAATAAGATTAATCTAAATCCTAGAGAATATTTAATACTAATTATCCACAAAAGGACAAAAATGGAAAGAAGAAACCTGGAGAATAATATTAACTAAAAAACAAAATCTAAAACTGGAAGAAAAAAAAAAAGGAAAGTTTCAGAAATTGGCGCCCATATAATGTTTATAATATTTGGCGCCTAAAGCCCTTGTTTTATGAGGGCCGGCCCTGAAGAAACCTATCGACCAGACGACTACGTAACCTTTGGGTTTCTCGTCGACCCATAGAACCGCTTCTGTCCGGTTTAGGAGCGGTTATGAACGATTGATTGATTAGGAAGATGAATGTGGTGTTTCGGACATGTAGCCTCCCTTGATGTGACTATAATGGTGGAAGTTCGATTCTCTCTCGTGCGAAAAAATTCAAAAAGTATAAATTCGATCGAATGTCCAACATTAAAAACCAGCTTCTGGGGTTTGCGATACACCGGTTAGTAAAGATGTCATTACCGAGATTGCTCAATTTTTATAATTTAATTGGGCAATTGACATGAACCAACCTTTTGATTCAGAAAATAAAAAAAAATGCCCGATATAAATTTTAATAAGAGTAAATTTAATTCAAAGCATCCCCATTTTGGTACTCTCAATGGGATGCTCTTATAGATATAGCATTTGACCTAAGCGTGATAGGCAAGGCACAAGTCCAATCTACTGATCACAGCCGTTGATACTCTATGCGTTTTTGTGATTGTGGGAAAGAGATGTCCTTGTAAAAGGCGTGGAGTGTCGATAGACCAAAATAAACATTTTTTCCCGGAAAAGGCCGTAACGGGTATTCTTCTTCTTTGAGCTTTCACAATATTAATTTGAAACTTGATCCAACCATATTAATTTGATGTAAACAAAGATAACAAATGATTGCTGCTTAATTAAGATACCACCATAACTCGCAGCTTTAGCTTGCTTGTTTGTCTTAGTTAATTTAAAATTAAAAACCGAGACTAGAAAATAAGCATAAGTTAGTTAACACAATATTTGCCGCTAGACATTCTCGTCATTCTCTTCAGCATATCCATCTTCCGTCTCTTCAGCAAATCCAACTCCAATGACAAAACGTCTAGATACAATATTTAGAAGCAGAGAGATGCTTACTTAATATGCATGTTGAGATGCTTGGTGAAATCTTCAAAGCTTTGGGCAGCAATATGGCATACTGAGCAAGACCAGGGAGATTCACCCGTTTCGCTGCACTTGTTCTGAAGAACATGTCTTGTTGTCTTATCTGCAGACCCTGAATCCGTTTCAGCTGTGGGGAAAAAAAATAACACTTGTGTCAGAAAATTTCAATTTCAAGATCTACACTGTGTCTGTGTGTGTGAGAGAGAGAGAGAGAGGACAAACACCTTCCAGTAAGGTTTTCCAGAGCCACTCTTTTTTAATATTACGAAAAAAGCTTTTCCAGAGCCAGTCTGGAGCTGGATCTCGTTGAGGATATGCCAGAAGAATTCTGTATAGCCCAACGCTAAGCCGGTGAAGTGTAGGAGCTAAGCATTCCAGTTGACAAGGACCGGATATGAGCATTATAGTAGCCAAAGGTGGATTACAACGGGTCCAATCAAACAAATCCTCTTCAAGTGCTGTTTCATAAAAGGAAAGCAGCGTCGCTGAATCTAAACCCTAATTTAAATCTTATTATAAGAAAAAAAACACATACTAAAAAGTTAAAGAGATGAAAGAAGATTAACCGTGGGTATGTTTAAGAGCGATTCCAGTGGAAGAGAGCTCTCGCAGGACGTTGACACCAGGTGTCCGTGTTAGGTCGCCAATCACTACAAGAATTTACTAAAATAGCTACCGATTATTCTGTAGCTATAAGACACAATTCGTAGCTAAAATTAGGCAGGCGACAGACAGCGACGGATCAATTCTGTTGCCTCAGCTCCGACACTATCCTTGATTCGTACCCGATATGTAGCCAACTAGTGACAGATTAGCAAGGGCAATTTCCGTAGCCAATAGCAACAATGTGGCTACGACTTGTTCCATTGCTAACTAGTGACAACTTTGGCTACTGATTTTTTTGTGGCTATGTGGCTACAATCTTTAACAACAATCTCCCCTAGCAAGTTTGTAGCGAATGTAGCCACATATTTGGTTACAAAATATTTGATTTTCAATAAATAAGGAAAATATAAAAATTGTTTTTAAAGCATAAAATATATAAAATAGATTATAACAAAGAAACCTAAATCTTCAAAACATAATTAAATTGCAAGTATCATACAAAAGTTTAAAACTGAAAAGAGAGAACAAACAAAAGTTTATAACTGAAAAGAGAGAGCAAGATATAACAAAAGTTCAAACTGAAAACTAAAGATTTCTATAGCTGCAAGAAGTCGTCAAAGATGTGCTTTGGATCTTCAAAACTCCGTGGAGTCCCATTCCAGAAGTCAAAGTCCTCGTGATGCTGTCCCCATTCCCAACGAGTTATGCAAACGCGCTGCTCCAATATCGTTGCAGCCCTGAAGTTAATAGAGAATTCCAAAGAAGTGAGTAAGTTTCGAGCGAATCCGAAAACAGAAAATACAGGGCCTCAAATCTAAACAACAATCACAGGGACTAAACCAGCAGTTTCCTGAGAACAAGAATCTTATAAGCAGTGCACTCTTGCTCACCTGACCTTATCTCGTATACAACATATCAGACTTTATCTTCTGAATCCAGTAAATGCAGAAAAAGTAATTGGGATATGGAAGTAAGACTCACTTGGCAAGGGGAGAAGATTCACCAACCTACAAGTGACCATCTTCCCCTGCAGCATTGAACGAGAACGCTGCAAAAGCCAAAGAGAGAAAGATAGACTAATTAAGAACGTCTTCAAACACGCTTTGCTTCCCCGTATGGAAAAGGGTTGCATATTATGAGGGATTAAACTAAAGTAACCTTCTTCGCTTGCTTCATATTCATCTACCTTGATGTCCCTTAACTCGGCCGCTTCGTTACCGATCTCGCCACCGGCGAAGCTAGTGGAGCAGGCGGCGGAGCCTCTTCCTTCTTCTTCCTCTTCTTCTCTAGCAGAAGTCTTGACTTCATTGTCGTCGCTTGAAGATGCCACTGGAGGAGCTTCGATAGGGTTGCGCTTCTTCGTCATCAACAATTTCAAAGTGCGAATTCGAATCTTCGAAAGAGAGAAGGGAGAATGGAGGAGAGGATTTTACTTTTAGGTTTAAAGTAATTTAGGGATCTGAAGAATTGACGCGCAGATAAAATATTGGTTAAAAATTTGGGGGAAAATGAAAATTTTAACATCTGAAGAATTCACGCGCATATAACATATTGGCTAAAAATTTGGGGGAAAATGAAAATTTTAACTTCAAAATTTTCGGGAACTTTCTAAAACTTTGGCGCACGTTTAAACAAAATGGCAAGTATTAATGACTATATAATTTATTAAAAACTAAAGGAAAATCTAATACGAAATATATAAAAGATACAAATTTTATTAAGATTAAACTCTAAACTCTAATATATATAATTAAAGAATTTAATGTACATAAAAATATATTTAATTAATTTAACAAAATCATTCAAACTAAATATAAACACAATCGCCTGACTTATCGTAGTAGTTTTTTTTTACATACTACAATTTGTCGACAATAAAATATATTTGATTTGTTTGATCAGTTGCAATGAAAATATCATATATCATATATCAACAATGCTAGAAAGGTATTTCTGTGTTCTTTGTCCAATTGTGTTCTTTGTCCAATGGTTTGATCAAACCATGCCCATCAAGAATTCATTGTTTTAAGATTGACCACATTGTGTGATATTCAATCATGAATATCTTATTTATAACTCCATTCTACCTAAACACGAACTCAACAACTTCTCGTTTTCTTATGTTGTTTATGGTCATTTATGTGAATTTTGTACCTCCTAAACAAAACATCAACCATAATATATAATTCCGCTTTGATTCTTGGAAACTAACCATAAAAGAGTACAAATATGTATATATTTCCATAAAGAACTTAGCAACGTCAGTTTTGTCTCTACATTGTTAGTATGTGGCGAGAGATTGGTGAAGGTTCATTGTAGTTGCCATTTAGTAACAAAAATATTTGTAGTCATTCGTTATTAGTTATAAATTTTTTGGCGACAACTTATCATGGGCCCGTTTGTAGCTATTTAGCCACAAAACGCCTACAGATCTCATGTCTAGCTATATAGCTACAGAATCGCTACAGATTTAGCTACGGAAGTAACATTTTTTATTCTATCGCCATCTGTTGCAATTTGTGTAACTAATGACCATGGCTACGGATATGCCCTCGCCAGTCCTTCGCTATTTTTGACTATTCTTGTAGTGAATGGCAGTGATGGTCAAAGAACCAGAGCAGCCAGAATTCTTCAACGCAGATTCTATTCTCGGACCGACCAGACGAGGATCATACCCATCGGGAATCGGACAGCTGTTGATGTGCCATAACACCAGCGTTTCCTCATCCTCATTCTTATACTGCGTCACTTCGTCGTGCATCATCTTCTTGTCCTCTTTATCGCGCTTTTCCTTCAATGTTTTGGCATCAACCAAAGTCAGTGTTATCCAAAATCGTGCTATCAATTGTAAATACTAAATTCAAAATATTAAATAAAAAAAACTCAAAATCTTGCCCTTGCTAGACGCATCATATTCATCATATCCGTACGCTTTCGAATGTCATCATTGTACAGCAAATCCCACTCCTGCTTGACAAGCAAACGCACATTTAGGTATTGTCTTTGAAAGGGAAACTAATTGTCATTTAGGTAACAACATGTGAAAGGGGTCTAGTTGAACGCAATTGTAAATATTCCAAAAACTCAAAAACAAAATCTCAAGGTGAGATATTAAAGCTTGCCTTGATGGTATCAGGATCATTGTTTGGAGGATCAGGCTTACATTCAAAACGATCCACAATATTGCGAGTAGCCTGGCGGTCCCACTCCTGCTTATTCCAGTGGAAATCAGACAATGACAAATGTACTGATACAATAATATTTAGAAGCAAAGAGAGAGAGAGAGATGCTTACATAATATGCATGTTTTAAACTCTTGAGATGCGTGGTGAGATCTTCAATGCTTTGGGCAGCAAAAGGGCATACTGTGCAATACCAGGGAGATTTATTGGTTTCAGGGCAAAGGTCCGGAAGAACAAGTCTTGTTGTCTCCACAGAGAACAAAGGAAAGAAAGATGGAGCTACGGAGAAAGAGGAACTAGGTTTAGGTCAAATCGCTCTTCTGATTTGTGGGGGAAAATTGCTAATTTAATTTCTCAGGTATTTGCAATCGGTAAATTTATTTCCTAACTATCACGGGTAGAGATTAAATCCCCAACTTAGCCTTGGCTTCGCAAATTTAGGCATGAGAAAAGTCAACGTTAACTAAGAAAACGGAAATGTTAACTTTGACTTTTCTCAGTTCAATTATGCAAAATCAACATAAACTCGAGGAATTAATTTACCAAATTAAAATTTGGCGAATTAATCTGCATAACTACAAAAACTTAGAGAATTAAATGATCATTTTTTTTATTTAGAAAATTATGATTATTAATATAAATCATGATTATTTGTAAAATAATATCATCAAATACTTTTTTAAAAAATATTATTTTTATTATATTATGTTTTTCTCTAAACTTTCACTGATATTTAATCAAAATTACAAAATTTAGTATATATAACTTTTGAAAAACAAATAACATAAACAGATATATGTGTCTTAAAATTTTCAGAACTCGGGATGGGAATGGAAAATACGAGAATTCTATAAAAACGGAACAGATTTGAAAAATTTCTTACCCAATATTTGCACTCAACCTAACAATTTGGGTAAAGATCATCTTGAGGACATAGATTTGGATAATTTCGTGAAAATTAAGGAAATTTTGGGGAAAATAATAAATATATATAATTTTTTTTTGGAATAGGTAATTAAGGTATCCGATCTCATACCCATTCTTTGTTTGTATCCGTTTGAATAAAATAAATAATTCCGATTGAGAATTCTTCTAAACAGAAAATGGAATAGGATGAGAAATTCAAATGAGTACGGGACGAAACATGAATTTCGTCCCAACATTTTCAGAGCTACTACCATATAGTGAAAAGACATATGAAAATAAGTGAACTTGATGAAAAATGTTTCTTGTAGTAGAGTGAACATACCAATGACCGTATGATAGGAGAACAATCACCGGTTGATAAGCAAAAACTTTACGAGTAGAGGAAAAAAATCACCGGAATTAAATACACGTAATTTTTTTATTTTATCCATAACAACAGTTAGAATTTTTTTATAGCATTAAAATTATTAAATTTAGAATATAATAGCGGGTGGCTTTCTTCACATTTTCATATATAATAAACAATGCAAAAATAATCAAAATTAGTAAAATAAAATAAAAATTATTTAGTTATACAAAGTGATTATTTATAAATTTATATACAGTTAATTTGATTTTTTCCAAATTTAATTTTTTTTATAACAAAATACTTTAAAATGATCATTGTCTAAATAATAAAAGTCTAAATATAAAAGGAAAGGAAACAAAATACCACGGTTAACCTAAATCTAAGAAGTAGCTCCCAACGGCGGCGGCGATTTGCTTCTTTGGAGATTAACGATGTCTCAAAAGCGTGATGACGTCGTGATGATAATCGATCTCGAGAACTGTTCTGTGCCCTACGATTACGATCCAAGCATTGTCCGCGTTTGTATTGAAGTTTCTTTGCGGAAGGAGGGGTTTTTGGGCTCAATTAAAATTTTCGGGTGCGTTGCGAACTTCAAATCCGTTCCTCAGCGAACGGTATTGCTTCTGCAAGACCAATTTGAAATCCATATAGTGAAGAGCGAGGCAGCACAAACTGCTGACCGGTGGATCAACAACAAGATGAAGTATCTTCCTGTAACTCACCCAGTGCGTTGTAACGTCATGTTGGCAAGTGGCGATTATGGGTATATAGTGTTTAGCTAGAAACGATCAGCACAGAAAACTTAGATTTGAAAAGGTTTGCATAGAAATGTTGCAAACCTTTTCAAATCTAAGTTTTCTGTGCTGATCGAGATGACTGAAACAGATTGTTCCGTGAAGTTTTCATCTGCAACAAATGCAACTTTAGCAATGGACTTGTTTAGAGGATATGCAAATTAATGACCAATTGTGCAAATATTGTGTATTGCTGTATTGTTTAAAGCATGGTACGGACTGGTACGGAAGATAATTCCAGAAGCAAAGGGTAAAACATGAAACGGACTGCTGATGCTGCTGAGGAAATACCCAGCGCATTTCATTATCAACACGATGTTAAATGGCGGGGTCACTCGTGAATTCGTTTCTCTTATCTCTTAAGTGAATCACACGTGTTTGTTAGTGCAGGAACAAATGTTTTTAAGATAATGTCAGAGATTTGGATGGTGCTTATCCTCTGTTGAGTTTGAACACAGCTGAAACTAACGAGTCTTTGGTTTGAAAAGATGTCTGAATTAGTCAAAAGTATAAAGAAAGTGATGCGATCATGTGGGGTCAACGATCCCCAAACACCCTAGAGACTTTTGACAACTTAGCAGCCATTCCCATAATATTTATCCCCATCAAAATTATCCTTTTTAAATAATAATTAGCAAAAAAAAAAAAAATGTTGCCCGAATATTATAAAAATATTTTGAAAACTTTTTAACAGATAATTTTATCCATTTCACAAAAATTCATAATACGCATGTCCATCATGAATATCTCTACTTGCATTGTTTTAAATTTTTTTATCTAATTTATCTCCAATAATCAGTAGAATTCGAATTTTTAAAAATCGAAAACTAAATTTTTTAGTGTAAAAACATCAATGAACCATTTATACTAACTGGATTAAAATTACTTGTAAAGAAAACAAATTGACGAAAAGTTAATTTACCTTTTTTGATAAAAAAAAAAAAAAAATACCAATTTAGATAAGAGATTTTTTGTTCAATAATCAAAAATAAAAACAAAACCTACAATCTAACCATTTTTTTTCTCTACCTCTTCCTAACTCTCTCTAAAATTTTGGTTATTCTCTTAATTTTTTTTTGGTTTTGGCTATTCACCAAAACAACCCTTTAGATAACAAAACAACCAAAACAGTGAGACAAAGACAAGAAGATTACTATGAGCTTCCCTTTCGTGTCAAGTAACCAAATAATATAACAACAACAAAATTTTTTTGCCAAACTTATCAAAGAAACAACAAATCATTGCATCAATTACACACAAACTCACTTCATTTTTTCTTATTTCAATCTCCCTCCCCTCACAACAAAAGTTCTACATAAACTCATCTATATTTTATACATTCTCACAATTTCACCCCTCAAATCTTCCGATTTTCCGCCCAAAATGTGTAGTTTTCGGCTAAATCGATCAATCTTTACAATATCGGTTTGTCCATCAGCTCGTTCTCGGCTGCGATCCTTCCCGAGCCACAGCCGGTTTTCCTACCGAACGATCCAATGGATGACAGTCCCATGAAACTGCTGCTTTCTTCGCCGAGGTTCATCGATTTTCTATGCTTCCTGAGTTTCGAGGAGCTAATGTCACCTGCCTCGCGATCAACAACAACTTCATCTTGGCTCTTGCTCTTGTCGTTGTTGCTCCAGGCGACGACTAACCGCGCGATGACGCTTCTACAGAACGGACAGACCGGTGGAGTCACGGTTGAAATCGTAGGGTTCGGTTTGTTGTGGCAGCACAAAAAAAGTTTTTTTTTTAACTCTAAAAGTTACTGTAGAAAATCATAATGGAACCGGTATAAATTAAAGAGACTAGAGACTTGAAATCTTTAAACACGAAGTAGAATGTGAAAGATATGAAGTTAAAAGAAACAAAAAAAGATATGAAGTTGCTTTGTCTTTGTCTTTAAATCTGCAAATTACTATTTTGATGGAACATGAATTAATCTTAAGAAATCAAGATTTGAGTTTAACCCGTAACCACATATCAATTGTTTTAAGGTACACGTGCAGTGCGCCACAGTCTCTGAGCCACTAGTCCATGAAAGCCATATGCATCCTTTATTCTTAACATCCAAACCAGGGGAGGAGAGAACATGTTCGGTTTGCCAATATCAACTATATACTGAAAGGGAAACGTTCAACTGCATTGAGTGTGACTTTGCTCTGTGTTTCGCATGTGCTACTTTACCTCATAAGGTAAGGTATAAGTATGATAAGCATGTGCTCAGCCTTTCTTATGGGGAAGAGATAAGTGGCATGGCGTATTGGTGTGAAGCTTGCGAGAAAAAAATAAATCTGCAAAAACAGTTTTATGCGTGTGATGAGCATTGTTGTGTTACCCTACACGTTGAATGTCTGCTTGGGCGGACGTTTTACATGAGGCCAGGTTCATCATTTCCTTATGCGAGTAAAATATTAGATGTTGTGCACAACAATCATATGTCTCGACCTATTTGTGAGCGTTGCAAGGCGCGTTGTGGAGACAAGAGTATATTTCTGCCGTTTGGGGTCAATATTTTGCTCTCTTCGTTGTGCTTAAGACTAGCGGTTATTGGTATAGTCTGTCTCCAAACATTGATGTACCCAATATTATTATTATGAGATATTTCCGTTGAAAGATTCACTGGAAAGGGGGTGTACTTTGGTTTTCATCAAATACTAAATTCTTGAATTCTCAGGAGCTCTCGCTCTCGGTTTATCTCTGTCGGGTACGAAACTTGTGTGCACATCAATATTACAAGCTTCTGAATGCAATCACTGATTCAATGTCTACTTTATATATGAAAGTGTTAGCATTGTGTCCCGTAGTGTTAGACTTGGATTGGTCTTTGTTTCTAAGTTTATCTTGGAAAAATAAGGAGATACTTAGTATTATATATGTGGAACTTGTTAGATCCAAGGATCATATGCTGCTGGAACGTGACAAATGGGTTTATCTATATAGATAAACAGTTTCTAAAAACATGGGTTTTGAAATATAGACTTCTTTTACCCAATCATGTTAACTATGAACTACTTATACTGATCTTCTGCTTGCTTTAATCTTATTGATGCATTATTATACACATCTCTTCATTAGTATTTTAAACAAAGCATCTGCATCAGATTCTTAATTAGTATAGTCAAATAGATTATTTTATCTACCATTGCAAGAAACAACCACTTCATGTTTATTACAAATATCACAAATTAATCATGAGATGACATGACAGGAGTGTACATTTTCGTTTACGGTTTGGTTTCGGTTAGTGTTTTCAAGTAAAATATTATATAAGAGAATCATATAAGTAACGTTTTAATTTACCAGTTTGGAACACGTAGATTCAGATGGAACATGAACGATAACAATCGAGCAAGAAAACAATAAACGAGGGGACATACATATATATGATTTGACTTTGATAGTGAATAATATAAAACGGACAACATAATAACAATTAAAGAAATGCATGAAAATACAATAGGAAGCAGCCACATGAAACAGTTCGGGACCTACGTGAAGCAGTCAATAACGTGTTTATGTCAGACTCTTTCTGACTTCAAATTTAACATTTTTTATGATTTCCTCTAATTTAAAAGTTTTAAGCCACCAACTTAAACTATAAAAAGTTTTTTTAAACTATAATAGTTACTGTAGAAAATCAGAATGGAACCAGTATAAATTAAAGAGACTTGACATCTTCAAACATGAAACTAGAAAGTATTCGTGGAGAATGGAGACTTGACATCTCCAAACATGAAAGTACGTAGAATGTGAAAGATATGAAGTTAAAAGAAACAAAAAAAAAGATATGAAGTTGATCTGTCTTTGTCTTTAAATCTGCAAATTACTCTTTTGATGGAACATGAATTAATCTTAAGAAATCAAGATTTGAGTTTAACCCGTAACCACACATATATCAATTGATCTCAACATGCTTAGTGTTTGAATATTTTGCTGGTATTTATTAGGGATTTAAATGACAAGTGTGAGGGTAGATATTTCATATATGAATAGAGTCGTTGATTTGGCATCCTCTGAACACAATATGACACGTTTGAACTTTCAAGCATATGTATTGGAGTGACTGGTGAGTCCTATGAGCAGTGACCACGAGTACTTGTAAATCAAAAAATTATAAGTATTTTCATGTGGTGCGAAAGTGATTGCAATTAGAACTCATTAGATCATATTATATAAAACTAGCAAAATTATATATTTATATTTGGTAATGAATTCAATTGTAAGTACTGTATATAGAAAGAAGATTTAGTTTTTCTTCTCTTTTCTGAATGAATGTAAAATTATATTCAATCAAAAACCATTTTTACATCAAATGATTCATTCTTTTGAATTTAGAGAAAAACTAAGATAGAAATCAAATTCTTGTGTCAAATCTTAGTCGTATGGTACTTAGCCGGTTTCTAACAAATTTGTCGATTAGCTTTATCAGGTTTATGTTAACTGTTAAATATCTCGGTGGGTTGAGGTATCTAATCTAAATCTACTTTCATCAACCGGTCCGGGTCCCATAACCCGAGAACTAGATTCAGCAACAAAAGAGGGTCATATGAGTTAAAATTGAAATGTCAAATGTGATTAGGGGTGGTATTATTAAGTAGATTTAGTACCAAAATGGGTCCTACAAGTTAGAATGAAAACGCCAAAGCAATAAATGTCAAATGTGATTAGGGTGGAATTATCAAGAACATATACAGTAGTACCAAAAGTGGGTCCTATAAGTTAGAACTGACACGCCAAAGTACAGTATGATAAATTGCACAATTGTGATTAGGGTGGAATTATCAGGTAAATTTAGTACCAAAAGTGGGCCCTATAAGTTAGAATTGACACGTCAAAACGTCAAAGCTGAATTCAATACAAGGACTCTAAAAATTCGGATATTTGGATAGTCTATAACTGGATCGTTATAATGAACTTGTCGAACGATTTCAAATCCAAATATGGATATTTTGATTTTCAAAATCGGAACTTTGATCCGTTAAATAAAAAATATTTTATAAAAATCATTTTTTGCATATTGTATAATATAAAAAATACATATAATACTTACTTTTTATTTTTATAATATTTCAATTTAATTTTCAGAAATTTTAAAAGAATATTTTTTTAGCAATGGATTTAACAATTACAAGGTTTCAGAAATCCAAACTGAAAAAACTGAGTTTACATAGTTTAGATCATAAAAATAATTTCGAACACTTCGTGTTACTTTGTCCGCATTTGTATTCTGCGCTCGTATGATCTGCAAGATCAATATTTTATTTTTTTATAATTTTCATTTTTTGGTATTTTTATTATTTTTTTAAATTGATCTTGCTTTAAATTTAAATTTATGTGAATCTTAATTTTTATACATATATCCAAATAAGATAATTTATTTTAAATTTAAAAATATGCTATTTTTATTTTATTTTTAAATTACACTTTAACAAATAAAAAATATAATTTTGCAAAGAAGCAAATCTAAATTTAAAGACAGAAGTGAAATTAACAAATGAAAAATCAGAAATTTAAAATATCAAATTACTAAATCACATTTTGCACGATTGTGTTGTAAGCAATGACATCTTAAACAAGTTTGTTTTCGTGCTTTTTTCTCATTAGTTATCATTTAACTTAGATATTTATGTAATTATAAACTCTTGATAATTTAGTTATTTAATTTAGAAAGAAGTATAATTTATAAAATAAAATCTCCTTCTAAAATATTTTTCAAATCTCCATTACCAAAATTCCAAAACCTTGATATATAAAATTCATGGATCCTAATATTTATACCTTGAATCAAGATCAATATATCTTAAAATTTCATCATACCCGATCTGTTTATATACCTAATTGTGATTTTACCTCTCGGTTTTTTCTTTTACAACTTTTCCCCCAATTTCTCGACATAGACTCGACCTACTCTTTCGGCTCAAACACGTTTTAGATTTATAAAAAGCAAACAAAATATTGCACTCCTTTATTTCGGTTGTCTAATTTTATATTGTCATAATAACCACTAGGTTTTGTTTTTCTTAAAATTCGATTAACATAAATATCCACCGAATCGGCCTTTCCCTACTTTGACTCTATAACGAGTCTTGACGTATAAAATAATTGTCCACGAACGAATAAACAAAAAGTGACCATGTGTATGTGTACTAGACTACTAGTTGTAATAATTTGACTAATGTTAAAAAGATATTTGTGTTAAACAAAGAGCCAAATTCAAAAAATATTTTATATTTTGTTGGTGACCACAAGTTGAGAGATAAAGAAAGTGATGGGATCATGTGGGGTCAACGATCCCCAAACACCCACCCAGAAGAGAGACCTTTGGCAACTTAGCAGCCATTCCCATAATATTTGTTCCCATCTGAATTATTCTTTTTTTAATCAAATTAGCGAAAAGTTTAATTTGCCTTTTCTTGGTAAAAAATACCAATTTAGAGAACAAAACAACAGTGAGACAAAGACGAGAAAATTTATAAGCTTCCCTTTCATGTCAAGTAACCAAATAATATAACAACAAACCATTTTTTTTTTTTTTTTGGCCAAACTTATCAAAGAAACAACAAATCATTGCATCAATTACAACACAAACTCACTTCATTTTTTCCTTATTTCAATCTCCCTCCCCAACAACAAAAGATCTACATAAATTCATCTATATTTTATACATTCTCACAATTTCACCCCTCAAATCTTCCGAAATTTTCCTCCCAATCGATCCTCACAATATCGGTTTGTCCATCAGCTCGTTGTCGGCTGCGATCCTTCCCGAGCCACGGCCGGTTATCTTTCCGAACGATCCAATGGATGATAGTCCCATGAAACTGCTGCTTTCTTCGCCGAGGTTCGTCGATTTTCTATGCTTCCTGAGTTTCGAGGAGCTAATGTCACCTGCCTCGCGATCAACAACCACTTCATCTTGGCTCTTGCTCTTGTCGTTGTTGTTCCGGGCGACGACTAACCTCGCGATGACGCTTCTACAGAACGGACAGACCGGTGGAGTCACGGTTGAAGTCGTCGGGTTCGGTTTGTTGTGGCAGCACAGTGCAAGCGTGCATTNGTCAAATAGACCATTGCAAGAAACAACCACTTCAGGTTTGTTACAAATATCACAAATTAATCCTAAGAGATGATGATTGGTGACAAGAGTGTGCATTCCGGTTTACGGTTTGGTTTCGGTTAGTGTTTTCAAGTAAAATATTATATAAGAGAATCATATAAGTAACGTAATTTACCAGTTTGGAACACGTAGATTCAGATGGAGCATGAACGATAACAATCGAGCAAGAAAACAATGAACGAGGGGGACTACATATAATATGATTTGACTTCGAATAATTTTGATAGTGAATAATATAAAACGGACAACATAATAACAATTAAAGAAATGCATGAAAATACAATAGGAAGCAGCCACATGAAACAGTTCGGGACCTACGTGAAGCAGTCAATAACGTGTTTATGTCAGACTCTTTCTGCCTTCAAATTTAACATTTTTTTATGATTTCCTCTATTTTAAAAGTTTTAAGCCACCAACTTAAACTCTAAAAGTTTTTTAAAACTATAATAGTTACTGTAGAAAATCAGAATGGAACCAGTATAAATTAAAGAGACTAGAGACTTGACATCATCAAACATGAAACTAGAATGTATTCGTGGAGAATAGAGACTTGACATCTTCAAACATGAAAGTACGTAGAATGTGAAAGATATGAAGTTAAAAGAAACAAAAAAAAAGATATGAAGTTGATCTGTCTTTGTCTTTAAATCTGCAAATTACTCTTTTGATGGAACATGAATTAATCTTAAGAAATCAAGATTTGAGTTTAACCCGTAACCACACATATATCAATTGATCTCAACATGCTTAGTGTTTGAATATTTTGCTGGTATTTATTAGGGATTTAAATGACAAGTGTGAGGGTAGATATTTCATATATGAATAGAGTCGTTGATTTGGCATCCTCTGAACACAATATGACACGTTTGAACTTTCAAGCATATGTATTGGAGTGACTGGTGAGTCCTATGAGCAGTGACCACGAGTACTTGTAAATCAAAAAATTATAAGTATTTTCATGTGGTGCGAAAGTGATTGCAATTAGAACTCATTAGATCATATTATATAAAACTAGCAAAATTATATATTTATATTTGGTAATGAATTCAATTGTAAGTACTGTATATAGAAAGAAGATTTAGTTTTTCTTCTCTTTTCTGAATGAATGTAAAATTATATTCAATCAAAAACCATTTTTACATCAAATGATTCATTCTTTTGAATTTAGAGAAAAACTAAGATAGAAATCAAATTCTTGTGTCAAATCTTAGTCGTATGGTACTTAGCCGGTTTCTAACAAATTTGTCGATTAGCTTTATCAGGTTTATGTTAACTGTTAAATATCTCGGTGGGTTGAGGTATCTAATCTAAATCTACTTTCATCAACCGGTCCGGGTCCCATAACCCGAGAACTAGATTCAGCAACAAAAGAGGGTCATATGAGTTAAAATTGAAATGTCAAATGTGATTAGGGGTGGTATTATTAAGTAGATTTAGTACCAAAATGGGTCCTACAAGTTAGAATGAAAACGCCAAAGCAATAAATGTCAAATGTGATTAGGGTGGAATTATCAAGAACATATACAGTAGTACCAAAAGTGGGTCCTATAAGTTAGAACTGACACGCCAAAGTACAGTATGATAAATTGCACAATTGTGATTAGGGTGGAATTATCAGGTAAATTTAGTACCAAAAGTGGGCCCTATAAGTTAGAATTGACACGTCAAAACGTCAAAGCTGAATTCAATACAAGGACTCTAAAAATTCGGATATTTGGATAGTCTATAACTGGATCGTTATAATGAACTTGTCGAACGATTTCAAATCCAAATATGGATATTTTGATTTTCAAAATCGGAACTTTGATCCGTTAAATAAAAAATATTTTATAAAAATCATTTTTTGCATATTGTATAATATAAAAAATACATATAATACTTACTTTTTATTTTTATAATATTTCAATTTAATTTTCAGAAATTTTAAAAGAATATTTTTTTAGCAATGGATTTAACAATTACAAGGTTTCAGAAATCCAAACTGAAAAAACTGAGTTTACATAGTTTAGATCATAAAAATAATTTCGAACACTTCGTGTTACTTTGTCCGCATTTGTATTCTGCGCTCGTATGATCTGCAAGATCAATATTTTATTTTTTTATAATTTTCATTTTTTGGTATTTTTATTATTTTTTTAAATTGATCTTGCTTTAAATTTAAATTTATGTGAATCTTAATTTTTATACATATATCCAAATAAGATAATTTATTTTAAATTTAAAAATATGCTATTTTTATTTTATTTTTAAATTACACTTTAACAAATAAAAAATATAATTTTGCAAAGAAGCAAATCTAAATTTAAAGACAGAAGTGAAATTAACAAATGAAAAATCAGAAATTTAAAATATCAAATTACTAAATCACATTTTGCACGATTGTGTTGTAAGCAATGACATCTTAAACAAGTTTGTTTTCGTGCTTTTTTCTCATTAGTTATCATTTAACTTAGATATTTATGTAATTATAAACTCTTGATAATTTAGTTATTTAATTTAGAAAGAAGTATAATTTATAAAATAAAATCTCCTTCTAAAATATTTTTCAAATCTCCATTACCAAAATTCCAAAACCTTGATATATAAAATTCATGGATCCTAATATTTATACCTTGAATCAAGATCAATATATCTTAAAATTTCATCATACCCGATCTGTTTATATACCTAATTGTGATTTTACCTCTCGGTTTTTTCTTTTACAACTTTTCCCCCAATTTCTCGACATAGACTCGACCTACTCTTTCGGCTCAAACACGTTTTAGATTTATAAAAAGCAAACAAAATATTGCACTCCTTTATTTCGGTTGTCTAATTTTATATTGTCATAATAACCACTAGGTTTTGTTTTTCTTAAAATTCGATTAACATAAATATCCACCGAATCGGCCTTTCCCTACTTTGACTCTATAACGAGTCTTGACGTATAAAATAATTGTCCACGAACGAATAAACAAAAAGTGACCATGTGTATGTGTACTAGACTACTAGTTGTAATAATTTGACTAATGTTAAAAAGATATTTGTGTTAAACAAAGAGCCAAATTCAAAAAATATTTTATATTTTGTTGGTGACCACAAGTTGAGAGATAAAGAAAGTGATGGGATCATGTGGGGTCAACGATCCCCAAACACCCACCCAGAAGAGAGACCTTTGGCAACTTAGCAGCCATTCCCATAATATTTGTTCCCATCTGAATTATTCTTTTTTTAATCAAATTAGCGAAAAGTTTAATTTGCCTTTTCTTGGTAAAAAATACCAATTTAGAGAACAAAACAACAGTGAGACAAAGACGAGAAAATTTATAAGCTTCCCTTTCATGTCAAGTAACCAAATAATATAACAACAAACCATTTTTTTTTTTTTTTTGGCCAAACTTATCAAAGAAACAACAAATCATTGCATCAATTACAACACAAACTCACTTCATTTTTTCCTTATTTCAATCTCCCTCCCCAACAACAAAAGATCTACATAAATTCATCTATATTTTATACATTCTCACAATTTCACCCCTCAAATCTTCCGAAATTTTCCTCCCAATCGATCCTCACAATATCGGTTTGTCCATCAGCTCGTTGTCGGCTGCGATCCTTCCCGAGCCACGGCCGGTTATCTTTCCGAACGATCCAATGGATGATAGTCCCATGAAACTGCTGCTTTCTTCGCCGAGGTTCGTCGATTTTCTATGCTTCCTGAGTTTCGAGGAGCTAATGTCACCTGCCTCGCGATCAACAACGACTTCATCTTGGCTCTTGCTCTTGTCGTTGTTGTTCCGGGCGACGACTAACCGCGCGATGATGCTTCTACAGAACGGACATACCGGTGGAGTCACGGTTGAAGTCGTCGGGTTCGGTTTGTTGTGGCAGCACAGTGCAAGCGTGCATTGTGCACACATTTGGTGTCCACAGTCTTTCACTTCGATCGTGCATGCTTGCTCAAAGCAAATGCAGCAAACTTCCGTATCACTCACCTATAAAGACACATTTTTACACAAAAGAGTTAAAATGCAAGCAAACAATCGAAGCATTATGTCCGAGTAAGAGGGTGTCAAATAGTACCTCGGACATGTTATCATCTGAGGCAGTGTCGGAGAAAGACGGTGATGGCATCGAGTAAGCAGTTCCCTTGAGGATGGTTTTCTCTCTCTCCCTGTTAGCATCCATTAGAGCCTGCTCTAGGAGAAGTTTCGCCTCGTCGTTAAGCTCGCTGATGAACTTTAACGGCGATGGCCAAACTAGAGGCTCTGCAGAGGACGGGTTAAGCAAAGCTCCACATGCTCCGTGCTTGTGTTTCATGGCAACCACATAGGGTATCCTCCTGGAAAGAGATTTCAAGATTCAAGGTTAATCCTCTAGAGAAGATGATAAACCAATTATAGATGCTGCACAAGATTAAGATGTGGCAATAGAGAACGTTTATATACCCAGAAGCGTCTCTCTGAAGACGATCAGCACCCCAAGCAAGCAATTTTCTGACGCAATCGATAGATCCGCTTCTTGCTGCCAAATGAAGAGGTGTGCTCCCTGGAGACCTGTTTCAAAACAAAGCTTGGAGGGATTAGTCTCCAATGGATTGTAACTTTTAACAAATGTTGATTTCAATGGGGAGGATTTAGTTTACCCGTATACGCTAGTCGATGCGCAAACGAGAGAGCCACTGTCCAACAAGACATTCACACATTCAGGACGTCTCTGCCGAGAAGCTAGATGCAACGGTGTTGCTCCCTTGTCATCTCTTATGTTCACAAATCGAGCGTATCCCCTGAAAATTCAAAAGTGGAAACTTTTTCATTCAGGAGCTCGAAACGAAAATGCACAATGTTTTCAAGAAAACTGATCAAGATTAGGAAAAGAGACTCACCAATGAACAGCAACTGGACTCGACTGAGCAGCGGAGAGAATGGCTTGAACACAATCAGCGTGTCCATAGTACGCTGCGTAATGCAAGCATGTTCTTCGATTGACAGAATCAAACATCAAAATCTGCAGATTTCGCAAGAAAGATCAACCAAAGATTCCAACCCAAATCCCGAATTTGATTGAAGAACATGGAAGAAAACGTTTTTTTAGGCGTACATTAGCTCCAACTTCAGCGAGCTTCTTCACGCATGAGATCCTCCCATACATAGCAGCCAACATTAGCGGAGTCTACAAGAAGAACCACCGCGAGAGATCAGCTTAAAAGTTTCCCGAAATACAACACAACCAGATCAATGCGAATCAGATGTTATTTAAACCTGCTTGTGACGATTCAACATATCTGGATTCGTAAATCGTTCCAACAACAAGGACAAAATCTGCAAAAAAGGGGGAAAAATAGGAATGCATCAGTAAAATCGAATCTAACAAAAGAAATTAAGAAATCGGAGCTCGAACGCAACGAATCTGAAACAAAACCCACCAGATTCCGGCGATATACCGGAGAAACCAGCTAAAACTAACCTCGATCTGGCCACTAGCAGCGGCGACATGGAGAACGGAGTGACGATCATAAGGAGTGGTCTGATGCAAAAGACTCGGATCCGCCGCCATCACACGCCGCACAGTAACGATATCTCCGCACTGCACGGAGGCGAATATCCCGTGCTCCGGTCTCGCTCCACAGCTCATGCTCTGCCCCATCTCAGCTTCTCTAGTCACGCAGGTAAGAGAGATGACGATGAAAGATAAGTAGGATAGGAATCACGACACCGTCTGCCACCGGTGAGGCGCTCCGCCGTGAGAATTAAGCGCCACCGTGACGCAGAAACGGTGGTTGGCCCTCTTGGCTTTGGGAATTACAATGGTGAAGAAGAAGAGGGAAGTTTCACATTTATGTACACATTGATAGGGCCATTGAGATATTAATTTAAAATCGTTTTTTTTTCTGGAAAGTGAAGAAAAAAAAAAGGAGAGAGACGGAGATAAAGAGAGACGACTCTATTGGTGTGTTTGGGGATTTCCCGACGGGCAGCATTTTTTTTCATTTGCCCATGTCAGTTTCATTACAGTTACTCTGTGATTTCGGGCAGCTTGTCAGATATTTTTCTCTTCTATTTTGTGTTATCTCTTCTCATTTTTTTCCCGAGCTTAATCATTTTTTTTTTTTTTTTTTGCCAAAGATCGATAATTTCACCTCATGAGACCGATCTGATTTTGGGAATTTTTTTTTTTAAAATTATGGAAAAACATAGCATCCTGATTAACAGTGGGATTAATTTGCAATGTGACAAATATTTAGAATAAATTTCTGTTCAAATGGTAAATTATTTTTTATATAGAAAAAAACATGTACACAAGCAATTTACGAGGTTCTGTAATATACTTACTGTCTTCAAAATATTCACTAAAAATCACTTAAACAAGTTTTCACTAATTGGAATTACTCAACATAAAAACTCATTAATTTGACACCAACCAACTTCTAACATTCAACAAGACAAACTCATCTCCAACTTAGATATCCAAAAACATATCTCTTGACATGCGGGTTCCATCCATGTTCGACGGCGAATACACTAATCGGAAGATTTGAAATAGTTGATGTATTGACCCTGCAAATCATCACGTAATTTTTTCTCGTATTTTGTCTTCGCTCAGACAGTAGCACAAATATTTTCCCGATATGACACACATTTTTAAATTGATGCAACTCAAATACGTTTAAATTGTGCTAAGGTTTGGCCTTTCTTCGGGGTTTTTTATTTTATGGAAGTAATGTTGTTTTTGGATCTGCTTGAAGTTTATGCCTCTAACCTTGGTGTTGGCGTCTTCTGGTTCTATAAAAATTTTGTGGGAGTGCTTCGTTTAATCGACTTAGCTGTAGTGTTTAAAGATCTTTTGTTTATCTCAATATTTATTTTGCTTATCGGATTAGAGTTTTTTTGAATTTGTAGTTGTTTTTTTTAGGTTTTTGTTTTTCTTGTTCAGGCATTTGCTTCTCTCGTTTGGATTTTTATTACAATATTTATCCGTATTTATTATCGGTTTAAGTATCTATTTTTATATCAAATTTTGTATATTTCTTCTTTTTAATATAATTACTGATGACCCAAAAAAAAAACTAAAACTTATAAATTTATGGTCAATATACTAAAAGCCAACAAGCACCCCCCCCCCACATGAAATGTTTCTCGTCGGAGTCCAAGTGGCCGTTTGATGACTCTCCTTCCCGATGTAGACCTCAAACAGTCAAACCATATTGTAACCACTTTGCTATAAAACTTGAACCAAAAAAAAAAAAATTACAATAAATCTTATTAAATTTTTGTTGCAAATATCATGCATCTTTTTTTTTTAACCAAAAAAAAAAAGAAGAAGGAAATATCATGCAACTCTGTCAGCGATTTATGGACGACTAGATCTGTCATAAATATCGTGATGATGTTGCAGATATATTTCTTGTACTGTCTGTATTCGTCCTCGTACATATACAGTTTCTTGAAATATCCTTATTAAAATTAGTCAAGTCATTGTGGTTTTCTCTAGTCTATTTAAGATTTTGTTCGTGTCAAACATGCACGGTTAAATTGGCATATGGATGATCTATCAACATATTGTTCTCTATTCTAGGTGTTTATAGTAAAAAAAAAAAAAAAATGTTTAAGATGGACGAATCACTAATCATCGCTTGGCAATGTTTGCATACATACAAACATTTCTTTTTTTGACTTGGTGCATTATATTTAAAAGTAACAAAAGTTTATAATTGTTAGACAAGATTTTACAATTAAGCAAACATACAATTGAAACAAATATATAAAAAAATAGCAGAAATTCAATTTTTTAAACTTGAGACTTGACTTAAATAAATATACCCGAAGATTATACCACAATCACAAAAGAACAGAAACAGATCTTAAGAACAATCTCTAGAATCTCCTAACCTAATGGTCTGTGGCCACCTCGACCACCACGATCTCTAGTTCGTCTCCTTACATCCGTAGTCCATTGCATACATACAAATATTTAACCAGATGTACGTGTATCTTAATGTTCTCTATACTGTATTAATGACAACACGACGTTTCAATCAAACAAATTAGACACGTCTCTTTTTGGATTATTGGCTCTTTTTGGATTATTGGCCCAAATGTTTTTTTATCTTAGAACATTTGCAATGGAAGTCTCTAACCAAGTCTCTCATATTAAAATATTAATAAAAATAAAAAAGTAGAAGAAAGAAAATGGAGAGAATCTCTCAAATAAAAAACTTTGAGAGACTCAATCTCATACTTGTATTCATGTCATTGATTTAAATTTTATTTATAATTTAAAATTAAATAATACTACAATTAATTTATATTAAAAATATTATTATTAAATTGATGAGAAATTCTTGTTAGATTCTCACCAATGCAGATGGTGTTAGAGTGGCTTATTTTTTATAGCCGAGAAAACATAAAACCAAACGTTTTAATTGATATTATTTTCACTAAAACGGATTATGTCACAAAATTTTATAGCCGACACCTATTCTTTTGCGGCCGAAACTGTTTGCGTTTTCCGACTTAAGCAAATAATTTTTTTTTCCTTAAAACACTAAATAAATGTTCAATGATTTCTTTTTTGATAAACATACTTCATGAATTGTATGATATGACTTTATTGATCGCCCCCACTAAGCTATTCTCTGTCCTATCGAATTATTCATCAAAAATGTATTCAAACAAAAACAATAAATTTGTTCACTAGGTACTTTCTACTCATCATATATACTCAAGAAAAAAGGAAAAAAAAGTTATTACACTTCAACAAAACTACTAAAAACTATTTGCATTAAAATTCTTAAGTATGTAGTAGTATTAAATATACAGGTTTCTCATTGATGGATGCTTTTTTGTTTAGTAATTGGTGCGTTTACTTAGATTAACCACCACGCATATATAATATCTTTCATATTAATGAAGGGATGGATATATATTCTAATATAGTTGACCAAATAGTTACTTAAATTATGGAATAGTCGTAACAGCGTTTACTAAAAAAAACGTGACGTGGTAACAGCGTTTATTATGGAATATGTCTCATTTTGTATCCAGTTAATCACATAATTTCATTTTTATTTTTGTGTGTATTTTACTTTTCGTGTCATGCATAATACCATGGCGACATAACTTTTTGTGTGTCAGATTGGCATTTGTCATGAGGATCTTATTTCGTTTTGGGGTCCACCAATTTTTTTTTAATTTTGTTTTTTTTAATTACAAACGTAATTAATTGAAATATGGGCACGGAAATAAGATTCCATGTTTGGTACGTACAATCGGTCTTATGAAATTAATATTATCCCATCCAGGATTTCTATATAACAAATACTTTTTCCGTTTCATAAAAAGTGCCGTTTTAAAATTTTATTTTTGTTTCACAAAAAGTGTCGTTTGTATTTTCAATGCAAATTTTTGAACAAATATCCAGTTTTAATCTTATTATATTAATGTATTAATTAGAAAAAGAAATTTGTTTAGTGTATTAACTAGGGATAAAATAGACATTTTATTAAATTTTTTAATATATATAAAAAATAGTAGAATGACACTCTTTGTAAAACAGAGGAATAAGAAATTAATGTTTTCTATTTTTTCCCTTTGTATAAATTTTCAACCATCTTGACAAAAACAAAAAAATACAACTACCATCAGATCCTTTTTCAATTTTTTTGATTTAGTTATCTTATGAATTTGTACTAAATCATTGATTATATTGATGAATCAATGTTATAATTAAATTATTGTGTACTCTGACCATTACAAGCGCTTTATATCTGTTTATGATGTTTTGGTATTCATTTATTAATGGTGATGCTTACTTCAAATTTTGGTAATCATTGTAAATTTGAAATATAGTGAAGAATAATATGACTTCGAGTGATTAAAGGTGAAATAACTATTTCCACAGTCATTTGTCATTTGATTTATTTATTAATCATTTTTATGATAAAAACAACTATTTGTATGCATTTTGATAAAATTAATAATGAAGTTCGATAACATGATCTCTATGCAAAGATGACACGCATAAATCGAAAAATAATCCAAATTTCAGTATTCAGTTGGAAAAAAAAATTAATAATGAATTTTTTTTGCTAAAGCAAAAATTAATAAATGATACCCATAGAAACGTCTTATCAATAGCTAAGTATCTCAAATTTGTGTTGAAGCTAATAAAGAAGTGACTCATAATACCTAAACCTTTTGTTTTTTTTTTCTGAAAGAGTAACCTTTTGTTTTTGCATGTTTTGATTTTATTCTCATCTGTTAATTGTTTTTTAGGTAAACGAATAATCCTACAAAAAAATCAATTACAAATCGGAGATGTATGGTTTTGTGGAAAATATATTAAAATATTCGGAGAAGATAAAATTAAGTAAAAAGAAAGCGTACGGTAGATGGAGTTGTTGATAATACCAAAGGGGCAGAAATTTTTGGACTCAACTTTATGAAATATGTAAATGGAGACAAATCCGAATAATAAATTATTGATCGGCACGCGAGCTTTTTCAGACTCGACAATTTTTTTTTTTCTCTTTTTTTTATTTTCACCGACATTTTTCTTACTTTCATGTCTCGTTTATTTATCTTCCTTCGATTTTTTTTCCTTTTCTATTTAATATTTTCTCACACTTTCATGATTTCATTTTCACTCATTTGCTACATATACATTCACATTTGTACAGTTGTATTGGCTAAACAAGTGGAATGACGTAACTATTGTCTGAAAAAGTTATAATTAAACAATCTCATGAGTCATGATATTGCAAGAATTTTCACAAAAAATAGTATCCCCTTACCAAGTAGTATTTTTTTTTTTTTTCCATCTGAAGGATTTATTGATGCAATACAAACTGACGCTTCCAAAGAAAAGACAATACATAAAAATCTTAAACTACCAAGTAGTATTTATTAATAATTGCCTTTTTATAAATAAAAAAGAAAGTATTTATTAATATGTAAACAACTCGAGGATGGATTAACAAAGTCACCGAATAATCGTCCTTCTAATAAAGCTTATATATAGTATTAGATTCCAACATTGAAGAAATCAAAGTGGGTTTGTTTTTTAATAATGACAAAATCACAGTAGACTGAAATATACTGTAGTGATTACAATTTAATTTAGATAGATTTCTAGCTACGCAAGAAGTAAACTTATACATTATACAGTAAAACCTCTATAAATTAATAATGTTGGGACTTCTAAATTTTATTAATTTATAGAGTTATTAATTAATCGATAAATTATTAATTATTAATTTATCGATAAATTAATATTTTATTAATTTATAGAGATATTTTTCGGTTCGAATTCTTAATGTTCATCAAAATAGAAAAAATATTTTCAACAATGTAAAATTCATTTAAAAAATATCATTTATAAACTTGAAATAACAATATAATCACATTTTACTATATTACTATATTTAGATATACCTAAATGTATAATTATTAATTTATATAATTATTGGGACCATAGTTTTACATAGGAGTTTCAAAAAAATTATTATCTTATTATCTTATCGAAATTTGCTAATTTTTACATCGGCCCGACTTGGGACCGACAAAATTTACTAATTTATAGTGATTATTAATTTATCGAGTATTAATTTATAGAGATTCTACTGTATATCATATCGCATAAACAAATAAATAAATTAAGCCAAGAGGTTTCTTTACGTCGGTGCAAATTAAGTAATTAACTAGGAGTACGCTTCCATTATGTTTAAAAACATATTCTGATAATGTTATCGATTTATTAGCCTATCAAGTGAAAATAAAAAGTTAATATATATAAGAATTTCCAAATTACCGGGATCTGAAGTTAAGTATATAGAAACAAACATCAATTTACTTTCGTTGCAAAAATTGTTTGGTGGAAGTGGCAAATTTTTTGATTAAAACAACTTACCGAACAACAAAAACAGATTCGGATATTATGTCTTTGAGATTGGCAAATCATTAACAAATCACAATTACTAATCAGAAAACATCGTTAATCAAGACTAGCTTTTTGTTCAACAGAAGAGCATACGTTTTAAATTTTACAGTTTTCACAACGAACATACATGGACAATCTAAACTACAACACAATCGATAATTCAACTTGCAATATATTGGAATTTCCGAAAAGTAGAACCCAATATATGTTAAAAATTTGTATTATCTGAAAAGTATATTAGATACAAGACCATTATACGCTTGAAAAGTATATTAGATAATAGACCATTATACACCCAACACAAAAGTATTATCCGCAGAGTAGCAACCCGATATAGTATAGGCAACATAAATACTAATGGTCAATCACTAGACCATTATACGTTAACTAGCTTGATTATACACAGAAACAAAACACAGCAACTCATATTTAATAAAGCAAATGATATATTTGTCTAATGATTTTTTTCTATTGGTTAAAGTTGATTCATATTTACCTAATTTATGATTAAATGTTTTGTACCGTCTAATATAAACCAAAAATCATAAACAGTCTAATCGTTTTGTTGCGTTTGATTGGTTGAAATTAGGAATCAACTTTCATAAATTACACGCATTTCATCACTGATTTTTATATCTAATTAAGACAAGTGTCCCACTAAATAAATCCCACCATAACATATTTTGGCACATGATTTAAAAATAAAAATAAACTTGTAATAAAATCCTGTAAATAACGTTAGATTATTCCTTCTTTATTATATGATGTTTTAAAAATTTACACATATATTAAGAAATCAACTAATTATCTATTCTTTCAAAATAAAACATGATTTTTTGTCAATTTCAAAACAGTTCAACCAATACAAAAATACGATTCAGAATTCAAACAGTATAAACAACAAAAATACAATTAATTTTTACATAGAAATTTGAAAACATCAACTATTTTATAACAAAAAATACTTTTTAAAATATCTTTTTAATAAAAAACGGAAGGAATATATTTTAACAAGCTCCATTTATGATTTTTGGTAAATTATTAGAATTTCAGATTCTAGTTGACAATTTTCTAAAATCAGAAAGTATTAATGTTTCTTTTCACACAACATTCATTTTCTTTACGTAAAGAACTCATCCAATACGTTGAGTAGCAGATAAATTCTTAGCTTGTTAGCACAAGCAAGATAGTTTCAGAGAATCCTATCACTTAGATTCTATAACTTGTACGGCTTAATAACATATGACAGATATTATAAACGTTAAATAAAGTGACATAGGATTCCATAAGATTCTTCCAAATACTAATAAGAATCTAAATGCAGTGTGGATGAATGTATCTAAATGAAAATAATTAAATTTGATGATAATGATACACTTGAAATATCTGCCATATATATATAACTTTGGAAATATCTAATAGACTTTATTTATGAAATATCGGAGTTGAACACGTATGATGAATTTTCAAATAAGACATCTCGAAACTGCTATTCTAAAATATAGATACAGTCTCCACCTAATATGAATCAAATGGTGGTCAGAAATAAATAAGAGTCGTGTTTGTCCAATAGGAAACCAGATTAAGATGTGATTAACGTAGCTAATTATATTTTTAATTGGTAAGTAGCTTTCATGGGGTTTGCTTATACGCAAATTAGGTGGCTGAAAATGGTCTTTAGATGTAAATGAGAAGAATACAAAATTAGCTGACTTTTCGACTAAGATTCTGATTACTAATTTAATCTATCTACTAAACCCTCAAGCGTTAAAACAACTTGTATTGTGAGGGTATTGGCGAACAGATCAAAAGGGCCATATTTCAAACCAAGCTAAGCCCACAAGGCCACCATACAGCTTGGGCTGTTTCCTACAGCCGAATTTTTTTAACTAGCGGTGAGCGAAAGAGTCATAACCGAAAAAGAAATCGAACCAAATATGGTTGGGTTCTGGTTTTAATTCTATTTTTTTGGGTTTAAATTGGGTTTATCTTTATTGGGCTTATCGTTGTGGTTTAGATAATTCAAAGGCTTAATTTTTTTTTTCACGCTAATACAAATTAGAAAAATAATTAGAATTGCACAAGGATGAATGACCACGAGCCATGCAGAAATTGCCTTATAGCCTGCATGCATTAATTCGCAAAAATCACATTATTTGGATTTTGGAAATTGAATCCTGAAAAAATCATTAATGAACCATTTTCAACTATTGAATTAATGAGGTTTCCACAATGTTTAACGTTTTAAGATTTGAAAAGAAAAGCATTATAATAGAAAAAAAATCCCTAAACTTCACAAAACAAAACAAAATAATTTCATGTTCACATATTCTGATTCGTTACAATCGACAGCGGATTCAGAAATAATTTTATCTGGAAACAAAAATATTTAATTAAAACATTATCAAATATTAAAATATAATATCATTTTAAAATATAAATAAAACGAAAAATTTACAAAGCATATTTTAACATTGTTTTTGAATTTTTTTTTTCCAAAAATTAACAATGACAAAACTTTATAAAAAAAGCAAAATTTGGTCTTTAATTTGTTGTACTTTGATTAGTTAGTTATCACATTTATCAATCAAGCTATATATATATGTCTTTTTTTTGTTCATCTAAAAGAAAACGTATAACCAAATTATTACTCCCTCCGTTTCACAAAGAGTGTCATTTTGACTCTTGATTTTTGTTTCACAAAGAGTGTCACTTTATGTTTTCAATGCAATTTTTTAAACCAAATCTCAATTTTATCCCTACTATTTTAATCTATTAATTAGAGAGAGAAACTGATTTAGTGTATTAATAAAGGGTATAAAAGAGATTTACAAGTTTTTCTTAATTTGTGTGAAAAATGTCAGAATGACACTCTTTGTGAAACAGAGGGAGTATTATTTTTCCTTGAAAATATAACCACAATTATTACCAATAGAATTAAATGCTATTAAAAAAGAAAATTTCATTACCAATCAAATCCCAAATCTTTGAAATAGAGAAGACAAGTTTTGGGCCTTTTGGCCGCACAAACCAGACCCGACCCAACCCAATGCAACCCAATCCAACCCAACCCGACCCGGAAGCCGACCGAGCCGAGCCGAGCCGTTTTCACCTATATACGTTTCATTTGTAATCTCATGATGAGAGAGGTCTCTCTCTCTCTCTCTCTAAACTCTACATCGTCTTTCTCTCACTAAAAGTCCATGGAGACGACGACGACGACTCCATCTTCTTCCTCTTCTCAGTTTACTTTTCATGCTTGAGTCCAACCTCGTGACCAATAATCGTTTCCTCTGCGTGTAAAAGAAAAGGTTTCTCCTACATAAAAACAAAATGGCGAAATCAGAGAAAGACGAGTTAGCGCAGACCTTAATCGAATCAGTGAAAGAGATCGCTTCGATCTCAGATAACCGTACACCGATGAAGAAACACTGCGTCAATCTCTCCCGGCGACTGAAGCTTCTTCTTCCGATGCTGGAAGAGATCAGAGACTGTAACGAGCCTGTCCCTGAAGAATTGATTAAGGCTTTGTCATCTCTCAAGGAATCGCTTTCTCACGCTAAGGATTTGCTTACTTTCGTGAGCCAAGTTAGCAAAATTTACCTGGTGTGTGAGTATTTTCGATCTCCTTCTTTTGATTTTGAGATTTTTCTTGCAATTGTGGGATCTGTTTTGGGTTTTGCGATACTGATGCAATAGAGAAGGAACAAACGCCGTATAATCGAGATCGAAATTGAAATCGAGATTGAAATTGAAATTGAAATCGAAATCGAAATGGAAATTGAAATTGAAATCAAAATTGAAATCGAAATTGAAATTGAAATCTCTCAAAGCAGTTTTATCGTGTTTAGGGATTCTAATTGAAGAGTATCTTTTGTCCTTTGTTAAGAATTTGATTGCGTCCATTTTTGTTTTACCAATTGGTTCTGGTAAGTGTTATGATACTATAATTAGTATTATAATTTTGGAGATTTTAACTATTTTAAGTTCTTGAGGCCATTGTCGGGAATAGAGAAGCAAATATGTTTTTTGGGAATGTTTGTTTGTTTACTGATTCTTCAGTAATCTTTTTTTTTTTTTTTTTGTATTGCCATTGAATCTTTTGCCTTTTAGTTGTTGGAGAGAGACCAAGTCATGCTTAGATTCCAGAAAGTGACAGCTTTATTAGAACAAGCTTTGAGTGAGATTCCTTATGAAAATCTTGAAATCTCAGATGAACTTCAAGAACAGGTACTGAGAGACATTATTATTCTCTTCTTGCTCTGATTTGGTCTTTTTTACATTCTCATTTCACATTTTCTTGGTTCTTGAGCAAGTTTTTGTTTCATTTGTTTTTTTAGGTTGAGCTTGTTCTAGTCCAGTTAAGAAGAGCAATAGGAAAAGGCGGAGATACGTTTGATGATGATGAGTTATATAAGGATCTTCGATCTCTTTACGGTACTGTGACAGACTCTGAGATCCTCAGGAGAGTGGCTGAGAAGCTTCATCTGATGACCATAACAGACCTTACGCAAGAGTCGTTGGCTATACTTGAGATGGTCAGTTCCAGTGGCGGAGATCCTGGTGAAAGCTTTGAGAAGATGATGATGCTTCTCAAGAAGATCAAGGACTTTGCGCTAACCGATAACCCTAACTTGGATCATGCTCCTCCCATGAGACAAAAATCTCAACTTTCCAATCGGATCATCCCGATTCCGCCTGAAGATTTCCGTTGTCCGATTTCGCTTGAATTGATGAGTGATCCGGTTATTGTTTCTTCAGGGCAGGTAATATGGTAAAAGCGTCATTTTCGTTTTCGTTTCTTTATAAGTAGTTTCTAGTTTTGTTGATGGTCTCTTATGAATTCTTTTTATAGACATATGACCGTGACTGCATCAAGAAGTGGCTTGAAGGAGGACACTCGACGTGTCCAAAGACACAAGAAACGCTTACAAGCGACACCGTCACACCGAACTACGCTCTAAGAAGCCTTATAGACCAATGGTGTGAATCAAACGGCGTCGAACCTCCAAAACGTCTCAGCAATTCTCAGCCGAGTAGTAAAGCCTCATCCTCTTCCTCGCCTCCTTCTGAAGAACAGAACAGGATCCAAGAACTCATACAGAAGCTAACATCGATAAGCCCTGAAGAACAAAGATCCGCCGCAGGAGAAATCCGCCATCTAGCGAGACAGAACAACCAAAACCGAGTCGCCATTGCTGCGTCGGGAGCGATCCCTCTTCTGGTGAGCCTCCTTACTTCATCCGATGACTCCAGGACTCAAGAACACGCCGTGACATCGATGCTTAACCTCTCGATACTCCAAGAGAACAAAGAGAGGATTGCCTCTACGTTCAGAGCGGTTCCGGGTATTGTTCATGTGCTCAAGAAAGGTAGCATGGAAGCTAGAGAAAACGCGGCAGCTACGCTTTTCAGCCTCTCGGATATATACGAGAACAAAGTGTTGATCGGCACGGCGGGAGCGATCCCGCCTCTTGTGACCTTGTTGAGCGAAGGATCACGGAGAGGCAAGAAAGATGCGGCGGCTGCTCTGTTCAACCTCTGCATATTTGAAGGGAACAAAGCGAAAGCCGCGAGAGACGGTTTGGTTCCCGTGCTAATGCGGTTACTAACAGAACCCGGAAGCAGAATGGTTGATGAGGCACTCGCTATATTGGCTATACTATCGAGCAACGCGGAAGGGAAAATGGTGGTTGGAGCGGCTGATGCGGTTCCGGTTATGGTAGATTTTGTTAGAAGCGGGTCGTCGCGGAACAAAGAAAACGCGGCTGCGGTATTAGTGCACTTGTGTTCATGGGATCAGAAGCATTTGATTGAAGCTGAGAAATTAGGGATTATGAGTCTTTTGATAGAAATGGCCGAGAATGGTAGTGACAGAGGGAAACGCAAAGCGGCACAGTTGCTTGACCGCTTTAGCCGTTTTAGTGACTAGCAGAAACAGTCCGGTTTTGGTGTTGAAGATCAAATGTCTCTGATCTGAGTTTAGGAGTTTTGGGGTTTGCTTGTTACAGTTTTTTTAAATATATTTTTAATCAAACTCACACCAGAAGGACAAGATTTTGGAACCTGTACAATAAATCACTTAGATCTCAAAGCTCGCATATGATCAATCATGTATCCTCGTTTAGCCAATGTATCGAACAATTCCAAAGCGAATTCCTTTTGAGTTCATCCCTGATTCTTTTTTTTTGTTTTTTAAAACATTTTGATTCAAAACAGTAAAATCTATTAACAATGATTTAACTCAAAATCATTTAGCAATTAATTGACAATAAGTAAAACAGACTCGTGTAAAAAAACTACGTTAAGTAGCTTACATATATTTCATATTCGAAGTTAGAATCCATATATTTAGGAATACGAGATTCTAACAAAATTCTCCCCTATTTTCTGTTAAGAATATTTAACATCGAAATTAAAGATTGTATTTTGAGTGATAAATAAAAGACATAGACCAATCAACTAATTGTGAGAGTTTAATTTGATTTGTAAGCCCATAAAACTTTTTATATATATTTTAACATCGAATTATTATTATTTTTTTTTCAACTACGCCAATTTTAAGTTGAATATTTATAGTTTTTGTCTTGAGCAGTAATATAAAAATCGCCCTGGATGGCGCGTAATCGATGAGGGCACTTACCACCAAATCAATTTTCTCAATTCTTCGTCCAATTTTAAAACAATAGTTTTTTATTTATATATCTTATCTTATATATATTTTTTCTTATTATATAAAATTGGATGCGTCAAAGTTGATAATTAACATGATCATAACACGTGTCAAACATCTTGATTTAGATTTTGATACGTGTAAAAAAAATTAACCAATTAGATTAAAAAAATTGTATAATCGATTACTAATACTAAAAAAAGAATAAAAAAGTAAATAGAAAATCTAAGGAAAACGCAAATTAGATTTGTTTTATGTTTTCCAAATTAAATTAAGTAACTTCTATAATCAATTAATATTAATACAAAGAATAAAATTTCAAAAAAATAAATAAAAAGATTAAGAAGAGTTTTTAAAACAAAAAGGCAAATAAGTATCTTTTATATTTTTTAATTAGATTAAATAAATTGTATAATCGATTACTAATAGTAAAAATAAAATAATAAATATTCAAAAAGTAAAGAAAAACAAAAGTTCATGAAAAGCAAAATAAAAGCAAAATTTCATAAAAAAGGAAAACAAAAGCAAAAGTTCATAAATTTAACTTCAGTTTAGAAAAACATATGATCAAATATTAATCATAAAAGAAAAAAAATACTATTAACTCCTATATAAATTCAATTAAGAAAATTATAATAACTTTGAAGTTCAGTCTTTATATAATAAAATTAAATTATAAACTCCGGATATACGCGGACCTTATCTAGTCTTATTATATAAAGTTGGATGCGTCAAAGTTGCTAATTCACATGATCGCGACACGTGGCAAGTTAGTCGATAAGATTTCGACACGTGTTTTGATTAAAATTAAAATATATAATTAATAAATATACTAATCCTAAAAGAAAAAGAAAAAGAAAAAAGAAAATACATCTATTTTTAAAAGAGAAATAAATGAAATAAAAGGAAAAATTTTGACATGTGTCAAGTTTATCGATTTAGATTTTGACATGTGTCTCGGTAAAATATTATTTTTGAATAAAAAACGAATTTCCAAAAACAAAAAAAAATTTAAAATGATAAATTTATCAATTTAGATTAAAAAGGTAAAATAAAATTAACTAAGATATATTTCAATTTAAGAAAAAAAAAATAAAACAAAAGAAAAATAGGTCCCATTTTGTATTCTATTTTATAAAAAAAATATTTTAACGGATTTTAAAATTTTTTATTAAAAACTTGCTTATACGCAGATCATAATATAGATTTTAATTATGATCAAAGTAGGATAATTCATATGATCGTGACATATGACAAGTTAATCGATAAGATTTCAACACGTATTTTGATTAAAATATATAATAAGATAAAAAATATATTAATCTAAAAGAAAAGGAAAATACTACTATTTTTAAAAGAAAAATAAATAAATAAAATAAATAACATATTTCAATTAAGAAAAAAAAAATAAAAAAAAAAAATAATATATTTCAATTTTACTATAAAAAACGTAAAAGTTAGTTATTAGTATGACCGTGACATGTGGCAAGTTAATCAATAAAATTTTGACACATGTCAAGTTTATCGATTTAGATTTTATTACGTGTCTCGATAAAATATTATTTTTAAGAAAAAAGAATTTTCAAAAAAAAATGTCAAATTTATTGATTTAGATTAAAAATTAAATTAAATTAACTAGAATATATTTCAACTTAAGAAAAAAACAAAAGTATCTATTTCAATTTAAGAAGAATAAAAACAAAAAGTAAATTAGATTAACTAGGATATATTTTAATTAAAAAAATTCTAGATGCTAATGATATGGTATTAGAAAAAGATTATTTTGATGCGAGTCTTGAGAAGCATAACTTCTCTAGAGAGCAGATAAATCATATACGGGAGATGAATGTGAAGAGAAAGAGAAATTTGTTTGCTTGAAAAGTGTTAATGGGAGATCGTTAACATACTCGAAGGATTCGAATTGCATACCCAAGTTTTTAACGCAACAGAACATAAAAAGATAGTTGATAAAGTGTTTGAACTATATGAAAAATATGGTTAATGTTGCTTAGGACCCGCAACAAATTTTGTGTTTTGAATATTTTAATTAAAAACCAATGAGAATTAAAATAAATAAATAACTCTTAGATTTAGATTATGTGTTTTTCATTATTTTTCAACAATGATCCGATTTGTTTTATATTTAAAAAAAACAAACTTAACGGGTTTTAAATTTTATTATTATAAACATGCGTATACATGGATCTTAATATATCTTTTAATTATGATAAAAGTAGGATAAATAATTCGTTAAAATTTTAGAATAAAAAATTATATCTATATATAGATAAGGGCATTAAAAGTAAACATAATTCATATAAGAATATTAAAATATATATATTTAGAAATATTAATAACACAAAAATTTGTTTTTTCCTTATATATTATCCTATTTTGTTTTCAATTTATTTTGACGAATTTAAAATATTTTATTAAAAACTTGCATATATGCGGATTCTATTCTAGTATATATATAAAACTGTGTTTCTAGCAGTTTGACCTACAAGGATTAAAAGGCCATTTTTTGAGGAAACATAAGAGATCAAAATCCCTTTAAATATTATTTATAAGCCCATTGTAATCTTAGTTTTTTTCCACTGAAGAGAAATTTCAGACGTCTTTGATCGATGGTGGTCACTACTCACTACTGACTGAAAGCTATAAGGATTTCCTTTTCCATCAGATTTTTTTTTTTTTTTTTTTGTTAAAAATACGGACGTAATCCCGACAACTTTTTACTAACGAATAAGAGGTCCGGTAAAATGATACGAACACTACCAATGATCGTGTTTAAATACTATATTTATATATTGTATATGCATGTATTAAATATACCAACCATTAACCAAAATACATAGCATTTTCTCTTTTAGTTAAATCGAAATAAAAATAAAATATTTTAGTTCATAGTGAGTTGAACCGAGGTGAACGAGGTATATCATTTTGTCAACGATAATCTTTTTTGTTGTTGTTGTTGCCTTTCTCCTCCTTGAAACCTTGGTAGAAATTTGAAGAGGATGAGCTTTTCTCATGCCTTTTGTTTAGCTTCTTTTGTATTTCTTATCTAATTCAAGCTCTTATTCTATTTAGTTTTATTTGCATCTTATTTTGATAACTCTAATATCGTTTCATTATATTCTTCATCTGTAACTATAAAAACACTAATTATAGACTCGATCGAATGGTTGAAGATTTATGTGGTCTTTGAGTTTAGGTTTTAAAGAGATAAGTTTTTAAGAGACGTGTATGAAAAGATTTAGAGTCAAAAAGTGAAATCAAACCAAAAATCACAAAGTTGTTGCAGGAATTGTTACTGTTAGAGAGAGAGAGAACAGATAACTTATTTGAACAAAACATTATGAATATATTGTGGAGGCACTGTTCAGAAAATAGAAAATTAGCAAGTAACAAGTTTAGAAATGTTTTTCTAAATGATACCTCTACGAGAGGAAGAAGGTGAATAAAATTAAGTTAAAAAAGAAAAAAGTTTAGAAATGTGAGAAAATGTAACTCTTAATGTTTTAAGTTTTTGGCTGAAACAAGATTATATAATTTTAATTAATTTACAAAAAATGTTTAAAAACAAATCCATGCATTTCAAGTATATATATATTTTTTTTATAAAAAGGGCTAATTTCAAGTATATATTAATGTCAAATAAAACCAATATATGTATTATTCACATGTAAAAGTAAAGTAAGGTTTGTTTAATATTTTCATGGATGTACGGAATATTATTTATACGGGAAAGTAAAGATTAAAACGTGGTACGTACATGCATCTACATATGCACAGATCTTTATTAAGAAGACTGACAAAGAAAAAAGGGAAAGCTCCTAAAAATGTGAGATATATAAGCTTTTTGGTAATTTTAAGACTTTGCTATCTATAGAGAGACACGGAATTGTATGATTAAATTCGTCAGTCTGTAACCTGTCTCTTATACACATCTAGATGTGTATAAGAGACAGCTAAGAAGCCTTATAGACCAATGGTGTGAATCAAACGGCGTCGAACCTCCAAAACGTCTCAGCAATTCTCAGCCGAGTAGTAAAGCCTCATCCTCTTCCTCGCCTCCTTCTGAAGAACAGAACAGGATCCAAGAACTCATACAGAAGCTAACATCGATAAGCCCTGAAGAACAAAGATCCGCCGCAGGAGAAATCCGCCATCTAGCGAGACAGAACAACCAAAACCGAGTCGCCATTGCTGCGTCGGGAGCGATCCCTCTTCTGGTGAGCCTCCTTACTTCATCCGATGACTCCAGGACTCAAGAACACGCCGTGACATCGATGCTTAACCTCTCGATACTCCAAGAGAACAAAGAGAGGATTGCCTCTACGTTCAGAGCGGTTCCGGGTATTGTTCATGTGCTCAAGAAAGGTAGCATGGAAGCTAGAGAAAACGCGGCAGCTACGCTTTTCAGCCTCTCGGATATATACGAGAACAAAGTGTTGATCGGCACGGCGGGAGCGATCCCGCCTCTTGTGACCTTGTTGAGCGAAGGATCACGGAGAGGCAAGAAAGATGCGGCGGCTGCTCTGTTCAACCTCTGCATATTTGAAGGGAACAAAGCGAAAGCCGCGAGAGACGGTTTGGTTCCCGTGCTAATGCGGTTACTAACAGAACCCGGAAGCAGAATGGTTGATGAGGCACTCGCTATATTGGCTATACTATCGAGCAACGCGGAAGGGAAAATGGTGGTTGGAGCGGCTGATGCGGTTCCGGTTATGGTAGATTTTGTTAGAAGCGGGTCGTCGCGGAACAAAGAAAACGCGGCTGCGGTATTAGTGCACTTGTGTTCATGGGATCAGAAGCATTTGATTGAAGCTGAGAAATTAGGGATTATGAGTCTTTTGATAGAAATGGCCGAGAATGGTAGTGACAGAGGGAAACGCAAAGCGGCACAGTTGCTTGACCGCTTTAGCCGTTTTAGTGACTAGCAGAAACAGTCCGGTTTTGGTGTTGAAGATCAAATGTCTCTGATCTGAGTTTAGGAGTTTTGGGGTTTGCTTGTTACAGTTTTTTTAAATATATTTTTAATCAAACTCACACCAGAAGGACAAGATTTTGGAACCTGTACAATAAATCACTTAGATCTCAAAGCTCGCATATGATCAATCATGTATCCTCGTTTAGCCAATGTATCGAACAATTCCAAAGCGAATTCCTTTTGAGTTCATCCCTGATTCTTTTTTTTTGTTTTTTAAAACATTTTGATTCAAAACAGTAAAATCTATTAACAATGATTTAACTCAAAATCATTTAGCAATTAATTGACAATAAGTAAAACAGACTCGTGTAAAAAAACTACGTTAAGTAGCTTACATATATTTCATATTCGAAGTTAGAATCCATATATTTAGGAATACGAGATTCTAACAAAATTCTCCCCTATTTTCTGTTAAGAATATTTAACATCGAAATTAAAGATTGTATTTTGAGTGATAAATAAAAGACATAGACCAATCAACTAATTGTGAGAGTTTAATTTGATTTGTAAGCCCATAAAACTTTTTATATATATTTTAACATCGAATTATNTAAAGATGAAGGAAGATGAGAATAGGAATATATCTTTTAGAAAAATGAATCAAAATTTTAATATAAGAATCAAAACAATCAATAAAGAATTTAAGAGAGATAAAAAACCACAAAAAAAAACAGAAAGTAAAGAAAGAGAGAATTAGGTAATGGAAGATCAAATAACCTGAGGCCAATTAATTGGTGGATCTAAAAAGCTTGGGACGGACGAGAAAACCATTGTTCTTCTTCCCTTTTATCTCTTTGTTCTTCTTTCTTTAATAAAGTTTGATGGATCTTTAAAACTCAAAAGAACAAAAATGGTGGGAGAATCAAAATAAAAACGAAAGAAGGGAACCAAAGGTTAAAGAGAGATTGTGAGGAGAGCACAGAACCAAAAGGGAAAGAGAGAAGATAGAGGTTTAGAGAGAAGAGGATGATAGAGGAGGAGCACAAAGATAAAGCGAGAACATAATGCTTTTTAAAACATGGTCATGTTCTTATGCTTGATTTCTTTTTTTTTATATAATTCCCTCTCATGCATTATTTGTATATGCGTATGTGGTGTGTGTGTATATATGTATATACATATTATATTTTGTTGTGATTCCCTTTTTAGGGTTTGAGTGGGGGGACGTTCTTCTCCTATAAGGCTCCCTCTGTCGAATAATAACTATATTATATATATTCATATGATTTACAAGGTCTTAGTATGAAGAGAAAAGAGAGGTCTATAAGTTAGAATAAATAATCAAAGAAGTTCTAGAGACAACCAAGAAAGACCTTACTTTGTAGGACTTTAAGATATAACTAAAATACAAGTATTTCTAGATATATTTATTTAGTGGTAACAGGAATTTGGGATGATGAAGTTGTAAATCGAATAGTTTATAATTCACTTTTTCACATTGCAAATCATCTTTTTGGTCTATCTAGTAATTGGATATACGGTCTAGTGTTTTCGAGTTTGGCATTTCATATGTGTAGAAAATCCGATTATTTTGTCTCACGGGTTGGTTCAGCATTTTTGAGCTAACGCACAGTTAAACAATTGCTCAAGTCTTTAAAGGTCAAAATCACAGAATAATATTTTATAAAATTGTAGTTTTTGTAATAGAATTAACCTTATCCCAAAAGATTATTGTTTTTCCCATATTCCAGATGGTAAGGAGAATTGGATATCTGATGCCAACTAAAAAAAATACCATTTGAAAAAAATGAAAAATGTGGATTGTTAAAGAATGTAGTAAATTAGTGATAAATCCTTTCTCAGTTCGATTTATGAAATTTCTAATGGAGACCCATGATATGTTTATATATGTGTGTACATGTGTAAGAGCGTCATAGTTAATTTTACACATATATAAATAATTTGCTTGTAATTAAGTTTTAGTGACTAAAATGCATAGCCCCATATGTAAAGCAAACAATCAGCTTTCTGTTGGGAACTTTTGGTGGGAACTTGTCTATAATGCAATGAAGAAAAAAGTAAATAAATATGAATAATATGGGCTCCGACCTCTTATCTTTAAATATTAATTAGAAATCTAAAAAAATGAACCAGGTAGTTTTTTATTTTATTTTACGAAAGCATATATGTCCTTGTTTAAGTAATTAAAAAGGGAATGTCAAGCCTAAAACCCGACCTATAACAACAACAAGAAACAGTAATAACAGCACAATATTTTTTTTTTTTGAACCTTAGTAACAATAATTTAGCTAACAAAAAAGAGCTGTGCTTTTGTTTAAAAAATGTAATGCATCAACCTTTATAAAACAAAAAAAGAAGTCACAATAATTTTCTTATGGCTAGATTTTCAGACTGATGATCTGATATTTTTCTATGATAGGTTTATGGACAAAGATGATTCACCATTGTTAGATCATTGTTAAACTATCAGTTTCGGGTAAGTATTTTACAATTATACTTTTTCGTTAACTTGTTATTGGAAATAACGCACTTGTGTAAATATATATGAATTTACGTTGATGGTTAAGTATATGTTAACTTTTCTTAATAGCGTTCATTATCATATAGACCCGTAATCATGAAAGCTTAATTACGGTATCTTTGTGGGACAGGAGTATCCGTGATTTGTCGTTCTCGTCTTCCTTCAGTGTCTACACATGCTTGTATTTTTCATAGCGAGAGTTTTATCTATTGAATGTATCGCTCGTTGTGTTTTTAATATATTATTTACCGTGTTTTTGAAAGTATATAGACTTTTAATGTTACAAACTTGCAATAGAACAAATGAAAGGAGTTGAACCAAACACAATAAAAACAACTGTTGAATGGTGACTATTAAATATTCAACTTCTATATTTTCTAGTTTCTACTATCATTTGAGTACAAATAATTGTTTTGTTTGATGAAGTTAGACCGTAAAATCTATATTCTTCTTTGGTTTTGGCCACTCCGCAAAAAAAAAAAAATAAATCTGAAAAAGAAAATTCACAGATGTGTAAGCATTTAATTTTTGTTTTTGTTTTTTTCTTGATGAAAACGAGTATGCATTGCTAAACGCAAGTAAAATAGAAATTGTTCTACGTACGTCACCAATCAAAACAATAATACTTCCTCTGTTTTTGAAAGTAAAATGTTTAGTTTTTTTTTTAATTTTTTTAAAAATGATGTTTTAGCTTTTAGTCTAATGCATTTAATTTTACAAGAAGCTTTATATTAATTGGAAAGAGAAAAGTAATGTTAATATAGAAGTAGAAAACAAAAAAGTAGTTTAAAAATTAAAAAAGAAATAATTATAAAAGTGTGTATTAATATGTGTGAATAAACTAAACATCATACTTTTAAATACAGAGAGAGTATTAATCTCGTTTCTTATATATGTCAATGTACAAAAACAATTTAATTTTTAACAAGAGGAATGAGTGAATCTTAGTATGGATATTAACTTTATTCTGTATCAAAAGAAGAAAAGAAGCATGAAAAGGTTAAAAAAAAGCATGAAAAAATGATAAAACCTGTTATTTACAAGTTCTATTTTATGGCTCAACTTTTTTTTTTTTTTACTTTATATAAAAGAAAGAGAGATCTAGCAATTTGTCTCTACATTTTATCCTCTCTTTTTCTTTTTTCGTCTATCGATTTTCTTCTCATCTCTTCAATAATCAGTCGTTTCGTATATAAATGCTAAACATCTTTTTCAGAACGAGACTGCCAAAAATGGCGTATATGCCACACTATTATAGTATTATTACTCTAGAAACAAATAATATTAACGTTTATGCATGTCACCAGCAAACCTTTTCATATGCCCACTCATCTTTTATATGTTCTTATCCTTCTTCATTTTGTTTTTTCCCCTATCTCTCTTTTTTTTTCCCAATAAATTTGATTAACCCATACAATATTTCAAAAAAAAAAAAAAATCTTCGTACAAAACAACTTTTTCTTGACAAAAAAGTACTTCTACATGTAAGTTTTTTATCCCCGAAAATATCTGATTTTGTCTAGCGCAGAAATGACAAATTTATTTTATAATTTTGTTTTGTCCAAAATCAATGCTTTAGTTATGAACGTTAATTAATTTATTGCTTTAGGAGCTTCTTTTTTCGTCCAAACATTCTCTAGAGCAAAAGTGAAAGTCTCGATTACGAATTCAATATGACTACGTTATATCATATATCGCTTTCCATTTTCATTTTAAGATTTGGCATCGTTTATCAATCATTAGTGCCCGAACAAATGTTTCATTGTTACTTTTTAAAGAATTCAAATGTGGTTATAATTTCTACGTACCACTAATAACTTGCATGAGTTATAGAAGACCGAGGCAATGCAACCAGGTGATGATGTTTTTATTTGGATTCGTGAAACCACATCGAAGAAAAAATTGTCATTTTTCCTTTTTATTAATAGTGAATAGTTTTAGAGAATTAGTTTTCATTTACAAATTACCATTTATGTTATGTTGACCATCAGATGATGATTCTAGCTACAAAAATTCTATATGTGATTACGATATTAAGATAGGAAAAATAATAATATAAAAGGTAGGATAGTACTACAAATGTCATTCATTTATTAGGTTAATATTTTTTATAAATTCAAACATATTTTTTTATATATATTACTATGTATTAATTTTGTTATAAATGTAAAAGAGTAGAAGACATGAACTTACACATGTAATATATAAAAGAAAAACTTCTTTACACTTACGTACATAATCTAATTAGGAGATAAGTCTCTCAGCTAAATGGTAATACTAAGACATACGCCACCTTAATTTTAAAATGTTGATATAAGTATCCCACACTAGCAAAATATTTACACATCCCACCTTAATTGTTTGTGAACTATTGATACTAACTATCAGCTAGAAAACAAAGACTCGTGATAATACTTGACTTGTGAAGAAAAGACAAAGCAGGATCGCTTCTCACCCGTAGTCGCATAACCATAACCACACACATTGGCACATCGATATATATTGGTTATCTAGCTAATTCGGTCAATTGAACAAACTGGATAAGACAAATTCACAGAGATTTTGTTTAAGCACAAGACAAAACCCTAGTATAATTACGCACTAAATTTTTAATCATGTAGCAGCTTTAACTCATAGCGTCTAATCATGTATAGCAACTTTGACTCATAGCATTTAGCCCAAAAAAAACTCTAACTCATAGCACTTGCATAATAAATTAATAATAACCAACAGTTTGCCTCATTCAATTATAAGCCTATCCTAAGCATTTAATATAAAGCAATTGTTATTAACAATAAAAATTTAAACTAACTTAGTCATTAAAGCTATTTTACCTGCATAGATAATTTTTTTTGTTAATTTCTAATTCAAATTTCAGGTCATCACATCAGTTAATTACCTTTTTATATATACAAGGAGAGAATCCGCGCGATGCGCAGATTTTTTTAAATTAAGTTTTAAATATTATTTTTTTAAATCTATATTTTGACTTTTTTTTAAGAATTTAAATTTTTTAATTTTTTTTCTTGATGATCTGTGCAATTTCTTTCATACATTATTTTATTAATGTTTATTTATTCTTTAATTTTCATACTCTTCTTATTTATCTATATCTTAATATTATAATAATTTTTATTTTTTTCACTTTATCATTTTGAAGATTTATTTTACATATCTTGCATTAAATCCATGTTTTTCCATGTTTAAAATTTTTGTATATTTTTGTATCTATTTTTTTTTTTTAATCTTTTTCTCTATATTTTTTTATATAATTTGTTATCTTCTCGATATTTTATTGAATATTTTGTTGTGTCTTAAGATTTTATAGATTGCAGTTCACTTCTTAATTTATTTCATATCATATTTTTTTGCACTTATACCAAAGTTTAATTACCGTAATTTATTTGAAAATAAGGATTAAATTATTCAAAAAATATAATGATATATTTAAAATTATGTATTATATCATATTAATATATTTCTTATTTTTAAAAATTAAACTATAATTTTATCTACTTATAATAATTTTTAAATAGTTGAAATCAAATTTAGTTGTTTTATGTATAGTTAATTATACATATATTAATATGTATTTATGTTACTTGACGTTTTTTAAAAGAAATAATTACTTTTTCAATTTATCATTTTGAGGATTTATTTATTTATGTGTTGGGGCATAAGTTTATAATTGATATACATATAAATTTAAAAAGTGGCTCTAATTTAATATGTAAAATATATAGACAATATCATAAGTTTTTAGAGAGCATTGTCAAAGAGTATCCATGACATAATGAGAAAGAACGGTCTTCTTTTATTGAGAGGATTATGAGTTTGAATGCGCATGAATGCAAATAAGAGGATAAACATATTTTGTTTGGTTCAGATTTAATATAAATAAAATATTTTTTGAAAATTAAATAATAGATGACATGTGGCATACTCTGAGATGTTGAAGTGGCAGGTCATGTACACACCCATTAAGCTTTCATATAGTAGAAAATAACGACACTCGAAAAAATATAATGATATATTTAAATTATGTATTATATAAGATTTATATATTTATTTATTTTTAAAATTAAATTAGAATTTCATCTACTTATAATAATTTTTAAATAGTTGTATTCAAATTTAGTGGTTTTATGTATAGTTAATTGTACATATGTTTATATTTATTTATGTTATTTAATGTTTTTTTTTTAAATAATTATTTTTTTTCAATTTATTTTTTTGAAGTTTTTTTGTATTTATACGTTTGAGACATAAATATATAATTGATATACATATAAATTAAAAAGTGCTGATAATTTAATATGTAAAACATATAGACAATATCATATGTTTTTAAAGAGGGGTTGTCAAAAAATGTTCATGGCAGAATGGAAAAAACTCTCTTCTTTAATTGAGAGGATTATGGATTCAAATTCCCATGAATGCAAAAAAATTAAAAATATTTATTTGGTTCAGATTTAATTCAAATAAAATTACTTTTTAAAAAATTAATGATGAAGTGCCACGTGGTGCTCTCTTACGTGCTGACGTGGCGGAAGCAGGAAAGAGCTTTTCTGCTTTTATATAGTAGATTAAACTACATAAAATAAAACGTGGAAGAAACTGATACTGACAAGAATAAAAGTAAAAAGGGTGGTGGTGTAAGAATCAGATTCGATGTCAACTAACTGAAAGCAGGCATGCAGCTTTTTTCTTCACAATTATATTTTTGTGAAAAAGCTTTTCCCATTTGTGACAAATAATTTATGATTTTTTTATATTTGTCACAATTCACAAAGCATCCGAGTCTTGAGATGGGATTTTTTTAGTCCTAAACATTTATGATTATTTTGAGATGGAAGAAAATTAATAAATTAATCTCATTGAAATGAGTAATTAGTAAAAGTATTTATCTCTCTTTAATTTATTAGTAATTTGTGACAAATAAACGACGAATGTTTTTTGCGTTTTTCTATAATAAAAAGTTAGCGATAAATTTTAATATACTGTATATGTTACTTTTAAATAATTTATTTATAAAATAAATTGATATTATAAATAAGGATATTTCATATTTGTACGAAACAAAAGTATTTTAAAGAGAAAAGAGGTTTAACGTAAACAGATCATGATGACATTTTGATGATCTTTCAATATCTTCCGACAATCTTATACGACAAACTTATACATAGTATATGTGAGGTTAGACAAGTTTTCAAAATATAAATGTTATATTCCGCTGTCGGATCATATCACTGCTTTATATTCGATCGTGTCGTGGTTACTACTCGACTGTTGGATCTTGTTTAGGTTTTTCTAATTTGATCGATTTTGGATTTTAGGCGAGGGCTGGAATGAATTCGACGCGTAGGCGTTTATCTATGCAAATCGGAAGAAAGGATTGAAGAAAATACTTCTTGTTGTTGATACTCATTTTGAGATAGCTAGAGTAGGTATAGAAGAGACTGAAGAGTAATGTACAGATGCTCGCCATCAACGAGATAATAACGCAGATATTATACATAAATGCGTTAGGAACATATAATGAGCCTAATTTATCCCGAAAGTAATTGTATTTGTTGACTTATAACAACAAAACGTGTTTGATCTCTAGTTGTTTAGCATTCATGAAAAACTTTTGCATCTGTGCTTTAGTTTGATCTCTAGTTGTTTAGCATTCTTCTTAATGTCATCTAACTAGAAAGCTTAGATTTCCCAAGGTCTCCCGTATTTCTGATTATCATTTTCTTTGCGATTTAATCAAAGTTAAAATAAATGTCATGTTTTCTCATGAGCTTACTTTATATAGTTTTTTTTTTGAATTTTACTTTATATATAGTTTGAAACTATACTATGAAACTACTTTATATATAGTTTGAAACTATATTATGAAACTAATGTACTAGAGCATAACTGGATACCACAGCATGTACAAGGAGTACCGCGACACTACCCTAAATGGAGCTGTGGAACAGATGTACACATGTGAGACCACCAAGCAGGAAGCTGAAGACGACATACAAGGAAGGTGTTCTAGAAGATGGAAGTTGGTTTTGTCTGATTTGAGAAATTTCATGCATGAATACAATATCTAATGCAAATGATTTAGTGTTTAATGTATTTTTGTCCTTGTAAATTATTATTATTATTATTGACTATTTGTTGTTCTTGTAAATTAAAATTGAAAATTTTAAAATTTAAAATTTAAAATTGAAAATGCAAAATTCAAATCCAAACTGCTCTGAATAATAATATTAATAGCAAAATTAAAGTGCTATTGTAAAATATAAATGAAAGCGCTATATTAAATGACATACATGATAGCAATAAAAAAAACCGCTATCTAATGTGTTGGATCTATTATCACGGACGATGATTGAACACTTATTAAAATGTTATATATCATTAGATAGCGTTATTGAGACGCTAAGAATACCTATTTTCTTGTAGTGACTCATATGTTTGACCATCAATAATATTTATATCCAGTCGTATAATCAAATTAGTTCGATAGAAAATATATTTACCAAAGAAAATGTTAAGATGAAAAAGTTCTCTTTATCAAAAACATAAATAATTACAAAAACCATTTTCTCTCTCGGGCACAAGTTCCTTAAAAACCTAAAAACTGATTTTTGTTTCCCTTCTCGGCGGCTCTGCCGCTTCAGTGAGCCACCTCTTATATGCCGACAACACCTAATCCTGGCGGATCTCTACTTGAATCACTCTTCAATTTGGACTAATTAGTTGGATTGCCTCAGGTTTAGGTGAACCAATGCTCTCTATTAAGCCTTCTTTAAACCCGTCACAAATGGGCGAGGCTAAACTTATGGTGTAAGTGGAATTAGATAAAAATAAATTTCTCAGAGGATTGAGGCTGGGGATTCACAAAGTAATATTACAATGGTGTCTGTTGAGTATGCTTGGAATCCATCTAAGTGTGAGAGATGTGGACAATTAGGCCACACAGAGTCGCAATGCCTTCTTCTAAGTCAGCCCAAAGATACATATCCGAGTTCTCAACTGCCTATGCCTCCATTGATGTTAGTAATGTCGTGAAAGATGTGGCTGCAACATGTATTGCAATAGCCACAAAAGTTGTTCATACTCTAGTTCCCAGTGGTAGATCTAGAATTGTTTTTACCGCGGTCAAAATCTAAATTAAATATTCTTTTATTATTTCCACAAATTATATTGAATTGAATATAACATAATGTTTTCAAAATTTTTAAACATTTTAAATAAATATGATTATCGCCAAATAAGGTTCTTTTTTTAACAAATATAGATATTGAAATAAAACTAATGGATTTTGTTGATATAAAATATAAAAAGTAGAATAAAAAGGCATTCATAGAAAAAATAATAATATATACAAGTATTGAAATAAATGTAAACAAAATATAAAGTTTCGGAAACGGGAAAATATATTAGCTCGGATTGGTTTTTTTTTTAGTGGGCTAAAAATGAATAGGCCAATAAAAAATAGTAATATGTACAAGTATTGAAATAAATGTAAACAAAATATAAAGTTTTTTCAGTGGGCTAAAAAAATGAATAGGCCGAAGAGAGAATTGAGGAGACTCGGGAACAATTGAACCTGGGTTGGAGGGTCAATGGAAAGTGAGTGAACCAATTAAGCTGCTGTAAGTTTAAGAAATAAGCTTAAATTTTTCGTTTATAATATTTACGGGTTGTCAGGTGAACCCCATTCTTTACATGTGGGTCCACCTCTGCTAGTCCCATTAGTCCTATTGCATGCCATGGATCCCTTTTAGCTTTTGCTTCTCCCGATATTCCTATAGGAATAGCCAATGCCACTTCAAGCACCGTTGTTGTTGCATCTGCTGCAGCTACACTTACTTCAGCTTCTCCATGTGTAAAGGCAAAACTAATAACCTTTATTGCTAGTGCAATAGAGTCCATCAATTATGTGTTCAACGCCGACATACTCCAATATTTGGTTCTTCTGATTTTGTAACTATCTCTACTCCTCTTCTTTCGTATTCATTGGCTAATGAAGTTTAACAGAATATCTTTTGTAGAAATTTTGCCACTTTATATTCGGAATTTTTAGGATCCCTCTAAAAAACTCGAGGAGGTAGACCTATAAAACCTACACAAAAAGTTCAAGAGATGCAATGAACTATGGTAGGTAGGAGAAGAAATAGAGGCCGAGGAGACCGTGGACCACCTGGTTAGACATCTCTAAAGTGTTTTCTTCCCTTTTGTAAGTTTAGTCATGAGAGCCGACCCTATGTAGTTGGCCACCTACACAAGAAAATTTGCCCATAAATATTATAAAATAAATCACAAAAATACAATTTTGGGTATCAAACCTGTGACTTGCACAACTTCATAAACCACTATACTACCAGGTTGTTTTGTGAAATTGATGTTCCTAACTACTCTATAGATTTTGATACCTAAAGCTGGTGCTTTATCCGTTTTAGCCCAGAATCGACCTTAATAGTAATCATGACCGTGCTATAAGCATTAATCTAAGCAAATTCTAAAGTTACATAAGTGAAATATTTTCTATCATCTTCTCATATGTTTTTTTTTCAAATGTATGATTTCTCAAATGTAAGATTTTGTCTAACAATTGTAAACTTTGATTACTTGTTTCATTTAAATATAATGAATCAAATTTAGTAAAAAAAAGAAAGAAAAAGATTCGCGAGGGTGAGAAAAACATCACCAAAAACAGAACGAACACATCGATCAGTTCAAGTTTAAATCCAACGTCTTCATCACCAAATTTTTTTCTTTTTCTTTTGATAAAAGATTTTCTATCTAATGGCTTGAGAATTAAAAATGATACAAAGCTATCAAACCCCAATAGGCTAAGTAGCCGAATACAATAAGAAGAACCTAGTTAGTCAAGTTTTTAAGCTCATAAAGTTCAATAATGCTAATTGCCGGAGAAAAACAATGGGATATTACACTCTTTGTAGTTTGCCAATTCATTAGGTTTTATTTTACCGTTTCACTAGGTAATAATCCGCGCTTTGCGCGGAATAAAAAAACTAATATTTATTTAATTTGATATAATTTTAAAATCATATCAAAATAACATAATTGATTTTATATTAGTTTTGTAAAACATTATGTTATAACATTGACAATTATATATATATATATATATATATATTTTTTTTTTTTATATAAATTTTATGAAACATAGTGTAATTTAATTGTTAAGTAAATTAATTTAAAAATTAAACATCATACAATACTATTAATAGTTGGCCATGACCATGGTATATGAGATGATTTAACATTGATATTTATTATTAATTGATTACTAAACTATAATATTAATTACATCGAAATTTAATGCTAAATTAATTTAAATAAGAATAAAATTATTTGTATAGTTAGCTTCTAATGTTATTATCTAAAATAAGAATAAATTCATAATCAACTCCTAATTTTATTACCTAATATAACAATAATTAAGAAATCATAATTAAATATTAATTAGCTAATTATTGTATTATTACTTCTACTTCTTTGTTAAAACACATTACATTAAAATACCGGAATGACTTACATAAAAGAAATTGATGGACAAACATATAAAATATTTTTGCTAAAGTGGTTGTGTGTGATTATGCTGCTTTCCTCCAAAACATAACTAATTTTAAAGGGGTTGTGTGTAATTATACTAGCTGCTATGAACAAACCAACAACAAATAACATACAAGTTTAAAAAAAAAAAACTCAAATGACAAAAAATGTCAATGTGATCGACGAACAAAATAAAATAAAACATATTATTTTAAACAAAATTTAAAGCAACAAGATTAGTATTAAAGAAACTACGAAAAATAACACAAAAAGTCACCACAAACCCACGGACAAAACACTAATATCATTAGAAACAAAATCTATAAAAACATATTATTTTAAACAAATTTTAAAGCAAAACTCACGGATCTCTCCTAGTTTAAATATAATTTAATTATTTTATTTCAATAGTTTTATTATCTTTACGCGATAAAATCTTACAATTACATTGATTTATCAAAAGTTAACGATGACAATTAGTGTCACAATCAGCTTTATTGTTCCAACAGTCTTTGACATTGAACTCACAACAATAACAATTTCTTACAAATAATCCGCTACATGTCGTATGCCAACAATTTCCTAATACATTATTTTGAAAATATTACTTTTTTTGTTCAACCTTGTTTTATAAAAAACTTAACCTTGAAATACAACAGACACAAGACAATTGCTCTTATAAAAGGAAAAACATCTAGATATTTTTAGGTAAAATATAAGCATTTTACCAATGATAACTAGTAATTCTATATATTACCTCTTTTACATGATTTGATGACATAATATACTTTAGATTTTAATTTAAATGTTAGACTTTATATACATAATAAGAAGAAGATAAAAAGCACATATTCTTTTGAAATAAGAGAATCACACCACAAGGTTGTTTAAAACAAGAAAACCATGAAATCACATACAACTCTCATCTGGATGCTCATTCTCTCTTTGCTTCACATCAGTGTATGTATAGGATTTCACATTTATATTATTTATCTCTCTTTGTTTTCCTATTTTTAATTTTTGGCTTGGTTCTAAATGTGAAGGTGCAAGAATGGATGTTAGAGAAATAGAGAAACCAAACAAAATCGTATTAGGAAATTGTTGGCATACGACATGTAGCGGATTGTTTGTAAGAAATTGTTATTGTTGTGAGTTCAATGCCAAAGACTGTTGGAACAATAAAGCTGATTGTGACACTAATTGCCATCGTTAACTTTTGATAAATCAATGTAGTTGTAAGATTTTATCGTGTGAAAATAATAAAACTATTGAAATAAAATGATTAAGTTTTATTTAATCTCCTATCCGCGGGTTTTGATTTAAATTTTGTTTAAAATAATATATTTTTAAAGACTTTTTTTTCTAATGCTATTAGTGTTTTGTCTGTGGGTTTGTGGTGATTTTTTTGTGTTATTTTTCGTAGTTTCTTTAATACTAATCTTGTTGTACTATAATTTTATTTTATTTTGTTTGTAGATCACATTGACATTCTTTTTGTCATTTGGGTTTTTAAAAAAAATTTGTATGTTATTTGTTGTTTGTTTGTTTGTTAGTTCAATTTCCCTTTCGCAAAGTTGTAGCTGTTGCGTTTGTATATATTTGTTGCGTTTTATCAAAAGTGTCTTATTTTGCGTTATGTATGTTTGTGTTCTTGGTTTTTGCTAAGTAGATGGCAAGTAAGAATTTACAGAAAACAAACAAAGCATAAAATTAATTAGTGCAATTTAATATATTTTGAAAAAATCCAGCATGTGATGATATTATAATTTAATCATTTGTGGGAGAAATACACTAATGTGATGGCAAGTAAGAATTTAGAGAATGATTCATTACGTGGATCTTACTTTCTCTCTAAAAATAAGCTATTGTGATTTGTCTACCATAGTTAGCTACCCAGTTCGATAGGTGAACTTGCTATTGTGTCTCTTTTTGGTAGAGAGAACGTTGAGACATGTTGCATAAAGTTCGTCCGAAATGTTGTATCTGCTTCGTGGACCTTTACGATCATACGACAAAATGATATTTATGTCTCATGTTTCGTGATCCCAATTGATCTCCAATTATATATAATAAATGATAACTAATGATTCTATATTTATTACCTTTTAACATGCTTTAATGAAACAATAAAAGGTAATTGTTTCAATAAAACCACATATTCTTTTGAAAGTAACACACCACAAATTTGTTTAAGACAGAAAAACCATGAAATCACATACAATTCTCATATGCATGTTCATGCTCTCCCTCTTTACTTTACATCAGTGTATGTATAGATTTTCACATTTATATTATTTATCTCTTTTGTTTTCCTATTTTTAATTTTTGGTTTGGTTTTTATTGTGGAGGTGTGAGAATGGGAATAGAGAAACCAAACAAAATTGTATTAGAAAATTGTTGGCATACAACATGTAGCGGATTGTTTGTAAGAAATTATTATTGTTGTAAGTTCAATTCCAATTAATGCTCGGACAATAAAGCTGATTGTGACGCTAATTGCCATCCTTAACTTTTGTATAAATCAATGTAATTGTGTGATTTTACCGCGTAAAGATAACAAACTATTAAAATAAAATGATTGAATTTTATTAAAACTAGAAGAGAATTTGTGCTACGCGCGGGTCTTGTTTTAGTCTGTGTTTAAAACAAAAGTTGTTAATGATTTTTTTCTAATGATACTAGTGTCATGTCTGCAGGTTTGTGGTGATTTGTTTATAATTTCTTTAAGAGAAATTACTTAAAATAGCTCTTTTTTAAGTTTTCAGTTTAATAATAGCCCCAAAAATTTTTTTAATCATTTTTAGCATTATTCGGAAGCCTTTATACACATTTAGAAAAGTTTTCCTAACTTATAATAAAGCTGTTAGGAAGCCGTTAAACATATTTAGGAAGAATTTTCTAACTCAAATTTAGGAAGCTGTTAGATACATTTAGGAAGATTTTCCTAATTTTAATGAATTTTAGGTAGCCGTTGGACACATTTAGGAAGACTTTTCTAACTTTAATAAATGCTATTTATAAAAAAAACGAGCGTATGAGACTATTTTTGAAAAATAAACTTCATTTTGTGCTATTTAAGGAAATTGCTATTTCTTTAATACTAATCTTGTTGTAGTATATATATATATTTGGTAGATCACATTGACATTTTTTTTGTCATTTGACCTTTAAAAAAAAAGTTGTATGTTATTTGTGTTTTGTTTGTTTGTTTAATTTCCCTTTTGCAATAGCTGCTGCGTTTGTATATATTTGTTGCGTTTTATCAATAGTGGCTTATTTTGTTTTATGTATGTTTGTGTTCGTTGGCCTATTTTCGTTTGATCTTTTTTTTTTTTTGTTAATTTCTTATTTGATGTATTATTTTTAAATTCGTATGTATCATCTGTTCATTGTTTGTAAATTTTGAAGTTGTTTTATGTGTGTTGCGAAAATGAGTAATACGTTTAGAGAATGACTAATTACTATGTAACTTTTGTGAATCTAATTTCTCTTTAAAAATATGCTATTATATAAACAATCTAAACCTCACACACTTCAGCATAAGATCAACAAAAAATAAAGTCAAGAGCCACTTACGGGGGTCACTATAATCCTCAAGACAGTGCCATAGATTTTGCGTCTTTGAATTTCTTTAAAATTTTGAAATGTGTAGGAAGGAAAACCAAAGTCTCAAACTTGGTTGATCGTTCAGCATCTTTTTTTTTTTTTGAACAAAAGTCGTTCAGCATCTATTCTTTCTAAATTCTTCTTGTAGTAAAACGCAGCTTCAAGCATGTAAAGCTGTTTGGTTTGATAACATTTAGCCATGGTTATCCTCAACCGAGAGTCATTAAAGAATCTGGATTCTCGAAGATAGTGAGATGCATAGAAAGTCATCCCCATAACCTCATATGCATGTCCTAACCCATACCAAACTCAGTAACCACAATGGGTTCATATCAACAGCTTGTCGATGTGCATCAATGGTAGCAGGAATGTTTTCTTCATCTCGATATAGTCATGGAACATCAGAGTCCACTCATATAAATATTTGAGCTTGGATGTAATTAATAAAACTGAAAATACCTTGCAAATAGTCGTACTCACCAAGGACTCACTGTGCATTATGATTACTTGGAATGAAAAATCTACTTAATCTAGTGGTTTCTTAGAATAATGCTACTCATGATAGGAATCAGCATACATAGGCAGAGACTGCAGCTCTGACTAAGACTACCTCCATCGCACACTTTTCAGAGGGTCTTTAAATTAACATATAAGAAAATGAACAGTCAATATAAGACACCTCAACACCTCTTACGTGGCATTTTATCATTGGGAGGCAAATTTTTTTTTCTTTTTCTTTTTTCTTCATTTTCCAAAAAAATATGTCGAAGCTGTTTTATAATTTTTTTTCGGTTTCTTTTGTGGTGCGATTAATTTCTCTCCGTTTAGTAAAACATGTAATCAATTTTTCTTTCTGAAATCGATTAATCGATTTCGTTGAATCTTTGTGAAGTGGAAATGTTGAATCTCTTACCGAATCTCGAATGCTTCAATTCAAATCACTTGGGTATGTGATTTCTCAGCAGAAGATCAAGGAAGCAGAGATAAATTGGGTATGCGATTTCTCACTTCTTTTTCTTGATTGTTCTTCTTCTCGGTGATATCTTCGATTATTGTGTTAATCGATCTCTAATTATATTGTTTTGTTGTTTGATTGTGTATAATTTTTAACCAATTTGGGATCCATATATAATTTCAATTTCTGTAGGGAGAGACTTCGTTCACCGAAACCGAAGAGGAAGAAAGAAAGAGGAGAAGAGTCGGAAGCAATGAAGGGAAGAGAAGTAGCTGGGCCGGAGATAACGGTTGATTCAAAGGATTTACAGCAGCAAAGAGTATCACTAATGGAAGGTGGAAAACTAATACATAACTATTCATGGATCTTAAATTAAAATATTAATGAAATATGAAGACATCCTTAATTGGATGACTAATGAGGTTGCTCTAAGCACTCCAGTTCCACGGATAACTGTTCAGAAACACACAAGACTGGCATGAGCAACACTCTCATTTCATTTTTTATATGTAATGAGAGAGTGATTTCTATATTAAGTTTAAAAAGAGAAGACCATAAATGCAATGAGATCTGGATATATTAGCTCCTGCTAATCTAACTATTTTTGGAGTAGCTTATCACATTTAGCTATGGCGAGTTAGCGAGACATTCTTGGCAAAAAAGGCAAAAACGATTCATGAGAGGATGAATATCCCAGGCACAAAATACAAAGGTACATATATTCATATATATATATATATATATATGTGGTTAAAATGTATATATAAACATACATTAGGGAGCTAACATTAATGGGGGCTTGTTCATGTAAGCAAGAGCAACAATAAGTACCAACGATTCACTGATCGGACTATAAAGCGGTGAGTTGGAAGAGAATTATTATTCTCAATTTTGAGAGTTTCATCACATTTCCATGGAAAGGAATCAGAGATTGGGTTAACGAAATAAAGTTTGTTTTGGGTTACCTTGCTGCTACGTGAGGACGATGGTTATGCTCTACTCTACCATCTTATTCTTCTAGCTTCTTCGACTGCTTCTCTTTGTAGAAATCTCTGAGAAGTATTCGTTTAGCTCCACGTAAACGAAGACCAGGTTTGTTTCGTAAACGTAGGGTTCATTAATTGAAATTTTTTAGCGAGAGGTAATCAGGAATTAGACAGTTGGATTGCATAGAGAAAGTGACGCTTAAAAGATGAATCATTGTTACAATGAAGTGGTGAGAATTGGGAGCGCCAGAGAAACTGTAAAAGAGATGGAATGGGATCAAGTGTTTGGTTGTTGAAGAAGTGATGATGTGGCTAATCTCTATGCCATTTATATTGTTTTGGTTATTTTCGTTGTATATTTTTTGTTATTTTCTAAAAACTTTTGATTTTTGATTTGAAAATTGTCCTCCAATCATGCTTAAAAACTGATTTTAAGTATATAAGCTAAATTGTTTATTAATTTATTGAACTTATATCTTTTGTTTCACTAAATTGATAAAATACTTGTGACTAACATAGCTGTATGTTTTGTTAGTAGCAGTTTTTGAAGCAAAATATTTATTGGAAATATGAAAATATATTTATTTTATTTCATTTCTGATTTCGTTGATTTTATTTTTTTGAAAATTTAAGTATTTGGTTAGACTTTAGGGTCTTTTAAAAAAAAATTAGCCGAGCCTTCTTCTAAGGACTCTAAATTTATAAGCCGGGCTTTCTTCTAAGTCATATGTAGTCAATATGACAATATCATGTATATAATCCTAATCATACAACTTCTCTTTTCTACACTCGTCTCTTCCTGTTGTAACTTCATTATTTAACGCCTACTCACCGTCAACAAATCAATACATTTTTATTACGTCGATCATCACTTTAATACCAAGCTTTGTTGCTTCCACGACCATTTGTTCACTGTTTACTTCTGACTCTTCTTCGATCTATCTGCAAATATGAAGTTAAACCAACAAATTTAGTCCATAAAATTTTCAAGATTCCTACCAATGTGCCTAAATTTATGGGTTTTACCTAAATTTGGTTTAGGTCAAATCCTAGGACTTTGTTGTGTTTTGTTGACGAATATATAACCGCCTCCTCTAAGGCCATGAAGACATGGAGTTGTTCAAACTCTCATTTCCTCTCTTTCTTCTGTTTCTCTTTGGTTTCTTATTCGAACCATATATTGTACTAGGTGATAATATGTGCCCTGCGCACGATGAGTAATTTATTATTTATTTAGTTTTGCATAATTTAAAAATTAAACTATAGTAAAATATTTTAATCCAGTTTTTTTTTTATATAATAAGGTGTTATGTTGACAATATAGTATGTTTTTAAAAAAAAATTTCTGATAAGAGAAAAAAAAATAAAGTAAAGTAGTAATTGAATGTGTATAATATTAAATCATAATAAATTTCGATTTTGTTTAAATTATTTTGTATAAAATAGGAAATGAATCATAACAGATAATAAATTATAATCTTTTTGGTTATATTAAAAATTAAAAATTATATTTTTATGTATATCATAAATTATTTGTAAATTTTTATTTCGTTTAATTATTTTGTATAAAATTACTGGTTATGAATTTTTTTTGAAAATGAATCATAACAGAAAATGAATTATAAATTTCTTGATTATATTAAAAATTAAAAATGGATAATAGCATATAATATAATTAGTTTATTGAAATAAGTCTTTTTTAAAAGGTTGGTGAGAATGAATGTGGTGGTGACACATCAGCAAAATGGCATCACTGTAAATATTTTTTAAAATAAGAGTACTCTCTAAAAATACTTCTCAAATAATATATATAGGGGATTAGACATTCCTTTTCCTTGCAAATTGACATCTTTGCCTGGCAAATCATAGTTACCTTGAAATGAAAACTTCTTCAACAAGACAGATTCTTGAGACAAAATTTTTTTTGCCACCATGGATTATTGATAGGGTCAAAGTTTTACCCAATTAAAATTACTGCAAGTGCACATCAATGCAGTTGAAGTATAAGGGGTTATCGAATCCAAGGGAAGTAGATGCTATACTATAGTTTCTAGGTTCAAATTATGCTAGGTCAAATCAGATAAAAGTAAAACAAGGCAAAGAAATAAACAAATATCACGAATTAGGTTCTTAAAATCAGGAGACTAAGACGCTAGGTTCAGGGAAATTCTCAGGTGATCTAAATTGCAGCTCTAGACAGAATGTTAGGAATTATGAAGAACTGTTCTAGAAGTTTGAAAACAGAAACATTCAACTAGCCTTCAGAATGCCACAATGGTTAACACTCTTGAATCCACATGCAATAGAGCCAACCTTAGGTAATGTTCAATGTACTTACCACAAGCTTAGCAATTTCCCAGTTTGAATCCAGATCCTTTCCTTAGTAAAGTTTCGAACTCTAACAATGGTATGATAAAAGAACTTTCCAGATTCTTTCCCTTCCTTAGTGCCTGAACAAGACATTCTTTGTATATCTCTCCTATTTTCTCTTCTCTTAGTCAACTGCTGCCCATTTTCAGGGTGTTCTAAGATCTTTTCATTGACTTTTTTTTATTCTTTTGAAGCTTTGGAATAGTGCTGCTCTTTACTTGTGTTCCTTGTAAGGAGACAGGTTCATGAGCTCTCACTAATATTGTTCCTTGTGAGGAGACAGACTCATGAGGATCTTTGCACTATTCCTTGGTCAGACTTCTTATTTCTTTTCTTTTCTCAAGGAAAGATCAAAGAAAGACTGTAACTTTCTTATCTTGTCAGAGCTGAAAGAGGAATCAAGTCCAATGCATACTTAGCTCTATAAAGGAATCTGAACTCTCTCTGTTAGATTGATCCACTTGCAGCTTTCTACTTAGTAAGACCTGCAATCAACTACTATGGCAATGATCCTTCAAGTGTCAATATGTTGTGGTTTAGTTCCAAGAAATACTGAAAAATTCAACTGATTTTGACTTAATAAAAATAAAACGACTGACTTAATTGACTCTCAAAACAAAACACTAAGTCAGTAATCAACTCCCCCAGACTTAAACAACATTGTCCCCAGTGTTATCAAGTCCGAAGTTGGCTAAAAGAAAGATTAGAAACAATATAAAAGACCAGTTAGAAAACTTACCTTCGTCTGCGCGTGGTGTCGATCGACACTGGACTGTGTCGAGACCAATGTCTCCTTTTCTCAACTGACTGAAACTAGGACTTAGTAAAACCAAAACAAAAGAAAAAGAAAAATCGTACCTAATAGTGGGTTGCCTCCCACTTAGCGCTCGTTTTCAATCATTAGCTTGACTGTGTCGGGGTTCAGACGTCTGGTGGATCAGAGGGTGGCATCGAATGCTTCCCGGAAGAATGTCCCCTCATCCATGGTGGAGTATAGGCAGTAGGTGCATGAAAGCGACCAAGGAATTTAGGAACATCAGCAGGGTGGGACTTGACTTCGGGTGGGACACTTCGTTTTCCTGCAGAATCATCAAAAGAAACACCAAGCCTTCTACGAGAATCTCGTTGCTTGCATAAGTGTGAAGCATCTTTTGAACCTTTGGTATTCTTATTGAGAAGATCAGGGGGTTTGGAATTGATTCCAGGAAATGCATATCTTTGCTTCCTTCGAGGTTTATGGGCTGTAGGATGTGGAGGCATCTGTTGGACCAAAGATGATGGATTTGCAGCATTGGAAACAACTTCTGGTGTGATCCGCGAAGGGTGCCGATCGACACTAGGAGCGGTGTCGATCGACACCAACTCTGCAGTTCGAATCTCTGCACTTTTTCTGCAATTCAGCTCTGCAATCCTTGTCTCCATGATGAAAACGTCTTCCTCCATCAACTTGGCATTGATTAGACCTTCATCTTCGCCCATAGTCATGAAGAGATGATCAACAACAACTATGTTTCCACTCCAATCCTCTAGCTCCACAGCTTTCTCAGAATTATCAGCTAAAGCTTCTTGAACAACCACCTTGTTCACTTGCTCATTAGTATCTAGTTCCTTGACATCCCCAACAGTAATGTCATCTGAATGCTGTCTGATTGGATCTTTATCAATGGAAATCTCTACTGAAAAAGATTGACCATTGATGGTGGAAGGTCCCCTTAACTTGTCCATGTCAAAATTCATGACAACATCACCCAAATCAAGCTCCATTTTCCCTTTTCTCACGTCAATGATGGCACCAGCTGAAGCCAAGAATGATCTTCCCAAAATAAGAGGATCTGTAGGTTCTTCATCGTATTTCAAAACCATAAAGTCTGTGGGAATCTTGCAGCCTTCAATCTTCAGAGGAACATCTTCTAAGACACCTTTTGGGATTCTCTTTGATCGATCAGCTAGGACAAGGGAGATTCTGGTTGGCTTGAAATCAGTCATTCCAAGTCTAACAACAACTGAGTATGGTATCAAGTTGATACTTGAACCTAGATCGCAGAGAGAACGAGGAAACCTTCCTATTGAGATTGAGCAATCTAGCACAAAGTTTCCTGGATCAGGTAACTTCTCTGGAATCCTCTTCTGAATCACATCACTGACTTGTTCAGAAACCCACACCTTCTTCTTCTTCTTTGGAACTATGTTCAAGAGAATTGCATTCATGTCTCTGGTAAGCAATGCTCCTTCCTCAAGACTCACACCATTGACAACCATTCTCTTGACATATCTTCTTAATGCAGGTGAAAGTTTGACTGCATCAACTAGGGGTAGCTTAACCATCAGCTTATCCATCATTTCCTTGCATCTGGCTTCCTCTATCTCTTGTTTAGACTTTCGAGGATGCCTGGGATAAGGTATTTTGGGTCTATACACTCTTTCCTCTTCACCTTTTGAAGCTTCAGGCGTGTCTGGCGAAGTCTGGGTATGGTGTCGATCGATCGACACTAGCATTTTATGTCGACGTTTCAGTGTCGATCCTGCTTGATTTCGCTTTGTCAGAGCTCGAATCGTCGGGCTTTTCTAGTGGTGTCGATCGACACTCAGCAGTGGTGTCGATCGACGCTAACTCTGCAACTGCAGCATCTTCTTCTTCAAGCTCCTCGAAATTATCTGCACTTCCTACCATGATAGCATTGACATGATGTCTGGGATTTGTATCAGTCTTTCCAGGAAGAAACCCATCTTGTCTCTTCAAAGCTCCAGCAGTTTGAGCAACTTGAACATCCAATTGCTTTATATGAGAGTTCAAGCAATCGATCTTCCCATTCAAGTCTTGGTACAGTGAATCAATCTTCCCATTGAAATCCACTGTCATGTTCTGCTATCCTTCCAGAAGTTGCTCTAGCATAGACTCCATCTTATTGTCTTGTGCAGGAGGCTTTTGGTAAGAAGAAGAACCATAAGTTCTCTGGAAGTTTTTGTTCTGAAAAGGCTTTTGGTAAGAGGAACCATAGCCTTGCTGATTGTTGAATCTCTGTCCTTGAAAACCAGCACCATTGATGTAATCGACTTCTTCTTGCTCTGGCTCAAAGGTCTCCACTTCTGCAGCAAACTGAACTTGCCTCTTCCCCACCAAGATGTCTAACTTCCTGTTTACCTCAGCTATTTGGCTTCCTCCATTTGTACCAGCATGTTGTTTCCTTTCAAGGTCTGCATTCTTAGTGCTGTTGCAAGAGGCCAAATTCTCTATAAGCACCATCGCATCATCTGGATATCTGGTGTTGAAGTTACCATTGCTTGCAGCATTTAGAGCCATCCGGTACCTCCAATCAATCCCTCGATAGAAGATTCCGAGAAGTTGCGGCTCGCTGAAACCGTGGTGTGGACAGTCCCTTTGGTAAGCTTTGAATCTCACCCAAGAAGCCTTGAATGCTTCAGTAGGTCCTTGGGCAAATGCAGTGATCTTTGTCCTCAGCTCTTCGGATCTTGCATCATCAAAGAAGTTGCATAAGAATGCATTCTTTGTTTCTTCCCAAATGGTCAAGGATCCTGGATCCAACTACTTTAGCCAGTATGATGCATCTCCAGCAAGCGAGTAAGGGAAAAGCTTGCAGAAAAGATAATCATAGGAAACTCCATTAGCCTTAATGCTTGATGCCAAGTCCTCAAATCTTTTAATGTGGTCCATAGGATGTTCATTGGGAAGACCATGGAAAGGATGCTGAGCTACAAGTGTATAGTAAGCAAGCTTCAGCTCGAAATCATTCCTCTGGAATGCAGGAGGACGGATCGCAGCTCTATTAGCATAGAACTGGTTTGGTCTGTTGTATTCGCCAAGTGTTCTTCCGCGTCCAACGTCTGCATGTGCGGCTTGTACTGCTTGTTCGACGATAACAGCTCCATTATCGTCAAGTCTCTGGCCTCGATTGTTTCTCCTATTGCCGTCCAGGTCCACGAAGTTGCATGCCTCGTCACGAATCATAATCACAGGCTCAACCATCTCCGTCTGCGCAGGGTGTCAATCGATGCTCGTAAGGGTGTCGATCGACACTCGTGCAGATTTGCAATTCGTACGTTCGAGACGACCGAGCTCCTGGTTGAGTTCAATTAGCTTATTCTCTTTGTTGCTTCTGGTACTGCGATTGGGCATGCACCTGAAAAAAAAAAAAATAAGAACTAAATCAGTAACCAAAAATAAAAACAAAACCTAGTCAAAATCCTAATACTAGATTCCGTAGGCAGCTATTACTTCCCCGACAACGACGCCAAAAACTTGATAGGGTCAAAGTTTTACCCAATTAAAACTACTGGAATTGCACAGCAATGCAGTTGAAGTATAAAGGATTATCGAATCCCAAGGGAAGTAGATGCTACACTATAGTTTCTAGGTTCAAATTATGCTAGGTCAAATCAGATAAATGTAAAACAAGGCAAAGAAATAAACGAGTATCACGAATTAGGTTCTTAAAATCAGGAGAGTAAGGCGCTAGATTCAGGGAAATTCCGAGGTGATCTAAATTGCAGGTCTAGACAGAATGTTAGGAATTATGAAGAACTGTTCTAGAACTCGAAACACTAATGTAAAATCAACCAACTCTCTCTGCGAAGATTATCTATGTCTAAACCCTAGAATTCCAAATCTCTTTGCAAATTCAAACAATCTAGACAAGCATTAATATCAGGTTCCATTGTTCGCAAAATCCCTAAACCAAATCTCTTTGCGAATAGGTATTTTGCTCATCTAACATTATTTCAGGAAATTAATAATACTCTCGCATCTATTAATCAACCTAAGATAATATTCTAGGTCGCGAAGCTAGAATAAGCATTAAACACAAATCCAGATGAAGAACTCTAATGATTTTATCCTAACAATTTAATTCGACCTAACAATTCATCAATCACCTTTGAAAAACCCTAAACCTAACTAGCAAACTACTCAGACATGATTAATGAAACATAAATCATTATTTGAATAGAAAACATAAAAGAAATCAATAGAATCAAAGGAGTTCCAAATCTGCTCTGAAGGAGTCAAATTCTTCTCTCTAAAAACTCTCTACAAATCTCTCTCTAAAATAATGTGTGTGTTATGCCTAAACAATGGCTGAAAAACTCTATTTATAGGCCTAAGTTCGAATCTTCAATTCCTTGAAAGATTAGGAAAAGTCTTGAGAATTTCCATTTTCTTCAAAATCTGGAAACTTCACGCCTTTGGATTCATAAAACATGGTGTCGATCGACACCAATGGTCTGTGTCGATCGACACCCATCGTGTAACTTAAATCCGACTTCAACTCTTCGTGACTTCATTCCATTAAGCTCCAAAATGTATCCAAATCTCCAATTTAGCTCCAATTGTACCTGAACCTGCATAGACTCTATATAGACTCGAAAATAGTACTAAGACTCAATAAAAACACTTATATAATGGTCCAAAAATGGGTAAAAACCATGATATATCAATTATCAAGTCTTAAAGCATAACGTACATCCAACTTGTGCTAACGAAACCAAAACAAAAGTTTAACAGAAACAACAAAAGAAACTTCACACAACAAACTCCCCTCGGAGTCACAGACCCCCCCATCAAACAAACTCCCCCATAGTCACAGACTCCCCTATCAAACAAACTCCCCCGGAGTCACATCCTCAACTTCGTCATCCTCATCTCTCTCTGCTTGAGTACATAATCAAGTTAAAAGAAAACAAGATTCAGATGTTAACCAAAGTAAAAAAAAACTTACCTGAAGCAAGCAGACGTTGAAGCACTGTGACAGCGGCTTTTAGGGTTCTCCGATCTCTGGATGAGAGCTGTAAGGTCCGGACACGTGCAGTAGTTGACGTCGGGGCATGACGCTGAGTCCTCTCGTGCCTGTCAGAGTGCTGTCTTTCTTGCTTGATAGGTCGAGATGGCTCTGGTTTTACCATGTTTCCAACAGCCACCCTCTTGTATGTTTTAATCACCTCGATCTCACCATTTGGAGTGAGAGGAATTGGCGCTTGACAATTCAGAACTTGAGAGATGAGACTTGGAAAGAGCAGATAGAACCTCGAGTCCCCGTCGCGTGCCTGATAAATGATCTGATCAAATGCCAACTTACCAAAATCAAACGAAATCTTGTTCATGACTTTGAACACCAACTTTGCCCTGGAGGGATTCGGATAGCCAGCATTGTTTGTTAGCATCCAGTTGAAACAGCAAAGTCCGTATAGTAGTGACTGAACCGGAGTAAACTGTGTTTTCAACAAAGACTTCCAGTAACATGTCTTGCCTTCAGACATAAACCATGCTAGATCATCATCAGAGAGATCCTTCATCTCAGCGACTGCATAAGCTTCTGCCAGTGATTCAAGACCAAACAGAGCATTGATGCGAGCAGACGAAAGTTCGTACTCACGTCCTCGTACCCATACGGTCACTGAATCCTCTTCGGCCTTAACTAAAGACAGATGTGCCCAAAACTCCATGATCATATCATTAGCAAACGGCTGGATATTAACCAAAGTACTGGCTAACCCAAAATCAAGAACAAGAGACTCTACATCCTATGCTCATCGGCAAACTCAATGATTCTCTCATCTAGCAAATCACGAGCGATGAACGAATCATGCTTTCTTTAGCTTTAGCGGAGTAGAACCTCGTGAGATCGTACTCGACCGGAATCTCCCCTTTGTCAAGACGAGTCGTCTTCCGATGCTTTATGCCTTCATCAGCAGGTCATGATGCCTCATCTTTCACTTCGCAGCGTTTTCTCAGCGAGAATCTTCGAGATGTAACCGACTCACTCTTGATTTGCTTGCCTTTCTTTTTAGCCATCTGAACTGAGGACTGACTCACTGATTCATCCGGATGCGGTTCCTCAACAGAAGGGACTTCAGATTGAAGAACCTGAACCGACAGATCCATGGATTCAACCGGAGAGTCGACAATCGGATCAGTTGATCCAGCCGGAGGATCAACGATCCCCTGAAACACCACCATGGCTAGAAGATTTTCTTCTGCATGCACGGAGGCCTGAATCGGGAACTCACTAGAGAGCCGAGTATCCGACAGACTCACATAATCAGTTTGGGGCGAAACAGAACTGGATCCCACAAACCGAGAAAGACTGGAAAGAATCGCATTCATCTTTACTGTTTCGGAGATGAGGATCGTTTCTGCTTCAAAGGGAAAGAAGAATTTAGAAAACCAAGATGATAGAGAAGAATAACTGTTCAGTTTCCCTCCTCAGAAACCCTAAACAGATTCCCTCCAACTGCATACATCCTTTCAAAATTGGGCCTTTATCTGATAATGGGCTCGAACCTATTCTTGTTGCTTGGACTTAAACACAAAAACGCATCAACACAGACTTATAACATATTCTCTGTTGTCCATCAAGGTAATAATGCCCATCAACGTACTCACACATCACATTAGTTCACGCCACAGACAGATAGACTCATAGTGAATCAGAGACTCGTTAGGGACCCACATCAGAAATTATATCCTCAGAGCTATCATTAAGGCCAAGAACATATGAAATCATACCTTACATCTGTTGTGTGTGATTGTGATAGATATCCATGAATTGGCCCAGAACACGCAACAGAAACATGCTAGCCTATTTTAATATACCAAATATACTCAGACCTGGTCTCAATGAACAACTTTCACACTAACATATCTTTCTTCCTAGTCCTCACAGTTTTCAACCTTGAGTTATCAGCCAGCTGATTGAGCACAGATTTTTGATGAATGAGTTCATGTTTGTCTCTTTGAACCATCACTTGATCCGTCACAACTTTAGATCATCAGGTTCAACTACATAGCGGTCTAAACATCATCCCTCATTGATTATCTCAATCATCAGGTGTTAGCTACATAGACTCTATCTAAATAAACTCCCCTTCTTTTTTTTTCATTTTTTTTTTCAAGCTGAGACAGCTCGCTATCCTTTTTCTTTGTTTTATTCAGACGACCTCGACAAACAGACACACAAGCACCTCGTCTTATGAACTAACTGCTTTCTGATAACTAACCTGTTCTGAGCGGACATGGAATAACATGTCAGGCATCCCTTCCATTAAGCACAACATAGACATGAATCTGAATTTTTTTTTTTAAAAAACTTCATAAACTTTCTTCTCTTTAATGCATGTTCCTGTGTCTGTTCCTGTCTCAGACCAACCCAAACTCACACACACAGATTAGATTTCACAAATACCAATGAACTTTCTCAGATCAATAAATCGATTAAAATCCGAAGGTTTGGTAAACAAATTAGCCAATTGATAATCAGTGCTCACATGATCAATCCCAATGAGTTTCTCCTCAACAAGTTCACAAATAAAATGATGTCTAATGTTTATGTGTTTTGTTCGTGAGTGTTGTACTGGATTTTTTGCAATGTTTATAGCACTTTCATTATCACAATGTATCAACAGAGACTCAGAGGTCATACCATAGCCAACTGTCATTTGTTTCATCCATATGAGTTGCGTGCAACAGCTGCCCAAGGCTATGTACTCAGCTTCAACAGTTGACAGAGACACGCTGTTCTGCTTTTTACTGTGCCATGAGATCAGATTATTCCCCAGAAAGAAGCAGCCTCCACTTGTGCTTCGACGGTCATCAAGACATCCAGCCCAATCAGCATCGCAGTATCCTCCCAGATTCCTGTTAGTATCCTGGAATAAGATAATCCCAGATCGGCTATTCCCTTCATATACTTGATGATACGTTTCACTGCATGGAGATGAGACACTTTTGGTTTGGCTTGATATCTTGAACAGATTCACACACTTAGACACAGATCATGTCTATTAGCTGTAAGATACAACAAACTGCCGATCATCCCTCAATACATTCGTGGGTCCACATCTTCTCCATACTCATCACGGAACAATTTGGTGTTTGTCCCCATGGGCGTCTTTGCGGATTTGCATGTGTGCATTCCAAACCTTGTTACCAGATTCTTGGCATAGGTACTCTGTGAGATGGTGATACACTCCTCAGATTGTTTAACTTGAAGTCCCAAAAAGTATGACAGTTCTCCAACAATGCTCATTTCGAATTCCTTCGTCATCATGGCCACGAACTCATCAACAAGTGCTTGAATCGTACTCCCGAACACTATGTCATCCACATATATCTGGACCACCATCAACCCTCTCTGATTTTCAAGAATAAACAGCGTTTTGTCTAAACTCCCTCGCTGATATCCTTGGGATGTCAGGAACGTGGTTAATCTTTCATACCACGCTCTAGGTGCTTGCTTCAAACCATAAAGTGCCTTCTTTGACTTGTATACATAGTACAGATGCTCAGGGTCTTCAATTCCTTTAGGTTGCTCAACGTAGACTTCCTCCTGGAGCATTCCGTTCAGAAAAGCACTTTTTACATCCATCTGATGTAATTTAAACTTCATCAACCACGCCATACCTATTAGAACTCTGATGGACTATAACCTAGCTACATGAGCAAAAGTTTCCTCGAAATCAATCCCTTCCACCTGGGAGTAACCTTGAGCAACTAACCGTGCTTTGTTTCTCACAACAATGCCATTTTCATCAATCTTGTTCTTAAACACCCACTTTGTACCAACCACGTTTCCTGCAACAGGTCTTAGAACAAGGGTCCAGACTTGACTCCTTTCAAACTGTTCAAGCTCATCTTGCATAGAAGTAATCCAATATTCATCTACAAGTGCTTCTTTGTGATATTTGGGCTCAAATGTCGCCACAAAACAGGCCAAGCCAATGGCTGCTGCATTACCCTTTGCCATTTTCTTGTAGTCGTACTTCATTTCTCGTGTAACCCATTTTTTCAGACAGACCCCCTATCACATCCTTCTTAGAGTGTTTTTTGGGAACTACTGGAGTTCTTGCCATCTCTACAGAGTCCTTATCACCCAGCCTATCATACTCCTCATATTCTGATTTTGAATCTGATTCATCCTATTTGTTTATCTGATCGGGCTCAACTGATTCATCCTGATTCTCAGTTGGACTCTCAGCTTCTGTGTCAACCATCCTGAAATGAAGTCCTAATGCGGACGCATCATCAAATACAACATTCACTGTTTCTTGGACCTGTCATGCCCTTTTGTTGTACACCCGATAGGCAGTACTTGTGCCTGAGTAGCCAGAAATATGCCATCGTCACTTTTTGAGTCAAATTTACCTAGTTGATCTTTGTCGTTCAAGATGTAGCACACACAACCAAATACGTGAAAATAACTGACAGTTGGTGATTTTCCTTTCCATATTTCATAAGGTGTCATAGATGTTCCTCTTCTGATATACACCATATTAATCACATAACAAGCAGTGTTTATAGCATCAGCCCATAAGTGCTTCACAACTTGATTGCCTATCAGCATTGCACGTGCCATTTCTTGAAGTGTGCGATTCTTTCTTTCGACAACTCTATTTTATTGCGGCGTGCGAGCAGCTGAGTATTGATGCACTATTCCTTGATCAGCACATAATCTATTAAACACCTCATTCTGAAATTCTCCTCCATGATCACTCCTGATACACTTAATCCTGGTCTTTTTTCTCATTTATCAGTTGAAGGGCCAAAATTTTGATGCTCTTAAACGTCTCAGATTTTTCTCTCAAAAATCTTATCCATGTGTACCGAGTGAAGTCATCAACCAGAACATAGATGTATTTCTTACCAGCAATGCTTTCTACCTGTACTGGTCCCATCAGATCCATGTGAACCAAATCCAAAGGTTGCTTTGACTGTATTTCTTGGATCCCTTTGTGATGTACTTTGACTTGCTTTCCTTTAGCACACGGTCCACAAACAAATCCGGATTCTAGCTTCAATTTTGGCATTCCTCGAATAACCTCTTGTTTTCCAAGCTTGACCATGGTTCTAACATTCATGGGCCCAAGTTTCTGATGCCAAAGCTGCAGATCATTCGGCTTTGTGACAGACATGCAAACTTCTGATGGTTTCCACATGTAGCAATTGTTGCCAGATCGAATTCCACTCATTTTAACAACACCGTGTTCATCATATGCTTTGCAGTCTGTTCTTGTAAATGTCACAGAGAGACCCTCATCACATAGTTGGCTGATACTAATCAGATTTTCCTTCAATCCTTCTACAAAATAGACATTTATCAGATCTGGCTTGTTAGGACCCGAAATTTCACCCTTTCCTCTGATGTTCCCTTGATTCCTAGTCATATGTCTGGAGCATCCGCTGTCGAAGTACCATGCCTTTTCTTCTGAGGCGTTCTCATCAACAGTGTATGCCACATAGCTGTACAGCTTCTCCTTGTTCACCCAAACCTGACGTTGACTCCGTTGATTTCTGTGATACTGACTCTGTCTCCATATCCTGTCTTTCATTTCCAGAAACCTGTAGCAAAAAGCTTTGATATGCCCCGGTTTCCCACAGTAGTAGCAGGCAGACATATCATATATATGATGTCCATGCTTATCATATACCCGTTTCCTGATTATGAACTTGGATGCTTCTTCTCTTATGACGGCAAGTGTTCTGGTCGCGAATCTGGTTTGTTCACCTGATGAATCAACCTGATTTCCTAACTTTGACCTATTCCTTCCTCTTGTTACATTGGATGGGTTCTTAGTTGGACTGCTCCTCTGACCATGAGACGCCTGATTCACTTTCACATCATCTTTTGTTGCAGTATCACGCTGAATCAGACTTCCTTTGACAAACTTGGTGTGATTGCTTGATGCCTCACCATGTTGGAATCCTAAGCCCCAATTGCCTTTAGATGTTCTGCCTAGTGGTAGAAGTTTATCCAAACCATCTGTACCCTTGCTCAGCATCTTGATGTTCTTTAGTTGACCATCTAAGCGTCCTTTTAATTCCTTAGATTTTTCAATCTCCTTTTCTAACTTTTCTTTGAGAACAAGAGCACCTTCCTGCAGAATCTGTTTTTTTTTTCCTCTTCTGCTTTAATCTCCAATCTCAGTTCTTCACACACTTTAGTCAACTCAAGTTTCTCTTGAAATAGAGCCTCTTTTTCTTCTTGACCTTTGATGAGACTTTCACAGAGAATATTGTTCTCATCAAACAGAACAGCTACATCATCTTCCTCCTTATCAGACTCTACTTTAGAGACTGCACCTTCATCAATTACACCGAGATATGATATCAAATTCAGTAAATTGACACCTTCTTCCTCACTATCATCTTCAGATTCAGACTCAATGCTCAACAATGATTTCTCCTTTTTCCTGAACGTACCCACACAATCGAACTTGGTATGTCCAGCTCCCTTGCATTCTGTGCATCTGAGAGATTCTCTTTTCTTGATAGTAGGACACTCAGATTTGATGACCAAAGTCTTCACACTCATGACATTGAATTTCTGATCTTCCAAAAAGAGGACAAATTATAATTACCATCAAAAACAAAAATGATTACACAAAAAGAGGAAAACTAATAAAATATCTTACTCAATGAAGAATTTAATCATGAGGAACATACAATAAACCTCCTCCTACCTTATAAACTCAATCGAGATACTCATTGTTTGTCTAATAAAAACACGATTCCATGACCATGATGAGAGTCTTTTGCTTCAACCGGCTAAGGAGTGTAAAGCATAAGCAAAAAGTGGTAATATAAGAAATTGGTCTACTTCAAGTCTGAGATTACAAAATTAAAATGTAATTGAAACCAAGTTTGGCCATCATGAAACAAATAAAAACTAAGATAAACATACCATCCGATGACAATTCGATAACGCAATCCACTTATAAGACCATGCCTCGATATCTTGATCGTAGGCTCTTTAATATGTGAAATTTCTTTTAAAATTCCCATCAAATCACGCAATTTCTCGTAGGCTTATTGTGTGTGAAAATATGAAAATAAATTTAATCCATTTTGAAGACACACCTATTAGATACATTTCCGGTGGCTTAGGAAGCCTAGGAGTTCATGTTGATGAAATGACTCTTTCATAGACCTGTCAAATGATTTGCCAGTGTGAAAGCCTAGCACAAAGATAATTGATTTTTGTTTATGTACAACAAAGATAATTATTGGTAAACCATGAGGTTTTGTGGCAAGCGTCAACCATTAGTAATGATTGTAGGGACGTAGAAGTTTGAAACTACTTGACCACATCGTTCATCTAAACAACATGGCCATTGAAATGGGAATGAAACTTGGAAATTACATCACTGATTCCGTAAAAATATTAGCGGAACTTTAGAAGATACTTTACCATTACGGCTTCACCTCTCCATGGAGAATACAGAGAATTGAAGTAAACGTTGTTTGAAGAATACGGAGAATTGAAGTAATACGGAGAATTGAAGTAAACTTTGATTTGATTATTTTGGCGGTTACAAGAAAAAATGTCGATTCACAAAATACCATCTTCTCGTATAAATGACCTTCCATAATGATAATTGTGACGCTTGCTTGGCTGTCTGAGCAAGTCAGGGTTTTCAAAAGAACACCAATGAGAACATAAACATATACACACAATTATTAATCTGTAGAACTCATAGCCTTGATGTTACATCGAGATATGCAATAGTAAATTAGATTAAAATCTACGAAGATGTGACAATAATCTGCTACATGTTAAATTTACCGAAAATGAGAAAAAATTACTTAAATTTTGATTCACATTATTCTCTGGATGTCAACTATAACTATGTATACTCAATGGATTCAATTAGAGAGAAACTATCACATTATTCTCTGGCATCTTTCTTTTCTATTTCAGTTTCTTTTGATAGAGAGTGGTTCATGTTGTGATCGCGAGTATATCAAAGGAAGTTTCCACATTAATCAATAAGAAAATGTATTATAAAAACTCTACAGTGTAACGCGGAAAATTAGCTAATATTATTAAATATCTAAAAATTAATTTGATTGCCCACACTCATTTAAAATTTTAGAAACAGAAGATCATCTTCATTCCAATTCTATGGTGGAATACATTAATTTTCCAATATATTTTGCTTTCATGTATATTTTAATGATTTTTTAATATTCTATTTTATTAATGTTGACTTTTTTTAAATCAAAATTACTCATGTATAAATTAATATTATTAATTATGGTTTATTACATTCTTATCTGTTCTAGGTTTGTTTTACATTCAAAGCATATTATATATTTCTAGATATCTTTCCTAATTGTTTTTTCTTTGACCTTTATTGTTTCGAGTACATAATTAATTATTAGTTGATTTTTTCCCTTCTTATTTTTTGATAGTTTGAATTGAATCAACTAGTAATTAAATAGTTTGAATTGAATCAACTAGTAATTAATAGATATATTATCCATAAATACAATAAAGTACATTCATCTATTTTTATTATAAAATTTTCATCTCAATTGTATCATAAAAATGACTAAAGCCACAGTTCTTGCTTTCTTTATGGTCGTTCTCGTTTTAGGTTTGCTTTACATCAAAACATATTATATATTTTCCATGGTTTCTCTCTTTTATTTGATGGTTTTTGTTTATCGACATTTTATTTTATTATAAAAACTGATAATATTTTTTATTTTTAATTAAATAAAAGATGATTTATCAGGGATGGTGGCGAAAGAAACGCAAGGACAAAACACGTGTCATGAATATTTTGTAGAACCACAAATATGTGATCGTAAACAGTGTGCTGATCAGTGTACTGCAACGTGGAAAGGATCAGGCATGTGTATAGGAGGCACTAAGAGTTGCATTTGCGTTTACCCTTGCAAAAAATGATTTTTCTCTGTTATATTTAAACTATCAACAAATATACTTTAATAAAATAATGGGTTGAAACAAAATAGTGCAATCTTTTCAATTTTTATGTTAATGTGGATTCTGATTTCAACTATTTGACATAAACTATAATCTGTATTTTAACATATATGCCTTAAATCATATGTGTCGATTATTATCAATACTAGTAACAACAATTTTCAATGTAGCAATGAACAGAGAAAATCAATCTTATATGTTTTTCTTTTTATCAAGTATTAATCTTATAATATGTTGTAAATAAATAATAGATACACAGAATATCAATATCAATAATCTGTTCAAGTTTTAGGTTTCTTTCTTAGGATCTGTAATCTAATGAGAGACTTTATTAAGTCAATTACTAAGTCATGCTAATATAGCGATGAACAAAAATAATCAATTTTATTAATTTTAAAAATAATTTAACTAGCTAAGGAAAATCAGATTTAATAGATTTAACTATTATTATTCCGTTGTTGGGACCGGTTTTCCGAGCGCGTATCAGAAGGCTCCACATCAGCAGATGAACATACTCAATAGAGCCCTTATTGAACCTGCCCACGTAGGCTTCAGACGATGTGTGGCGGACACTCCAAGTCGTGTCAGGGTTGTTGACAAACCCTGTAGGCTGCAAGCATAATTGGCAGCGATCACAGAGCCAATAGGAATCCCGTCAGAAGGTGTATAAATAAGGCCTCAAGGCTCACCAAAAGAGGAGGTTGGTCAGACAGACAATCGAGACTAAAAAGAGATAAATCAGATCAAAAGAAGAGCAGGGGAGATCGGAGAATCCTAGAGGATCTCCCCGACTAATCCCTTCGATCGGAACGACGAAGAGCTCCTATCCGACAGCTCCAACACATCACATCACTCCCCGGATACGGTTCCGTCGGCCTGTCCGGGGGAACATGCCTAAGAAGGTAAACTGACCTTCTCCCTTATGTTATACGTCAAGAGAGAGTTCTAACCACCTTTTCGTGTTGGGTTTTGGCCTCTCCGTTCATCACCAAACATCAGATGAGTATCATAATCCTCGGACGTGATACTCCATCCCGTAACCTCATCAAAATATACCCTTCTGAGTATCAATTCCCAGTAGGACGTATCTAATTTGAGCGTCGGAGAAATTTTGAGAGGAAAATCTCTTTCTTGTCCACCCGGAGGCCGGCTTACCGTTTGCTAAATGATCTCAGATCCCAGACGACGGACACGACTGACTACCCGGACGCTACTCATTCTTACTTTTCAACGAATTCAAATGCATGTTCTGATGCCCAGACATATCTACCTTAGCCGAGACATCTAATACCTTCTAAAAATATTTTTTATTAAAACTTTTCCCATTGAGCCACTGGTCTCGCGTTATAAATTTCACACATGCACACACTGAAAAGAAAAAATGGGTGAGTAATGAATTACTCAATGAGGGAGATCATCTCTGCCCAGTGAAACATAATTTCCATTTCTACGAAATTTTGACACTCATCAAAACACATAAACCTAAACACTATCAATCATATCGCCGGATTAAACCAAGTTATAACACATATCTATCCTCTTACCCATATTGCAAGACATCCACATAAACTTTAGGTCCCTACGTTCCGTAGACGGCGCTATTCTTGTGATAGCCTTAGAACCCCATGTTTTGGAGGCTGGCTTTGGCACAAACACTCCCATCCCGGGTTCGTCAGCCAATCATAATCATATCATGCCTCATAACATATCCTGCCTCATAACATCATAGAAATCATCATAACATATCATAACAATCATCATAACATATCATATCATATCATTCTCCTAAGCATATCATCACACAAACCTATTCTAGCAATCAGACCTAAGCCTTTGCGCAATGACTCATATAAAATAATGGAAGGAATGTGAACTATGTTTCCACAAATCCCAACCCTCACCTTTGCCACTTGATGTCGAAGACATAACTCAATTCCTCCTTTCTTATTCTTTGGACATATTCGCTATCTCCACTTCAACAACATGTTTCTCCAAGCTCTTGATACTTAAATCGGTTCTTCTTGAATCGAGAGCTAGTGCCACGACTCCAGAATGCCCCTACCAAATTTAAGCTCAGACCGAGCTCATTAGCCCAACCAAACATCAGAACTTGTCAGACATAACACATTGATTTGGACTTCAACAAACAGCTTCATAAAGACATACATAAGTACCAAACTAACTGATAACTTCTCAATCTCACAGTTGATTATGAAGACCAATATGCCACCATAATATTTTCCAAATATAAGCTTGATCAGACTCTTTTATGCATCCAAACGATCTATTCAAAAAGCTGCAGCGAAACTGTTTATATGGAAATATCACTCTTATGATTCTGACCCAACTTTGAAAGCGATTTGCCGATGATTTATAACTCAGCTTAATGAACCGTTGAATCTCTTAAATTCTCTGAAGCAAGCTCTTTCCAGAGACAACTCGGTCGTTGTCTGGTACCTTCTGATCTGGACGAAATCCTTCTCCAAAGTAGCCTTCACGCTCATTGTTATTTTCTGAGTTCATATTGCACGTTTCTCAGGCGTTTCTTGACCAGGAAGCAAATATTCCAAACTATTTCTGATTTAGAAACTTGGGTTGATAATAGTCACGCCTGAACTATCACTTCACCTAACCGATGCTTCCTCTGCCATTGACGAGCCTCCAAAGTCATCTCAATCACACTGCTTTCTTCTTCAATCTATTTTACTTGGACTCAGCTTTTGATATTCGGATCTGCTCTGATCTGCTACGTTTCCTCTTGTCCTTACTGCTATGATCCTGATACCCCTTTTTAGTTGTCTTTCCTTCACGGTGGTGATGATCCATTCTCGTCCGTACGTCTCGAGCTTTAACCCCGCATTTTTCTCCCCTGCCACTCCATCACTTTTTCCTCTTTCTTACTATTAGGAGATCTCGGGATGACGAGATCGACGTGAACATATTTCCTTATTGTTATTAGGAAAGTTAACATTTGTGTATATTCCCTTATTGTTAAATAGGAAGATTTACTATTATTATATATGTAAAGAGCTTAGTAGATAAGTTAAGACTTTGTATAAATAAACATATTGACTAATGAATAAAGATGAGAGAAACTATTCTACTACTAAGGTTTCCTCCAAAATTTATCATGGTATCAGAGCTAAGATCCAATTCATATGGGTTTGAGTTTTGTTATTTTCAGAACATTAGCCACATACAAAAGGCTTTGTTCGATTTTTTTTTACCGCCTACTGTTGCGGATCTATTTTTCTTCTTTATCTATTGATTTTCTTGTTTTGCATTATCTAAAAAAAAAAAAAAAATATTGTCGTGATTTGCTTTTCTTGTTAAAAAATTTTGTTTTTCCTTATTTGATCAATGTTTTTTTTTGCTTTAAACTATTAAAAATAAAAATAAAAATAAAATAAAAAAGAGAAGAAGAGAGAGACGTGATGTCTCAATTGTGGTGTTTTGTTTGATTAAAAATACAGATTTATCAAAACCGGTCTTCATGTGGTTATCAATCTACTACAAATTTGATGTGGCCACGAAGATGATGACTCCAACGGATATATACTAATCCGGCGGTGATGATGATGTTGCTGTGGACTATGAACATGAATCTATTGATGGGTTTGTTCAGTTCACATGGTGACAGATGACGAGACGATGGAAATACACAGGACTACGATCATGATGTATTTTCCACCGAATCGATGACCTTATGGCGAGGTATAACGCCATTGATGACCCGACGGTCGGGTATAAACACCGTGAAGATGACTTGATGATTTGTTCAATCTCATACGTGTTACCACGTATGAGCTTGCGGGAGGGTATTAGGAGATCTCGGGATGACGAGATCGACGTGAACATATTTCATTATTGTTATTAGGAAAGTTAACATTTGTGTATATTCCCTTATTGTTAAATAGGAAGATTTACTATTATTAAATATGTAAAGAGCTTATTAGACAAGTTAAAACTTTGTATAAATAAACATATTGGCTAATGAATAAAGATGAGAAAAACTATTCTACTACTTAGGTTTCTCCAAAATTTATCACTTACTTCTCCAGCGACTTTGATTTGCTTCTCTCATGCAACTCGTTACTATATCTCTTTCTCCTTACCTCATGAATAATTCATCTTCTCTCAGATTTACAATGTACTAACGCTACAATAACAACAACTAAGATGAACGATGACAACAATGGTGGAGATCTGAAAATGAGCAAAAATTACCAAAATTTACAGAAAATGAGCAAAAATTACCAAAATTTTGATTCACAATGGATTCAATTAGAGAGAAACTATCACATTATTCTCTGCATCTTTCTTTTCTATTTCGTTTCTTTCGTTAGAGAGTGGTTGATGGTTCAGGTTGTGATCGCGAGTATATCAAAACAAGTTTCCAAATAAATCAATAAGAATATGTATTATAAAAACTCTGCAATGTAAACGCGGGAAATTAGCTAATATTATTAAATATCTAAAACTTAATTTGATTGCCCACACTCATTTAAAATTTTAGAAACAGAATATCATCTTCATTTCAATTCTATGGTTGGATAGATTAATTTTCCAATATTTTTTTTTTCATGTATATTTTAATGATTTTCTCATATTCTATTTTATTAATGTTGACTTTTTTTTTAAAAAATTACTCATGTACAATTGAATATTATTAATTATGGTTTATTACATTCCTATATGTTCTAGGTTTGTTTTACATTCAAAGCATATTATATATTTCTAGATATCTTTCCTATTTGTTTTTTCTTTGACTTTTTTTTGTTTCGAGTAACTAATTAATTATTAGTTGATTTTTTCCTTTCCTATTTTTGATAGTTTGAATTGAATAAACTAGTAATTAATTAGACATATTATCCATCAATATATATATATATATATATATATATATATATATATAAGATATTCACGAATACAATAAAGTATACATCAATCTATTTTTATATAAAATTTTCATCTCAATTGTATCATAAAAATGACTAAAGCCACAGTTTTTGCTTTCTTTATGGTTGTTCTCGTTCTAGGTTTGTTTTACATCAAAACATATTATATATTTTCCATGCTTCTTCTCTTTTATTTGATGGTTTTTTGTTTATCAACGTTTTATTTTGTGATACAAAGTGATTATATTAATATTTTGTTTTTTATGTAAATAAAATATATTTTTAATATATTTTTTAATACTTATCATCAGGGATGGTGACGAAAGAAACACAAGGACAAGAATTGTGTCATGAATATTTTGTAGAGCCACAAATATGTGACCCTAAACAGTGTGCTGATCAGTGTACTGCAAAGTGGAAAGGATCAGGCAAGTGTATAGGAGGCACCAAGAGCTGCATTTGCGCTTTCCATTGCAAAAATTGAATTTTCTTTGTAATACTTTAATAAAATAATGGGTTGAAACAAAAAAATTTGCAATCTTTTGTATTTTTATGTTAATGTGGATTCTGATTTCAACTATTTGACATAAACTATAATCTGTTATTTTAACATATATGCCTTCAATCATATGTGTCGATTATTATCAATACTAGCAACAACAGTTTTCAATGGAGCAATGAACAGAGAGAATCAATCTTATATGTTTTTCTTTTTATCAAGTATTAATCTTATAATATGTTGTGAATTAATCTAATATGTTGTCAATTAATAATAGATACACAGAATAGCAATATCAATAATCTGTTCAAGTTTTAGGTTTCTTTCTTAGGATATGTAATCCAATGAAAAGTTGTATTAAGTCATTTACTAAGTCATGCTAAAGTAGCGATGAACAGAGATAATCAATTTCATTAATTTAAAAATAATTTAATTACTTAAAGAAAAGTAAATTTAATAGATTCAACCCTTTTCGGAAACGTGCTAGGCGTTAATCGGGCGTTTGGTCCGGGCCTAGTGATTTTTTCAAAAATCGAAAATAAATCGAGGAGTAATCCGAGATTAGTTTTAGGGCATTTATCTAAGTTTATAGTTTATATAATATATATCGTATGCATATGCGTAAAAGATTGGTTTGGTGCAGTGGTTTGGTCGGTTTTAACACTCATATTGTTCATGAGTTCGATTCTAAGGCAAGTGCTTTTGGACATTTTTATGTTTTGCCTTTAATGAAGGGCAAAATGGTAATTTTAAAAGTTCATCTTCAACCTAAGAATTAGATCTGAGACCTAATACTCGCCGCACTCTATTTCTTTTTATCATTTTTATCAGTTCATCTTCAACCTAAGAATTAGATCTGAGACCTAATACTCGCCGCCACTCTATTTCTTTTTATCATTTTCATCAGTTTTCATTACTTTTTTTCGTTTTTTATCAAAATTTTATCCAAAATCCATAGATATATAGAGATGTTTCGTTGTTTAAGTGAAAACAAATACAAAAATGATTTTATTCTAAAAGTTAATCGATTTTTTCAATTTGATCAGCGATGAACGTTAAACCACGGCCTCGGCGGACATTCCTCGGCCAGCCGCATAAGATCGGCGCCGAGACCAAAATCGCCGTGGTCACTCACCGTGGAGCGAGTTTCCGACCGCCGAATGGACAAATCGTCCCAGTTTTCGAACAAGAGATTCAACTAGTATTTTTGTTGTTGTTGGGATTGATTTTCCGAACACCAATCAGAAGGCTTCACGTCAGTCAGCAGAAGGACCTACTCAACAGGTTCCTTGTCAAACCTGCCCCGGTAGGCTTCAGACGAGGTGTGGCGGATGGAAGTCATGTCGGGGTTGTTGACCAAACCTGTAGGCCGCAAGCCTAGTCGGCGGGGATCGCAGGGACAATAGGAATCTCGCCAGAAGAAGTATAAATAAGGCCTCAAGGCTCACCGGAAGAGGAGGTCGGTCGGACAAACGGTCGAGACTAAAAAAAGATAAATCAGACCAAAAGAAGAGGATGGGAGATCGGAGAATCCTAGAGGATCTCCCCGGCTAATCCTAGAGGATCTCCCCGGCTAATCCCCTCCATCGGAACAACTAAGAACTCCTATCCGACGGCTCCGACCCGTCACAATACTCCCAAGATACGGTTCCTCTGATATGTCCGCAGGAACACGCCTAAGAAGGTAAACTGACCTTCTTCTCTTATCTTACCAGTCAAGAGAGAGTTCTAACCCCCTCCCCCCCCTCCTCTCTCTCGTGTTAGCTTATGGTCTCTCCGGTCATCACCAAACATCAGATGAGTATCATGATCCTCATACATGATACTCCACCCCATAACCTTACCAAAACTTACCCTTCTGAATATTTGTTCCCAGTAGGGCGTATCTAACTTGAGTGTCAGAAACCTTCGGGAGAAAAAATCTTTTCTTGTCTTCTCGGAGGCCGACTTACCTTGTTAAGTTATCTCAGATCACAGACGACAGACATGACTGACTACTCGGACGTTACTCATTGTTACTTTTCAACGAATTCAAATGCATGTGGTTATTATTTGCACCACTCATAACTTGCATGATTGGTAATATTGAATTCAATACAAGACCAAGGCAATGCAACCAAGTTAAAAGATGTTTTTATTTGGATTCGTGAAACCACATATAGAAGAAAAAAATGTCATTTTCCTATATATCCTCTTTATTAATTAATAGAGAATAGTTTTGGAGAATTAGGTTTTATTTACAAATGACCTTTTTATGTTATGTTGATGATCACATAATGATTCTAACTACAAAAATCATATGTGTGGTTACGATATTAATCCAAACATTCTTTTGTTTTTTATTAGTGTCGACTAAATTAAGGTATTAAAGATTTATTTGATATTAAAAATCAAAATAAATGGTATATAATAGTGGGGTTTGCCGCAATAAAATCTCAAAATTAAATTTTGATTATAGCCAATTCCAATTAATGCCCGGTCATAATTTTCAATTTGCCTCTATTTTCTGCCAATTGTTTTCTATTTCTAAATGTTCCATATTTTTTTCTCTCCCTATTTCAACTCTATCTTTTAAAGTTTTTTTATGTGTTTATCATTCAAATATATAAATGCGAAAATATTAAATGCAAAAATTTGGTTCTAAATATATCTCATATAGTAATGAGATATGTATGTGAGATATACAATATCTTTTGTAATTATTGATAACTAATTTTTTGGAGAAATCACAATTTTATTCTCATAATTTAATCATTTTCTTAAAAAATATTTGGTCTAACATACAAATTCAAATTTGTGGTTCTACAATTTTTTTTGTTATTTTGAAGATATAATATAATTGATTTTGTCATTAATTTTTGGAATTTTGTTTTTATCATGTCAAGAATATTTGTAGAATATTGAAGACTTGCAATATATATATATATGAGAAAATAGATTTTATATTTTAAGTTTCTATATATATAGTATCTTTATATATATTTGTTTTTCATAGTAAAATAAGTTTCTAGATCCATGATATATCATGGTTTTTTATCCATTTTTGGACTATGATATAAGTGTTTTTATAGAGTCTTTTGGTCTTTTTAGAGTCCTAATAGAGTCTTTACAGGCTGGACTACGTTTGGAGCAAAGTTGGAGATTCTGGAACTTTTTGGAGCATTCTGCAAGAAGCTGCGAAGTGATGAAGTTAGAAGCCGGATTTTACAAAGAGTGTCGATCGACACTCATTGGTGTTGACACCAATCGAGACCGCCAAGTTTCACGAAACTTCCATCAGGAAAAGGAAATCACAAGAAGCTGCAAGTATTTACGAGTTTGCCCCTGACGCGAGTTTGCCTATAAATACAAGTTTTCAAGGCATTGTTTAGCCACCAACTATTATTCTTATTTTCTGTTTTGAGACTTAAAGAGAGATTTTTAGAGAGATTTTAGAGAGAAGAATTTGTCTTCTTCAGAGCAAATTCGGAACTCCTTTGTTTCTATTGATTTCTTTTATGCAATCTTCTTTATTTATGATGTTTTCTTCATTCACCATGTCTGAGTAGTTTGCTAGTTAGGTTTAGGGTTTTTCAAAGGTGATTGATGAATTGTTAGGTCGAATTAAATTGTTAGGATAAAATCATTAGAGTTCTTCATCTGGATTTGTGTTTAATGCTTATTCTAGCTTCGCGACCTAGAATCTGATCATAGGTTGATTAATAGATGCGAGAGTATCATTAATTGCCTGAACTAATGTTAGATGAGCAAATTACCTATTCGCAAAGAGATTTGGTTTAGG
>JAHZTW010000003.1:36443532-36549583 GCA_020283515.1 Alliaria petiolata
TCAATAAGAATATCAAAGGTTCAAAAGATGCTGCACACTTATGCAAGCCACGAGATTCTCGTAGAAGGCTTGGTGTTTCTTTTGATGATTCTGCAGGAAAACGAAGTGTCCCACCCGAACTCAAGTCAATAGAAACAAAGGAGTTCTGAATTTGCTCTGAAGGAGACAAATTCTTCTCTCTAAAATCTCTCTAAAAATCTCTCTTTTAGTCTCAAAGCAGAAAATAAGAATAATAGTTGGTGGCTAAACAATGCCTTGAAAACTTGTATTTATAGGCAAACTCGCGTCAGGGGCAAACTCGTAAATACTTACAGCTTCTTGTGATTTCCTTTTCCTAATGGAAGTTTCGTGAAACTTGGCGGTCTCGATTGGTGTCGATCGACACCAATGAGTGTCGATCGACACTCTTTGTAAAATCCGGCTTCTAACTTCATCACTTCGCAGCTTCTTGCAGAACGCTCCAAAAAGTTCCAGAATCTCCAACTTTGCTCCAAATCTAGTCCAACCTGTAAAGACTCTAATAGGACTCTAAAAAGACCAAAATTCTCTATAAAAACACTTATATCATGGTCCAAAAATGGGTAAAAAACCATGATATATCAACTCCCCCAGACTTAGCTTTTGCTTGCCCTCAAGCAAAACAGAAACAAAGTATAGAGTCGAGGTTTGAAAACAGAAACTTCCAGTTATCTTTTAAATCGCCACAACTCGTTAACACTCTTAAATCCACATGCAGTAGAGCCAATCTTAGGAAAGTTCAGTGTACTTACCACAAGCTTAACAATCTCTCAGTTTTAATCCAGATCCATTCCTTGGTAAAATTTCGAACTCTAACAGCGGTATTGCCACATAACTTTATAGATTCTTTTCCCTTCCTTAGTGTCTGAACAAGATTTTCTTCATACAGCTCTCCTATTTTCTCTTCCCTTAGTCAACTGCTGCCTATTTTCTCTTCCCTTAGTCAACTGCTGCCCATTTTCAGGGTGTTCTAAGATCTTTTCATTGACTCTTCTTATTCTTTTGAAGTCTCGGGAAATAGTGTTACCCTCTACTTGTGTTTCTTGTGAGGAGACAGGTTCAAGGGCACTCACTAATATTGTTCCTTGTGAGGAGACAGACTCATGAAGTTCTTTGCACTATTCCTAGACTTAGACTCTTTTTCTTTTCTTAAAGGAAGATCAAGGAGAGACTACAATTTTTTATTTGTTCAATCCACTCTTGTGCAGTTAGAGTATGTAACAAATGATGTTTTATTCGAAATTGAGATTTTCATCTAAAAAACATTTGGAAAAACATATATAAAACAGAATTGTCAGACCGAAATCAGATATCTTTCTATTGATGGTTCTCTTAAAACATTATTAATTAAAAGAGTACGAGAAGAGTAAGTTGGAAAGGTGTGTGTTTCAGATCAAAAAAAAAAAAAAAAACAAGTGTGTGTGTGTTACCTCAAGTCTCGTGCTATTATCAACCTATTTACCAATTTCTCGTAAGCCTAATTGTTGATTAATGTTAGCCTAATTGCTCGACCACATAAACCGAATTGCGATTCCTCCTAAGCTTAATTGCTCTATTTGCTCATAATACATGTGTAAGCCTTTTTGTTTATAAAATCTGTAGACATATTTGCTCAGTATAAATTTGTGAGGATTATCTTTATTAGTTTGGAAATGAAGATTAAATCACTCGTAAAACAATATTACATTTAAATTCTTGTATTATATAATATTTTGTGTTTATGATGTTCTTAAATTAAATTTAAATTTTATTTACTTTGTTTTTATGTTCATTGATGGGGTTTTTATATAAAATGTGATTAATTTGTTGTTATGTTTGTCATGTATATAAAAAACTGATGTGCATTAATAAGTGGGGTTGATGTGTTATTGCTGGAGAGTCTCTTTCATCTACTATATAGTAGATTAATCTTTTTATTATTATTTTTTCAAAAACTTTAGTTAATTTATTAGAATTTTTTTTTTTGAATTATTTCTTTAGTTTATCGTTGGATAACCAAAAAAAAATTGATGGTAAGGCAAAAGCAATGTGCAATGAATCTGAAATAGAGAGCTTACGTGAGTCAGAATAAATATAATCAACACAATAATAACATAATGTATTTCCTACAAGCTGACACATCGGCATTTTATGTTTTTTGTGGTACTCCCATTTCAATAAGTGAAAAAACTTGAAAAACCAATCATAATATTTTATTAATACACATCAGGGTTTTAATGTTACACAAGAGAGTTTTAATATTACACATCAGGGTTTTAATGTTACACATCAGCTTTGATTTCTCTTTGATATTTTAGAAATTTTGTTTTCCTCTATGCAAGTTGGGGTTTCGCATATTCACAAGCTTGCGAGTTCGATTTTTGGGTAGCTTCCTGTGAAATTAATTTTAGGAGATATAGTCTTAAAATTTTGCTAATAAATTTTGGGGAAAAATGATATATATCTTCAATCGACAATCTTCATCTTCGAAAGGTTGTGCATAATCATGCTAGAGTCACCACTCACCACTTTTGATCTCCTTCTTTGTCACATCTCATATTCAAGATTTGGTCGTTTTTAATAAATGTTTTAGGTAATTGCATCTTAAATTCTCTGCAATGACGATCTTTAACGGCGAAAAAACTAATAGAAGAACATGTAATCAATAAGGAGAACCAAATAAGGGCATGATGAACTAAAAACATGTGGACTTTGAAGGTCAATTTTTCTGAAAGAAGAAAAGCATGAGGTGAAACCTTTTCACCTGAATACGGCCGAACCAGGTAAAATCTTTTCTTTTATAATCTTACTCTCCGTTTCATTTTTTGTATTAATATTTTCTTTGGTATATTAGAGTAAAAGCTTAGGGTTTATAAACAATATGATGCGTCCATATTTTGCAAAGTAGTTGGAAACCGGAGTGAAACTGGTCAACAGGTCAAGTGTCATTAGGTTTAGGTGAGGCATGTCGGTGAGGTTGGTCAAAAAATAAAAAAAACCAAATATTAGGATTATTTTTAAAATAATTATTGATCCCTCTAAAATTTGAGTTTAACTATGGTCTAATAAATATATTAAATATTTAAAAATATTTGCTTAGTAATCATCACAAATAACTTTAAAATGAAGGAAACCCATTCTGACCAAAAAAGAAAGAAAAAGAAATCCATTAATTAGCTAATTCTAATTATTTCTATTAATAAAAAAAAACAAAAAGGAAGTGTTTATTTGTTTTATTGAAAAACAGGTTAATACAATAACAAATGAAACAATAATTCTAATCTACGAATAAATATATTATTATAATATTTTTTTGTCATTATTCTAGTATTAGAAATTATTATATGACCTCCGTAAATATATTTTCTACCTCCACCACTGTGGTCAAGTGTCATTAGATTTAGGTGAGGCATGTTGGCGAGGTTGGTCAAAAAAACAAATATTAGGATTATTTGTATAGAGATTTACAATTACGCTAATGCAACAGAGATTATTAAACTTATAAGTTCTTGAGAAAAAGAATAGTATATAGGCCCTTTACTCTAATGTTTTTTTCTGAATAGTATATAAGCCCTTTACTCTAATGTTTTTTTCTGATTGGTCTCAACACTCTATCCATTGGCCTGCAAAAATATCTGACCCTTATGGTTCCAATTGGTCCAACTCTGGAGTTTGGACACACTGCATGTTCTGAAGAATTAATGCAGTAGAATTAGATATACTGGTATAGACTTACTTTGATTCGATGTAATTTATTATATAAAATGTATTTGATTTTAAGTGGGATAGAGATTGTGACAAATGTGGGGGAGAAAGAGTACATGAAAAAAATATAGCCTCCCATTGGATCATCGGTCCATAGGCAATTTTGTTAATTGAATTGTGTATAAAGTATATATATGGGTGTTTTCATAAAATAATCTGTTGAATTTCTTATGTCTGGTCATCGATTTTCAAACAATTTATTATGCCTATATCTTTTTTTAAGATGTTTGTGAATCATGATAATCATAGTGAAATTATTGCTCCTACGAAAATAAAAATTTGATACTCATCTATTTTCTATTCCTTAATTAGATGTTAGATGAACTGCATTTGAAAAGCAAAATGCTCTTTGACTACACCATTTATCTTTTTTTGTTTGTTTGTTTAAAATCATTTATCTAGATATATTTAAATTTAGAAGATATGAAAACTCTTTTTATATTTAATTTGAATCAAATGAATGTTTATGAAAAGAAAAAAAAATGATGAATTTAACTTATATACCCAAATAATGAGAAAATTAAGAAAGAAAATTAAAAAAGAAAATTAAAAAAGATAAATATAATAATTGAAAATTTGTTTGATACATATTGCGTTTGCCATACATTATGTTTTTATTCGTATTGTTTGACAGCAAACAACAGTATGTAATACTAGATAACAATTTTACTACCATACTAACTAATATGGTATCACAATAGATCATAGACACTGTTCATCAACCATCCACAATATTGTTCATTTGAGGTTAAACCGTCCTCTAACACTATTATTATACAATTATCATGTTAAACTAGTTATCATCTCATAAATTATCATTTAAAACTAGTTATCTTCGCATAAATTGTCGTGTTTATCGAGTTATCATATCTATAAAATATAAAATATATATCTTATTATATAAAGTTGGATGCGTCAAGGTTGATAATTCACATGATCGTGACACGTGTCAAGTTTATCGATTTAGATTTTGACACGTATCCCGGTAAAATAACTTATTATATAAACAAAAAAATACCAAAAAAGAAAAAAATGTCAAATTTATCGGTTTAGATTAAAAAAGTAAAATACGATTTAATAAAATATATTTCAATTTAAGAAAAATAAAATAAAACCAAAGAATCTTTTTCAATTTAAGAAAAAGAAAAAAAGTAAATAAAATTAAGTATGATATATTTTAATTAAGAAAATGAAATCCTAGATGCTAATGATATGGCATTGGGCGATGATAAGTTTAATGAGGAGGAGGATCCGTGAGAATCATGTAGAGAGGCTATTGAGGCCAGTCTTGAGAAGCATAACTTCTTTAAAGAGTAGAAATATCATATACGGCAGATAAATGTGAAGAGAAATAGAGACTTTGTTTGCTTGGAAAGAGAATGGGGAGATTGTTAACATACTCGAATGACTCGAATTGCATACTCAAGGTTTTAACAAAACGGAACAGAAAAAATATAGTTGATAAAGTGTGTGAACTATAAGAGACGTAGGGTTAATGTTGCTTATGCCCCGCAAAAGATTTGTATTTTGAATATTTTCATTGAAAACTGATATAAGATCAAATGGGGGGTATGATCTTATAAGTGTGGTGAATCGATAGAACCAAACAGTTGGCTGTGCAACTCTCTCTGTTTGATCAGTTTATGGATCGAAGTGGATAGATTATGGAACCTAATCTGCTGGCTGTGCAACTCTCTCAGAAAGGATCAATGGATGAATGGATGAGGGTGGATTGAAAAACACCACTCAAGGGTGTTAAAGCCCTTGTGGTGAGTTCACAAATCTAGTCTCAAGGCATCACACACAAGAGACATAGATTCAAACGTTTACAAAGTGTAGAAATCATCTAACTTAGATAAACAAAACAAAGCCTAAGCTTAGAGAAAAACTCTCTTTTATATTTCCAAAAATTTTAATATGTATTTTACAAATGAGAATACATAAGCTTTTATAGCTCTTACAAGAGATCTTTACAATAAATTACATTTAAAGAAAATTATATACATTTAAACAAAAGGAGAAAAATAAGCTAAATCAAATAATGGTCTTCTTGACACCAATTTTGCCTTGGACATTGAATGGGAATTTTGACTTTCTGAAGTTATGAGCAAGATATTTTGATAATAAATCCATATATTGAAGACCTTTGATTTTATGGTTTTTGGTATTGTATCATTATCTCCCTCTTCAAATGGTTTTGTCCTCAAAACCGTTTAACCTTAAGATATGTTTTTGTTTTTTTAGCAGAAAAATCGAAAAAAACTCCAAAACAATTGGAAACAATTTTTTTTTTTTTTAACAGAAAAATCGAAAAAACTCCAAAACATATGGAAACAATTTTTTTTTTTTTAATAGAAAAATCGAAAAAAACTCCATAACAAATGGAAACAATTTGTTTTTTTTTTTTACAGAAAAAGCGACAAAAACTTCAAAAACAAAGGAAACATTTTTTATAATAGAAATTTAGATAAAGGATGAAACAAAAATAAAACAGAAATGAAAAGATAGAGGATATGAGCTTTTAGCTCTGATACCAAATGATATAAGATCAAATGGGGGTATGATCTTATAAGTGTGGTGAATCGATGGAACCAAACAGTTGGCTGTGCAACTCTCTCTGTTTGATCAGTTTATGGATCGAAGTGGATAGATTATGGAACCCAATCTGCTGGCTGTGCAACTCTCTTAGAAAGGATCAATGGATGAATGGATGAGGGTGTATCGAAGAACGCCACTCAAAGGTGTGAAAGCCTTTGTGATGAGTTCACAAATCTAGTCTCAAGGCATCACACAAAAGAGACATAGATTCAAATGTTTACTAAGTGTAGAAATCCATCTAACTTAGATAAACAAAACAAAGCCTATGCTTAGAGAAAAACTCTCTTTTATATTTCCAAAAATTTTAATGTGTATTTTACAAATGAGAATACATGAGCTTTTATAGCTCTTAGAAGAGATCTTTACAATAAATTACATTTAAAGAAAATTATATACATTTAAACAAAAGGAGAAAAATAAAGTTAAATCAAATAATGGTCTTCTTACCACCAATTTTGCCTTGGACATTGAATGAGGATTTTGACTTTGTGAAGTTATGAACATGATATTTTGATAATAAATCCATATATTGAAGACCTTTGATTTTATGGTTTTTGATATTGTATCAAAAACATATAAGAACTAAAATAAATAAATAACTCTTAGGTTTCAATTTTTTGTTTTAATACATATTTTTCAAGCAATGATCCGATTTGTTTTCTTTTTATTAAAAAACATCACTTTAATGGGTTTAAATTTTGTTATTATAAATCAGCGTACACGCGGATTCTAATTTAATAAAATATAAAAATTATTGTGCTAACCCAATAATCATATCATAAAAAATATGTGGTATTGATTAAGTAACTTTGTTATCATAACAAAATTATACAGCATTATATCAATAACCCATTAGCAAATTTTTTTATCGATTAAATTTAATGTAATTGATCATATAAGAATCTTCAAAACCTATACAAAGAAATTGAACACTGACAGAGTGACCACAACCGTCATCATCGCCGCTACCGTCACCAACACTATCATCTGCCAACAATATCGTTACCATCATCTCCGGCGCGTCACCACTATCACCGTGCGTCACCATCTTCTCCATCCTCCATTATTCTTCATCTTTTTCTTCTTTTCCTTTCTTCTTGTTCTTTTATTTTCTTCTTCTTTCTTTTTCTTTTTTCTTCTTTCTTCTTCTTTCTTTTCTTTTTCTATTAGTGGCGATTGTTTGATGAGAAAAAAAAATTGTAACGTGTAAGAAAATGTTAGTAAAGATATAATCGTCTTTTCGACATGAACAATGCACACAAAAGGTGTCAGAAACTGTCAGTTATTTCTAACATTATCTGAGGTTAGATATTGCAATTAGTCATAAAACAATTCCACGTAAATAAAAACATTTGTTCTTCTAAATTTTAAGTACGCCATTTGGAGGGAGGATTTAAAGTAATAATGAGGTAGTGACAAATTAAGCCATCAACCAAAACCATAAGAAGTGTTTCTCAAATATATTTAAGGTTTGTGGTATTGTATTTTTGCAAGAAGCTAAGATATCAATATAATTTGGTGAAAGTAATAGTATGCAAGAGTAAATTAGGTTAAAAACTACGAAGATATGACAATAATCTGTTACATGTTAAATTTATTGAAAATGAGCAAAAATTAACAAAATTTCACATTATTCTCTGCATGTCAACTATAATTATGCATACTGAATGAATTCAATTAGAGAGAAACTAGCACATTATTCTCTGCATTTTTTTTTCTATTTCAGTTTCTTTTGATAGAGAGTGGTTCAGGTTGTGATCGCGAGTATATCAGAGGAAATTTCCCACATAAATTAATAAGAAAATGTATTAGAAAAACTCCGCAGTGTAACGCGGGAAATTAGCTAATATTATTAAATATATAAAAATTAATTTGATTGCCCACATTCATTTAAAATTTTAGAAACAGAATATGATCTTCATTTCAATTCTATGGTTGAATAGATTAATTTTCCAATATATTTTGTTTTCATGTATATTTTAATGATTTACTCATATTCTATTTTAGTGATGTTGACATTGTTTTAAAAAAAATTACTCATGTATAATTTAATATTACTATTAATTATGGTTTATTACATTCCTATCTGTTCTAGGTTTGTTTTACATTCAAAGAATATTATATATTTCTAGATATCTTTCCAATTTGTTTTTTCTTTGACTTTTATTGTTTCGAGTAACTAATTAATTTTTAGTTGATTTTTTCCCTTTCTATTTGTGATAGTTTGAATTGAATCAACTGGTAATTAATTAGATATACTCTCCATCAATATATATATAAGATATTCACGAATACAATAAAGTATACATCCATCCATTTTTATTATAAAAGTTTCATCTCCATTGTATCATAAAAATGACTAAAGCCACAGTTCTTGCTTTCTTTATGGTCGTTCTCGTTCTAGGTTTGCTTTACATCAAAACATATTATATATTTTCCATATTTCTTCTTTTTTATTTGATCGGTTTTCATTTATCAACGTTTTATTTTGTGATTAAAACTGATAATATTAATATTTTGTTTTTTCATGTAAATAAAAGATGATTTTAATATATTTTTTAATACTTATCATCAGGGATGGTGACGAAAGAAACGCAAGGACAAGAATTATGTCATGAATATTTTGTAGAGCCACAAATATGTGACCCTAAACAGTGTGCTGATCAGTGTACTGCAAAGTGGAAAGGATCAGGCAAGTGTATAGGAGGCACTAAGAGCTGCATTTGCGCTTTCCATTGCAAACATTGATTTTTCTTGGTTATATTTAAACTATCATCAAACATATTTTAATAAAATAATGGATTGAAACAAAAAATATTGCAATCTTTTCTATTTTTATGTTAATGTGGATTCTGATTTCAACTATTTGACATAAACTATAATCTGCTATTTTAACTTATATGCCTTAAATCATATGTGTCGATTATTATCAATACTAGCGAAACCGATTTTCAATGGAGTAATGAACAGAGAGAATTAATCTTATATGTTTTTCTTTTTATCAAGTATTAATCTTATAATATGCTGTGAATTGATCTTATATGTTGTGAATAAATAATAGATACACAGAATATCAATATCAAAAATCTGTTCAAGTTTTAGGTTTCTTTCTTAGGATCTGTAATCCAATGAAAATTTTAATTAAGTCAATTACTAAGTCATGCTAAAGTAGCGATGAACAGAGATAATCAATTTTATTAATTTCAAAAATACTTTAATTAGTTAAAGAAAAGCAGATTTAATAGATTCAACTAGTATTTTTTTGTTACTGGGACCGATTTTCCGAACACCATTCAGAAAGTTCCACGCCAGCAAAGGGACCTACTCAACAGTGACGGAGAACTTTCGGGAAGAAAAACCATTTCTTGACCTCTCGGAGGCCGGCTTACAGTTTGCTAAGTGATCACAGATCTCAGACAACGGACATGACTGACTATTCATTGTTACTTTTCAACGAATTGAAATGCATGTGGTTATTATTTGTACCGCTCATAACTTGCATGAGTGGTAATATTGAACTCAAAACAAGACCAAAGCAATGCAACCAAGTTAAAAGATGTTTTTATTTGGATTCGTGAAACCATATATAGAAGAAAATAGGGGGAATTACTAAAAATAACATAAAACTTGATTTTTTCTCCAAAATTAGACCCTTTATTGCATTTTTGGCAAAAGTAACTCACAGGGGTAGTGAAATTACAATCCTCACCCTTATGACCAAACAAAAAACGCTCGCAATAATGACGGTTTTACCCTAAAAAAGTCTACTATGAGAGAGTAGACTTCCCGAGTAGACTTCTTGACCTCTCCAAGAAGTCTACTTTTTTCTAAAGTAGACTTCTCGAGGTAGACTTCTCTCAAATAATTTCCTTAGAATTAAATAAAAAAATTATAAAAAATTAATTTTATAAAAAACTTAGATAAATAACCAAAACATATACATTTTCCATCTATTAAAAATAAAATTTCAAAAAAATGAATCAGTTTAAATCAACATAGCCAAATTAGGTTAGAAACCAATACATCTAGAGAAGTCTACTAGAGAAGTCTACTAAATCGCTAAATCTCAAATTTTAATAATAAAAATTATAAAAAATAATTTGGTAAAAAAATTATAAACACAATTAAAACATAGACAATTGGCATCTATATAAAATAAAATTTCATGAATATGAATCAATTTATATGTTTCATGAGTATTCAGTTTAAAAGGGTTAGGGTTAAGGTTTAAAGTATAGGGTATAAGGGTGTAATTGTTAGGGTAAGGAAAACATTTATATGAATTCATAATTTATGGTTTGGTTAATGATTTAACGTTGATATCTTTATTATTTTAACTGTAATTTGTGAATATGTTAAGTAAATTAATGTTTTGATATAAGTTTTAATCGAAAATATTTTATTTAGGGTTTAGGGTAAGTAGAGTAGACTTCTCTCGAATAGAATTATACTACATAGTAGACTTCTCGAGTAGACTTCCAAAGTAGACTTCTCTCGTGTGACTTATACTGCAGAGTAGACTTCTATCGGCTAGACTTATATAATGAGTAGACTTCTCGAGTAGACTTCCTACTAACCCGAAAAACACTTCGGTTGAACCGATAATTTTACCAACCCATGATTAACCATGCTATATATTTCATTTTACCATTTGTGCATTTACTTTTTATCGAACAAAACTCTAGTTTCTCTGGAAGGGAGATTTTCGCCATTTCTGTCGCCGTCGCCGTCGCCGTCACCGTCGGCGTCGCCGTCGCCACCGACGTCGTATACAGAGGTAATCTTTGTTCCGCTCTCTCACTTCTCTCACTTATCTCACTTTTTTATCTCTTCTGATAACTGACGCTTTTTGCCTCGTCGCCTCGCCCCTGCTGGATGTTTCTTCACTGTTGCCGCCGGTGGTAATTCTATCCTCCTTTCTCTTTGTCAGGCATATGTTATATTCAAATTTTTGTATTTTGTTATCATCGCCGCAAATTTTGAAATTTCTAGTTAGATTTACAGATCTCTGCGACGCCATTGGCTGTCTCCTTCGGATTTCAGTGTTCTCGAAGGTAATTATACGGCTCCTTTGGTCAGATTAAGTGTAACTAGTGGTTTATTTCAGACTTCATATCAGACTTCTCAAGTACGCTTATAAAGTAGACTTCTTTATGAAGTAGAATTCTTTATGAAGTAGACTTCTTTATGTAGTAAAAGTCTGAAGTAGACTTCTCGAGTAGACTTCTCTAGTAGACTTCTCGAGTAGACTTCTCGAGTAGACTTCTCGAGTAGACTTCTCGAGTAGACTTCTCGAGTAGACTTCTCGAGACTTCTCTCGAGTAGAATTCTCTCGAGTTGAATTCTAAGGAGTAGACTTCTGGAGTATACTTCTGAACTAGACTTGTGTGTTTTGCAGGATGGAGAAGGCCATGTTTCCAAGGAGATTATACACAAAGGACGAGGAGCCCCAGTTTGGCAAAAGTATAAGCTACTACAGCAACGATAGTAAGCTGTTTCCTGCATTGGAAGAAGTACTACAAGTGGATGAATGGGAAGAGCTTTTGGACTCGCCGCTGGGTGTTTTTCTGAAGTTCTACAAACTGAAATTTGGCTGGGCATCGAGGGTGGTTCAGTATATACTCGGTTTTCAGCTGGTTTGCAAGAAAAAGTACAAGATATGGAGTCTGGTAGATGCAAACCCCTTGAGGTTTTCACTGAATGAGTTTGAAGACCTCACCGGTCTCAACTGCGAGTATGTTCCGGCACTGGAGGTCCAAGAAGTTACCCCTGAGATGAAAGTTTTTTGGGAGAAGCTTGGCGTCAGTGTAGATGTTGGTCCGAGCGTTGATGATCTTACAGAAGTGTGTAAGCATGCTGGGGACTGGACAAAGGATGATAGGATTTTTATCCATCTACGCTGGATTCATTGAGGCAAAGAAAAGGGATTCACCCACACGGGTGGACTATCCACGGCTAGTCATGGATGTCGGGTCATTTGCAAATTATCCGTGGGGAAGAGTGGCTTTCAAGTTCCTCATAGAGTCTGTCAAAAAAGCGGATTTGACAAAGACATGCTGGATTTATGGGTTTGCTGAAGTGCTCCAAGTTTGGGCGTATTATGCCATGCCGGAATTCGGAACAGAATTTGGGAATCCCTTTTCCAACAACCCAACTCCACTGGTGCTGGCTTACGGCGGTTGTCGAGGACGAAAATACATCAAAGAGGCTATGATGAGACAGGTAAATTTATATTTGTAGACTTCTTTTGAATACTTCTTTGCGTAGACCTCGGTAAAATATATATATCCCAATTTTTTGCAGGTTTGCTTCAACAACTTTACTCTGAAGGAAAGGAAATAGATGTTCCCTATTTGGGATGATGAGCTAGGTGATCCTCTGATCGAGAACATTATCAAAACCATATTTGGGGAGTTGGGTGAGGGTAAATAGAAGTGGAAGTCCAGTGATTGGCGGTCCAAAGGTGTTAAGGAGTCGAACGTCGTGAAGTTAGAGGCCACAAAGGTCCAAAAAAGAGGCGTTCCTTCTGACGATGAAAGCCGTAAGAAGACTTGTCCAGCCCCTCCTCCTTCCATAGACGATGATGTTTTGAAAAGTATTGTCGAGACGATGAAACAACATGTCTCGGCATGTTGCACGAGATTGGCCGGGGATATGAAGGATGGGTTTGCGGCGTGCAATACAAAGCTCGATATCTTGATTGGCAATGTTGCCGCTGTGGAGCAAAGTATTGTCAAGATTAAGGAGGCAAGGAATGAGGAGCAGGTCAAGTCCAGCGCTGGTCGTGTTAGTTCTGATCCCTCTCCCAATACAACTAAAAGGACCTTTAAGACAATTAAGCCTGCTAGGCTTTCTTTGACTCCAGTCGTTACTATGGTTACTAGAGCTACTAGGGCAAGATTGAGGGGAAAGCAGTCTGAAAAGAAGTAGATGTTTGTTCTTGTGTGTACCCTTTGATTTCCGACTCCATGTTTACTTGAACAATTTTCAATTAATAAAGCAGTTAATTTCCAGATGTTTGTTCTTGTCATTGACATCTATCATGCATTATTTCAGAAAAAACAAGTAGCTCCATGTGAGAGTGTAAACTGTGCCGAAGATGTAGAACCAAGTCTCGTCTATGTAGGGAGGGGCAAACCATCGCAGAAGGATGTGGATGATCTGTTAATGAAACAACGGTCTAAGAGGAAGGCCGCAAAATTGTGGCACAAGCCAAGGCCGACAAAAACTTCAGGAGGGCTGCAATAGCTTCTACACTTGTGGGAAGTAGCACCTCAAACATAATCGGAACCGAGAAGGCAAATGTAGGTGGTGGATATGATCCTTTTGCTCCCACCGATGTCGTGAAGTAGAAGGCTCTAAATGACTGGCTGAAACGTCTACCGTAAGTTGTCACTATCTAAACAAGATTTATAAATTGAGCAGTATTGGTCTATGTAGCCTGAGTATTGTGTGCTCATTATGTCTGCAGTGGCTGGCCGGCTCACGACTCGAAGAAAAATCCAATAAACTATTGGTGGTGGCTGCTGAGGACTCCACAGAAATGGCTTGTAGACACGGTAAGACTTCTCTAGGATAGACGTATATAAGGAGTAGACTTCTCGGGCAGACTACTCGAGTAGACTTCTCGAGTAGACTTCTAGATAGTAGAGTTATATAAGGAGTAGACTTCTTGATAGTAGAGTTATATAAGGAGTAGACTTCTCGAGTAGACTTCTCGAGTAGACTTCTAGATAGTAGAGTTATATAAGGAGTAGACTTCTTGATAGTAGAGTTATATAAGGAGTAGACTTCTCGAGTAAACTTCTCGAGTAGACTTCTAGATAGTAGAGTTATATAAGGAGTAGACTTTCCGAGTAGACTTCTCGAGTAGACTTCTTGAGTAGACTTATAGATAGTAGAGTTATATAAGGAGTAGACTTCCCGAGTAGACTTCTAGATAGTGGAGTTATATAAGGAGTAGACTTCCCGATTAGACTTCATTTTCATACTTTGCTGACTTCTCTATTTCTCAATGTAGCACATGGATGCCGGCATCAACCTCCTCAGATATCGCTTTATGGAACATCCATAATGGTTTAGGAGTGATCGTATCTGCTTCCTTGATACTATTTTCGGCATGATGTGGAATAATACCAAGTACGCTGATTTTCGTGCCACCACACCGAATCCCGATGGCTCAGGTAGAATGCTGCCACCTGGTGCCTTTGATTATTACAACGGTGAGGCACCGGTGTACTGCAGAACGGATAAGACGTGGGGGATCGAGATCGATGACATATACATGCCCTTGAATGTAAAAGACGATCATTGGGTTGCTCTGTGTATTTCAATACCTAATCGGCACATTATCATTTGGGACAGTCTTGTTGGTCATGCTAAAGATGAAGAGTTAGCGACAGCAGTTGAGCCTATTGCAGCCATGATGCCTTATCTGCTTCGAGAAATGGCTCTCCGAGAAGAGAAAGATAAGTTCCCTTTTACACGTTTCTCGCACGCACGGGTAGACGGAGATTGGGTGCCACAACAAAAGATCGGTGGTGATTGTGGAGTTTTTTGCCTGAAGTTTATTGAATATCATGCTCTTGAACTGCCATTTCCTTCGACATTGTGTCTAGCCAACATGAAAGTTCATAGACATAAACTTGCGATTGACTTATTCCACGAGATCGACTGCCATGGACCGTCTGAAGACCGTAACTGGGATGATTTAGACTTATATGTAGGTACCTGATTTCCTGATAAATGATACTGTGAGCAGACTATGTAATTGTTGTATTTTGTAACAAACTAATTATGGTGGTGAAGGTTTTGTACCCCACTTTCAATCTTTTGTAAATGTTGATGTGGTTGAAAAGTTTTTGTTGTAACCCATCACCTAATATATAACAAGGATTGTGTTGTTTCTCACATAACTTCTAAAGTACACTTCCCGAGTAGACTTATAATACAAAGTAGACTTCTCGACATGAGACTTATAATACAAAGTAGACTTCTCGAGTAGACTTCTCGAGTAGACTTCTCGAGTAGATTTCTAAAGTAAACTTCTCGACATGAGAATTATAATACAAAGTAGACTTCCCGAGTAGACTTCTCGAGTAGACTTCTAAATTAGACTTCTCGACATGAGAATTATAATACAAAGTAGACTTACCGAGTAGACTTCTCGAATAGACTTCTAAAGTAGACTTCTCCACAAGAGATTTATAGTACAAAGTAGACTTCCCGAGTAGAGATTAACTTACACAATGTGGGCGAGTATGACCATGTTACTTGCACTTTGAGCAACTGTATTTCTTGTGCATCTTCCTCAGTCTTGTGCCTCTCTTCCTTGACATTTCTAGCCAAGTTTGACACCTCGACTTTTTATTTCTTCCAGGAGCAATCTTCATGACCGGAACACCACATGGTTCTTCTTTCTTGACTTCGTTTTCATCAGAAATCGGGGGGTTAATGGGATGGGAGTACGCAGCATATAATGACTCCTTCGAGTAAGATGGACACACAATTGATGACAGTTGCACGTTGGCCTCTGCTGCGGCTGCAATGACATGTGAGCAAAGGATTTTCTCAACATCATACACACCACACGAACACTTCCGCTGTTCCAAATCAACAATACAATCTCGTGCTCCACCCTTAACAAAGAAACGCCAGCCATCTATGCGTTCCACTTTCAAATTTTCAGCATAATGATCTCGAATTACCAATAGATATTCTACCCCCCGGGTATGGCTCGTTGTGAGACTTAGAGCATCTTCACGCCTTTTATTATACCATCTCTCGAGCTTCTCTCTAATAAACTCCAGCAAAAATGTGATGGGAAATCCTTTGGCTTGCTTAACAGCCGCATTGATCGATTCTGCGATGTTGCTAGTCTTTATGTTGTACCTATCTCCAAGGAAATGAACTCATGACCATAACCTCGGGTTCGCATCCTGCAAATATTGAGCAAGTCCGGGGTTTACATCTCGGATTGCATCCATGTATCGGTTATAATCGTAAGACGTATGCGCGTATGCAGCCCCTTTCACCAAGTACATGAGTTACTTCCCGTGAAAGTTTGTCACTATGTTTTGCTGAAGATGATAATAACATATGCCCGTCTTGCCCATGGTATCACATTCTTACATGCGTCAGCGATGGAATCGTGCCGATCAGAAACTATGACAAGCGGATACTGATCTGAGAAACATCTACTCAATTTGGTTAAAAACCAATTCCATGAAGCATTACACTCCGAATCCACAACTGCAAAAGCCAAAGGAAATATCTGAAAATTTCCATCTTGTCCGGCTGCCACTAGCATAACACCTCCATACTTCCTATTTAGATGAGTTCCATCCACAACAATCACTTGCCTTAAGTACTCAAAACCAGCTATGGAAGCTCCAAAAGAAATAAATAGGTACTTATACCGATTCATCTCATCGCATACAAGGTCGGTGACACTTCCCGGATTGGCTCTCTCAATTTGACGCAAATAAGAAGGCAGCTTTGCATATCCATCTTCTGTTGATCCCCTCACCAATTGTTGGGCATATATCAAAGCTCGATAAGATGTGGTGTAACCAAGGTAGAGACCGAACATCACCTTCATAGAATCTTTGATATGCTTTGGCACAATTCCATCGATTATGCCAACCCGCTCTATAAACAGAGCTCCAACGTACTTGGGTGTACAACGTCTACGGTGAGCTGATCGGTCTAACATAGAACAAGTATGATCCTTCAGATACTTTGTCACCCAGAATGTGTTTGCTTCGTTCTTCACACCTGCTCTAAGCTTCCATGTGCATCCTTTGACAGAACATTTTACTACAAACAGAATCTTCGTAGACTTATATACTTTAAAAGCAAATCTTCTCATCACTGCCGCCAATCTCAACTCTGATACAAGCTTGTCCTTGCTAGAAAAACTCTGACCAACTCTGACCACAACCCTCTTTCAAATCGTTAACAACAAAAGACATATCAGTTTCATTCTCATCTTTAACTTTCCCGTATTCACTGTAATCCACATCTGAGTCATCCTACTCATCTTTCACTTTCACATTCGCATTATTAGCTTCATCCTCATCTTTAGCGTTTTCACCCCATTCTGATTCATCGTCTTCATCCCACTCTTCTTCATCATCAGAGAAGAGATTCGAATGTCCACCTAAATCAGCATTCTCATGGTTTATTATCCTACTCGAAACGCAAAGACGTACACCATGCATCCCACTCAACTCAATCAAGCTGTGAACGTGTCTATCATTTCTGACATAAATAGGCGGAGAACCATGTTGCATTTGTTGAAGCATCAGAGGTGGTAATGGATAGGATAACTCCACAAACTTTGTTTATGTTTCCAGCATATAATCCTCTTGTGCCATTTCAAGAAGCTCACCATGTGTGCAACCATCTCTCAAGAAAAACATTCGCCCTCCTTTGCTATTATCCACCTCGAAATGCCACAATGATTCTTTCCTCACCCATTCTCCATAAACCGCTGGTATGTGAGCCATTCTGTGTAAGAAAACAAAATCCAAACCACATTAGAAATAAACATTGAAAAAGTAGACTTCTTGGACTTCTTAGAGAAGTCTACTACTAATATGCTAAATGCCTAATAACAGAGAAAAATTAATTAAAGCTCAACTATATTAAACAAACATGTAAATTTCATACATAAGAAAGACAAATAAATTACACAAACTCAAGAGTCAAAGAATAATTTTTATTTTTCATAAATTACAGATTAAAAAATTTTATAAGAAAATTAAAACAGTAGACTTCATCTGATGTCCGCAGAAGTCTACGACTAATAAGCTAAGTAGCTTGTAAAACATAAAACCTGATTCCACCATCCCTATAAACTATAAACACGTATAACTGATATAGAGGCAAGAACACTTACTAACACAAGCTCATGACCAAGAAAATCTTAAAAATTCATTATATATTTGACAAAAAAGCGTTTTAAAAAATATATGGAAAAGTAGACATCTAATACGGTTAATGAAGTCTACTATTAGTAGACTTCTTCAAGGAAAGTAGACTTCTGAAGAGAAGTCTACTAGAAAAAGTAGACTTCTTCCAGGTCAGTTTTGCAATTGCCAAAAGATGAGTAGACTTCTGTGGAGAAGTCTATTTTCGGAGTAGACTTCTTACGGGTCACTGTTGCAATTGACCAAACTTTGATTTTTATGGAGTAGACTTCATAGAGGTCACTTTTGCAATTGACCAAGTTTGACTTTTGAAGTAGACTTCTTGAATCCTGGAGAAGTCTACTATGGGTTAGTTTTGGGGTTGACCAAACATTGAATTAATTAAAAAGTAGACTTCTTCTCAGGCCAAAAGAAGTCTACTTTTTAATTCAACTTTTCGTCACCCCAAAAAAGTCTAGTAGACTTCTCCAGCTGTCTACTACAAAAAGTCAAAGATTGATCAATTGCAAAAGTGACCTGTATGAAGTCTACTTTTAGGAGTAGACTTCTCGGAGAAGTCTACTATCTCAGAGAAGTCTACTCCATAAAAGTCAAAGTTTGGTCAATTGCAAAAATGACCTGCTTTTAAAGAAGTCTACTCGAGAAGTCTACTCCATTTTTTTGTTCTCAAAGGAAATGGAGTAGACTTCATCTAACCTGGAGAAGTCTACTTTGTTCACGCGGTCAATTGCAAAACTAACCTTTCCGTTGACTAGTAGACTTCTTGAAGGCCAGATGAAGTCTACTTTCGCAGAAAAAATCTTGAAAACACGAAATTCTACTGAAAAATTGACTTACCACTCGTCTTTACCTTCTTTTCTAGCTGATATCTTCGATTCTTGCCACCACCAAGAAGCCCAATCGCAATGAACGACCAATTCAGCGGATATAGCAAGATTTAAGAGCTTTAAAATTTTAATAGCTAAATTATAGAGTTTTTGGGAAGAAAATAGAGAGAAAATGGAAGAATAGAAGCATAAGGCAAGAGACAATGAGCTATCCAAGCTAAAAAATGGGTTTTTGGTGCAATTAAAGCTTCAAATTGGTTGAAAATGGTGGTTGGGTGAATTGATGATGATGTCATTTTCGTGAATAAGTGAGGAAGATGAGGATTATTTAGTCAATTGGATTTCCGAAAATTAAAGAAATTAATTTGAATTAATGGCAGTTTCGTAAATAATTGAAAGTGAGAAGGATGATTTGGAGAGAAAGTGGTTAATTTTGAAATAGGAAATTTGGTGGGTTAGATTTGCAATTGACCTCAATTCTTGAGTCATTTTTGCAAACATCCCAAGAAAATAATGTCATTTTCTATAAATCATCTTTATTATTTAATAAAGAATAGTTTTGGAGAATTAGTTTTTATTTACAAATTACATTTTATGTTATGTTGACGATCACATAATGATTCTAGCTACAAAAATCCTATGTGTGGTTACGATATTAATCCAAACATTCTTTTGTTTTTTATTAGTGTCGACTAAATTAAGGTATTAAATATTTATTTGATATTCAAAATCAAAATAAATGGTATATAATAGTGGGGTTTTCCCTAATAAAATCTCAAAAATACGTTCTAACTATAGCCAATTCCAATTAATGCCCCGTAATAATTTTCAATTTGCCTCTCTTTTTTCTGCCAATTGTTTTCTATTTCTAAATGCTCCATAATTTTTCTCTCCCTATTCCAACTCTATTTTTTTAAGGATTTTTATGTGTTTACCATTTAAATATATAAATGCAAAAATTTGGTTCTAAATATATCTCATATAGTAATGAGATATGTGAGATATACATTATCGTTTGTAAATATTGATAACTATTTTTTTGGAGAAATCAAAATTTTATTCTCATAATTTAATCATTTTCTTAAAAATTATTTTGTCTAACATACAAATTTAAATTTTGTGGTTCTACAATTTTCTTTTTGTTATTTTTAAGATAAAATTGATTTTGTCTTTAGTTTTTGGAATTGTTTTTTTTGTCATATGTCAAGAATATTTGTAGAATATTGAAAACTTGCTATATATATATAGATATAAGAAAATAGTTTTTATATTTTAAGTTTCTATATAACTAGTATCTTTCTATGTGTTTTTTCTTATAGTAAAATAAGTTTCTAGATCCACTCGTGTGCAGTTAGAGTTTATAACAAAATGATGTTTTATTCGAAATTGAGATTTTCATCTAAAAGGCATTTAAAAAAACATATATAAAACAGAATTGTCAGACCGAAATCAGATATCTTTCTATTGATGGTTCTCTTAAAACATCTATCTATACTAAATGAAAGAAAGAGTTTGGGGCTCCAGAGGCCAGGCACATCAGACAAAAATTTTTTTTCCTAAGACTACCACATGTCATGTGCTAAGTAGGAAATGCTCTTCATTCACTTTTAAGAACCGACTACTCCTCTCCTCTGCTAATATCCACGTAGGTGAAAAATCTCCAATAAAAGGATGCCAGATCACTATACGCACAAATCTTTAAAAAATGCACACGATTGAAAATATGAATCGTTCCTTCTCCTCCCAACGCTTCCTTCCCCGATCTGAGCATCAACCCTAAAGGTTGTCAATCGCTTACACATCCCTGCCTCTATTTTCCCTCTCTACATGCTCGGAATTACATTCCTTGCTTTTTCTCTTCTTACCCTTACCCGATTTGCCATCTTTGTGCACATGTTTAAATGAGGTTGGACAACAAAGAAAACCCAAAGAAAGGGAAGGAAACCAATATGGAATTCTAAAGCTTAAACACAAGGTGCACAGGTTATCCATCAAAGTGTGACTATAGAGAATTCATTATTTTGGTAGTCCAGGTTCGTTCAGCTCTTTTCCTCCACACACAGCATTTGAAAGACCAAATAGCTCATTAAGCTTATGTTGTGCAGATCACTGACACAAGATATTAATATATAGCCTAATAGGATCAGCTTATTTTCATGCAAGATAAGAATCATACATTGGCAGCGACAGCGAATGGAGTAGGAAAAAGAGGTAATTTCTTAACCATTTCCAAGAAAAAAAATAAAAATCAACTATGGTTGTTCGCTCCCTACAATTTCTTCCAAACTTTTATTAAAACTTATTTAACTTCCTTACTAAATTTCCTTGAATTTTCTTTTCCTACAGAATTTCCTTCAATATAGCAAGGGCTCTATGGGTTGGTAATTTGAGATGAATAATCAGGTCATGTTGTGTCTACAGGTTAATATATAAAGTACTTCATTAGTTTGAGATCATCCCATTACTTGGTAATAGTATGAAATCTACCATATAACTTCAACATGCAGATGTTGTCTCATATGATCTATAATTTAGTAATGTAAGATGTGATTTACACCATATGTATATATTTTTGAGTCAACCAATGCATAGTAAACGTATAAGTTACAAAGAGAAGTATTAGTAACATAAAGTGAATAGGGTTTATTTAGGTGATCTTATATGTCATAAGATACTTACTTTAACATGTATATATATCAAGATCTCATTGCATTTATGGTATCCTCTTCTTCTATTAATTTACCATTCGATTCCTCACTACAAATCAAACTCTGTTTCGTAGAATCTCTTTGTTCTGTTTCTATAGATTCTTGCATGTCTTCAAGAGCGGGTCCAATGAAGGAGGATATGTGTTGTAGAGATGGTGGATAAAAAAAACATTAAGTAAGAATAAATATTGGTTCTTCTTGATAATCAAAGTTATAATTCTTGAGAGGTTTGTTTCTTATGATCAGAGTTGTCGAAGACATAAAATAGGAGTAAAAATGATTCTTAGGTGGGATTTTGAAACATCAAATTCTTAGTAAAATCAATGCTAATAATTATACCAGACTGGAGTATTGTTGCAGTGAATGATCCATTTGTGATGAAGACATGAGGAAAAGACATACCCAAAGAACGAGCATGTCAAGTTTTAAGCGGATGGGTCTGGTGAATATACACAATTTCTAGGAGTTGTACTTGACCTGAAGGATGGAGAAAACAAGCAAAAAGTGGTGAGTAGCAAATCAGCAAAATAAATGAAAATTAAAGGAAGGTAAAAAAAAGGCGAATGTAATTAAGCATCGAAAAGGTTAGCCTCTATCTTCACTCTTCATTTGCCAGTGTAATGCAATTGTTTCATGCTACGATTCTGAAACTTATCACTGATTTTGATCATTCTTTTAATGAAGTACGTTCTATAAAGAACAAAAAATCCAGCATGTGTCTCATAATAATCCTCGCAGTAATGTCATTTCTAAAATTGCAGGCCGTCATGTATGGTTGCATGATTGCATCCATTGCCCTCAGCAAAAAACGTCTCTGCCTTGATATTCAGTGACATGTGCGTACGAGATAGTCTCTATCACTAAAACTGATGATCTGTGTAGATGGATTTAATGGTCAGCCTCCAAAGATTCGATACATCTCATATTGAAAGGTATATAAGCTTACACTTGTGATGCTGGTCGTATCATGGCATTTTTCTCTAAACAGTTTTGAGAAGGAAATCTGGAAAAATTATTGAACTCTCTTCCAATTACAATCAAAGGTATAAACGTCAAACAATTATTATATGGATGAGATCTTGGAAAGGTGAGCAGAACGAAGCGGTCAGGTTGGGTTCTCATGGATGGAAGGGAGAAGTAAAATGAGTTGGAGTCAGAGCCATTCGGAGGATAAATACTGTGGAGTTGCACTTCCATCTCTTCTACTTGTGATATACGATTGGAATCCACCAAACTTATGTTCACGAGATGATCGAGAGTTTACAAGTTTTGTTTCAGAATATGGTCGTTGGTAGAGATGGAGATGAAAATGATTGACTCGCTCAATCGATGGAGAGTTGTTGAATAAATCAACACTCAACCACGAATGGAATAACTTGAATCTCACCAGCTAGTTTACACGGAAACCTAGTCTCAAGGCATCACACACAAAAGACATAGATTCAAACGTTTACTAAGTAGAGAAATCTATCTTGACTTAGATAAAAAAAAAAAAAAAAACAAAGCCTAAGCTTTATAGAAAACTATCTCTTTAATATTTCAAAAATTTTCAATGTGTTTTTACAATGAGAACAATTGAGATTTTGTAACTCTTAAAAAAGATCTTTACAATAAAATACATTAAATGAAATTATTCACATAGGAGAAAAATAAGGTAAATCAAATCATGGTCTTCTTGCCATCAATTTTGCCTTGAACATTGAATGAGGATCTTTGACTTGGTGAAGTTATGAGCATGATATTCTGATAATAAATTCACATATTGAAGGCCTTTGATTTTTTTTTTTTTTTGATATTGTATCAACTTGACATCAAGAAGCTAGCTTTGTGCTTCCAAGATTTCAAACTTGTGTTCCATCCAAGAGAAGAAAAAGGTTTGGTGGATTCTGTCGCCATTAAGGCTTTCCATTTTCTGAATTTTAATCATATTTTGTATATTTTTGTGCCTTCCCGACTTTAAAGAGAAGATTAGGAGTGTAGGAATTAAAATGAAATAAGACATGCAAGAAAACCTTTGTTTTAGAATGTTAACGGAGACAAATGAGTAATTGGATCATTACTAAGGCTTAATTAATTTTTCATCACGCGTACCATCCCATCTGTATTTTTTGGATGTTAAGAAAAAAACAAAAATTAATTTCTAATCATTATTAGTTCGTCTTATGATTTATATTTTTAAAATTATGATTGCAATATAAGTATTACATATACTCAAATACAAAATATATAATAACTTGATACTAATTTAAAAATCTTTTAAAAAAACCCGGGCAAGCCCGGGATAACCCCTAGTTATTAATTAAAAGAGTACGAGAAGAGTAAGACTCTAACTGGTGATCAAAGGAATGATGAGGAATAGTGCATTCCCCTTCATTCCTTAATTTGTTTATCATTTATGAGTAAATTTTTTCCAACCATTCTTTATCATTCCTTATTCTAAAAGGAATTATAGAACAAAATCATTCCTTATCAAATTTGGGGAGGAATAAAACATGATTATTTATTTCCTTTTATGTATTTCATTCTCACTCATTCCTTCTAATTCATTCCTTTCATTCTTTTGTCTCGTGGTATTACCTACCTATTTAAATTAAATTTGAATTTTATTTACTTTATAGTTATGTTCTTTGATGGGGTCTTGTATATAAAATGTGATTGATTTGTTATTATGTTTGTCATGTATAAAAAAACATTGATGTGCACTAATAAGTGGGGGCTAATGTGTTTTTACTAGAGAGTCTCCTTCATCTATTATATAGTAGATTAATCTTATTTTGTAATTTATTAGAAAGAAATTTTGAATTATTTCTTTATTTTATCGTTGAATATCAAAAAAAAAAAAATTGGTAAGGCAAAAGCAATGTACAACGAATATGAAAGAGAGGCTTAGATGAGTCGGAATAAATATAATCAACACAATAATAACGCAATGTCTTTTCTACAAACGGACATATCAGCATTTTAAGTCATTGTGAGGTTTTCACTTCAATAAATGAAAAAACTTGAAAAACCAATTAGAACATTTTATTAATACACTCACGATTTAATGTTACACATCAAGGTTTTAGGTTACACCTCAACTTTGATTTCTCTTTGATATTTTAGAAATTTTGTGTTGTTCTATGCAATTTTGGATTTCTCATATTTACAAGCTTGCGAGTTCGATTTTTGAGTAGCTTTTTGTAAAATAGATTTTAGGAGATATAGTCTTAAAATTTTGCTGATAAATTTTGGAGAAAATGATATATATCTTCAATCGACAATCTTCATCTTCGAAAGGTTGTGCATAATGATGTTAGAGTCACACCACTCACCACTTTGGATCTCCTTCTCTGTCACATCTCAGATTCACGATTTGGTCGTCTTTCATAAATATTTTAGGTAATTGCATCCTACATTCTATGTGTAAATGTGATAACTGATGATTATTATTGAGAGGATTACAATGAATATATACAGAGATTACAAGAGAGACATTAGGTAAAACAGATGTACATATCAATCCCATATCAAGAGTTTCCTTATATACTTTACATACCCCCTCAAGATGGAGGGGCTGTCGACACTCCAATCTTGCCATAGAGTTTAGTGAAGCGAGCACGTGTGAGAGGCTTTGTCAACGCATCCGCCAGTTGATCTTTTGTGGGTACATGGGACACTCTAACTGCCCTCGATTGAACATTATTGCGGACAAAGTGATAGTCTAGGGCCAAGTGTTTCATTCTCGAATGGAATACTGGATTATCAATGAGGTACGTGGCTCCAACATTGTCGCAATAGATGACTGGTGTGGACGGTAGGTGGATGCCAAATTCTGTAAGAAGTGAACACACCCAGCGTAGTTTAGATGTTGTATTGGCGACCGCCCGGTATTCTGCTTCTGTTGAGGAGTGTGCCACCCATATTTCTTTGAAGACCAAAATATGGGTGTTGAGCCGAGATAGATGATATATGCGTTGGTAGAGACATAATCATTTGTATCACCTGTTCAATCTGCATCAGAGAAGGCATGTAATGTGAGAGGAGAGTGTGCCCGTATGAAAATATCGTGTGATGCAGTTCTGACCAAATATCGTAGTACTTGTTTTGCATCTTGCTAGTGCTCATCTGTGGGAGCGTGCATATATTGGGACAACTTGTTGACAGCAAAAGCAATATCCGAATGTGTAAACGCTAAGTATTGCAAACTCTCAATCACCATTCTGTATTAAGTAGGATTAGGAAGAACATAACTTGATTTGAGAGTAAGCTTTTGATGAGGAGCCATTGGAGTAGAAACCGGTTTAGCGTCTAGCATACGAGTCTTGGTTAGTAGATCCATCACATACTTGCGTTGCATAAGATGTAGCCACAGCGTGTATGAGTTGCTTCTATTCCCAAGAAGTAACTAAGATAACCCAAATCTTTGATGGAAAACGCATAGCTAATTCGGAAATGACTTGTGTAACGAGGTCGTCCCTGCTACCCGTTACAACGATGTCATCTACGTAGACTAAGATATAGACAACATCACTACTTCGATGATACGTGAAGAGGGACGTATTTGCAACTGAGTTGCGGAAGCCAGCAGCAATCAAGGAGGCTTTGAAATCTTCATACCAAGCCTGTGGTGCCTGCTTTAAACCGTAGAGGTAGAGATGTCAGACGGGCCAGCCTGAGCCCAAATGGCCCAACCCGATGCGGTTTTAAAAAAAATTAGGGTATAGCGGGTTGGCCCACACGGGCTGCGGTCAAAAAATCTTATGGTTCAAGCCCAACCCGTATGTATTTTACGGGTTAGCGGGCTGACCCGCGAGTTTTATTATAAACTTGTTTCCATTCGATTTTTTCTTCATAAGTAAGTACAAACCTGTGTTTTCTTATTTGTATACCTTGGTTTGATGAGAATTTTATATTAAAGATAAGGGGACAAAAAGATTCTCGAAAATAAAGAGATGCAGAGCCTCATAAAATCTTGCTTGCATATCTAGAAACATGGATATATAGAGATGAGACAAGTTCTATTTCAGAAACTACATCCTACAACAAAGACTCAAAAAGATGCTTATGTTTTGATAACTATCTATCTCAATTACATTCAAGTAACACCCATCTATTATTCATGATTACAAAAACAAAGAAACTAACCTTCCATTGTGCCTAAACTGCTGTCTCAACTCTATGAGTTTGATATTTTTCATGTTTTCAAAAGAGAAAACATAGGCAAACGTATACTTCTCGACTACCTCTCTGGTTCCGTTCACAATAGTCTCTTGGCTTCTTTCCATTCACAATATAACTGTACAAAACTGCAACAGAATTAGCAGAGAATGCAAATCTGCAGCAGAAGATCAAAGACACATTTTACACATTTGTATACAAGCTGTTGCTTTTATTTCATCATCAATCAATCTAAATAATGTAGAGCAGAATGCAAAGAAAAACACCTCAAAATCCAATTTTAGCTATCAAAATGAAATCTCAATCCTAGAAAAATGATTTCACATGCCTAACCTGTGGTAAACGTCTGCAATGGACAGTAGTTCGATATTCATTAACTGATTTTTTCTACTCTAAAAGAAAAATTTACAGATTATCTGATACATGCTGGAGAAGAAAGCCGCAATCTAGATGATTTGTTTGCAGTTGACCTGATAAATGTAACTTCATTCATTCATAAGCAGGTAGAGGAATATAATTTGAATAAAATAGTCTAAACTGAAACTCTTGTTTAAACTAGAATCCTATTACAAAGCTAAAAGTCTAAGTTGAAATCCGAGAAGAATAAGATTTCAATTATTCGAAATGCTTGAAGTCATCATCATCAAATAGTCAAATCCTTCCTTTAAAACCATCGTATCATATAGCAAAGGAAATTTTACTAAAATTAGAATAAAAGAAGAAGAGAAAGCCAACATATCTTTGAAATCCCCTTCCACGAACACATCAATACATGGCCGCTTCTATTTGTTGATGGATCGAGCTGAACCTCCTTTGTCACTTTGTTCTAAAGCGTTTCAGCTTTGCTTGCAGAGATTTTGATCAGAATCAACATCGGAAATGGTTGAGGCCACCATCAAAATCGCCATCGCCTATCGTAATTTCATGAAGTCGATGAAAGAATTGAAGTTTGCGGGTCGAACCGCAAATCCGCAATACCGCAATGGGTTGATCCGCAAAACCCACCACCCGCACGGGTCGAAACCGCTAGAGCCACCTATTTTTGGTTTCCTATTATTAAGCTCAAGCCCGCCCCTCATTGGGCTTAGTTGGGCCGAACCCGCGGGCAGTAGCCCGAACTGACATCTCTACGTAGAGCACCTTGTTGAGTTTGCAGTCGTGGTGTGGTCGATCCGGGTCAACAAAACCTGGTGGTTGGGTGACACATACTTCATCCGTTAGGGGCCCCTGAAAGAATGCGTTGTTCACATCGAGCTGTCAAATGGTCTAATTAGACCGAATCGCATGTTCGAGGACAACATGCACCGTGGTGGATTTGATTACCGGGCTAAAAGTCTCCGAGTAATCGACTCCATATTGTTGATTGAAGCCACGAGCCACCAATCGGGCTATATACTTGTCAAGCAAACCATTAGGTTGATACTTAAGAGTAAAAATCCATTTGGTGGAGATGACATTCTGATTGGATGATGGAGGGCCCAAATTAAACGTTCCATTCTGAACCACGGCATTGAACTCTGCGGACATCACATTTCTCCATTTCTCATCTCTCAAAGCCTGATTAACGGTAGTTGGGATTATTGGGGTAGTTGAAATGTTGAGGCAAAATCGTTTTTGGGCTTGTAATATTGTTTTTGGCTCGAGTGCGCATCGTTTGTTGATTGTTTGGTGTATTTTGAGGTGGTGGTGGTGGTACATGAATAGGGGATTGTGGTGGTGAGGGTGAGTTAATGTTTGGTGGTGAAGGAGGCGAAAGAGTTGGTGATGAGAGAGGCAAATTAGGTAGAGAAGAAGGTGGGGTTGGATTTGTGTTGTTTGGACTTTGTGCTATTGGGCCTTGAGAGAAAGATTTTGTTGAGCCCAGACTTGTGTTTCTTGGGCTTGCTGCAGGTGTTACATGTGTTAATGCAGACGGAGAAGATGATGCTTGTTGCTTTGTTGGAGACGCATGCGGTGTCGCTGATTGCGCTGGGTGAGGACCTGAGCTCAGAGGCGCGGCGGAGGGAGCTGAGACGAGTAGTGCTGTGGGTATGGTTAGGATTGGTTGAGTCTCGGCGGATGTGGAGGTGTCATGAGGAAGATTCATCGTGGATGCAAATGGGAATGAGTCCTCCACAAATTGTACATGGTGAGATGTGAAGATTCGTCCAGATTCCTTGTCCAAGCATAGGTACGTGCTCTGTGAGTGAGTACCCAAGGAAAACGCACGCAATTGATCTCCGATCATGTTTATGAGCGGCATAAGGTCGCAACCAGGGGAAGCAAAGACAACTGAACACCTTCAATTTAAAGTAATTGGGAGGTTGTTGGAACAATCTGGCATATGGCGTGTCTTTGTTGAGGTTGGAGCTACGAAGACGATTGGTGAGATACACTGCGGCAGTGAATGCATAAGTCCAATAGCTTCGAGGCAGCGATGACTGACTCAAGAGGGTGAGCCCAGTCTCGACAACATGGCAATCCTTCCGTTCAGCGATCTCATTATGTTATGGTGTGTGAGGTGGACTTGTGAGGTGCGAGATCCCTTGTTCCGTCAGAAATTGGCGCAATGTGATGTATTCACACCCGTTATCTGAATATAAGGTACCAATCTTTCTCTGAAATCGATTCTCAACGAGGGCTTTAAAGGCAATAAAGGTTTCTTTCGTTTGGGATTTTTTTTTGAATGGGTATAACCAGGTGTAGCGAGTGTAATGATCTGTAATAACTAAATAGTATTTGTAGTTATCCATAGACATAATTGGAGATGTCCAAAGATCGCTATACAAGATTTGGGGAGGGTAATTTGAGGTGATCGTGTTTGTTGAGAATGGTAATTTGTGGGATTTGTTTAGAAAGCAGCTTGAACAAGGGAAATCTTTATTGAATGCACAAGAAATAGGCAACGAAAATTGGGAAACAAGTGTTTTTAAAACGGAAATAGAGGGATGGCCACGTCGATTATGCCAAGAAATGATGTCTGTTCTTGGTGTAGGTGAGGCGTAGTTTGCAAATGGTCGGGAAACAGGCCACTCTTACAACTCATTCCTAGTCTTGCTTTGGAGCAATCATGCCCCCGTTCTGAGGTTCTTCACCTAAAACGAGGATGGGAAAATTCCACAGAGACTTGGTTATTATTGCATATACGATACATCGAGATAAGATTACGTTGTAAATCGGGTACGCATAAGACATCTTTCAAAATAAGATTTTGGAAAAATGGAGATATATGAGGAACCAATGTGAGAAATTGCAAGACCCGAGCCATCTGCAATGGTCACCTCCTCTCCACCGTTGTAGGGATGGTTGATAGCTTGCATTTTTACACCATTTTAGCATCCATTTAAGATAACATTTGCATTGCATCATGCGTATAACTTGCCTATATAGTCTAGTTTGCATTCATCTTAGGGTTAGAGGGACTTAGCCTAGGGTATTGCATATTTGTTGCATTTGATTTATTTTTCAGGTGTTTTGGAGGCTAGGAGGGCTAAATGGAGTTTGGTGGACGAGTTAGAATCAAGGAGAAGCTGGAAAGAGAGAAAGAAGAATCGTCTGGCATCACATCGGTTTGCAGCCCATCGAGCAAAAACCGATGTGAGGTGTCCTGAAGTTCGCATCGGTCAGAGGAGCATCGAGCAACACTCCGATGCACATCCACTCGAGCTTCAACATTTCGCCAAGGTTCGCATCGGACAGATGCATATCGGACAACACTCTGATGCACAGCCACTCGAGCTTCAGCATTCCGTTCAGGCTTGCATCGGTAAGAAGTGCATCGGACAACAGTCCGATGCGAGCACTTAACCAAACCTAAACCCAGGTCAAAACTCGGTTTGTTCCTGGTTGACCCGGATCGATCACTATTCACTATAAATACATTTTACCTAATTTTTCTTAAGTATCTTATGTTCTTGCTTAGAAAACCTACCTCTTTTGGTTCTAAGTAATTTGTAAGACCATTTTCAAGAGTTTATGCAATTTAAGAGTTTCCCCTATTTTAATATCTCTCATCTTTCTAATCATATTTACCAACATTTCTTTCATAGGATTTGTGGGTTTGACCATGATTAGTGAGTAGTTTCCTTAGAATCTAGGGATGGATTAGATTAGAGTGTTTTAGGGTTTGATCTTGATGTCTATGGTTTGATTCTTTCATTTCCCTCCTTGCTTAGTGATCCTAATGTTGGTTTAGCCTTGATCTAGCTAAAACTAGACCTTAGGAAATTTCTCACACACAAGGTGTTTGTTGAAATTCCCCAATCAACTAAGCAAGGGATTAACATTCCTAGCTCATGATAGTGATTGTCTAGGGTTTTTATTAGCATTTTAGAACTGATTAATAATGCTTGTTAGTCTCCTTTTCACGAATGAAAGTTTGATCTTGATTAGGATTGCTAATGATATGATTAGTACCATGAAAGTGGATTAGTCTTGCCTTTGAGTTTTAAGCTTAGGGATTAGCATTTATATGTGATTGTTGAACTCATAGATTGATCCTTGAAACACCCTTAATCAATAACCCCATCCTTGGATTCGTTTTAGTCATTTTTTAATCATGTTTAGTAGTTAATTAGCGTTCAAGTGCTTGATTAGTTTGATTAGTGCTTGTTTAAAGTTCTAGTTCATCTAGTTTGGTTGTTTTCTTGGTTTGATCAATTAGGTTGATAGTTAAAACACTAGAAACTTTCTAGACTTGCTTAGATTAAGAAGTTTTATGCATTCCTTTTGTCATAACGTCCCCATTTGGATTGATCCTCAAGTATTAATTTGACTGTCTTGGAGATACGGCCGTGGTGTGTAATTTGACTGTCTTGGAGCAAAGTTTGGTTGAGATTGCTGCCAGTTATTATTGCCATGAGAGGGTTGGGCTTGCTTGTAGTGGTGCTGGTTCTTGTTGTTGCCTTCGTAGTTAGCAGCATTCGCAGCAATGGGAAAGGATGGTGAACAAACCATAAGGGATTGAAGTTTCACCTCGATCTGAACAATGATTGACTTGTAGTCTTTGGGGAGCCCTTCAAGTATGTACTCGATCTGGTCCTCATGGTCAACCGCCTTGCCAAGGAGTGCAAGTTGGTCAAATCTCGTGGTAAAGCCTTGAAAATACTCGTTGATGGATGTGGTACCTTTGGTCCAGTGCTTCAGCTGATGCTTCAATTGTTTGATGTGTCCTCGGCTAGGTTTGGCATAAGTGGAGGTGAGCGTACTCCAGATCTCTGCAGCGGTGGTGGTTTTGGACAGAAGCGGTTGAAGAGTGATAGTGACGACACCAAGTAAGGCGTTGTAGATCAAGCGATCTTGCCTTTTCCATAGGGTGTAGACGTTGTTGGGGGTGACAACGCTATCCGTTGTAAGGATGGGTGGTGGAACGACGGTGGAGCCATCCAAATGGCCGGCCATACCATAGCCATCAAGCAAGGCGTGAACTTGAAGGCTCCACATGAGGAAATTGGAAGCATTGAGTTTTGTAACATTTGTCATGTTAACACTCAAAAGTGCTTGGGAATCGGAGGAAACAGCAATGGTTTCAGTTGAAAGGGCCGGAGAGGTATTGCCAGACATGGTGATTGGATATGACGAGATGAAGAAGAAAGAGGTGGCCAAAGTTTTTATGAAATTAGTTATCTTTACTCTGATACCATATAAATGTGATAACTGATGATTATTATTGAAAGGATTACAATAAATATATACAGAGATTACAAGAGAGACATTAGGTAAAACAACTGTACATAATAATCCCATATCAAGAGTTTCCTTATATACTCTACACTCTGCTTGTTCTGAATTATTAATGCAGTAGAATTATATATACTGGGTATCGCCTTATTTTGATTAGATGTAATTTATTATATAAGATCAAATTAAGTAAGTAAAAATTTACAATTATGTTATTCTGGTATACACTTAATATATTTCAAATATATTAATCTTTTTGCGTTGATGATATTCTTATTTACATTCATAAAAGGATAATATATAGATTAAAAAAATACAACTAAGATATATAGCATTGTTTGTAACTAGGTTAAAATCTGGACTCTGCTGCAAGATGTCGAAACATTATATGGTTTTATATATATATATATATATATATATATATATATATATATTCATGTTATTTTGATAAGAAATAAAGTTTACAACTTTATTACTGAATATAAAAAGTATATGGTAACTCTAGCTTTGTAAATTATGAATCGTGATGTTAGTATTTTCTTTAATTTTTCATTGACATCAAAGTTTCGTTAGCTTTTGTTGTTTTTTTTTTTGTTTTTTCTGATATTTTTTCTCAACCATTCAACGAATTTCTTTATGATTTTCAAGCTTCGTTATTAATAGAAAATTCCGATGAAAATAGTTTATGTTAATCGGAAAATAAAATGAAAATAGTTTGTGAACCTCATAATAACAATGTTATGAATAGTTTTTCTTTTTTCGTAGGCAAAGATTATGAGAGACTTACTATGACCCAACTTCACAAATTTGGTCAAGAACTAATTTTAGGTATTTTTGTTAGTTTATATTTGTCTTTTGAATACAAATATACAATATTATTGAATAACCACCTTTTTATATGTAACTATAAGGAATCATACATACATACACTTAGTTGATTTTTTCGATGATGCTTATGAGTCAAACTAATTTTAGGCATTTTTGTTAGTTTTATATTTTTCGTTTGAATAAAAATATACAATATTATTGAATAACCGCCTTTTTATATGTAACTATAAACAATTAGAATAGGACCCGCATATATGCGGATTTTTAGTAAGATGTTTTAAATTTGTAAAAATAAATTGAAAACAAAATCAGATAATCTGTAAAGAAAAATATTTTCAAATATATATGTTTTTATACTTTTATATGAATTATGATTATTTCTAATGCTTTATATATATATATATATATATATATATATATTTATTCTAAAATTTTGACAAATTAATTATCCTACTTTTATAATAATGATATTTATCATAATTAAAATCTAGATTAGGATCCGTGTATATGCAGTTTTATAATAATAAAATTTAAAACCCGTTAAAATAATGTTTTTTCTAAAATAGTAAAAAAAATCAGATCACTACTGAAAAAATGTATGAAAAACACAAAATCGAGACCTAGTAGTTATTTATTTATTTTTATTATCATTTTTAATTAAAATATTTAAAACACAGAATCTGTTGCGTACCCTATTAACCCAACTTCTCATATAATTCACACACTTTATCAAATATTTTTTTCTGTTCCACTGCATTAAAAACTTGTGTATGCAATTCGAGTCTTTCGAGTATATTAACGATCTCCCCCATTAACTCTTTTCAAGCAAATAAAGTCTCTCTTTCTCTTCACATTCATCTTCTGTATATGATCTATCTGCTCTCTAGAGAAGTTATGCTTCTCAAGACTCACATCAAAAGACTCTCTACATGCACATTCATCTTTCGTATATGATCTATCTGCTCTCTAGAGAAGTTATGCTTCTCAAGACTCGCATCAAAAGACTCTCTACATGATTCTTGATATCTTCCTCTTAATTGAGCTCATAATCGTCTAATACTATATCATTAACATCTAGAATTTCATGTTTTTAATCGCATCAAAAGATTCTCTACATGATTCTTTCTTGATATCATCTTCCTCATTGAGCTCATCATCGTCTAATGTCATATCATTAGCATCTAGAATTTCATTTTTTAATTAAAATATATCATAATTAATCTAATATACTTTATCTTTTTATTTTCCTTTTCTTAAATTGAAATATGTTTTATTTTCCTTTTCTTAAATTGAAATATGTTTTATTTTCCTTTTCTTAAATTGAAATATATCTTCGTTAATTTTATTTTACCTTGATATTTTTTTTTTGGATATTCATTTTTCTTTAAAAGTAATATTTTACCGATACACGTCTCAAAATCTAAATCGATCAACTTTAGAAATTCTTTTTTTCTTTAAAAATAATATTTTACCGAGACACATGTCAAAATCTAAATCGATAAACTTGACACATATTTTTTTTTTGGATATTCATTTTTTCTTTAAAAGTAATATTTTACCGAGACACGTCTCAAAATCTAAAGCGATCAACTTTAGAAATTCTTTTTTTTCTTTAAAAATAATATTTTACCGAGACATGTGTCAAAATCTAAATCGATAAACTTGACACGTGTCGAAATCTTATTGAATAACGTGCCACATGTCACGCTCATATTAATTACTAACTTTGACGTTCATTTTTTTATAGTAAAATTGAAATATCTTATTTACTTTTGTTTTAATTTTTCTTTTTCTTAATTGAAATATGTCTTTTTATTTTTCCTTTTATTTTAATAATATTATTTCTGTTTTTAAAATAAAGTATTTTCCTTTTTGTTATGGATAAATATATTTATATTTATAATAAGATTTTAATCAAAACACGTGGCAAAATCTTATCAAATAACTTGACACATGTCACGATCATATTAAAAACTAATTTTGACGCATCATAAGATCATACACATACATACACTTAGTTGATTTTTTCGATGATGCATTTTTTAATTTTTTTTTGTTAAAGACTTAAAGGCAAATATAAATATTGATTAATCAACCCTTATGTAACAACCTAAGGTTTCTTTGGTGTTGCAGGTTTCAGTTTTCATCCAACAGAGATCTGTGCAGCTCAAGGTTGTACATCTGTTCGGAGTGTTGTGGTTTTCGTCAGTGGCTGAGTTTGTTTCCATCGGTGCGGGCTGTGGTGCGTTTCAGTGGTGAAAACTTTCGGATTTCGTCAGTGGCTGAGTTTGTTTTCCAGGTTTCTTCGGTGGATTGTTGTTCTAGATGCATGAACGAGGTTTGCGTCTTGGTGGTTTCTTTGCCTCGGTTCTGTAGAAGAATGTGGTTACATGTCCCTTTGTTGGTTGGTTTGGTTTTGATTTCTTGTGGCTCACCATGTCTTCATGACTGTGGCTGTAGCAATATAATAAGAGTCATTCCCGTTCCTCCTTTCGTCATTAAATTGGGCGAGGATTTTATTCTTCTTAGGCTTATTCTCTAGACCGGTTTTATCGTTTAGCTCTGTATTTTACTTGTATTCCACTTTGAATGAAGTTCAGTGAAAAAAAAAACCTTATGTAAGAACATAAGAAGGGGTTTTATAAAACATGCATGTTTGTCATAATTTTATTTACTTTTTAGCACCTTAAAATTATGATGATGATGATGATGAGTCCATAACTGTATCTAGAAACTTATCCAATTAGGCTTCTCAGTTCTCTGAAGATTTGTCCGTTTGTTGTTGTTGCCTAAGCGTACATGTGACGACATAAACTCTAAGGCTCTAATTTCTTAAATCAAACGTGTATAACAAAACCAGTACAAAGCAATGATCAAGAAATCTGAAAGAGAAGCTTTGGTGAGTCAGAGCAAATATATATGCTTGTTATAAAGATCCTAGAGGAATAGCCTCGTTTGATCAATGAATCTACACAAACAAAATGTTTACCTTCCCTAAATTAACGTTGACCGCTCTTTCTAAGGTATTAAAGATGCCACATGAACTTTTTGTATTACATTTGTATGATTATGTGGATGAAATCAGTAGGTGACGATGTTTTCGTTACACAAAAATACTCATGTATCACTTAGACCTCTTATGTTATTATACTATTAGTTTATTGTAGTATTGTGATTGTATCATCAATTAAGTCAAACTCACATAATGCATTAGGTGTTAGTAGTTCTCTTATCATAAAAATAAATTAAACAAACAGTAATTTTTAATAAAAAATATAGCTTAAATTATAACAATGTGGACAAATGAAATCTATATAATATTTAAATTTATACTAAATGAAAAAAAAAAAATTGAAGGAAGGGCTAAAGCTATCTACGTCAGCATTTTTCAGTTCGGTTTGAAGTACACACGTGAAATTCTCGAAAATTTGCTTGCTTTCACGGTTTTATTTTAGTATACAGAGTTTGGTTATGCCTACGAGGAATATGGCAATTTTGCAAAATCTAGGGCAATTTTATGAATTTTTTAACATATTTAGTAAAAAGAACAATTAATTATATTGATAAAATTATGTTTTTTACAACAATTATAATGTATGATAGATTAATAGGGGATTATAAAAAATATAAATTTTAAATTTTTATTATTAATTAAAGAATATTGGAACTATTTAAAAAAAACAAATCTAAAATACCACACCAAAATTTTAATATGGGATTGAAATGATGTTAAGGAAACCTTTTGTAATGTTTTCAAAAAAATTCATTTTTGGTATTTAAAAAGACATAAATAGTAATATTTTCTAAAGAAAAATTAATATTTTTTAAATAATTCATAAAAAGAAACACATCTACATTTTCGGTAGGGTATAAGCCCTATACGAATCTAAATGATAACTACTAAGCTGTCAATAAATAAAAAATGACTACTAATTCTATATATATATATATATATATGATGACACAATATACTTTAGAATTTTTCATTTAAATATTAGACTATATATATATATATATAAAACAAATATTAGGGCTTGTAAGAAATTTTTATTGTTGTGTGCAAGATAGCAATAATTGTTGGCACAAGAAAGCTAATTGTGCTGCTAATTGTCCTCCCTCAACTTTTGATAAATTAATTTAATTGTATGATTTTACCGCGTTGATATAATAAAACTATTAGAATAAATTAAATTAAGTTTATCTAAATAATTTTTATTTGTATTTTAAATTTTACATTTTTATTTCAAAAACAAAAAATACAATTTTTGAATTCTTTCATCACACAAAAATACTCATGTATCCCTTAGACCCCCTATGTTATTATAGTATTAGTTTGTTTTAGTATTGTGATTGTATCATCAATTAAGTCAAACTCGCATAATGCATAAAGTGTTACTAGTTCTCTTATAAGAAAAAGAAAAAAAAACAGTAATTTTTAATATAAAATATAAATTAAATTATAAAAATGTGGACAAATGAAATCTATATAGTATTTAAATTTATACTAAATGAAAAAAGTTGTTTGAAAGAAGGGCTGAAGCTATCTACCCCACCATTTTTTAATTCGGCTTGAAGTACACATGAAATTATTGAAAATTTGCTTGCTTTCACAATTTCATTTTAGTATACATAGTTGGGTTATGCCTACGAGAAAAATGGCAATTTTATGAATTTCTTAACACATTAATAAAAAGAACAATAAATTATATTGATAAAATAATGTTGTTTACAGCAATTATAATGTATGATAGATTAATTGGAGATTATACAAAATATAATTTTTAAATTTTTTGTTATTAATTAAAAAATATTGGAACTATTTAAAAAAAATTCTGAAATACCAAACCAAAAAGTTTAATATGGGATCAAAATGATGTTAAGGAAACCTTTTGTAATGTTATCAGAATTCTAAATTTTTTGGTATTTGAAAAGACATAAATAGTAATATTTTCTAAATATTTTTTAATAGTTTCTAAAATAATTCATAAAAAGAAACATTTTCGGTAGAGTATAAGCATTATACGAATCTAAATGATAACTACTAAGCTGTCAATAAAGAAAAATGACAACTACTAATTATATATATATATATATATATATTACCTCTTCAAATTTTTTTTTTTTTTTGAACATTTGCTTCTCTTCAAAATTATTTGATGACACAATATACATTAGATATTTTTCATTTAAATATTAGACTTTATATATATAATAACAAAGAGATAACAATCACATACTCTTTTGAAATAAGAAAACCACACCAAGATTGTTTAAGACAAAAAAACCATGAATTCACAGACAACTCTCATTTGCATGCTCAATACCTCCCTGTTTGCTTTACATCAGTGTATGTATAGATTTTCACATTTATATTATTTATGTCCCTTTGTTTTCCTATTTTTAATTTTTGGTTTATTTTTAAATGTGAAGGTGCGAGAATGGATGTTAGAGAAATAGAGAAATCATACAAAATCGTACAATATTAGGAAATTGTTGGCATACGATATGTGGGGGAGGGGTTTGTAAAAAATTGTTATTGTTGTGGGTTCAATTCCAATGATTGCAGGCACCATAAAGCTGGTTGTGACACTAATTGTCATCTTTAACTTTTGATAAATCAATGTAATTGCAAGATTTTACCGCGTGAAGATAATAAAACTATTAAAATAAAATAAAATAAATTAATTTTATTTGTATTTAAATTTTATATTTTTCTTTCAAAAAATTTAATTAATTTACTAAAAAAACAATTTTTGAATTCTTTTATCAGTGCGGTTCAATCCATCACATCCTTCACACACACACCTTTCCATTGTACTCAGTCTTGTCCCGCTTGCATTATGAACTAGTTTAGATTTTACTAGGCAATTGTTCGCGCTATGCACGATTTGTATTCATTATTTGTATAAGCAAAATATATATTTATATATGAATTATTTTTTAAGTGTAATCCTCGAGTTTGCTGAGACGGTTTGTATTCATTATTTGGTATTAGCAAAATTAATATTTGTATATGAATTATTTTTTAAGTGTAATCATCGAGTTTGCTGAGAAATATGAGTTTTTGTTAGTTGTGCATTTTTATGAGTTACAACTTCTAAATTGATTCTATATATTTAGATGGATCAACATTCTATTTGGGGCTTAATTGGTGAATGTTTTAGCTTATAGAACTGTGCGTTTATGTTAAGTTTGTTGTCTTGATTTTAAAATAAGGTGAAAATTTTGTATCTATTTATATTTGATGTATTTGGAAGTTTCATCTTGTCTTACAGTTTTGATAAAAGATTGTTATTATTATTTTGTAAAATTGATTGTATGGTAATAATTAACTACTAAACTTAGTTTAGAATGAATTTCAACTTTTTCATGGATTGTTGACATGGTGATGACTAGTTTGTTTCTACCGTTTATCATATTCGCGGATTCCATTCTCCGTCTATTAGTCCAAAACGTTGAGATATCAAGGATCGTTGCTGAGATCAATCCTTCGATGATCCTTTATGTCTATAGCTTTATTTCACTATGAGTATACTATTATTGTGTCGGTGTTATAAGAAATTAATATAGTTTATGACAGCATTGATATACTTATTGTACGAGAAATTATATTTTGTTGTAACTTTTCAATGTTAATAACAGATACTTATAAACAAAACACATTGTGTATTAATAACAAAATTTCTTGTTATTAATTGTGTTTTCAATTTTTAAAAAGAAATGTTGTAAATAACCAGAGTCATTATTAAATTTAAATATAGATGTCAAAAATATAAGTACCAAATACTCAATTCTAGAGTGTTTGGGAATTTTTTTTAATGATATTAATAGAGTTTCTATTTCTTAGCTATTGTAATAAATCTAGCTTGTATATATATAGGAAGATCTTTTTAAGAACCAAAAAACCTAGGGTGGTATAAATACAATTTAGCATAATAAAAATAAATAATTAATTAAATCTGTAAAGTTGTAAATATAGAAAAATAACATATGCTAATTTAGAAAACATATCCTTGCAAGTAACTAAATTTAGAGTATTTTTAAGAGTATAATTATTATTAAAATTAAAATAAACATAAAAGACAAGGAATATTATTTTGGCTGAGAACTATATATAAATATATGGGTTGAGCTCTTCAAACTCCTCAATTATTTTATTTTCTGAAATCATTTGATACGTTATATTCCTAAAACAGTTAAAAATTTCGTACAATGGATCCAAATATGATGATAGAAAAAAAGTTAACGGATACTGATCTTTCTAGATTTGGTGTGTTGAATTTAACAAAAGTGAAGGTCGAAAATATACTAAAAAAATGGAAATTATGATACCTCAGAATGGTATTCAAGTGGAAGTTAAGGATAATGACAAATTCTATTAGGTTACTCTTTGTTATAACAGTGCGTATCAACGCAAAAATAGAAGGGCAAAAATCAAAAATGCAAGAGGTCTCAAAAAGAGAGATCTCATCAAATTATATTGGGACAATACCAAATTCATTTTTTCGACGGAGTGAGTCTTCTTTCTTTTTTCTCCTAAGTTAGCTCTCACTAATTATTCGTATTCTTAATAGATTTGCCGAACAAATTGTTTTATGAATAATGATATTTTTGTTGGGTTTTATGTCATGCACATCAAAATTAAAAGAATAGTTTGTCAAATTCGCATCATTGATCCAAAATTATAAATATGTTAGTTTATAACACCGTAATATATGATTTAAAAGTTTTATACAAAACATGTTATTGTGATGTAGCTATATATAACATACTGACAGTTTTATAAATTTGTCATTAATTATTCATTTTCTTAATAAATTTGTGGAACTAATATTTTTTTATGAATTAATGATATTTTTGCTGGGTTTTATGTCATGTATATTATAATTAAAAGAATTGTATGTTACATTTGCATTATTGATCTAAATTATGAATTTGTTAGTTTATAGTACACTGTACTTTATATGATCTAGAAGTTTTATACAACACCATTTTATTGTGATGTAGCTATATATATAACATATTGACAATTATATAAATGCTAGGAGTTCAACTACGGTTCCTAAAAATTCAGATACAATTTCTACAACTTTAAGTCTGGCTCCTGCAAATTCAGATACAGGAAAAGGTCATGCAAGTTCAAGTACGGTTCCTACCAAAAAAGCAAAAATAAATAAATGATGCAAAGTAAATGGTGGAAGATAAATGGAAAACACCTTTTCTATGAATAATTTGGTTAATGTATTTGCAAAATAAATATTATAATTTATCAAGTATTTTGGATGGTCTAAATGTGTTTCTATGAATAAATTGGTTGATGTATTTAATCAATAGTTTTTTTTTGTTTTTTACAATTTTGAATTAGAAAAAATAAAAAAAACATCAAAACTGCATCCTAAATACGCACCCTTAATAATTCATAATGAACGGTGTGACTAGACTGATATATACATGAATCACTCTACAAAAACCTTCGATTGTAAGGTTTGGTTGTGAGTTCACAATATCATCATATTCCATTTATTTCAAAACTCATTGATAAATTTGTCCAAATTCTTCCAAGACGAACCAATACCTTCCTCAAAGCCTTCTTCAATGCTAATGATTAAGTTCATGTATTGTTTGTCTTCGAAATTTTTTCTTTGAAATATTGAATGATTTGGGCTCTCTTTGACAGGTTTTATAGTGTGCTTCTAGGGTAGTAAATGGATTCTCGGATTTGTTGTTGGTTTTTGTAATGACTAGATGGAGGAGGAATGGTTCATTTTGTTTTTGGTGACGGAAGCAGCCTCACGCTACTTGATGGAGGAATGGATCTGAAAATACTTTTTTTCTTTTTCACTTTTGTAATGCTTGTTGAATTTAGGAATTGTTCTCAAATCAAACGTTATGCTACATGTTTTTTAATGGTCAACACAAGGAATCCGTTTGTTATTTATGCCTTTTGGTCTTATTATTGATTTGCAGAAACAACACCATATTGTTCAGCAATGTCATCCCACAAGTCTTTAGCAATCTCAAAATGTGAGATATCTCGACGCAGAGATGATTCAATGGAGTTCTGAATCCATAAAACCAAAAGAGAATTAATCGTCCACCAATTATCAATTTTAAGAACGTCCTCAGCAGGTCTAGTGATTGAACCATCAACAAACCCAAATTTCTTGCGCGCACGCAAAGCAGTTCGTAATTCATGAGCCCAATCATCAAAATTATCCCCATTGAGAAGAACTTGAGAAATAATCAAACATGGATTATCACTCGCCGACAGATCGTACAGATGAATCGTGTGTCTCTGAGAACCAGACCTTCAACCACTCTGGTCGTCACGTTCCTAGACCCATCTCCATCAACGCCTGCCATGGTCGAGTATCAAAAATAAAGGAAACAAAAATTAGCCAAGATATGGCTCTGATACCATGTCAGAGAAAGAAGAAGGAAAAGGTTTCTTTGTATTTTTCTCTATATCTGTTTACAATGGCCACCAAGCTAGCACAAATACAAAAGGAATGTGGAAGATAAAGAGACAAGCAAAGACCGATAATCAATGCAAACAATGAAACTAGAAATGCGAAATAGATCCACTAATAAGGTTAGAGATTTTACCAGTTGGAAGAGGAAGGACAGAGCAAGAGAATTGAGAGAGAAAGAGCCGAGTCTCTTGTCGGAAGCAGGAGCAAAGAAAGGGATGATTCCGAGAGGAAAGCCTTCTCAGAGGAGAGAGAGTTGCTGAATCCGGTGAGAGCGGCTGGCTCGTGCACCGTCGACGGGAAATGGCTCACCGGGAACAGAGCGAGCCGAGCCTTCTAGGGTTTGGGGTGAAGAAACGTTATGGTCCCAAAATACTGAATCAATTGCTGAGTCAAGATTCGCCATTTTCTTCTTCACCTTGTTCCTTTCTCCTTCCTTATCTCTCCTGGGTACCAAGCTGAGGAGGCAAACGGGGTTTAAGCTTGCTTTTTGGCAAGGGCCTTTCTTATAGCCTTATTCATATGCTCTTAAAATGGGTTTGGTTCCTAATTCGAAAAGATTGGATATGTAATTCTTAATCGTGTCGGTGTCATAACAAATTAATATACTTTTTGACAGCAGTGATATACTTATTTTACGAGAAATTATATTTTGTTGTGACTTTTCAATGTTAATAACAAATACTTGTTGTAAAAAAAACAAATACTTATAAACAAAACACATTGTGTATTAATAACAAGATTTCTTGTTATTAATTGTGTTTTCAATTTTTAAAAAGAAATGTTGTAAATAACCTGAGTCATTATTAAATTTAAATATAGATGTCAAAAAGATAAGTACCAAATACTCAATTCTAGAGTGTTTGGGAATGTTTTTTTAATGATATTAATAGAGTTTCTGTTTCTTAGCTATTGTAATAGATCTAGCTTGTATATATATAGGAAGATCTTTTTAAGAACCAAAAAACCTAGGGTGGTATAAATACAATTTATCATAATAAAAATAATTAATTAATTAAATCTGTAAAGTTGTAAATATAGAAAATTAACATATGCTAATATAGAAAACATATCCTTACAAGTAACTAAATTTAGAGTTTTTTTTAAGAGTATAAATATTATTAAAATAAATATTAAAGTAAAGGAATATTATTTTGTCCGAGAACTATATATAAATATATGGGTTGAGCTCTTCAAACTTCTCAATTATTTTATTTTCTGAAATAATTTGATAAGTTATATTTCTAAAACAGTTACAAATTTAGTACAATGGATCCAAATATGATGATAGAAAAAACGTTAACGGATTCTGATCTTTCTAGATCTGGTGTGTTGAATTTACCAAAAGCGAAGGTCGAAAACATACTAAAAAAGATGAAAATTACAATACCTCAGAATGGCATTCAAGTGGAAGTTAAGGATAATGACAAATCCTATTGGGTTACTCTTGGTTATAACACTGTGTATCAACTCAAAAATGGATGGACAAAAATCAAAAGTGCAAGAGGTCTCAAAAAGGGAGATCTCATCAAATTATATTGGGACAATACCAAATTCATTTTTTTGATGGAGTGAGTCTTCTTCCTTTTTTCTCCTAAGTTACCTCTCACTAATTATTCGTGTTCTTAATAGATTTGCCGAACTAATTATTTTATGAATAATGATATTTTGTTGGGTTTTATGTAATTCACATCATAATAAAAGGATAGTATGTCAAATTTGCATAATTGATCTATATTATGAATATTTTAGTATATGTCACCGTAATTTATATGATTTTAAAGATTTATACAAAACATGTTACTGTGATGTAGCTATATATAACATACTGACAATTTTATAAATGCTAAGATTTGTACTTAAGATTTCAAATGATTGACAATAGATCGTTAGATGCAAAAGAAGCCGATCACGCAAAAGAAGCAGATCAGGAAAAAGCGAGCAGTTCAAATACAGCTTCTGTAAGTTCAAGTACAGTTCCTGCTGGTTCAAGTACAGTTCCTGCAAGTTCAAATACAGTTCATGGAACTTCAATTACGGTTCATCCAACTTTTATAGTTACTTCCAAAAAGCAAAAAAAAAGTAAATGATGCAAAGTAAACGGTGGAAGATAAATGGAAGAACACCCGTTTTATGAATAAATTGGTTAATATATTTGCAAAATAAATATAATAATTTATCAAATATTTTGGATGGTCTAAATATGTTTTTATGAATAAATTGGTAATTCTAAAATTGGTGGCAAGAAGGCCATTTTTTATTTAACTAATTTTGCTTTTTTGTTTAATATATATATAATTTTCTTTAAATGTAATTTATTGTAAAGATCCCTTGTAAGAGTTATAAAAGCTCAATTGTTCTCATTGTAAAAAACACATTGAAAGTTTTGGAAATATAAAAGAGAGTTTTCTCTAAAAGCTTAGGCTTGTTTTTGTTTATCTAAGTTAGATGGATTTTTACACTTAGTAAACGTTTGAATCTATGTCTCTTGTGTGCGATTCTTTGAAAATAGATTTGGTGATTTCGTGTAGACTAGTTTGTGAGATTCAAGTTATTCTATTCGTGGTTGAGTGTGGGTTCATTTAACAACTCCATTTGAATTGAGCGAGTCACTTTCATCTCCATCTCTACCAACGACCATCTTTCGCAACAAATCTTGTAAACTCTCGATCATCTCGTGAACATAAGTTTGGTGGCTTTCGATCTTATATCAAATAAGGGTGGTATAACTATTATAATTTATCACGTATTTTGGATGGTCTAAATGTGTTTCTATGAATAAATTGGTAATTCTATGAATAAATTGGTTAATGTATTTGCAAAATAAATATTATAATTTATCAAATGTTTTGGATGGTCTAAATGTGTTTCTATGAATAGATTGATTAATGCATTTAATCCATATATTTTTTTTTTGGGTACAATTTTGGATTAAAATAAAAATAAAACAAACATCAAAACCGCACCCTTAAATCATTTATAATGAACGGTGACTAGATTGATAAATACATGAATCACTCTACAAAAACCTTTTATGGTAAGATTGGGTGTGAGTTCAAAACATCATCATGTTCCATTTATTTCAAAACTCGTTGATAAATTTGTTAAAATTCTTCCAAGACGAACCAATACCTTCCTTCAAAGCCTTCTTCGTCATCTTACCATATGCTTCGACATTCCTCCTCAGCTCTTTCTTTTTATCTCCCTCCATCAACTCCTTCGCTTTCTCCGCAATTTCTTCTCTTCTCACAATCCCGTCACCACTCTCTCCGCCACTTTCAACTCTTCCACCACCAAAATTGCATCCAGCGGTTGCTCCGCCGCTAGTAGAAACGCCAAGATAGGAACCTAGCAAATGCTCTCCATCAGAAAATTCCACCCACAATGGCTTAAGAACCCTCTTAACACTCTCGTGATCAAGAAGAGCCTAACGCAATCTGAGTCCATAAACCAATTTAGTAAAGGGAGTTGTCTACAATGTGTTTTGTTGTATCCTTGAAAAGTTGGAGATCCCACTCTTCTGCATTGCTAATATTTGCTTTGATATCAGCAAAGAGCTTCTTTGGTTTAAACTGCCTAACCAATCCTAGCCACCTACAACGATCCAAAGACAGATTTGAGTAAAAGAAAAGCCAAATTCAACATTATCAACACCTAGAAAAAGATAAAATCTCCAAATGCTGTGATGTTTCTTTTCTATTTCATCAATTGGGTTTCTCAATTCAAATTTCCAGTGAAACCCTTAAGTGTTACTCACTCAAACAACAAACAAACCGGAAAAACAATTCAGTCTCTGTTCCTCTAGCAAATTTTACCAAATTAACCGAACAATTGTTTATACATAAACCTAAAACCTAAAGCAAATAAGATACGTTATTGGGATTAGTAGAGATTAATGGCCATAAGGCTTTAATCTCTAGAGAGAGTGTGTAAGATTATCGCACACTGAAAGTTGGGAGGGACCTTGACTAATATATAAGTAACTTGGGCCAATCCCCCATTGCCAATTGGTTTTAGGTTCGAAGCTCAGGAAACTTAACATGGTATCAGAGCCCGATCCGCACACTCTCATAATCCGGCCCGGAAATTGGCATTTGCCTCTCGACCCGAAATTGATGATCATGGCGAGATTAATGACAAGTAAGACCATTATCTCGAGGAGGGGTATTGGAATTAGTAGAGGTTAATGGGCCATAGGGCCTTATATGTCAACATGAGTTTCATATAGGAATTAAATATAACTCTTATATTACATGAGATGAGATAAAGACTAGTGGCTGGATTTAGTTAATCACCCCACGTAGCATACACTTACACACATTACCCAAACGATATTAACACTTAACAGAACTGAGACACAAAAGAGAAACACTAACTATCTACTATAAAACAATTGTTATTTACAATAACAATTTAAGCTAACTTAGCCATTAAAATTAGTTTATCAGCAAAACTAAGATTAAGAAAATAATGAGTTTCTAATTCAAATGTCAGGTCATTACATTAGTTAATTACTTCTTTTTAAAATATTAAACTACATAAACGTGGAAGAAACTGATAATGACAAGATTTTTTTTCACAAAAAAGAAAACTGATAATGACAAGAAGTAAAAGTAAGAAAGCTTTTTCTTCACAATTATATTTTTGTGGAAAAGCTTCCCATTTGTGCCATACATTCACAAAGCATTTTCTATCTCGAGATGGGACTTTTTCGTCCCAAAAATTTATGATTATTTTGAGATGGAATCAAATTAAGATATTAATCTTATTGCAATTAGTAGTTAATAAAAAATATATATCTCTCTTTAATTCATTAGTAATTTGTGACAAAAAAAACGATGAAATTTTTTTTATTCTGCAACAAAAGTTTAGCCATATATTTTTTAATATACTAAAGCAGATGTTACATTAAAATCCTTCAAAACAAATTCTACTTTATCCCTATAATAAATTGATATTTTAAATAAAATTATGTTATTTGTAAAATAAAAAAGAAATACATACAATTTTTGCAAAAAAGCTTCAAATGAATAAAATAACAATAGATTGTTATATGGAGGAATTGTTTAAAATGACTCATATATTAATTTACAAAATAAAAATAGACTCCAAAATTCATCAAATGCAAACAGGACAAGGACAAGACTGACTTCAAATAAGTAAAAAATATACAATTATGTTATTCTGGTATATTCAAATATATTAACCTTTTTTCATTGATGATATTCTTATTTAAATTCATAAAATGATAATATATAGATTAAATAATACAACCAAGACATATAACATTATTTGTAACTAGGTAAAAATCTGGGCTAGGTCGCAAGAAGTCGTAACATTATATGTTTTTTTTATATAGATTCATGTTATTTTGATAAGAAATAAAGCTTAAGATTTTTTACTGAATATAAAAAGTATATGGTAACTCTAGCTTAGGAACATGAGTTATATGAAAATTGTAAATTGTGAATCGTGTGTTGGATAATTTCAAAGGAAAAAGAAAATAATGAAAATGAAAATTTCTATTGTCATTAAGAAAAAGAAAAGAGTAGTTTCATATTTTTAATAGGAATAAGGAGTAAGTAGCTTAGTTCTAAGGAGTAAGTAGCTTAGTTCCATAAGATTCAAGAGAGATTTAGTTTTGAGAGAGTTTCTAAATCAATAAAAAAATAGTTGTTTTTTATACTTTTTTGTTTCTAAAGTTTATACGACTTGAATTGGTATCAGAACTTCAGGTTGAAAACCTCGATCCGAGCCTTGGGAAGAAGCCACGATCAACACGGCAAGAGAAGATTCACGTAACCAAGTATGGGAGACGCGATAGCTCCGCCGCCGAGAACAAAAGACTTTGGATCCACATCGATCAAGTGTCCGATGTTGACATCGACAAACTACACAGTTTGGGCGATGCGAATGACGGTTCTATTGCGTGTGCATGAAGTCTGGGAAACAATAGAACCGGGATCGTTTGACCTAAAGAGAAATGATAAGGTGATAGCGCTTCTTTTTCAATCGATTCCCGAAACTCTAATCCTACAACTAGGAGATCAAACCAGATCAAAATCTCTCTGGGAGGCCATCAAAGCACGACACCTTAGAGCGGATCGTGTACGAGAGGCGAGACTTCATACATTAATGACGGAATTCGATAGGTTAAAGATGGAGGACAGCGACACAGTTGATGACTTCGCGGGAAAGATATCAGGTATATCTTCAAAATCAGCCTCGTTGTGAGAAACCATAGAAGAGTTCAAGATGGTGAAAAATTTCTTAAAGGGTCTCCCAAGACACAAGTATATTCAAATTGTAGCCTCGCTGGAACTAGTTCTAGACCTCAATACAACGGGGCTTGAGGACATAGTTGGAAGGCTAAAGGCGTATGAAGAATGTGTGGGGGAAGAAAGCCGAAAAGATGACCAAGGAAAACTTATGTTTTCAAATAATGAGCTGAATAGTCATGAAAACTATAGAAATTCTCGAGGAAGAAGAAGAGGCCGCGGTGGTAGAGGCAGGGGTCGAGGAGGATCTACTAGTCAAACCACAGGAGGAGAAGCAGGAGGCCGTGATCAAAGGCAGAAGAAAGACAAAGATCGGTCTCATATAACATGCTGGAGGTGTAACAAGCCGGGTCACTATGTATCAGCTTGCCCCGAAATACCAAAAGAACATCAAGAATCGAATTTAAATGATGGTAAGGAAGAAGACGCTGTTTATGTTCATGAGCGGGTGTTCTTGAATGAAAACAAGGTGTTTCCAAGAAACTATGATATCAACAACAACGATACAAGTGTTTGGTATCTAGACAATGGAGCAAGCAATCACATGACGGGGAACAAGGATTACTTCTCAAGCTTAGATGATAACATCAAAGGGAAAGTCAAGTTTGGTGATGGATCATATGTTGATATTGTTGGGAAGGGTATGTTTGTTTTTGTGGGCAAGACTGGAGAAAGAAGAGCACTCAAAGACATCTACTATATACCCGATCTGAAGCACAACATATTAATTCTTGGACAAGTAATCGATAATGGGTGTGAAGTACACATGAAGGGAGATACTTTAACACTAAGAGTCCTTCGCGGAAGTCTGCTTGTACAAGTCATAAGATCATCAAACCGACTCTACAAGACACCGATGGAAATCAGCTTTCTTATGTGTTTTTATATACAACGTTAAGATCCTACATGGACTTGGCACGCTTGGCTAGGACATGTAAGCTTCTGTGTGATGAATAACATGGTAGAAAGGAGAAACAGAACATTGATGGAGGTTACAAGAAGGGTAATCGTTAGTAGAGACGTAGTCTTTGATGAGAAGAAAGCATGGGACTGGACGTCTACAACGAGAGAAGCCGACGGAGAACCGGGTATGTTCACATTACCGAATTACGGACCCACAGAAAACGAAGGGGGACAAGAGCATGAGCAAAACAACATTCAAAACAACATAAACCAAGACGAGGAAGAAAGAGCAAACGACAATCAAGAAGTGAATCAAGAGCCCGATCCTCAACCTATGGTGACAAGATATGGCTACACAATACCTAAGCCAATGTATCTTGATGATTATGTACTGCTATATGATCTTGAAAGTGAAAGACTATTGCTCACGGTAGATGGAGAACCAGAGAGTTACTATGAAGCTGCAAGCTCAAAAGAATGGATTGACGCGATGGAAAGTGAGCTAGACACTAGCAAAGATCAAGTTCAAGGAAATGAGAAACATCATCGGAGTTCAAGCGATCGAGTTTCCCGCAATTCAAGTTCGAATTAAGGGGGAGAATGTTGGATAATTCCAAAGGAAAATAGAAATAATGATTCAATAGATAGGAAAAGGAAATCTTCTATTGTCATTAAGAAAAAAGAAAGAATAGTTTCCTATTTCTAATAGGAATAAGGATAGTTTAGTTCTATAAATAAGAGGTTATGGAGATATGTTCCATAAGACTCAAAAGAGAGATTTAGTTTTGAGAGAGTTTCTAAATCAATAAAGAAGAGTTGTTCTTTATACTTTCTTTTTTCTAAAGTTTATACGACTTGATCGTGATGTTAGTATTTTCTTTGATTTTTCATTGACATCAAAGTTTCGTTAACTTTTGCTGATTTTTTTAGCCTTTTCTGGTTTTTTTTTTAACTACTCAACGAAATTCTTTATGATTTTCATGCTTCATTTTAATAGAAAAGTCGGTTAAAGATAATTTATGTTAATCGGGAAATTAGATGAAATAGTTTGTGAACCTCATAATAATAATGTTTTGAATAGTTTTTTTTTTTCGTAGGCAAAGATTAGGAAAGACCTACTATGACCCAACTTGTTAAGAACTATTTTTAGGTATTTTTGTTAGTTATATACTTGTCGTTTGAATACAAATATACAATATTATTGAACAACCACCTTTTTATATGTAACTATAAACAATCATACACATATATACACTTAGTTGATTTTTTCGATGATGCTTATGAGTCAAACAATAAAGTAGAACCGTAGAAGCATTGTTTCTTTTGTTGTTGTTAAAGGCAAATATAAAAATTGATTAATCAAACCTTATGTAAGAACATAAGGTTTCTTTGGTATTGCAGGTTTCAGTTTTCATCCAACAGAGATCTGTGCTGCTCAAGGTTCTACATCTGTTCGGAGTGTTGTGGTTTTCGTCAATGACTGCGTTTGTTTCCATCGGTGCGGCTGTGGTGCGTTTCAGTGGTGAAAACTTTCGGATTTGGTGCTGTCATCCTCTCCTTCTCCGTCTTCTGCGCTTATGTTTTTGACCATGTTTCTTCGGTGGATTGTTGTTTTAGATGCATGAACGAGGTTTGTGTCTTGGTGGTTTCTTTGCCTCGGTTCTGTAGAAGAATGTGGTTACATGTGACATCCCCAGCCCCCCTTTTCACCTCTCACCACCTCACTATTAAGACCATCTCCAATGGTCCTTCAAATTTCACCTTTTCCTTCATTTTGAAGAAAAAAATGAAAAAACTTGCTTCAATGGTGTTTCATTTTTATCTTCAAAATGAAGGAGTGAGTAGTGTTCCTTCAAATATGAAAGAATACTATTCATTCCTTCATATTTTGAAGGCAAACTTTTTCTTTACAAAATATAGCTTCAACTTTTGAAATATTTTAATTTTATACCTAAACAAAATTATGTATTATTTTTTAATCCAATAAATTTAAAAATTATTCATTTTTATTTTATCCAATTAATTTATAAAGAAAACTGCAATAATAATATATAATAAAATTGAAATTACAATAACATAACCCACATAAAAATTGAAATACATAATGTAAAAAAAAAAACATAGTTACTACTAAAATCAAAGATGATAAAAACTTAATACAACATACATTAACAACTTAATAATCTGGGAAACCACTTCCAGATCCACTAAGATCATTAAAAATGTGTCCAAATGAAGTTGATGCCGGAGGAGGTTGTTGATGTTGTTGTTCCACCCGTTTTTGTAAAATTCGTGCTTGATCAGCTTGAACATATGCACGAATATTCAAATCTTGTATGGAATTCAAGTCTTGAAACAAAATTTTGTTTTCTTCTTTAAGTTCTTTCAAAGCGTAATTCTTACTTTGAATATCTAAATGGTGTTCTCTTTGTGCGCTTGTCTTCTTTAGTTGCTCCACAAGTTGTATATTTCCTTCTTCTAAGGTGTTGATGACAAGTGATGTTTGATGATCAATTTTTCTCTTCAGCTTTGATTTTTTCACCCCAATCGGTCGTTGAGATGGAGATGCACCAATAATTTCTTCATCGTCATCTAAATTCAAAGAAAATGAAGACAAACCTGGAGATACTTGTGTACCAGAATCAGAGGTAGGATTTTCCGATTCCAAAGATGCATATCCGAAACCACATAGATTTGGTCCTTTTCTAGCAGAAGTGTCACCATCTTTGAACTTTTCAAAGTTCTTAATAATATTCCAAACATGATCAAATTTCCATCCTCCTTTGTATTTTGGATCTTCCATTAGCATTATTTTAGCTTTATTGAACTGCAAAAAATATATTAAAAATGTAAATGAATTGAAAATCATATATATTAATAGTTACAAAAAATACTCACAATGTCATCACTTGAATCACCGTTTTTACGTCTATTTTCACATTGTCTAATGCATGCATGTAGCTTCTTTGTTGCTTTCTCAATAGCTTGAACTCGACATTGGATAGATTTTATTGAACTTGCACTCCAAGATGCAGCTTTTCCATTCTCGTAAGCTTCCACTACACGAGATCATAACTGATTGGATGACTGATAAACACCCGTAATTGGATCTTGAGAAATTTCCATATAAACTTGACATAAAAATTTATCTTCTTCTTGAGTATATCCACAAGAACGTAATGGCATTTTTGTAGATAAAGTGAAAATTTTTGAAGAGTATTTAAAATTGTGGAATGATTGAATGTCGTGAATGAAAATAAAAACTCTTGTTGTTACTTTTTTTTCTTTTTTTTTTCAACAGCCTCATCCTCCTAGAACGCCCCAGATAGCCAGGTCGGTGGAGTTGAGTTTACATAGTGTAGATGAGAAAGGTGTTCACGAGCACCCCGTGCTAACTTGTCCGCCTTTATGTTCTGCGCTCTTGGAATATGTGAAATGGAGAAGAACTGAAACTCTCTCCTACTTGTTTTGTATTCCTCCAGGTGTATTGAGAAAGCCGGCCATTCCGCTGGTTTGGACACCATCTTCACCAATTCGGAACAATCTGTGACAAAAGACACCACCAATCTTCTATTATCAAGCATGCAGTGCATTGCCCATATTAAAGCCTCCAACTCTGTGTGTAATGGTGATATACTTCGCCCTACATTTTTTGTCCCCATTAAGGTACCCACCGGTCCCACTCCTTGATTATACCATCCCAATCCTGCATTTGGAACCCCCTGTTTCCAGGAACCATCTATGTGGCATACTAGGCCATCAAATTTCCGCGTCAGTACATGTACGTTTCGTGGTGTATCGACCACTAATTCCTTCGTCTGGGCCTCGTCCCATTTCCTTGATTCTGCCGTTGCTAACCGTACTATCTCTCTTGGATCCCTGTCAATGTTCGAAAAAATCTTGTCATTCCTCATTTTCCAGAGATACCATAAAATCCATGGATACACCATCATATCCTCATGATTTGGGAGATGCCAAAATAAATTTGCCATATTAGAATTTATCGCCTTGGTAGGGAAAAGATGCGTAGATGTGGGTATCGACGATAATGCCCATACCTGACATGCTGGAGGGCATTCAAAAAGTGTATGATTGATAGTCTCCCTAGCAGCCCCACATCTACTACATTGAGGGTCACAGTTTACACCCCGGTATCGGAGCCTATCCATAACCGCTAGACAACCCGATATAATTTGCCATAAGAAATGTTTCATCTTTGGTGGACATTTAACCTTCCAGAGTTGTGCCTGAAGTTGACTCAAATCCGGGCCGTAAAACCGCGGATTGTCACCCTCGTGGTGATAGGTTTGCGCCAATGCATATCCCTATTTTACAGTATGCAACCCTGTTTTTGTATAACTCCAACCCCATACATCCGTTCGTTGTGCCCTTGTCGTTGGTATCCCCGTAATTAATGGTATATCCTCTGAAGCGATTAACTGTTTTAGTAATAGTATATTCCACATTGATGTTGCAGGATTAATTAATTGATTGACTGTCAGCTCAGGATAATGCATATACCCTTTGCTTGATGCTGATCTTGGGGTTGAGGATGGAATCCAAGGGTCATTCCATACAGATATAGAATGGCCGGAACCAACTCTTTTGATTAGTCCTTTTTGTACCAAAGACCTAGCAGATGTGATACTCTTCCATCCGTAAGATGGTGAATATGATCGTATGGGATCCATCGATGTCGCATTCCTGAAATAGCGACCCTTGAAGACTCTTGAAAATATTGAATCCGGAAATTCCATAAGTCGCCATAACTGTTTAGCGAGTAAAGCCGTGTTAAAATCTTCAATAACTTTAAACCCAATTCCCCCTTCCGCTTTTGGCTTGCATTATTTTTTCCATGCAAGCCAATGCATGCCCCGTGTTTGCCCAGTAGTACTCCACCAGAATTTTGCCACTGTGGTCGTCATCTTAGTGGTTATCGTCTTTGGTAACCTAAAGCATGACATTGTGTATGTCGGAACTGCTGATGCCACGGATTTAATGAGAATCTCTTTTCCTCCTTTCGATAAAAATTTTGATGTCCAGCCATTAACCTTTTTTTGCTGCCTATCCAAAAGGAAATTAAAAATTTTCGTTTTGACTCCCCCGAGACTTTCCGGAATCCCCAAATATGTGTCCATACCTCCAATGCTTGTTATGCCTAGTGTGGTATGTAGAGATTCCCTTAACACCGTATCAACTTGATGCCAGAATTGAACCGAAGATTTATCATAATTTATTTTTTGTCTCGACACCGTCTCATATTGTTTTAGAATATTGAGTAGCACCGTGGCCTCTTCCTGCGTTGCCTTACAGAAGAATGGACTATCATCCGCAAAAAATAAATGTGAAACCGCCCGGCTTGCCCGTGCGACTTTTATTCCTGTTAGCTATTAATACTTCTGTGCAAAGAATAAAGAGATATGGTGACAAAGGATCCCCCTGTCGAAGCCCCCTTTTTGGTTTAATAATTCTCCTTGGATCTCCGTTGATTAGCACTTTATATTGCACTGATTCAATACACCACATTATCCACACTATCCATTTCTCCGCAAAACCCATTTTTTGGAGTAAATGTTCTATGAATGACCATTCAACCCGATCATAAGCTTTACTCATGTCCGTTTTAACTGCTATAAAATTTTTCTTACAAGAATTGTTTGTCCGTAATCCATGAAACATTTCTTGTGCTATTAAAATGTTATCCGAGATAAGCATGCCCGACACAAAAGCTGATTGTGTTTCCGAAACAAGTCGGGGTAGCAGAATCCGTAATCTTTGACAGAGAACTTTGGATATAATTTTATATCCTACATTACACAGACTAATTGGACGTAACTCAGTCATCCGAGTAGGTCGCTCCGTTTTTGGAATTAGGCAAATATTCGTCAAATTTAATCTTTTGTCAAAAGTCCCTGATGTGAGGAAATTATTGACCATTCTTACCACATCCCCCTTTATAATGTCCCATGATCTCTGAAAGAATAACGCTGTCATACCATCAGGGCCAGGGGCCTTTTCTAGATGCATCATAAACAATGCTGTCTTGACCTCCTCTTCAGAGGCCATCTTAGTTAATTCCTCATTTTCCCTTTCTGTTATTTTCGGTTGTAGTTCCCCTATAACTTCCTCAAAAGCCGTTGGAGAAGTAGTCGCAAATAGATCATGAAAATAATCCACTGCGACTTTCTCTACCTTATTGTCGCCATCCACCCAAACCCCCTGACTGTTATATAGACCAATTAATCGATTTATTGTTCGCCTCTGCTTTGTTGTGGCATGATAAAATTTTGTATTAAGGTCTCCATATCTATTCCATAAGTTCCTACTTTTTTGTTGCCAGAATTATTCCTCCGCACGATAGGCGTCTTTTAATTTTTGAGTTATCGCATTCAGCTCCTCTTGAGTACGGCTATCGTCATTTGTATTTCCTCTAATTCTCGTTGTAAAATCTCAATTATGTTCCTCTCATGTGGTTGATTTTCTTGTCTCCAATTTGATATTGCATGCCTACATGAACCAATTTTGTCAACTAGTGACTCTGTGGATTCCACCGCATTATTATTCCATCCGCGACAAATTGCGTCCATCAGACCATCCTGACCAATCCATCTCTTGTTAAACCTAAATTGATGTCTCCTTCTTATTTTTCGTAATTCAATTGTCGCCACAATGGGGCGATGATCCGACCCAATCATCCTTAAATATTCGACATATGAGAATGGAAATAGATCATGCCATTCCTCTGTAGCCATACCTCTGTCTAACCTACATCATACATTTTGTCCGCTTCGCCAACCTTTCCAAGATAGTGTGTTTCCCCGATTCGGAAAGTCAATTAGACCGCAATTTCCAGTCATAGTATTAAAATCAAGGAAAGTAGATGCTTGTCTAAGTACACCTCCTTGTTTTTCATGATTACCTCGAATCTCATTAAAATTACCAATTAAAAACCACGGATCATTCCTTGTCAAGCTCGTTCTCGTTAAACGTTTCCATACTTGGTCTCGCAATTTTGGAACCGGGTCACCATATACAAACGACATATATGTTATCTTTCCTTGCATTCTCGATACAACATCAATAATTCGCTTATTAGAAAATAAAATCTGAAGATCATAAGTTTTATTATAGAATAAAGCAAGGCCGCCACTAGCCCCAGACGGCTCAACCGTATACAAAAAATCATAACCAAAATGCAACTTAAATTGTTCCAAAAAAGTAAAACATTGTTTTGTCTCCGAAAGAAATAAGAAATCCGGTCTGAACTTCCGCCAAATCTCCCGGAGATAACTTATTGTGTACCTGTTACCCAAACCCTGACAATTCCAACTTAAAACCCGCATTAACTAACATTTTTGAGTCCAAACCTGCAATCTGAGCATCATCCTTCTTAGATTGCGCCATGCCCTTGTCCCCACCCCGATTAACATCCCGTGTAACCTTCTTCTTCGGTGTTGTAGCGTGTAACATCTTCCTGGAGCCACCACCGACCGCAAATGAGTTTTTGAATAGCTTTTTCTTAACCCCTGCCATGGCTGGCACATTTGAAATTTCTTTCTCATTTGAGATTGCCTCGGCAAGGACCTTGTCACTTGGCATCTCCTCATGAATACTCATCTCCCCATGTTCCTCCAAATCTGCCGTGAGCGCAGTTTCTGCAATTACCTCGGTGGACCCACCTTGGATGTCATCATTGTCAATATGGCCTCCATCATCCGTATGGCCAACATCATTTTCCATCATCTTGTCAGACTCTCCCAGTACCACATTATCACTGTCACTTCCCTCTATCGGTCCAATCATTACCACCCGATCGATCATATTCCCAAGGTCATCCATTCCCAGAACCACTTCTTCAAAATCTATTGTTTTTCTGACCTTTTTAGCCGAGTGTTGAGTAGGACTCTTTTTAGAGCTATCTCCAAAGCCTTGTTGCTCTCCCGGTTTCTGGAATCCATTGCCTTCTGTAGCCCTTTGGACACCTCGAGAAGCCCCTCCATACAGTTTCCACATCTCTCTAGGAGCCAAGTATCTAGACGGCATTTTAGAGCCCATGGAGTTGTCGCCTCCTGATCCTTCCTTATTGCCACCACGATGATAATCCCGTTTGTCCTCCCTTGCCTCAATCAGTTTTCCTTTTCCCCTTGGCATCTCAATCTGAGTTTTTTGCTGATGAAGTGTGCCCTCCTTCTCCTCTGGTACAACCCCGAGAACACCTTTGTAGCTCATAGCACCTCCATCACGTTTTTCTTCTGTAAAGCGTTTCTCTTCTCTTCTCTCCCTTTTCGGGTATATCAGTGGGCACTTACTAGTCTCATGACATAGACCTGTCTCTTATACACATCTAGATGTGTATAAGAGACAGGCTCATAGCACCTCCATCACGTTTTTCTTCTGTAAAGCGTTTCTCTTCTCTTCTCTCCCTTTTCGGGTATATCAGTGGGCACTTACTAGTCTCATGACATAGACTGCAGCATTGCCGGCAGAATCCATGAAGCCTCTCATATCTGAGTGTGACCATTGTCTCTTCCCCACTATGGAATTCCACCGCCGTGTCGAAGACCAGAGGCTTGAACCCGTCCATCCGGATCTGCACGCTACCCCCATCCAAATCCACACCGTTGACCTCACCAATCGCTTGCCCAATACTTCTAAATGTTGTTTCTGCCCAGAAGTGCAACGGTACCCCTATCATACGAACCCAAAAAGTGAGAGTGGAAGGGTAGTTTGGCTCCATTATTAGCTCTCAACGAACCAACACCATCCATCCATCAAAATGGAAAGGCTCCATTGCCAGCACCGCCTTAATGTCATCCTCGTCATCAAAATCAATTTGAAATCGTCCCATTCCAAGATCAGCAGTTGCTACTCGATCCTCCACTTTCCAAATCCGTGGCAGCATGAACAAGAGTGATTTCATGTCTTGGGCCACAGGATTCATGCACCTCCCAATAAGTGTACGAGAGTACGCATTGATCAACTTCGTATTATCAAATCGCGGGACAGTTATCTTCAGTCGGGGAGCCAAAGTGTCCTTGTTTTTGTTGCCACCACCAGAGAGGAGACGATTTGCTTGTGACATCTTGAAAACTGATTCAAGTAAGAGCACAATATTTTGTAAGAGAAAGATCAGAATTGAGCAAAGAAAGAGATATGTGTATGATTCCCAATCGATGTCTCTATTTATATCATTCTCTGTACCCGTAAAAATTCCATAACTCACTTCCAAATTCCAATTCCATATCCATATTTTCCCATTCCAAATCCCATAATCATAGCAAATTCCACGATTTTTAGCCCAAAGCGATTGTATTACCTTCCTTATTAGGTGAAGATATTGATCTTCAAAGAATAGATCCACCATAGGTCCCTTTAATATCTCTCATACCGGTAATTGACTCGAATCACCCATCAGATTCCTTAGTGTGATTGATAGCCTCGATTGATGATTCCTATTTCCAAAAAAACATCTTCGTCTTCTGGAAACTATCCTGTTTTTGCCACTATTTGCGATCCCCATCTCTTGCGGAACCTGATATAGCGGAGTTATTCCTTTGTTTCCCCAAATCCCGTCATCTACGCTCAGAGATTTCCAATTCCGTATCTCGGTGATATGTATTCCCTCTGCTTCCAAAACGGTTAAACATCCCTTGGAGATCCCAAGTAATTGATGTGGATCTCAAATCGAAACGAGATCTGTTGATATGTGGAGATCCCATCCGCCTTACGTGTCAATTTATTGATAAACCTTAATTTTCGGATCCCAAATCTCCTCCTTGTATCCCAATTGAGACAGGTGGTGCTTGAAAGATTCGACCCCGTCATCCATACATTGCAGATCGCAAATCGAACCCTTGAAACCCAAAATAACCAATAAACCTTGAATCTGAAAGATCTTGTCCACGCTTCTAGCTTCGTTCTCGTCTCTATCTTCGTTGTCTTAGTCTTCGTCTTCATCGGATCGCACTCGCCATCGTCTTCTGTTAATGTCCTTGTTGTTATTTATAGATGCTAATCAAGATTTTCATTTTTTCATTTTTTTATGAAAAATGATTTGACAATACAATGACAAAAGGCTTTAAAGATTCTCACGTTTCTCAGTTCAGAAATACAAGATCTAACAATACAATGACATAGTGATTTAAAGATTCCCATGCTTATAAAAACCAACTATGATAATACAATAGCAAAATACAAAATTTCACATTTTTCAATCTACTATGACATGATTTGACAATACAAAATAAAATTAATTCAAAGATTCTCACATTTTCAAAAACCAAATATGATAATACAATAGCAAAATACAAAATCTTACGTTTATAAATATCACTACAACTTCTTCATGTTTGCCATCACAAACTCAATAAATTTCTTTCTTTTGCTCAATCTAAATTTTCTCTTCCAATGAATTTTAATTTCACAAATGTTCATGATTCATCATCCTCTTCAGATGATGATCAAAATATGGAAATGATCAATAATCTCGATCAAGAAGAACAAGCGATTGAACATCTTGCAATCGCTAATAACAATGCGATCATTCAATTTCTTCTTAACCAACAAGGCAACCAAGTGATCCATGGAGGCTCGGTTCCCGGACGCTCTTTCATACACCGTGATCGAGAAAGCGCACACTGCAGATTGTTGAACGACTACTTCTCAGAGAGTCCAAATTACAATGATGTTATGTTTCGCAGGAGATATCGTTTGTCTCGTCCCCTATTCCTTCGTATTATTGATGCAGTTGAAAGTCATGACAAGTACTTCAAACAACGAAATGATTCAATCGGTAGATTTGGATTATCATCTCTACAAAAAGCAACAGCTGTGTTTCGGATGCTAGCATATGGTGTACCAGCAGATGCCACAGACGAGTACGTTAAGATAGGCGAATCAACAGCAATTGAAGGCATGAAGAGATTTTTTCGAGCCGTGGTGGAAGTATATTCTGATCAATACTTACGTTCTCCAACACCTGGTGATATTTCTAGACTTCTTTACATTGGTGAAAAAGGGGTTTTCCAGGAATGTTAGGTAGCTTAGATTGCATGCACTGGAAGTGGAAAAATTGTCCTACCGGTTGGGCTGGACAATATGCTGGTCGTAGTGGATCACCAACTATAATTCTTGAAGCTGTGGCCGATTATGATCTTTGGATATGGCATGCATATTTTGGTTTGCCATGCACAAATAATGATATTAATGTATTGGAGTCTTCTCATTTTTTCTCCAATCTCGCTCAAGGTATTGCTCCTCCTGCTCGATATGTCATTCAAGGAAAAGAATATGATATGGGCTATTATTTGGCTGATGGTATATATCCAAAATGGTCCACCATTGTGCAAACTATTTATGAGCCAATGGGTTCTAAAAAAAAATATTTTGCTATGCAACAAGAAGCATGTAGGAAAGACGTGGAACGTGCATTTGGAGTTCTTCAATCCCGTTTTGCAATTGTGAAAGGGCCAGCTCGTTTTTGGAAAAAAAATGTGATACATGACATAATGACTACATGCATAATTTTACATAACATGATAATCGAGGATGAACGTGATCTAGACGCACCAATTGAAGAAATAAGAGAAGCTCCACCTCCGGATGTTGAAATAGAAGAGGATGAAAGTATCCGATTCCAAGAATTTTTAGCTCGATTTAGAAAAATCAAGGATAAAGAAGCTCATTTCTCACTTAGAAATGCGTTAATTGATCATTTGTAGAAAACATATATGTCTACTATTGCATCATAAAAATCTATTATATTTTTTTAGTTTATGTTATGTAATGTATTTTTATATATATTATAAAATTTTAATTTTGATAAAATTGTGATTGTGTTAAATAATGGTTAAAAGTAAAATAAATGAGTATAAAGTTCTAAAGTTTAAAAGTGAGGGTGTTGTTAACAATTAATGATAAATGATGATTAAATATATTGAAAATATTTTTTTGAAGGAAAAAATGAAGCATACCATTGGAGAGAAACTAGTTCCTTCATTTTTTTCTTCATTTTTGAAGAAACCTTATTTTTGAAGAAATAAATGAAGGCAATCATTGGAGATGCCCTAACCCCACCATTAAACACCATTATTTCCTTTACTAAACATTTTCTCTCCCCGGCACTAAAACATTTTAAACCGCACATTTCCTTCCCTATATAAACAACCAGACCCGGCCCTGACATTTTAAAGGCCACAAGCCCAAATTGAAAAAAGGGCTGATTGAGTTTATTGAAAAAAAGTTTTAACATTATTGGGATTCCAACTCATGAGATGGAGGAAGAAAAGGGAACCACTTACTACTAGACTATGAACATATATTACAAACTGAGGGCCAATATTTTATATATAAAATACGGCCACAAGAATGGCCTTGGCCTGCATGGGCTCAGGGCCGGGCATGTAAACAACCCATATTATCTCACACCAAACATCATTTTCCTCTTATAAAACCACACTCAAATGGTCTTCTTCTCTCTATAGCCTTGTTCCCTTCTAGTTTCACAAATCCGAGGCCACCATCAGATTCTAGACGACGAGACGAAGCCAGCGCCACCAAAATCAGCCCAATCCACCGCCATACGCGCCAGTACGTGCCCTCCAAAGTTTGGCGCGTGCGATTAACACTCCGTCGCGCCACCGCCACCGCCATCACGCGCCGCCGTCTGCCGACCGCCATCCTTCCTCGCCATCGATGATAATTAACCGGTCGGTTTGACCGATTCAATCCGAATTGATACTGTTCGGGTCCGGGTCAGGATATCTGGTTATCCGGTTCGGGTAATCGGGTTTGGGTCGGTTCGGGTAACCGTGTTCGGGTTTGGTCTGGGTTAACCGGGTTTGACCGTTGACTTTGATCGTTGATTTTGACTGGTTCGACCGGTTATCCGTTTTTCGTCGTTCGAGAGCCATTCTCACTCGATTTTCCGTGCTGATTCCAGTTTTAGCATCCGTTCAAGCATTCGGAGTTCATAACCGCAGTTATCTGGTTTTTGCTAAGGTGAGGATTGGTTTATGATTCCTAAAGATGCATTAGTAATATTTGTCTACTTGATATAGGGATTAGATTTGATTGATGCTTGATGTTGATGAGTGTGGTAATTGTTATATGATTGATAGTTGGAGTATTGTTTAGTTGGAAGTTATACGATATGAAAGTATTGATGTAGGTGGCTTAGATGCCGATGTTTGTACCGCTGATCGGTCGGATTGTGTTGATTGACAGTTTACAACGAGGGACTATTGTGAAGTTGTAGTGATCGGAAAAGGACTGACGAGCCGTTGTCAAACCCTGTAGTGGGTGGTGTCACCTTGTGACTAGTCAAACCCAATCTGGGCGGTGGCAAAGAGATTGAGTACCATGGGTTGCGACCCATGAGAATGTGAAGGTTATATGTCAATATGAATGTTGTGAAGTGAATGTTTGAATGTAAAAATGATTGAACCATGTTGCATAGTAATGTTAGAAGTTTAATATCTATATTTAGTATACTTCTATTGTTGCTTCAAATAGTGTATACGAAGGATCTTGCGAGCTCTTTAGCGCGCCCTCACTGAGTATAATTGGAATACTCACCCATTCTTTCCCTTTTCAGGTGACTTGAGTTAAAGTCGGAGCGGTGCTATTTACAGAAACAAAAAGGGTGTTTCAGTTTTATTTAAAGTGTTTAAAAGATTATTCGAGTTATTTCTATCCTTAAGTTTAAATTTTGATTTCATCGTTATAAAGTTTTGAATTTCCGGTTCGATTTTAAGAAAAGAATTTTACTCAATAAAAGCGTATTTAATGATTTCGTTTTTTTTAATTTAAAAAAAATAATAATTTAACGCGTGAAAACCACTCTCGGCTAAGATAACGGGATTGGAGTCTCTCATTAGATGTCCCTTTGTTGGTTGGTTGGTTTGGTTTTGATTTCTTGCGGCTCACCATGCATGTCTTCATTGACTGTGGCTGTAGTAATATAATAAGAGTCATTATCGCCCCTCCTTTCGTCATTAGATTGGGCGAGGATTTTATTCTTCTTAGGCTTATTCTCTAGACCGGTTTTATCGTTTAGCTCTGGTTTAGTTTTAGTTGCTCACATTTGGTGCTTGTTTATCCAGGGTAGATTGATTAGATCAATGAATAATTGAACACAAACAAAATGTTTACCTTCCATAAATTAACGTTGACCGCTCTTTCTAAGGTATTAAAGATGCCACATGAACTTTTTGTATTACATTTGTATGATTATGTGGATGAAATCAGTAGCTGATCTTTTCATCACACAAAAATACTCATGTATCACTTAGACCTCTTATGTTATTATACTATTTGTTTATTCTAGTATTGTGATTGTATCATCAATTAAGTCAAACTCGCATAATGCATTAGGTGTTACTAGTTCTCTTTATCATAAAAATAAATTAAACAAACAATAATTTTTAATTAAAAAAATATAGCTTAAATTATAACAATGTGGACAAATGAAATCCATATAATATTTAAATTTATACTCAATAAAAGAAATTATTTGAAGGAAGGGCTGAAACTATCTACGTTAGCATTTTTCAGTTCGGTTTGAAGAGCACACGTGAAATTCTCGAAAATTTGTTTGCTTTCAAAGTTTCATTTTAGTATACAGGGTTTGGTTATGCCTACAAGGAAGATGGCAATTTTGCAAAATCTAGGGCAATTTTATGAATTTTTAACATATTTAGTAAAAAGAACAATTAATTATATTGATAAAATTATGTTGTTTACAACAATTATAATGTATGATAGATTAATAGGGGATTATAAGAAATATAACTTTTAAATTTTTATTATTAATTAAAAATATTGGAACTATTTAAAAAAAACAAGCCTAAAATACCACACCAAAAAGTTTAATATGGGACTGAAATGATGTTAAGGAAACCTTTTGTAATGTTTTCAAAAAATTTCAATTTTTGGTATTTAAAAATACATAAATAGTAATATTTTATTTAAAAAAATTAATATTTTTTAAATAATTCATAAAAAGAAACACATCTACATTTTCGGTAGAGTATAAGCCCTATACGAATCTAAATGATAACTTCTAAGCTGTCAATAAAAAAAAAAATGACAACTACTAATTATATATATATATATATATATATATATGATGACACAATATACTTTAGAATTTTCATTTAAATATTTGACTTTATATATATATATATATATATAAACATAGAGATAACAATTCTGACCAAATAAAAAAACATAGAGATAACAATCACATACTCATTTAAGACAAGAAAACCATGAAATCACAGACAACTCTCATCTGCATGCTCATTATCTCCCTGTTTGCTTTACATCAGTGTATGTATAGGTTTTCACATTTATATTATTTATGTCTCTTGTTTTCTTATTTTTAATTTTTGGTTTGCTTTTAAATGTGAAGGTGTGAGAATGGATGTTAGAAAAATAGAGAAACAAAACAAAATCGTATTAGGAAATTGTTGGCATACGACATGCCACGGAGGGCTTGTAAGAAATTGTTATTGTTGTGTGCAAGATAGCAATAATTGTTGGCACAAGAAAGCTAATTGTGCTGCTAATTGTCCTCTCTAAACCGAGTTGAGATAATGAAACTATTATAATACATTAAATAAATTTTATCTAAATAAATTTTATTTGTATTTTAAATTTTACATTTTTATTTCAAAAAATAAAAAATACAATTTTAAAATTCTTTTATCAGTGTGGTTCAATCCATCACATCCTTTTTATTGTACTCAGTCTTGTTCCGCTTGTATTATGAACTAGTTGAGATGTTAGAGAAATAGAGAAACCAAACAAAATCGTGTTAGGAAATTTTTGGCATACGACATGTAGAGGAGTGCTTGTAAGAAATTGCTATTGTTGTGTGCAACATACCAATGAATGCTGGGACGAGAAAGCTGATTGTGACGCTAATTGTCATTACTAAATTTTTGATAAATTAATGTAATTGTATGATTTTACCGTGTGGAGAAAATAAAACTATTAAAATAAAATAAAATAAATTATCTAAATTTATTTCCTTTGTATTTCTTACATTTTTATTTCAAAAAAAAATATTTATTTATTAAAAAAACAATTTTTTAATTCTTTTATCATTGTGGTCCAGTCCATCACATTTTTCACACACCTTTCCATTGTACTCAGTCTTTTCCTGTTTGCATTTTGAACTAGTTTAGATTTTATTTAATAATAAGCAAATAAATAATAAAAATATGAGTTGGCCCAAAACAAATTAATAATAATAAAAAGAGTATTTGCAATTCAAGATAATAATTAACTTCAAAATTAAATCTCTCACCTATCTCACTATTCATTATAGTAAACTAAGTATTGAAAACCTTTTTTACCCTTAATGTTACCTTCTAATTACATGTTTCTCACTTTTTCTCTTTCCATAAAAATGAATGAGGAAGAAGAAGAAAAAAGAAAGAACAAGGAGGGAGGAAGAAGAAGAAAAAGAAGAAGATGGTAAAGATGGAGGTGGAGTTTGGTGATACTGTTGACGGCGATAATGGTGATGGTAATGCTAGCGTCGGTGTAATAACGATAATGTTGTTGGCGATTGTGATGAAGGTAAATGTGAAGGATAAACATAATAAAGTTAGTTAAGTTGTTATCGGTATAATTTTATATACTTTTGAAAGTCAACAAAGTTTATTAATCAAAAACTCACATTTTATATGTTATGATAACCGGTTAACATAATAAATTTCATATCTCTATATTTTATTTTTTTTCTATAATATGATAACTCAATAAACACGATAATTTTATGATATAATAACTCGTTTAACATCCCAATTTTATATTATTAACGATACAATAACTGGTTTAACATACTATTTTCTATGATATCTTAACTTGTTTAATGCGTTAATTATATAATAACAGTGGTTAGCATTTGATAACAGTGTTGTTAGGTGGAAAATGAACAGTGTTGCCGTGGTGAACAGTGAACATTGTTATCAAGACGGCCAGTGAATAGTGTTAGCGGGACAAACTTGTTAAAATAGCATTTGTGTAATTAAGCAAATTAGAAAGGATTTTTTTTACTTAAATTTATTTCCTCTTTGTTAAATAACTAATTTTGAATTATCTATTATATTATACCTAATTAGATGGTCAACTGTGTATATATTAACATCACCTTAATAAAAATAGGTAATAATTAATGTTGTTTCATATGATATTGTGCAGAACTTATACCGACATATAAAATTAGTAAACTTTAAAAAAAAGTATAAAACTATAAAAAAATTATTAACTTATTTATATAGTATAACTATATAGTATATATAAAGGCATAAGACGGATATTTGTTTTTTTTTTTTTTTGGAACCTTAAGACTTGTTATAGGATAAAATATATATTTATACAATTACATATGTATGTTGTTGATATATTCATGTATATATCATAAAACTAAGGGAAGAAATTTTGATGAATTTAGTGATGAAGAAAATGATTTATGAATTTTAATATTTATAGAGATGTGGAATAAATTTATTTTTCATATTTTATATTTAAAATATTGCCAAAAGCTATAGTGAGTCTTTTTTCATTTATTCTTTGTGTATAGTGAGCCTTAAGTGTATTGGTGAATTTTGGTTCCAATATCATCTCTCTCTTTTCATTTATTCTTTACGATCTCTGAATTAGTTACGCCATTGAGGGGAGAGATGAAATCGCTGCTGTTTTTATTCTGATATATATATAGACTTGTACTTTTTTCAAAACTATTTTTTCAGCACTATTTTCTTAAAACTATATTTTTGAATATTATTTTATTGTATTATATATAAACTCATAGCATTTTTCTAGTGGTTCACTATTCTAATGTGGATTTATGATTTGGTTTTTGTCACTCGTTACCCCTTATATTAACGAACTATTTGTATATTTTGTAATAATACTGATGATAAAGTTATTGACCAATATTCTACATCTTTTGACATTGGTTCACTAGTATATATTACGTAGTACAAAATTTTGATAATATTATGTTTACATAGAATATGTATTTTGTTCAATACTATTATATATGTTCCTGATGGTTTAGAAAAAATTGTTGGTGTATCTAGTTTTCCTACTAAACTTTTGATAAATTAATGTATTCGAATAATTTTTTTAATGTAATTTAAATTTGTCCACCGCGTGGAGATAGTAAAATTATTAAAATAAAAAGAAAGAATTTTATCTAAATTAATTTAATTTTTATTTTTTATTTTTTATTTTTATCGCGTAAACTGGAATTATTTAATCAAACAAAAAAATTATCGGATTCAAACCATCAACAATGTTAAGCATGTAAGCAAACAATGAAAGAAACATGTAAACAAGTTAACGATGTAAGCAAGCAGCGAAGGAAGTAAGGAAACACAAAATCAAAGAATCAAAGTAAGTAGACAAGTTAAGCATGTAAGCAAGCAAGTTTAGCAATGATATAAGCAAAGAAGAAAGCAAGTAAACAAGCTAACGATGTAAGCAGAGAAGCAAGCAATTAATCAAACAAAGCAAATATGCATGTATACATGTACGCATGCATCATGCATGAATGTATGCAGAGCCGGCCCTGAGATTTTGAAGGCCGCAAGTCCAAATTAAAAATGGGTTAGTTTGGTTTATTAAAAAAAATTATTTTACATATTTTTGGTTTGAACTCATGAACTATAAGTTTAAAAGAGTTTCACCTACCACTAGATTAAAGACAATTTTTATGAATTGATGGCCGAAAATTGAATATATAAAAATAGGGCCGCAAGCATGGGCTTAGCCTGCTTGGGCTCAGGGCCGGCCCTGAATGTATGCATATATATATATATATGTAATTTCAATATATTCAAATACTTTAACAATATTCTCTTGTTGGTCTCGATCTAAGATAGGTTCACAAGGACTAAAAAAGACGATAACTTCAAGCTATAAGAGGAAAATCGAAATACTAAACAGAAGAAACTAGAAGCTAACTCTAGAGATCGAAATCAAGGCGCAAGTCTTTTCTTTTGAACTACCTTTATCACAAATCGGTTTCTTGCTCCAGTTCTTGGCTTTTCTCTGCGAGGGGATCCATTAATACCGACATTACAAACAAACAAAAATGAATAAACAGAGGATAAGATGACAACTTACAAGTGTTATGCAGAGGCTTAGAGCGGTTTCATAGCAAGCTTGCGTATAGTATTATCTAGAGATGCTTCAAACAGTTCTTGCTCTGGCACTACTTATAGACACCAAAAAAATGAATAATAAGAAGACATGTGCAAACTAATAAACTTTTTTGTCTAATTTGCCTCGATTTGGCCTGGCTCTGTATTGATTCAAAACATGTTCAAACAATAATAATACCTTATTTGATTTGGAACGCTGACTTTGACTGCAAGGAAGTGGTCACCACATTTAGACACCTGAGATGAGAAAAGAATATCAATTGTTGATAGAAAAGAAGAAGTGAGGAAATACTAGAAATGTTGTTTGATGCAAAATTACTTACTGTTTGGAGATTTATGTAGCATGTCGAAAGTATTTGTTACCTTCCTCTACAGATTTCTTATACTTAGGTTCATGGAACTTCGCATTCCTGAAACAGTTTGAAAAACTGGTTTAAGTAACAAATACCCTAATAGTCACACAGAAAGATTTGAAGTTGGACTCAAGCAAATGAAATTACTTTTGAACTTGACAGGTCCTGGTTGTACATCCGTTGTAGACCTTTGACTTTGAGCAGTGATGTACAAGTGCTGAAGCAAGCATACCTGAAAAGAATAGGATGTGAAAAATTACTAGAAAGAAGTGAAAAACTGTTTCCTTTCTTAGAAGAATCTGGTGTCCTTTGTCTCACCAGCTTAATGAAGTCTTTGTGCTGAGCATTTGTAGCTTTCTGCATTTGAGAGGTCCGTGTAGGTAAGACTGCTGCATTGGTAAACTGTCAAGCTTCCAAGAGACGCAGTGAGAAAATTAGAAGAACACACACAAAAAAAAAGCTAAACCATTTCTAGAAAATTCTACTTGAATTGTAACAAAAACTCAATTTCTCGCTCACAGTATTGCCTCATGCGTTCTCAAAACCTCATCCTTTATACATTTTTTCTTGTGCTGTTTTCAGCATTTGAGAACTCCATGTAGACGTTAACTGCATTTGTCAAACGACCTTTCAAGCCTCTAAAGATAGAGAGAGAGAGAGAGAGATAATCAGGGAAATGTTATTACAAATCCATTTCCCACTCACTGTATTGCTCCGTGAGTTCTCAAAACTTCATCTATAACATTTATATTTTTTATGTTGTTTCCTGCATCTTAAAGCTCCATGTCGAAGACAGCTGCATTTGAATCCACGAGGCTCATGGCTCAGAAGCTGGTTGCAAGTAAACGTCAAGATCTCAAAACCTGAGCAATTAAAATATTTAGATACAAAAAGGGATCACTCATGGTACATAAACATATAAACTCAGAGTTAAGTAATGAAGAAGGAAAGCCAAGAGAGAAGAATGATTACAACCCTTGATCCTTGTCTTTCCGCTAAAGTTCTGTTAGGCTGTTATAAACTGGTTTGGATAAACCGTTGTTTCACATACACACAAGGGATGGTTCATTTGGTAACGACATTAATGATGAAGACTTAGCTTTGATAGACGCTCAAGAGGTTCCATTTGTAATTTTTTTAATAATAACCAAGTAGAACTATCTAAAGCAAAATACATACTTTAAAGGAAGATAAACTGAGGGAGTTAGTGACCATATAAGCAAGCATGTTAAAGATAGAGAGTAAGGAAAATAAAAAAGTCCAGTATCTAAGGAAGAAAGAAAGTATGTAAGAAATTAAGCAACGAAGCAAGGAAACAAGGAAGCATGAAGCTAATAAGGAATTCAAAAACAAAAATACAGAAGCCAGTAACTAGTAAGTAAGCAAAGAAATCAACCAAGCACGCAAGGAAGTAAAAAGCAAACCAAGAAATCTCGTAATTAAGCAAAGAATGTGAAATAACAAAAGGAAGCAAACAAGCAAGAAATGAATTGAACAAAAATCACGTAGGCAAAGAATCAAGGAAGCAGAGGAGCAATTATGAATGTGTACAAGTAAGCAAGTATGCAGGTAAGTAAACAAAGAATGTGAGCATGTATGTATGTATGTAAGCAAAGAATTGAAGAAAAAAAACAAGGGAGCAAGTAAGCAAGCAAGGAACCAAAGAAGCAAGCAAGGAACCAAAGAAGCAAGAAGATAAGGCAGCAACCAAGAAAGGAATGAACACAGAAAATGAGGAAGCAAGTAAGTAAACAAAGAATCAGACAAAGTATTAAAGAAGCAGGAAAGTAATTATGAATGTGTACAGGTAATTCCGTAATTATGAATCGGATATTTCCCCCTAGACTCTTAAGTTTATTCAAAGGAATCGATATCTCCTAACAACACTGTTTTCTTTGGCATTCCTCTGCACTGTTTATCTATACTTTGCAGTCACTTTAGGTGCTAAGCACTCATTGTGCTATGGCTTGACCGGGAAAGAGAAGGCAATGTGTCAATTAAAACATGTCCAAGCTATCTTCAAAGGGAAACTTAAATTCTTCTAGAGTGTCATCGGCCAATGCTAGCTGAAACCCCCATTATTGTTCTCTTGAACTAAAACATTCTTTTTGTTTTTTATTGATTCTATAATGCAATGTCTGTGTATTATATTATTACATGGTGAAAAACCCGGAGATTTATAATCTAAAGATAACAATATCTTCTTTACAAGTTTTAGAAGTTTTTACTTTCTACACTTATTGAACCCCTCCGTGTTCTGGTCTCTCGTTACCAAGTTCGTTGAGGAACCACTAGTTTGTTGTTGATTTCCATGGCTTGATTCTTTTGTTCGTCGCTTAAAAAATGGACAAGATTTCCATGGCTTGATTCTTTTGTTCGTCGCCTAAATCTAACATTTGGAATCATCCCACCCGCTACTTTCCCATCTTCAGTCATCTTCGTCAATCCTTTTATATCAATCTCCTTCACCAAGCCACTCGGATCCTCTTTGCTTTACTAGATTAAACTACATAAACGTGGAAGAAACTGATAATGACAAGATTTTTTTTCAAAAAAAAAAAAACTGATAATGACAAGAAGTAAAAGTAAGAAGGTCGGTGGTCTGAGAATCAGATTCGATGTCGACTAATTGAAAGAAAGCATTTTTCTTCACAATTATATTTTCGATCTCGAGATGGGACTTTTTCGTCCCAAAAATTTATGATTATTTTGAGATGGAATCAAATTAAGATATTAATCTTATTGCAATTAGTAGTTAATAAAAATATAAATCTCTCCTTAATTCATTAGTAATTTGTGACAAAAAAAACGATGAATGTTTTCATATATATTAATTTTTCTTTTCTGCAACAAAAAGTTAGCCATATATTTTTTTAATATACTAAAGCAGATGTTACTTTAAAATCCTTCAAATTTTTAATTCTAATTTATCCCTATAATAAATTGATATTTTAAATAAAATTATGATATTTGTAACAGAAAATAGAAAGACATACATTTTTTGCAAAAAAAAAGCCTCAAATGAATAAAATAACAATAGATTTTTATATGAGGAATTGCTTAAAATGATCTATATATTGATTTTAAAAATAAAAAAAGGCTCCAAAATTCATCTAATCCAAAGAGGACAAGACTGGGTTTAAATAAGTAAAAATATACAATTATGTTATTCTGGTATATTCAAATATATTAACCTTTTGCGTTGATGATAATTTTATTTAAATTCATAAAATAATAAAATATAGATTAAAACAATACAACCAAGACAAATAACATTATTTGTAACTAGGTAAAAATCTGGGCTAGGCCGCAAGATGCCGTAACATTATATGTTTTTTTATATAGATTCATGTTATTTTGATAAGAAATAAAGCTTACAATTTTTTACTGAATATAAAAAATATATGGTAACTCTAGCATAGGAACATGAGTTATATGAAATTGAAAATTATGAATCGTGATGTTAGTATTTTGTTTGATTTTTCATTGATATCAAAGTTTCGTTAACTTTTGCTGATTTATTTTAGCCTTTTCTGAGTTTTTTTTTAATTATTCAACGAATTTCTTTATGATTTTCATGCTTCATTTAAATTGAAAAGTCGAATGAAAATAATTTATGTTAATCGAAAAATTCGATGAAAATAGTTTGTGAACCTCATAATAATAATGTTTTGAATGTGTTTTTTTTCGTAGGCAAAGATTAGGAAAGACTTACTATGATCCAACTTCACAGATTTGGTTAAGAACTAATTTTAGGTATTTTGTTAGTTTTATATTTGTCGTTTCAATACAAATATACAATATTATTGAATTACCACCTTTTTATATGTAACTATAAACAATCATACACATGCATACACTTATTTGATTTTTTGGATGATGCTTATGAGTCAAACAATAAAGTAGAACCGTAGAAGCGGGAAATTGCTCATTTTATTCCTCAATTATTTGCAATCGGCAATTTTATTCCTCAAGTATCGCTTGTGCAGATTAATTCTTCAAGTTTGAGTTGACTGCCCAAATTTAGGAATGAGAAAAGACAACGTTAATGAAGAAAACGGAAACGTTACGGTTGACTTTATATCTCAATCCAATTTTGCAAAGTCAACTCAAACTTAAGAAATTAATTTGCCAAATTGAAAGTTGGGGAATTAATCTGCACAATTAAAAAAACTTGGGAAACTAAATGATCATTTTTATTTAGAAAATTATGATTATTTTTATAAATCATGATTATTTGTAAAATACCATCAAATACCTTTTTAAGAAATAATATTTTTATTATATTATGTTTTATGTTGTTATGAATAAAATTAAAAAATTACGTGTATTTAATTTCTGTGATTTTTTTCTTTACTGGCAAAATTTTTGGTTATCAACCAATGATTATTCTCTTATCATACGGTCATTGGTATGTTCACTCTATTAGAAGAAAATATTTTCATCAAATTCACTTATTTTCACCTATCTTTCTCAATATATGATAGTAGCCCTGAAAATATAGGAACATAAATCACGTTTCGTCCCGTATTCATCTTTAATTTCGCATCTCATTCCCTTTTCCGTTAAAAGAATTCTAAATCAAGATCATTTATTTTATTCAAACAGGTACGAAAAAATGGGTATGAAATCATATACCTTAATTACCTGTTCAAAACAAAATATATATATATTAATTTTTCCAAAATTTCCTAAATTTTTCCGAAGTTATCCAAAATATATGTTTTAAGTTGATCTTTACTCGAATTACTGGGAGTTTGAGAAGAGATTTTGGGTAAGGAAATTTCCCAAATCCGTATCGTTCTTTTCGAATTTTCATATTTCCAATTCCCATCATGAGTCCTAAAATTTTTAAGGACACATATATATGCTTAAGTTATTTGTTTTTCTAAAGTATGTATACTGATTTTATAATTTTGATTAAATATCAATGAAATTTTAGATAGGAAATATAATATAATAAAAACAATATTTTTTTAAAAAAGTATATGATGGTATTCTACAAATAATCATGCTTTATGAAAATAATCATAATTTTCTAAATAAATAATCATTTAATTCTCCAAGTTTTTCTTATTGTGCAGATTAATTCTCCAACTTTCAATTTGGCAAATTAATTTCTCAAGTTTAAGTTGACTTTGAAAAATTAGACTGAGAAAAGTCAACGGTAATGTTTCTGTTTTTTTCGTTAACGTTGACTTTTCTCATGCTTAAATTTGCGCAGTCAACTCAAACCTGAGGAATAAATCTGCACAAGCGATACTTGAGGAATAAAATTGCCGATTGTAAATACTTGAGGAATTAAATGATTAATTTCCCCCGTAGAAGCATTAAATTTTTTTTTGTTAAAGGCAAATATAAATATTGATTAATCAACCCTTATGTAAAGAGCATAAGACCATCTCCAATAGTTAGTTCTAATTTTTACTCTAAATATAGAGTTCTCTATAAATAGAGAGTAGGTTTGCTCCAATAGTTACCTCTATTTTTTCCTCTAAAAAAATAATAATTTCATTACATTCTATTTTTCTTTAGTTATTAAGTTTTTATAGGTCCTTTTATCTTATAAGTTTACAAATTTTATCCATTTATCATATATGTTTAACAAAAATACATAAAATTTTGATTTCATTAAAATTAAACATTTACCACAAAAATAATTTTTAATCGTGTATCATGTTATTTTTAATTTAATATCATTCAATGTTGCATTTACATATTTTAATTAATTATATAATTAGTTATCATTGATTTAATTTTGTTTAAGTGTAAATTAAAACATATAATTTTTGTTTATATACAAAAGAAAAACATATCAAAATGTAAAGGATTATTTTGTAAATACAAAAATTCAATTAAAAAAAATAGAGATCTCTATTTGTGACTCCAAATTTAGAGTTGGAAATAGAGATCGCTATTTTTAGAGTAAGATATAGAGTACCATTAGAGATGGTTTCACTCTAAAAATAGAGTTTAGAGGCAAAAATAGAGTCTCATTGGAGATGCTCTAAGGTTTCTTTGGTGTTGCAGGTTTCAATTTTCATCCAACAGAGATCTATTCTGCTCAAGGTTCTACATATGTTCGGAGCATTGTGGTTTTCGTCAGTGGCTGAGTTTGTTTCCATCGGTGCGGGCTGTGGTGCGTTTCAGTGGTGAAAACTTTCGGATTTCGTCAGTGGCTGAGTTTGTTTTCCCGGTTTCTTCGGTGGATTGTTGTTCTAGATGCATGAACCAGGTTTGCGTCTTGGTGGTTTCTTTGCCTCGGCTCTGTAGAAGAATGTGGTTACATGTCCCATTGTTGGTTGGTTTGGTTTTGATTTCTTGTGGCTCACCATGTCTTAATGACTGTGGCTGTAGCAATATAGTAAGACCCTGTTTGTTTCTCCATCTCAAATAAACATCGAGATGATCCATTTCCGAACAAGAATCGTAAAGAAGAAAGCAATACTCAGAATTCACCTAAACCACGTGAGATAAGAAGAAGAGAGAGAAGATATGCTCACATGAGAGAGATAGACGCCGCCAGGTTCCGTCGGAGAGAGTGAATCGCCGGGTTCCGTCGGAGAGAGTGAATCGTCGACTCGAGTGATGATAGAGTCGAAGTCGGAGAAGAGTCGCGTGTCTTCGAGAACAGACAATTTAGATCTAGGGTTTTTCATTTGTAATTTTTGGTTTTACTGAAGGCTATTTTCGTCATTTACTATTTTGAGATGGATAATCTCCATCCGGCTGAGCCAAATAGATTCATCCAGATGAGTTTAAAAATTTTGCCTAAAAAATTAAAACTCATCTAGATGGATCATCTGAATGATTTTGGGTTTGTATTACTAAACAAACAAAACTCTCATCTTCATCCAGATGGTCCATCTGAATGAAGAAACAAACAGGACCTTACTGTTTTGAGATGGATCATCTCCATCCGGCTGAGCCAAATAGATTCATCCAGATGAGTTTGAAAATTTTGCCCAAAAATTAAAACTCATCTAGATGGATCATCTCAATGATTTTGGGTTTGTATTACTAAACAAACAAAACTCTCATCTTCATCCAGATGGTCCATCTGAATGAAGAAACAAACAGGACCTAAGAGTCATTCCCGTTCCTCCTTCCGTCATTAGATTGGGTGAGGATTTAACTCTTCTTAGGCTTATTCTTTATCGTTTAGCTCTGTATTTTACTTGTATTCCACTTTGAATGAAGTTCAGTGAAAAAAAAAACCTTATGTAAGAACATAAGAAGGGGTTTTATAAAACATGCATGTCCCCCTCTTTCCAAGTTACACATTTGTTTGTCATGATTTTATTTACTTTTTAGCACCTTAAAACTTGACGCTATCTCCACAAGCTAAAAATTATGATGATGAGTCCATAACTGTATCTAGAAACTTATCCAGTTAGGCTTCTCAGTTCTCTGAAGATTTGTCTGTTTGTTTTTGTTGCCTAAGCGTGTGACGACATAAACTCTAAGGCTCTAAACTTTTGAGCCTCTAATTTCTTAAATCAAACGTGTATAACAAAACCAGTACAAAGCAATGATCAACAAATCTGAAAGAGAAGCTTTGGTGAGTCAGAGCAAATATAAATGTTTGTTATAAAGATCCTAGAGGAATAGCGTCGTTTGGTGGGTAGATTGATTTGATCAATGAATCTACACAAACAAAATGTCTACCTTCCCTAAATTAACGTTGACCGCTCTTTTTAGGGTATTAAAGATGCCACATGAACTTTTTGTATTACATTTGTATGATTATGTGGATGAAATCAGTAGCTGACGATGTGATGTATTTGGAAGTTTCATCTTGTCTTACAGTTTTGATAAAAGATTGTTATTATCATTTTGTAAAATTGATTGTATGATAATAATTAACTACTAATCTTAGTTTAGTATGAATTTCAACTTGTTCATGGATTGTGGACATGGTGATGACTACTTTGTTTCTACCGTTTATCATATTCACGGATTCCATTCTCCGTCTATTAGTCCAAAACGTTGAGATAGCAAGGATCGTTGCTGAGATCAATCCTTCATGATCCTTTATGTCAATAGCTTTATTTTCACTATGAGTATGCTTATATTGTGTCGGTGTCATAACAAATTAATATACTTTATGACAGCATTGATATACTTATTGTACGCGAAATTATATTTTGTTGTGACTTTTCAATGTTAATAACAGATACTTATAAACAAAACACATTGTGTATTAATAACAAGATTTCAATTTTTAAAAAGAAATGTTGTAAATAACAAGAGTCATTATTAAATTTAAATATAGATGTCAAAAATATAAGTACCAAATACTCAATTCTAGAGTGTTTGGGAGTGTTTTTTTTTTAATGATATTAATAGAGTTTCTGTTTCTTAGCTATTGTAATAATCTAGCTTGTATATATATAGGAAGATCTTTTTAAGAACCAAAAAACTAGGGTGGTATAAATACAATTTAGCATAATAAAATTAATTAATTAATTAAATCTGTAAAGTTGTAAATATAGGAAAATAACATATGCTAATTTAGAAAACATATCCTTGCAAGTAACTAAATTTAGAGTATTTTTAAGAGTATAATTATTATGAAAATTAAAATAAACATAAAAGACAAAGAATATTATTTTGGCCGAGAACTCTATATAAATATATGGGTTGAGCTCTTCAAACTCCTCAATTATTTTATTTTCTGAAACCATTTGTTAAGTTATATTCCTAAAACAGTTAAAAAAAAATTAGTACAATGGATCCAAATATGATGATAGAAATCTAGATTTGGTGTGTTGAAATTACCAAAAGTAAAGGTCGAAAACATACTAAGAAAGATGAATATTACGATACCTCAGAATGGTATTCAAGTGCAAGTTGAGGATAATGACAAATCCTATTGGGTTACTCTTTGTTATAACAGTGAGTATCAACTCAAAAATGGATAGGCAAAAACAAAAAATGCAAGAGGTCTCAAAAAGGGAGATCTCATCAAATTATATTGGGACAATACCAAATTCATTTTTTCGATGGAGTGAGTCTTCTTTCTTTTTTCTCCTAAGTTAGCTCTCACTAATTATTCGTGTTCTTAATAGATTTGCCGAACTAATTGTTTTATGAATAATGATATTTTTGTTGGGTTTTATGTCATGTACATCAAAATTAAAAGAATAGTTTGTCAAATTTGCATTATTGATCTAAATTATGAATATCTTAATTTATATCACCGTAATTTATATGATTTTAAAGATTTATACAAAACATGTTATTGTGATGTAGCTATATATAACATACTCACAATTTTATAATTTTTTCATTAATTATTCATTTTCTTAATAAATTTGTCGAACTAATGTTTTTTATGAATTAATGATATTTTTGCTGGTTTTTATGTCATGTATATTATAATTAAAAGAATTGTATGTTACATTTGCATTATTGATCTAAATTTTGAATATGTTAGTTTATAGTACACTGTACTTTATATGATCTAGAAGTTTTATACAATACCATGTTATTGTGATGTAGCTATATATAACATATTGACAATTTTATAAAAGCTAGCAGTTCAACTACGGTTCCTGAAAATTCAGATACAGTTTCTACAACTTTAAGTCTGGCTCCTGCAAATTCAGATACAGGAAAAGGTCACGCAAGTTCAAGTACGGTTCCTACCAAAAAAGCAAAAAAAAACAAATGATGCAAAGTAAATGGTGAAAGATAAATGGAAGACACCGTTTCTATGAATAATTTGGTTAATGTGTTTGCAAAATAAATATTATAATTTATCAAGTATTTTGGATGGTCTAAATGTGTTTCTATGAATAAATTGGTTGATGTATTTAATCCATAGTTTTTTTTTATTTTTACAATTTTGAATTAGAAAAAGAAAACAAACATCAAAACCGCACCCTAAATACGCACCCTTAATCATTCATAATGAATAGTGTGACTAGAATAATAAATACATGAATCACTCTACAAAAACCTTCGATGGTAAGGTTTGGTTGTGAGTTCACAACATCATCATATTTCAAAACTCATTGATAAATTTATCCAAATTTTTCCAAGACGAACAAATATCTTCCTCCAAAGCCTTCTTCAATGCCAATGATTAAGTTCATGTATTGTTTGTCTTCGAAATTTTGTCTTCTAAATATTGAATGATTTGGGCTCTCTTTGACAGGTTTTATATTGTGCTTCTAGGATAGTAAATGGATTCTCGGATTTGTTGTTGGTTTTTGTAACGACTAGATGGAGGAGGAACGGTTCATATTGTTTTTGGTGATGGAAGCAGCCTCACGCTACTTGATGGAGGAATGAATTTGAGAATACTTTTTTTTATTTTTCACTTCTGTAATGCTTGTTGAATTTTGGAATTGTTCTCAGATCAAACGTTATGCTACATTGTTTTTTAGTTGTCAACACAAGGAATCCGTTTGTTATTCATGCCTTTTGGTCTTATTATTGATTTGCAGAGACAACACCATATTGTTCAGCAATGTCATCCCACAAGTCTTTAGCAATCTCAAAATGTGAGATATCTCGACGCAGAGATGATTCAATGGAGATACGAATCCATGAAACCAAAAGAGAATTAATCGTCCACCAATTATCAATTTCAAGAGCGTCTTCAGCAGGTCTAGTGATTGAGTCATCAAAAAACCCAAATTTCTTGCGCGCACGTAAAGAAGTTCTTAATTCACGAGCCCAATCATCAAAATTATCCCCATTGAGGAGAACTTTAGAAATAATCAAACTTGGATTATCACTCGCCGGCAGATCGTACAGATGAATCGTGCGTCTTTGGGAACCTGACCTTTAACCACTCTGGTCGTCACGTTCCTAAGCCCATCTCCATCAACCTCTGCCATTGTCGAGTATCAAAAATAAAGGAAAACAAAATTAGCCAAGATATGGCTCTGATACCATGTCAGAGAAAGAAAAAGGAAAAGGTTTCTTTGTATTTTTCGCTGTGTCAGTTTACAATGGCAACCAAGCCAGCACAAATACAAAAGGAATGTGGAAGATAAAGAGACATGCAAAGACCGATAATCAATGCAAACAATGAAACTAGAAATGGGAAATAGATCCACTGATAAGGTTAGAGATTTTACCAGTTGGAAGAGGAAGGACAGAGCAAGAGAGAATTGAGAGAGAAAGAGCCGAGTCTCTTGTCGGAAGCAGGAGCAAGCGAAGGGATGATTCAGAGAGGAAAGCCTTCTCGGAGGAGAGAGAGCTGCTGAATCCGGTGAGAGCGGCTAGCTCGTGCACCGTCGACGGGAAATGGCTCACTGGGAAAAGAGCGAGCCGAGCCTTCTAGGGTTTGGGGTGAAGAAACGTTATGGTCCCAAAATACTGAATCAATTGCTGAGTCGAGATTTGTCATTTTCATCTTCTCCTTGTTCCTTTCTCCTTCCTTATCTCTCCTGGGTACCAAGCTGAGGAGGCAAAAGGGGTTTAAGCTTGCTTTTTTGCAAGGGCCTTTCTTATGGACTTATTCATATAATCTTAAAATGGGCTTGGTTCCAAATTCGAAAAAATTGAATATGTAATTCTTAATTGTGTCTTTCAAACCAGGATTTGTGCTACAATGCTATTATCGTGTCGGTGTCATAACAAATTAATATACTTTTGACAGTATTGATATATTTATTTTTCAAGAAATTATATTTTGTTGTGACTTTTGAATGTTAATAACAAATACTTGTTGTAAAAAAAAACAAATACTTATAAACAAAACACATTGTGTATTAATAACAAGATTTCTTATTATTAATTGTGTTTTCAATTTTTTAAAAGAAATGATGTAAATAACCAGAGTCATTATTAAATTTAAATATAGATGTCAAAAATATAAGTATCAAATACTCAATCTAGAGTGTTTGGGAATGTTTTTAATGATATTAATAGAGTTCTGTTTCTTAGCTATTGTAATAAATCTAGCTTGTATATATATAGGAAGATCTTTTTAAGAACCAAAAAACCTAGGGTTGTATAAATACAATTGAGCATAATAAAAATAAATAATTAATTAAATCTGTAAATTTGTAAATATAGAAAAATAACATATGCTAATTTAGAAAACATATCCTTGCAAGTAACTAAATTTAGAGTTTTTTTAAAGAGTATAAATATTATTAAAATAAACATAAAAGTAAAGGAATATTATTTTTTCCAAGAACTATATATAAATATATGGGTTGAGCTCTTCGAACTTTTCAATTATTTTATTTTCTGAAATAATTTGATAAGTTATATTCCTAAAACAGTTAAAAATTTAGTACAACAGATCCAAATATGATGATAGAAAAAACGTTAACGGATTCTGGTGTGTTGAATTTACCAAAGGTGAAGGTCGAAAACATACTAAAAAGATGGAAATTACAATACCTCAGAATGGCATTCAAGTGGAAGTTAAGGATAATGACAAATTATATTGGGTTACTCTTTGTTATAACACTGCATATCAACTCAAAAATGGATGGACAAAAATCAAAAATGCAAGAGGTCTCAAAAAGGAAGATCTCATCAAATTATATTGGGACAATACCAAATTCATTTTTTCGATGGAGTGAGTCTTCTTTCTTTTTTCTCCTAAGTTACCTCTCACTAATTATTCGTGTTCTTAATAGATTTGCCGAACTAATTGTTTTATGAAGAATGATATTTTTGTTGGGTTTTATGTCATGCACATCATAATTAAAAGGATAGCATGTCAAATTTGAATTATTGATCTAAATTATGAATATCTTAGTTTATATCACAGTAATTTATATGATTTTAAATATTCATACAAAACATGTTATTGTGATGTAGCTATATATAACATACTGACAATTTTATAAATGCTAAGATTTGTACTTAAGATTTCAAATGGTGACAATAGATTGCCAGATGCAAAAGAAGCAGATCATGCAAAAGAAGCAGATCAGGACAAAGCGAGCAGTTCAAATACAGTTCCTGCAAGTTCATAGTACGGTTCTTGCAAGTTCAAGTACAGTTCCTGCAACTTCAATTACAGTTCACCCATCTTTTATAGTTCCTTCCAAAAAAAAGCAAAAAAAAGTAAATGATGCAAAGTAAAAGGTGGAGGATAAATGGAAGAACACCCGTTTTTATGAATAAATTGGTTAATAGAATTGCAAAATAAATATAATAATTTATCAAATATTTTGGTTGGTCTAAATATGTTTTTATGAATAAATTGGTAATTCTAAAATTGGTGGCAAGAAGGCCATTTTTTTATTTAACTAATTTTGTTTTTTTGTTTAAATATATATAATTTCCTTTAAATGTAATTTATTGTAAAGATCCCTTGTAAGAGCTATAAAAGCTTAATTGTTCTCATTGTAAAAAACACATTGAAATCTTTGGAAATATAAAAGAGTGTTTTTTCTAAAAGCTTTGGCTTGTTTTTGTTTATCTAAGTTAGATGGATTTTTACACTTAGTAAACGTTTGAATCTATGTCTCTTGTGTGCGATTCTTTGAAACTAGATTTGGTGATTGCGTGTAGACTAGCTTGTGAGATTCAGTTATTCTATTTTTGGCTGAGTGTGGATTCATTCAACAACCCCATTTGATTGAGCGAGTCAATCACTTTCATCTCCATCTCTACCAACGACCATCTTCCGCAACAAATCTTGTAAACTCTCAATCATCTCGTGAACATAAGTTTGGTGGCTTCAGATCTTATATCAAATAAGGGTGGTATAACTATTATAATTTATCAAGTATTTTGGATGGTCTAAATGTGTTTCTATGAATAAATTGGTAATTAAATTGGTTAATGTATTTGCAAAATAAATATTATAATTTATCAAATGTTTTGGATGGTCTAAATGTGTTTCTATGAATAGATTGATTAATGCATTTAATCCATATATTTTTTGCGTACAATTTTGGATTAAAAAAGAAAAAAAAAGCATCAAAACCGCACCCTTAAATCATTCATAATGAATGGTGACTAGATTGATAAATACATGAATCACTCTACAAAAACCTTTTATGGTAAGGTTGGGTGTGAGTTCACAACATCATCATGTTCCATTTATTTCAAAACTCGTTGTTAAGTTTTTCCAAATTCTTCCAAGACGAACCAATACCTTCCTCCAAAGCCTTCTTCGCCATCTTACCATATGCTTCGACATTCCTCCTCAGCTCTTTCTTTTTATCTCCCTCCATCAACTCCTTCACTTTCTCCGCAATTTCTTCTCTTCTCACAATCCCGTCACCACTCTCTCTGCCACTTTCAGCTCTTCCACCACCAAAATTGCATCCAGCGGTTGCTCCACCGCTAGTAGAAACGCCAAGATAGGAACCTAGCAAATGCTCTCCATCAGAGAATTCCACCCACAATGGCTTAAGAACCCTCTTAAAACTCTCCTGATCAAGAAGAGCCTAACGCAATCTGAGTCCATAAACCAATTGAGTAAAGGAATTTTGTCTACAATGTGTTTTGTTGTATCCTTGAAAAGTTGGAGATCCCACTCTTCTGCATTGCTAATATTTGCTTTCCTAAAGTTGGTTTAAACTGCCCACCAATCCTAGCCACCTACAACAATCCAAAGACAGATTTGGGTAAAAGAAAAGCCAAATTCAACATTATCAACACCTAGAAAAAGACAAAATATCCAAATGTTGTGATGTTTCTTTTCTATTTCATCAATTGGGTTTCTCAATTCAAATTTCCAGTGAAAACCTTAAGCGTTACTCACTCAAACACCAAAGTCGAAGTGATTTCTCCACTAAAACATGTGAAAACAGCGGAGAGGTTAAAGATTTTACCAGTTGGAAGAGGAAGGACAGAGCAAGAGAGAATTGAGAGAGAAAGAGCCGAGTCTCTTGTCGAAATTCGGAGCAAACGAAGGGATGACTCTGAGAGGAAAGCCTTCGCGGAGGAGAGAGAGCTGCTGAATCCGGTGAGAGCGGATGGCTCTTTCACCGTCGACGGGAAATGGATCACCGGGAACAGAGCGAGCTGAGCCTTCTAGGGTTTGGGATGAAAAAACGTTATGGTCCCAAAATACTGAATCAATTGCTGAGTCGAGATTCACCATTTTCTTCTTCACCTTCTTCCTTTCTCCTTCCTTATCTCTCATGTGTACCAAGCTGAGGGAGGAGGCAGAAGGGGTTTAAGCTTGCTTTTTGGCAAGAGCCTTTCTTATGGGGCTTATTCATATGCTGTTAAAACGGGCTTGGTTCCTAATTCGAAAATAATGGATATGTAATTCTTAATTGTGTCTGTCAAACCAAGATTTTTAACCGAATCAAACCACGATTTCCTTTCTCTATCTTAAGGCACCTAAACCAATTATGATTTTTTTAGAATGCTTTGAAAGACAATGTTTGATAATGTTAATAGAATTTAATTTTGTAGAATATTACTATAGATTTAGATTATATGTTTGGGGATAAATTTAAAAAGAAAATGAGTAAAAAGTTAGTCAAAAAATACTAAATCAATAAATTGTAACTCGTTTAACCTACACTCCTACACAGAGATGTAACAAGAGTGAAAATTTAGAAGAAAAAAAAAGTATGCTAACCTAGAAAATACATCCATATAATTAACTTATTTGAAAATATAACCCTATTTTATCCTCAAACTATGTGTTACATAGACAAAAAGAGTTCTGCACATTAAATGATTTTTTGAATAAAAAAAAATGTAAGATTATATTCTTAACAAGAAAATTAATGGTCATTTGGTTATTTTTCTTTTCATTAACGATCATTTATCAATAAACTTTTAATATAATCAATTTAATATTATGATATGGTTATACTTTTTGGCAGCATTGATATATTTATTGTACGAGAAATTATATTTTGTTGTGACTTTTCTTTGTTAATAACAAATACTTGTAAACAAACACACATTGTGTATTAATAACAAGAACTTGTTCTTAATTAATTTGAAAAATAAATGTTGTAAATAAGATGTCATTATTAAATTTAAAAATAGATGTCTAAAATAAAAGTACAAAATACTTAATTATAGAGTGTTTGGAAATGATTTTTTTAGATATTAATAGAATTTCTCTTTCTTAGGTATTGTAATAAATTTAGCTTGCATATATAGGAAGATCATTTTAAGAACCAAAAATAAATACAATTTAGCCTAATAAAAATAAATAGTTAACTAAATCTTTAAAGTAATAAATTTAAAAAAATAACATATGCTAACTTACAAAACATATCCTTGCAAGTAACTAAATTTAGAGAGTTTTTTTAAGAGCATTAATAATATTAAAATAAGCATATATAGAAGACACATAATATTACTTTGGCTGAAAGCTATATATAAATATATGGGTTGAGCTCTTCATACTCCTCAATTATTTTGTCTATAAGTTATATTCCTAAAACAGTTAAAAATTTAGTATAATGAATTTAAATATGATGATAACAAAAACGTTAACAGATTCTGATCTTTCGAAGAATGGTGCGTTGAATTTACCAAAAGTGAAGGTCGAAAACATACTAAAAAGGATGAAAATTACGATACCTATTCAAGTGGAAGTTAAGGATAATGACAAATCCTATTGGGTTACTCTTTGTTATAACAGTGGGTATCAACTCAAAAATGGATGGACAAAAATCAAAAATGCAAGAGGTCTCAAAACGGGAGATCTCATCCAATTATATTGGGACAATACCAAATTCATTTTTTCGATGGAGTGAGTCTTCTTTCTTTTTTCTCCCAAGTTAGCTCTCGCTAATTATTCGTGTTCTTAATAGATTTGCCGAACTAATTGTTTTATGAATAATGATATTTTTGTTGGGTTTTATGTCATGCACATCAAAATTAAAAGAATAGTTTGTCAAATTTGCATTATTAATCTAAATTATGAATATGTTAGTTTATATCACCGTAATATATGATTTAAAATTTTTATACAAAACATGTTATTATATATAACATACTGACAATTTTATAAATTTTTTATTAATTATTTAATTTCTTAATAAATTAGTGGAACTAATGTTTTTATGAATTAATGATACTTTTTCTGGGTTTTATGTCATGTAAATTATAATTAAAAGAATTGTATGTTACATTTGCATTATTGATCTAAATTATGAATATATTAGTTTATAGTACACCGTACTTTATATGATCTAGAAGTTTTATACGATATCATGTTATTGTGATTTAGCTATATATAACCTACTGACAATTTTATAAATGCTAGCAGTTCAACTACAGTTCCTGAAAATTCAGATGCAGTTTCTACGACTTTAAGTGTGGCACCTCCAAATTCAGATACAGTTTCTACGACTCTAAGTCTGGCTCCTGCAAATTCAGATATAGGAAAAGGTCATGCAAGTTCAAGTACGGTTCTTACCAAAAAAGCAAAAAAAAACAAATGATGCAAAGTAAATGGTGGAAGATAAATGGATGACACCGTTTCTATGAATAATTTGGTTAATGTATTTGCAAAATAAATATTATAATTTATCAAGTATTTTGGATGGTATAAATGTGTTTCTATGAATAAATTGTTTGAAGTATTTAATCCATAGTTTTTTTTTTGTTTTTACAATGTTGAATTAGAAAAATAAAACAAAGATCAAAATGGCACCCTTAATACGCATTCTTAGTCATTCATAATGAATGGTGTGACTAGACTGATAAATACATGAATCACTCGACAAAAACCTTCGATGGTAAGGTTTATTTGTGAGTTCACGGCATCATCATATTCCATTTATTTCAAAACTCATTGATAAATTTGGTCAAATTCGTTCATGACGAACCAATACCTTCCTCCAAAGCCTTCTTCAATGCCAATGATTAAGTTCAGGTATTGTTTGTCTTCAAAATTTTGTCTTTGAAATATTGAATTATTTGGGCTCTCTTTGACAAGTTTTATAGTGTGCTTCTAGGATAGTAAATGGATTCTCGGATTTATTGTTGGTTTTTGTAATGACTAGATGGAGGAGGAATGGTTCATATTGTTTTTGGTGATGGAAACAGCCTCACGCTACTTGATGGAGGAATGGATCTGATAATACTTTTTTTTCTTTTTCACTTTTGTAATGCTTGTCGAATTTTGGAATTGTTCTCAAATCAAACGTTATGCTACATGTTTTTTAATGGTCAACACAAGGAATCCGTTTGTTATTCATGCCTTTTGGTCTTATTATTGATTTGCAGAGACAACACCATATTGTTCAGCAATGTCATCCCACAAGTCTTTAGCAATCTCAAAATGTGAGATATCTCGACGCAGAGATGATTCAATGGAGTTCGGAATCCATGAAACCAAAAGAGAATTAGTCGTCCACCAATTATCAATTTCAAGAGCGTCCTCAGAAGGTCTAGTGATTGAGCCATCAACAAACCCAAATTTCTTGCGCGCATGCAAAGCAGTTGGTAATTCACGAGCCCAATCATCAAAATTTTCCCCATTGAAGAGAACTTGAGAAATAATCAAACCTGGATTATCACTCGCCGACAGATCGTACGGATGAATCGTGCGTCTCTGCAGAACCTGACCTTCAACCACTCTGGTCGTCACTTTCCTAGACCCATCTCCATCAACGCATGCCATGGTCGAGTATCAAAAATAAAGGAAAAAAATAGCCAAGATATGGCTCTGATACCATGTCAGAGAAAGAAGAAGGAAAAGGTTTCTTTGTATTTTTCTCTGTGTTCGTTTACAATGGCCACCAAGCCAGCACAAATACAAAAGGAATGTGGAAGATAAAGAGACAGGCAAAGACCGATAATCAATGCAAACAATGAAACTAGAAATGGGAAATAGATCCACTAATAAGGTTAGAGATTTTACCAGTTGGAAGAGGAAGGACAGAGCAAGAGAGAATTGAAAGAGAAAGAGTCGAGTCTCTTGTCGGAAGTAGGAGCAAACGAAGGGATGATTCCGAGAGGAAAGCCTTCTCGGAGGAGAGAGATCTTTTGTACACTAAAGCATCTTGGCACCCTCATAGACCATAACATAGCTTAAACTCTTGATCTGGATTTGCGAAGTTGAATAACATATTCTCATATTCGTTTAAATATGATATTTTCCAAGATTTCCGTCTAAATAGTGTTTTCCGTTTATTTGTATAACAGATCGAAGGATGATTAATGCTCCAAGATTTCCGATTGTAAAGATCTCATTTCTGTTTGTAAAACAAGTAATTAATCTAATAGAGTAAACCAATAAAATTATCAAATTCATAGATATCGGTTTGATTTAAGTGATCTTTCAAGATCCGCGTCTTTTGTAAACAGGTTTAGGGTGATCTATTTGAGTCACTGAGTTGACTCAGTAATTTTGTACTGTTTTAACCCCATTTATACCTGTTACCAAACAATTTTTATTAATAAACGCAATGGCATAGATCGTAAATACTGTGTGTTTTTCAACCATCTCTAAAAATGTACTTTCAAAATAATATTGTAGACATACTATTAAAAGAGAAGCACACTTTAAAAATGCTCTTGATTTACCTTGGAATATTACTTCTAATGCCATCAGTGCATTTGTATTTTATGAGTAAAAAAAATGTTTCGTTAAAGGTGCTTTCGACAAATTAAGTAAAGAAGACACGTGGGTCTTTTTCTGAGTATCCATCCTTCTACTAAAACTCGCCCGATTGTAGCGGGTAAAGTTCTTCTAGTTTTAGAGAGAGAAAGCTCTTCTATTTTACCTTGGATGTAAATTTTATGCGGATGCAATGCTATGACATTCAATTGAGTATCTTCTTTAGTGTGCAATGCTCTGTTTTATTCTCAATCAGAAGATCCATATCCGGTGTTTAATTGTTTCTTCCTGAAAAGTTTCAAAAAACAGAATGAAGGATTGCAAACCTCTAATTGTAAAACTCTATTGAACAGGTGTATAATTTACGAATTTCTAAACCGTTTTCCAATCTGTTAATTGTAAACCAAAATTTCCTCCTAACCGTGAGTCATTCATCATCTTTCGTTCCAAAAAATTAAAATCGCAGAAAATAATGCACCGACCATAAAAACTAATTCTTTCCTTATCATTAACATAGATATATCTCAATTAGCATTAAATCTACATAAATTACAGAAAATATCGAATATCCAAGTACACAAATCAAACGAATATTCAAATATGGTAATTTTTCAATGTATATAACTCTTAATTTCAACTACATACAATTTAGTGGATATTTTGGTTTATTGGATAACGCGAAATCTAAGTTTCAATATAGAAGATATCCTAAACGAACCTGATTTTATCGCAATAAAATATTTTTGTTAATATTTTAAGATTGTACCTATAGATACCATATAATTAATTTGAATCTTCTTATTATATAAAGTAGGATGCGTCAAAATTTCTAATTCACATGATCGTGACACGTGTCAAGTTAATCGATTAGATTTCGACATGTGTTTTGATTAAAATCTATTATAAAAAAAATTATACTAATCCTAAAAAAAAGGAAATACATCTATCTATTTTTAAAAGATAAATAAATAAAATAAAAGGAAAGATTTTGACATGTGTCAAGTTAATCGATTTAGATTTTGACACATGTCTTGGTAGAATATTATTTTTAAATTTATATAATAAGATAAAAATGAATTTCCAAAAAAATATTTTTTAAAAAAATAAAAAATGTTAAATTTATCGATTTACATTAAAAAGTAAAATAAAATTAAGTTGGATATATTTCAATTTAAGAAAAAAAAATAAATGATCTATTTCAATTTAAGAAAAGAAAAATAAAAACAAAAAGTAAATTAGATTAATTAGGATATATATCAATTAAAAAAAATTAGATGCTATTGATATGGCATTAACGATGATTAGCTCAATGAGAAGGAGTATATCAAAAATCATGTAGAGAGGCGTTTGATGCGAGTCTTGAGAAGCATAATTTCTCTAGATAGCAGAGAGATCATATACAGGAGATGAATGTGAAGAGAATGAGAGATTTTACTTGCTTGAAAAGAATTAATGGGAGATCGTTAACATACTCGAAGGACTTGAATTGCATACCCAAATTTTTAACGTAGCGGAACAGAAAAAGATAGTTGATAAAGTGTGTGAAATATATGTGAAGTAGAGTTAATGTTGTTTAGGACCCGCAATAGATTTTGTGTTTTGAATATTTTATTTGAAAATAAATTAGAATTAAAATAAATAAATAATTCTTAGGTTTTTAATTTTGTGGTTTTTACATATTTCTGAGTAGTGATCCGATTTTGTATTCTAACTTTTAAAAAAAATATTTTAATAGATTTTAAATTTGATTACTATAAACTCGCGTATACGCAGATCATAATATATATTTTAATTATGATAAATCTAATATGATAAAAGTAGAATAATTCACATGATCGTGACACATGACAAGTTTATCAATAAGATTTCAACACATGTTTTGATTAAAATATATTATAAATAAAAATTATTCTAATCATAAAAGAAAAAGGAAATTACTACTATTTTTAAAAGAGAAATAAATAATATAAAAAGAAAAAAGCATATTTCAATTAAGAAAAAGAAAATAAAAACAAAAGTAAATAAGATATTTCACTTTACTAAAAAAAAATAAACGTAAAAGTTAGTGATTAATAATATTGTGACATGTTGTAAGTTAATCAAAAAGATTTTGACAAGTATCAAATTTATCGATTTAAATTTTGACGCGTGTCGTGATAAAATATTATTTTTAAGAAAAAAGGAATTTCAAAAAAATAAAAATTTAAAAATAAAAAGTCCAAATTTATTGATTTAGATTAAAAATAAAATTAAATTAACTATAATATATTTCAATTTAAGAAAAAAAAAATAAAACAAAAGGATCTATTTCAATTTAAGAAAAATAAAAATAAAAAGTTACATTAACTAGGATATGATATTAGATGATGATGAGCTCAATGAAGAGAAAGATAGCAATAATCATGTAAAGATCCTTTTAATGCGAGTTTTGAGAAACATAACTTCTTTAGAGAGCAGATAAATCATATACGGGAAATGAATATGAAGAGAAAGAGATAGTTATTTGCTTGAAAATAGTTAATGGGAGATCATTAACATACTCGAAGGATTCGAATTGCATACTAAAGTTTTTAACGCAGCGGAACAGAAAAAGATAGTTGATAAAGTGTGTGAAATATATGAGAAATATGGTTAATGTTGCTTAGGACCCGCAACAGATTTTGTGTTTTGAATATTTTAATTAAAAATAAATGAGAAATAAAATAAATAAATAACTCTTAGATTTAGATTTTGTGTGTTTTCATATAATTTTTTTAGTAGTGATCCTATTTTGTATTATATTTTTTTTAAAATTATTTTAACGAGGTTGTAATTTTATTATTATAAATCTATGTATANCTAATACCATTTAGTTATATGGTTATTATATGGTAAATGAATCAATTTGCAAACAGACATCACTAAGTTAGAACAAACCATCGGTAAACCAAACTGATATAAACCTAACTTCACCATTACTCATGTCTCAATTTATTTCTAGGTTATAATAACCATATAACTAATACCATTTAGTTATATGGTTATTATATGGTAAATGAATCAATTTGCAAACAGACATCACTAAGTTAGAACAAACCATCGGTAAACCAAACTGATATAAACCTAACTTCACCATTACTCATGTCTCAATTTATTTCTAGGTTATAATAACCATATAACTAATACCATTTAGTTATATGGTTATTATATGGTAAATGAATCAATTTGCAAACAGACATCACTAAGTTAGAACAAACCATCGGTAAACCAAACTGATATAAACCTAACTTCACCATTACTCATGTCTCAATTTATTTCTAGGTTCGAATATTCACACAGATTTAGAGTAAATGTTAATATTCAGTATTTGACCAAATTAGTTACACAATTATGATGGAATATTAACAAATCTCGGTGCAAAGTGCAAACACAGCGAATTTGTTAACGATTAAACAACTTAATTGCTACATAAAATTTAATTTAAAATATATTTAATCCTAAATTTCCTAAATTTCGATAAGATTTACTTAACATCCAAGATTGCATTTTGATCAAAGATTTTGCCTAATCTCTACAATATTATTTTGGAAGTATATTTTTAGAGATGTTCGAAAAAGACAAATTATTTACGATCTATGCCATTGCGTTTATTAATAAAAAAATTTTTGGTAACAAATATAAATGGGGTTAAAACGGTACAAAATTACTGAGTCAACTTAGTGACTCAAATAGATCCTACCTTAAACCTGTTTAGATCTTGAAAGATCACTTAAATCAAACCGATATATATGAATTTGATAATTTTAATGGTTTACTCTATTGGCTTAATTACCTGTTTTACAAACAGAAATTAGATCTTTACAATAGGAAATCTGGGAGCATTAATCATCCTTCGATCTGTTATACAAATAAACTGAAAACACAATATTTAGACGGTAATCTCGGAAAATATCATATTTAAACGAATATGGGAATATGTTATTCAACTTCGCAAATCCAGATCAAGAGTTTGGATATCTCGGCAACTTCGTAAATCATGTATAATGAATCTAGCCCCAAAACGAACTCAGTTCTTTGAAAATCAATGAAATATATCGTACAATATACTAATTTTTTAAAAAATTGGTTAAGATCTTCAACTAAATTAAATCAAAATATCTATATTTCTTAAATCCTCTCACCATACCTAACTTAACCTACGACAGATTGTATAAATAGCATACCCTAGCAAGATTGCTCAACATTCATACCTCTACAAAAAATTAATATTCTTAAGAAAATGGCTTCTGCAATTTTAAAAAGAGAAGATTTCATTCCCAAGCATCATGTAAGGATCAAAGCAAATTACCTTTTCTTACCAACGTTTTGTTTCCGGATTGTTCACTACAGAGTAATCACCTGCAAAGAACCAACGAAAGAGAAGTAGCTGGTTAGTTCAAAATCATTTTAAATTTTATGTGTATATGTGGATGAATGTAATATGGATGAATGTAATATTGTAAAGGAATTCTTTACGATTCCAAGGTTAGTTCCAGATTTCTATTACTAAATCGTACCATATATGTTATTCCTCTTATATATTTTATCTTCACTAATCACATTTCTAAAATTCTAATCCTTGGTGTTTCCATTTTGATTTGATTGTAGGGTAAATCATCACCCGAAAAGAAACCAAAAGCTCTTCCTTGAATTACAAAATCTTCAAGTATGAACAAACTTTCTACTTTATCTTTTTTACTGAATTTATATTGCTTATAAATTTTTGTAGTTGTGTAATTAATATTATTTCAGTTATTGATCTCAGAGATGTTCATCTCTCTCAGATCTATAAACTTTTAATCTCTATAATAGAAATTTATAGCTCTTAATTTTATAAAACAAATTTGAAAACTTCCCAACTCGAAAACTCTACTGTTATTGCTTCTAATGATATTTGAATTCAGTTTAAAAAGTTTTTAATATTTTATCTTTTGAAAGTTTAAGGAGAAAGTTTGGCCATCGAAGAAAATAACAATAGGTGTTCAAAAGAGTTACAGGCCAAAACAACTATAATCATAAAGGTACTTCAAATAGTTATGGTATTTTTTTATTTTTTATTTTGATGTTGTAGTTGAAGAAAGAAATATTAATTTCATATTTTTATGTGAACCGAAGCAAAATAGTTATTTAGAGTCATTGATCTCTTTGTTTTGTTAAGAAAGATATATAAATGGATTTGTTGATCTCTCTAAACCACATTAGTTTTGTTAAAGAAATTAAACTCTCGAAACAACATACAATCCATTTCTTACGTTTTGTGGCACTGTTTGGCTATGCATATATACTTACTCATCCCGGCATCCCCAGTGTGTTCTAAGATCACTTCTACGATTTGGGGGAAGCTCGATTGTCAAACTGGTATTTTGTTTACCTCTCCGGTTATATAAAAGCTTATTGCTCATAATCTAACACAACTCTGTAAATTCTAATTACAGGTTAGGGGAAGAAACCTTTCTCTTTAAAAAAGAATCTCATTGGTTTGAAGAGATTTCTAAACACCTTTGGCTACTTTTATGTTATGCGGCAAATTCAAAAAAGAGAACACAACTCTGAGAAATACCTTATGATACAATCGTAAGAGATAACAAACTGACCGGTGTTTCTTGAAGTAATACTTCACTGCTGAAATCCTTTTGAAACTCGAAATCTGAAAGTATAACAAAGGATAGATAAATCAGACATGTAGTTAGATTACATATATGATATAGAATATCTTATATGTAGCATTTTCTAAATCTATTTAATATTTTGATGCAGAGTATAGGCACGGATTCATTGCAATTCAATGAGTCATTTGCTTATAAATATAAAGGCTATGATGCAGATGCATCTAACATACCTACTAATAGAGAACATTCACTACTACATGAAGAGTTTATCGTGTTATAAACACTTGGAGAATTATCCTTCAGCCAGGAATTTACCTCAACGTTATCTCCGTACAGGTGAAGTTTGTGGTTTTCATTGTTAAAAAATTGAGCATGATATTCATTCCTAGCATTACAGGTCATACCATCAGCCATCATCAGAATTGTCCTTTCATCTGGTATTCCAAGTCCCATGACTGTCTTAGAAACATCAAGTAACAAGAATATGACGTAAGAAACCAAGTTATAATAGATTTTGGTTATAAATTAAAGCCATAAATACTGCATTGATAACAAAGTAGAAAGTGGTACTTCAATTATGGACAAATGATGTAAAATACCAACCTTTCAGTCTCAGATAACTAGGAAGAGAACATGAACCATTTCCGGGTGCATTCGTAGACAAAACTGTTTGAAAGAGACATTGAAGCAATCAGAGATCAAAGGAAACAAAAATTACATTTTTACAGAACAAGAATCAGAAAAATGGCGTAAAAAAGAAGCTTAGAAACTGAGATAATACTCGGTGAACCGCTGCGTTCTAAAGCTATCAAAGATTCAAAAGAGAGAAATATTATACGAGAATGAAGCAACGGGGAAAAACCTTTAAAATACATGACATAAATAACATTTGCTGAAAAAATACACCAACTATTTAGGCTCCCCGAAAAATACCTAACTTATTTTAGAGTCTCGGATTAATACACAAACATTCAAATTTTGAAAGTTTGACACTGCAATTTAAACGGCGTTAGCTCGGTAAACGAAACAGTAAATGGTGTTTAGTTTATAATATCACGGGGTTTCAAAATTTGAATGTCTGTGTATTAATCTGACACTCTAAAATAAATTAGGTATTTTTCGGAGAGCCTAAATAGTTGGTGTATTTTTTCAGCAAATATTATTGATGTCATGTATTTTTAAGGTTTTTCCCTTTTTTTGGTTGGTAGATTCTCGCAAATAGAAATCAAATCACAAATGAGATATCCATTTCTTTTACATACCCCTTCTATCACAAATGACATATGCTTTTTATATTTTAAGTTCCCATAGTAAAATTAGTTTGTAGATTCGCTCTTGTGTAGTTGGAGTATAAAACAAATGATGTTTTACTCGAAATTGAGATTTTCATCTAAATACATTTGGAAAAACATATATAGATTGTCAAAACCGCTTATGGTTCTCTTAAAACATCTATCTATTCTATTAAACTAGGATGCCAATAGAAACTAACTTTTTTATGTGTTACAATTATATTATTGTAAATAACATTGGAAATTCATTAATCATCTAGAGGTTCATTAAGGTTAATTTAGACATTTATTATTATCTTCATAACATATCTAATACATTTGTTAATTTATTAGATTATGTAAACTCCAATTACCAAACACATTTTAATAGTTCAAAACTTGCTAAAAATAATTATTTCTAAGATTTTAAAATTAAATATCACAATTAAAATATTCATAAAATGATTTGAAAATTAAGATTTTAATAAATTAATTTTTAAACAAATAGTCATTATATGTCTTTCATTTGTTGTATTATATATTTTTATAATATAAATTAGTTTTAAAATTTTATGAAACATGACAAGTGTACTATAAACTTAATTTTTTATATTAAACCACAACATATATATATATATATATATATTAGTGGGGCTCAATGTTCTTTCTCCGTGGAGTGGTGGTCCTAGCCTCGGCAACGACAATTTCCCTGGTGTTGGCGGCTGCGGCATCGTCCCCTCCATTTTAGATCTAGAGTTTTTGTGTTCCCGGTTTGTTTGTTGGTTTCTCCGGTTTAGAGTTTGCACCAAATCGGACCTTTTTATTTAGTTTGAATTTGTTCTTTTGTTTGGGTATTTACTAGTTTAGTTTCATTTTATAGAGGCTCATAGAAAATCACAAAAATATTTCAATACGAAAACCTTTTCTCCAATAAAAAAACTACATATAATATTTTTTTAAAAAAATTGAATGGATTTTCTGTTTTCAACTTATTTTTTCCAATTAAAGTTTGGCAAAAAATCTCGTTTATAATTTCACCAAAACTTTTTTACTAAAATCCAAAGAATATAAAGATTAGAAAATATAATAAATATCAAATAGCATATAATCTCGGCAATTTATTAATTGATAGATTTGAAATAAAATAAATAAACTTAACAAATAACATATATTTCATAACAAATAAAAATCATAGTATTTTTTCACTAAAAATAAAATAATTATAATTTCACCAGGTTTGAATCAATAACACTTAAATTATTGACTGTTATTTTTTATTTCACATTTCTATATTACAAAATTTATTTACATTTCTCATTTTACATAAAAATTTATTTATAAAGATATTTGCTCCGTGAGGAGATACGGGAATAGGAGACCTAGTAATCAATTAAAGAGTACCAGAAGAGTAAGTTGAAAAGTGTGTGTGTGTTACCTCAAAGCCTATTTACCAATTTCTCGTAAGCCTAATTGTTGATTAATGTAAGCCCATCCACATAAACCGAATTGGGATTCCTCGTAGGCTTAATTGCTCTATTTGCTCAAAATACAAGTGTAAGCCTTTTTTGTTTAGAAAATCTGTAGACATATTTGCTCAGTATAAATATGTTAGATTCTTCCACTTGATGCTCGATCTAACTTTCGAATCAACTCAAATCGATCGTTATTGAAAAGAATCAGAGAATAAGAAAGATGCATAAAAGAAACGATACAAGACAAATTGTTCATCTTAAGTTCACCTCTGATGAAAATGGTTACGTCCCAAGAGCTGGGATCAAACCAGCAATTCAGTATTCTCCGGCTAAAACCAAGCTCTTACAGATTCTCGTCTCTCTCTTTTTCTTACTCTGTTACTCTTCTTTTTACAATATCAATCGATTAAAGAAGTAAATAGAAGACGTAGCTATATACAATCACCTAGCTAATGGTCAATAACAAACATACACACTCGCACATACTTCACACGTATTAGTGAATTAACCTTCTGGCACTTAGCCGAGACTTGGCTTTGCGATCACTTCTCTTGAAGCCTTTATATCTCGACCTTCTCTTGTTTCTAGCTAACAACCTATCTCCTTGATCTTGACTATATCTTTAAAATATATGTCTAATTACTCGATCATATTACATAAATACATAACATACTATAGTCAACATTAATATATCTCCATAAACCATGAATCCATGATGATTCCACATATGAACAAACCACCAAACAAACCGGAAAATCAATCCAGTCTCTCTGTTCCTCTAGCGAATTTTACCAAATTAACCGAACAATTGTTTATACATAAACCTAAAACCTAAAGCCAATAAGATACGTCAACATGAGTTTCATATAGGAATTAAATATAACGCTTATATTACATGAGATAAAGACTAGTGGCTGGATTTAGTTAATCACCGGACCCACTTAACGTACACTTACACACATTACCCAAACGATATTACTTAACACTTAACAGAATTGAGACAAAAAAGAGAAGCACTAACTATCTACTATAAAACAATTGTTATTTACAGTAACAATTTTAAGCTAACTTTGTTATAATAATAAGTATGAAATTTATTACCCTTAAAAGAAGAGAATACTGCTAAGAGGGATAAGAGAGATGTTTGTATTATGTTTTGAATGTGTGAGGTGTGTTTACAAATGAACTAAATCGTTCGTTTATATAGAGGTGAAAAGTAAGTTACTGTGCATGCATAGTGACGGTGGGCTCTACAATAATTTACACGTTTTATGCATAGCCTCTTTCTATGACTTTGTAAACCGTCTTTCTTAACTTTTATAACACTCCCCTTTGTAAACCAGTGTCACTATCGCCTTTTGCTTAACGTATTTATTGTCTCGTTAAAAATCTTTCTAGGAAAATCCAGTGGGAAAAACCCTAGCCAGGTAAAAAGAGTACAACCACGCAAGCTCCCCCTCGAATGAGCAGGGTGTCATCTCATAGGTCTTGTTGGCGACGCATTTCAATGTTATGGACATGTTTTTTAAACATAGTGGTGGGTAATGATTTTGTGAAGAGGTCGGCTGGATTATCACAAGATCGAACATATCTTACTTCAATTTCCTTATTTTTCTCGAGCTCTTGAGTGTATGAATAGAACTTCGGAGATATATGCTTGGTCCTATCGCTTTTGATGTATCCTTCCTTTGTTTGGGCAACACATGCAGCGTTGTCTTCATACAAGATAGTTGGCTTTGTATTTATGTGAATCTCACTGCTTGATCGGATGTGTTGGCTTATGGATCTCAACCAAACACATTCTCTACTTGCTTCATGCAGTGCAATGATCTCATCATGATTTGAAGAAATGGCCACAAGCGTCTGTTTCTGAGAAGGCCAAGATATAGCAGTGCCTCCGATCGTGAAAACGTATCCTGTTTGAAATCGGGCTTTATGTGGATCTGATAAATATCATGCACCTGCAAAACAAATCATTTGCCCGTTTGAATTTTTAGGATAAAACAAACCTAAATCAGTTGTCCCTTGAAGGTAACGAAAGACATTTTTAATCCCATTCCAATGTCTTCATGTAGGGGACGAACTGAATATCGCTAGAAGATTAACGACAAATGATATAGCAGGCCGCATACAATTTGCAAGATACATGAGGGCTCCAATTGCACTCAGATACGGTACTTAGGGACCAAGTATCTCTTCTTTTTCCTCATGTGGTCGGAATGGATCATTGTCAACCTGAAATGATCTAACGACCATAGGAGTACTTAGAGGAGTTGCTTTATCCATGTTAAAGCGTTTTAACACTCTTTTGGTATACGTGGATTGGTGCACAAATATACCGTTTTGAGAATGATCGATTTGTAGACCAAGACAATACTTTGTATGTCCGAGATCTTTCATCTCAAATTCTCCTTTAGATAACTTGATGCCTTTTGTATTTTCTCGTGAGTTCCGATAATATTTAGATTATCAACATATACCGCGATTATTACAAATCCGGTTGTTGTTTTCTTGATGAAAACACATGGGCATATAGGATCGTTCACATATCCTTCTTTCGTTAAATACTCACTGAGGCGATTGTATCACACGTCCAGATTGCTTTAGCCCATATAATGATCTTTGCAATTTTATTGCACATAACTCTTTGGGTTTAGAACTTAATGTTGCTGGTATCTTAAATCCATCAGGGATTCTCAGTAGATATCACTATCTAATGATCCATATAAATATGCCGTAACGACATCCATAATACGTATTTCTAGATTTTCATCAGCTGTTAGTCTCATCAGGAATCTGAATGTAATTGCATCCATAACAGGAGAATATATTTTCTCATAATATATTCCAAGTCTCTGAGAAAAATCATGGGCAACAAGGCGAGCTTTGTATCTCATAATCTCATTTTTCTTGTTTCGTTTTCGAACGAAAACCCATTGTGATCAATTTTCCAAGAGAACATGCAGCACATGTCTTTTTATTCCCTTGATATATCTCCTGGATTTTCAGTGAATAACCATGTGAGCTCTCTATGATTTTTTTCATCATCGAAATGCCTGGGTGACCAAGGTAATCATGCCATAGTATGAAATCATCTGGATTTCTTTTTGATCACGAGATGCGATTCTATTGCATTTATAGAAGTATGGTGCAAACCCGGAGGGAGATTTGGGAACTTTTCCAAAATAAGTTTTTTGTCTGAAGTATTAGAAATTATGTACATACTTCTTTCCATCCTCAGTTTCAGACTGAGTGTCATATCCTTGAAGGTATATGTCTTTGAAACTCAACAATTTTCTTTTAGAATTTGGAGAATACAAAGCGTTATTTATGGAAAATTTTGTCACATTAGGTAGCGTAAAGTTTGCTTTACCAGTTCCTTCAATCAAGTCTGCAGGACCCGAGATTGTATTGACAATGATGTTTGTCGGTTTCAAACTAGAGAAAAAACTATTTTGTCTCAGAATAGTGTGCGTCGTTCCACTATCTGGTATACAAGTTTCTCGAATCCTTTTCTTAAATATTGTTCCATTTGTATTGTTATCCATCTCTGTAATTAACACAAACATTAATAAATCCAAAGCAAGATTTATTCATAGAAAAAAAAACACACAATAATTATACATTATATTGTTGTATAAAACAACATTATTCGTTTTAAAACTAGAAATATAATAATTATACATGGCATTACTGGAGACTATACAGTAGTCTAACTAAAAGCATTTCAGTCGAAATCATTTGCATAGTCGGGAGACTCAAGGTACAATGTACCCTCGAGATTTTCCGTGAGGTTCACTTCTTTTCCTTTGCCCTTTGTGGCCTCTTGGTACAACTTATAAATATGTGGAGGGGTTCGGCATATACGGGACCAATGTCCTTTACATCCACATATGTAACATACATCCTCACGCTTATGGGTGGTAGTTACTTGGGTTTCTTTCCCTTTGTAATTCTGTTCAGATCTAACCCATTTGTTGGATCCCCTCACTCTTGAGTTGTATCTTCTCCCACGGCCGCTATTAAATCGACGACCACGACCTCGATAGGTTTGACTATTCCGAGGATTTTCCACATCCGTTGCATTCACTTCTGGGAATGCTTTGCTTACAGTAGGTCGGGAGTTGTGGGTTTTTATGAGAAGTTTGTTGTTCTTCTCAGCCAGAATGAATGTCACAATTAACTCAGAAAACCTTGTGTATCCACATTTCCTGTATATTTGTTGCAGGACAAGGTGCTCTTTGTGGAAAGTAAGGTAAGTCTTCTCAAGCATTTCTGCTTCTGTGACTGGCTTACCACAATATTTTAATTGTGAGACTATCTTCTGGATTGCGGAATTATATTCCTCCACTTTCTGGAAATCTTGAAACCTCAGGTTTTTCCACTCTTCTAGAGAATGAGGGAGGTTGACATCCTTCTGGTTGTCGGACCTTTCTTTTAGAGCTCGCCACAACTATGTTGGGTCTTTTATGTACGCATAGTCATGCGTCACATTCTCATCTAGATGCTTTCTCAGGAAGATTATTGCTTCTTCCTTGTCTCGGACAGACGATTCGTTTACATCTTTTATCGCGTCGGATAGATTCCTTGACTCTAGATAGAGCTCCACATTGGTAACCCATGCTATGTAGTTTGCTCCAGTTATTATGAGAGCTGTGAACTTAAGCTTCTCAATATTTGCCATTTGATTTTCTAAAATAAAATAACAGATAATATAATTAGAAAGTTGATATCACTGAATTTAGAATATGCGAGGTACATGAATGAATAACGAAATTACAAGAAATACCGATGCATAAAACATTAAAATAAAAATCATTACAGATTCTTTTGAAGAAAATTCTCCAACGAGTAAATTATAAAAGGTAGCGAGGATATAACTAAATGCAAAAACTAAAAATAGAAGAAACATTTTTTTTATGAAAACAAAAGATTTTCTTTGGAGAAGATTTTGAAGAAAATTGAAATATTTGAATGAGATATAAGAGTATTTATAGATGAAAATACTGTTCACTAGCCGTTGAGTAGCCGTTTAAAAAGGTGAAAATTTTCTTTATTACCGTTGATTGATAAAAAGTTAAAATAAAAATTAATCTGAAATTTTAAATAACAATGAGATAAATTTATCAAGTTTCAGATGAAAAGTTTATATACAGGTGACCGAACCTCCGTATATAATAACCATAATATAAACATATATTGAATGGTAATATTGTGGTGACGGAATCATCCACATTAACAGTAAATAAATTATAAGGCGGCTCAGCCGTCCAGTATAAGGCGACTCAGTCGTCTAGTATAAGGCGGCTCAGCCGTCCAATATAATATTCATATTAAATAAATAATTATGGTGCATTTAGCATCCATGATATAAAGATAAAAATATTAACGAGCCGACAAATTGCACACAATAATATTAAATAAATAGTGGTGCGTTAAAAACCATTTTAAATATAATAAATAATTATATATATGATATACCGTAACATATACATTATATATATAGCCGTATCGTAAAGTGATCGTGCTGATAACGTAATATAATAATAATTATGATTTATCATATAAATAAATATTAATAAAGACGAAAATTTATTATCCGTGAAAGAAGGAAATACTGCTGAGGCGAGAGATGTTTGTATTATGTTTTGAATGTGTGAAGTGTGTTTACAAATGATCGAAATCGTTCGTTTATATAGAGGTGAAAAATAAAATACTGTGCATTTTATACTTTTATGCGTAGCCTTTTTCTATAATTTTGTAAACCGTCTTTCTTTACTTTCATAACAAATTTAACCGTTAAAATTAGTTTACCAGCAAAACTAAGATTAAAAAAATACTTGCTTCTTCTTTTAATATTAAACTTCATAAACGTGGAAGAAACTGATAATGAAAAGAATTTTTTTCAAAAAAAAAAAACTGAGAATCAGATTCGATGTCGACTAATTGAAAGAAAGCTTTTTCTTCACAATTATATTTTTGTAGAAAAGCTTCCCATTTTTGCCATACATTCACAAAGCATTTTCGATCTCGAGATGGGACTTTTTCGTCCCAAAAATTTATGATTATTTTGAGATGGAATCAAATTAAGATATTAATCGTATTGCAATTAGTAGTTATTAAAAATATAAATCTCTCCTTAATTCATTAGTAATTTGTGACAAAAAAAACGATGATGTTTTCATATATATTAACTTTTTCTTTTCTGTAACAAAAAGTTAGCCATATATTTTTTTTTAATATACTAAAGCAGATGTTACTTTAAAATCCTTCAAATTTTTATTTCTAATTTATCCCTATAATAAATGGATATTTTAAATAAAATTATGATATTTGAAACAGAAAATAGAAAGACATGCATTTTTTGCAAAAAAGCCTCAAATGAATAAAATAACAATAATAGATTGTTATATGGGAAATTGCTTAAAATGATTTATATATTAATTTAAAATTTTAAAATAGACTTCAAAATTCATCTAATGCAAAGAGGACAAGACTGGGTTTAAATAAGTAAAAATATACAATTATGTTATTCTGGTATATTCAAATATATTAACCTTTTGTGTTGATGCTATTCTTATTTAAATTCATAAAATAATAATATATAGATTAAAACAATACAACCAAGACATATAACATTATTTGTAACTAGGTACAGTAGAACTTCTATAAATTAATACTCGATAAATTAATAATCACTATAAATTAATAAATTTTGCCGGTCCCGAATCGGGCCAGTGTAAAAATTAGCAAAATTCGATAAGATAATAAGATAATACTTTTTTTGAAACGTCTATGTAAATATGTGGTCCTAATAATTATATAAATTAATAATTATACATATATACATATATAAATAATGTAATATAGTAAAAGATGATTCTATTGTTGTTATAAGTTTATAAATATTGTTGGACTAATCTTTTAAATTCATTGATATAACATTTCTGAACAAATTTTTCAGTGTCAAAAATATTTTTTATTGCTTTTTGATGAACATTAAAAAATTGAACCAAAAAATCTCTCTATAAATTAATAAATTATTAATTTATCAATAAATTAATAATTATTATTTTATCAATTAATTAATAACTCTATAGATTAATAATTTTTTGAAGTCCTAACATTATTAGTTTATAGAAGTTTTACTGTAAAAATCTGGGCTAGGCCTCAAGATGTCGTAACATTATATATATACATGTTATTTTGATAAGAAATAAAGCTTACAATTTTTTACTGAATATAAAAAGTATATGGTAACTCTAGCTTAGGAACATGAGTTATATGAAAATTGTAAATTATGAATCGTGATGGTGGTATTTTCTTTGATTTTTCATTAACATCAAAGTTTCGTTAACTTTTGCTGATTTTTTTTAGCCTTTTTTTTTTTAACTATTCAACAAATTTCTTTATGATTTTCATGCTTCGTTTTAATAGAAAAATAGAATGAAATAATTTATGTTAATCGGGAAATTAGATGAAAATAGTTTGTGAACCTCATAATAATAATGTTTTGAATAATTTTTTTTTTCGTAGGCAAAGATTAGGAAAGACTTACTATGATCCAACTTCGCAAATTTGGTTAAGAACTAATATTAGGTATTTTGTTAGTTTTATATTTGTCGTTCGAATACAAATATACAATATTATTGAATAACCACTTTTTATATGTAACTATAAACAATCATACACATAACATACATACACTTAGTTGATTTTTTCGATGATGCTTATGAGTCAAACAATAAAGTAGAACCGTAGAAGCATTTAATTTTTTTTTTTTGTTAAAAGCAAATATAAATATTGATTAATCAACCCTTATGTAAGAACATAAGGTTTCTTTGGTATTGCAGGTTTCAGTTTTCATCCAACAGAGATCTGTGCTGCTCAAGGTTCTACATCTGTTCGGAGTGTTGTGGTTTTCGTAGAAGAATGCGGTTACATGTCCCTTTGTTGGTTGGTTTGGTTTTGATTTCTTATGGCTGTAGCAATATAATAAGAGTTACATGTCCCTTTGTTGGTTTGGTTCCTCATTTCGTCATTAGATTGGGCTTATTCTTAGGCTTATTCTCTAGACCAGTTTAGAACCTAAACGTTTGACGACAGAAACTCTAAAGCTCTAAACTTGTGAGCCTCTGAATTCTTAAATCTAATTACTCCAATGGATTCAATGAAAACTTATGAATTGAGAGATGACGATCTAGAAAACCAAATCGAAGATCAAACGTGTATAACAAAACCAATACAAAGAATCTAACACTACAAAAAATTATGTGTGTTGTATCATTTATTTTATTTGTTAATATCATTTATTGATTGATCAAATTCAGTTGCATCATTTAATTAAATGACCCTAGAAGTGATGACTCTAATCATTTACATCAATATTATTTAATTGATGTTAATATGTATCATTTGCAATAAATGATATTAATATCTTGCATCATTTAAAATAAATGATATTAGTATTTTGCATCAATTAGAATAAATGATATTAAAATTTGCATCAGTTATAATAAATGATATTAAAATTTACATCAGTTAA